>CM076920.1:8953496-10153496 GCA_039566165.1 Maruca vitrata | reverse complement strand
CGGATATTTGAGCCGATGCACCGCCAAACCCTGAACTGCCAGTCTACCTTCGCTCGCCTACTTCCCTTCCGCAACTCTACTCCCAAGTTAATATTTCACGTCGACATTATCATAAATAGGCACTGAATCAACTTGTATTCGAGCGTAGTAGGAACAAACACCGATTGAAATAAATGAATGCAAATTAAAATTGTGTTTCATTGTTTAACCAATATAAACTATGAAATATAATTTGAATTTGCTTCATTCATGCTTTCATTAAATATTTTATAGTCACCCTCTTTTTACGATATGGTCAAACGTGGGTGACCAAATCGCTAAACGTTTATCGTTTAATGATTTGGTCATCATTGGTTGGCCACTTCATTGAACACTTCACGAAATGGCCAACCATTTCATGAAATGATCAATTCATCGATTTGGCCACGACATATTAATGAACTGAAAAAGAAACGTCTTACTGAGGTATCATTTTTCAGTTTTTCAGGTTCATCCCGTACCTACGTCCCATACTGACTCCGTAGTCAGTAGTCAGTACGGAATAGGGATACGGGACAGGTAACTACAAGGAGCAAACGTGAAGGTATCAAAAGTCAAACTCTGAATGGAGGCAACAAATAAGAAAACGTTGAAAACAAACCCCAGATTCCAACGTGAAAACGCAACACCAATAGCAAAAGGTAAGTTTAGAAACCGTTTAAAAATGAAACCCAAATTCGATCATAATAGCCGTAGTGGCACTTAGGTACTTGGATATAGAGCGCCGCAATGTCATATTCATGTTCACACAATGGTCGGGCCAGCAGCGAGCGGGTTCGAAGGAACATCCATTCACTCAATGTTACTGAATGGCTTTTGCATGTTGCATTCTGTAGTTCGAAAGCATTCGAACTTGTGCGATGTTCAATATTTCTGTCCACATGAAAACGTTATAAGTGGTCGGACTGTCTGCTTTACAGCCATAAACTGCGAATATTGATGATCTGGCAGAAAATGTAAAAATAACATTTTTCAGTCTATTCACTGCTATCATTTTCTGAGGAGTTTATGGTAGAAGTTAGATTGTATGGAACGTAATAACTTTATATTTTAACTTCTTACGTTATGTTAGGCTGGGTTAAGAAATTATCTTATTAACAACTGCATAACGACACCTGATGACTAAGATGAACTGAACTTTCGTCCTAAAGATTTTTTTATAACACTACTAAAGTCAAAATTATTTTTGTCTTCCCTCACATAGCGTTAATTCCCACTTGGTCCAAGATCCCAGATCTGCCAGACGTCACTTATTTTCTAATGGACAAAATATATACGATTGAGTAGTGGGGTGTACTATCATCATATGACTAGTTGCTACCTTGACCAGACGGCAATTTTTTTCATAGCTTTAAAGCGTCTGTTAGGTAAAACCGTCGACCGCATGTGTCTGGGAGTAATGAATCCTGATTTTTAATGATATTGTGTGAAATATATGTTAAAATCAGCCATCAGAATTTAAGTGAGGTGAGCAGTGTTTCTATGTACCTTGATTGGTTGATATCTGAAAAATGGCCGTCTGGTCAAGGTAGCAACTAGTCATATGATGATAGTACACCCCACCACTACTCAATCGTATATATTTTGTCCATTAGAAAATAAGTGATGTCTGGCGGCTCTGGGATCTTCCTCTAACTGCTCGATTCAGCAGGTATCCGATAAATAATCAAAGAAATAAATTCTGAACGAATCTTTAGAGAGTACAGTACATAATATGTAACAAGTTTGTTCGTTCAGGTCTGCCTACGTCCCTTGTTGTGCCAATAAGTATCTAGAGGATGAATTCTATTCAATTAAGAACTCGTCCTAATTGAAAATAATTTTCGCACCAAAACTATGTAATCCTTGCACCACGTAGGTGACTATCGTATACTAGGTTCATAGGCACAGGGGTGTCATGTTCGGGTTAATACCTCGCCTGTGAGACATGTCGGCCGGCTCAGCGAAATGTCAAAGGGAAATTGAAAATTAATTTATGCTCCTAAATTTCGAACACAGAGCTCTCAGAGATTGCAAATCGCTCGCAAGAGACTCTTCGTGGTCACAGAGTGAGGGTCGGTGATTGCACTGTAATACCCTGCTATAACATTACCGCTTTATCTACAACACACTAGAGTACGCGTGCATACTATGCAGGTGTCGCGCGTTATGGATTAGGGAGGCCATGTCATCATTACTAGATAAGCTTTCAGTCTAACAAGTTACTCGCACAGTAGTACCTGTTACTGTTGATAAGCCCTTGTACCATTTACAATTGTACTTAGACATTTCGAATTAAACGGTACGTTATACTTAAATACACTACACTTCATAAATGTACATAGTTAACGTAATATGCATTCAAGACATTTTAAACACTAAGAATAAAAAATTAACTCTTATTTTAAAGTCTGAGTAGAAGATCCGAATGACGTTATATCGAGTTTTATAGAACTTACTTTCATTTTCCATGATTTTTGTTTAAGGACAATATTCTCAAAACTGAAGTGGCTCTAGTACGCATAGCACAAGTATAAAGAGATTTAGTTTACTTTTGGATGGTTCAAAACAAGGATACCTACGAATGTACAACTTTCTCGAGAGACTATAAAAACCAACGGGGGCGTTTGTAGACACGATAATGTGATTCCACCTTCAATCGGTCTAAAAAATACAAAAAGGATCAAAAGTACACCGGGATCGTAGTGTAGTTAAATTGCACTCCCGGGGAACACTTCCTTTGAGTTCTAGATGCGGTGTTTCTCTTTTAGTGGAGTCATGATAACAGGTTGTTTGCAAAAAGTTTCGAGAAGATATTAAGATTAGTTTTTGTAATACAAGTACTAGAACTAAAAACAAAATAAAACATAACTTTTTCTATTCAAACCAATTCACTAAATAATAAAACCAAATCGAAGACATAAGTTGGTAATGTTTTTTTTTTTAGTTACAAATGTTAACAAAATGGATGAAATATCACTAGAAAATACTTTTTAAAATATTTGATATTCTTTTCGCATTCTGATGCTTTTCTTTTAGTTACTATACATGCATATTCTATATATACGTACATTGGAACAAGCACAGTTACAACGAAACTATACTTGCAGCAACGCACAAGTTCCCTAAAATAACGAAGTTTCACATTTACGAGTAATATGTCCCGACATAAGCACGTACTACAGCCAAGTGTCATTCGGATATTTCCAGCAGATTCTCTTGTTTAATGCGTTAGCAAACCTCGTAGAAAGTTCATTGAAACTTGCGTAAGCCCCAGGGAGTCGGTAGGCACAGCGGCGGGAATGCAAGTGTGAACAGCGCGCCCGAACGACAGCGTACCACAGCTTTAGAGCGCTTGTAAGCGCTGAACGCACTCGCGGGAGGACTCCCAGAAAGAGTCGTAAATAGTCCCGCCGCCGCTCACTTATAAATTAGGATCATAAAGCAGTTGCCGAAGTTTGTTGGCGGCACGACGACCATAAAACAACGCTTACATCTCTGAGGGGATACGCCTGTCTCGTGCCCCGCGCTCTTTCAATTTAAACAATGACGCGTATTAACTTAAATACGCCATGGTTGAAATTATAATGTTGCAAACAAACGTATGTTGATTAAAATTGTAAGAACTTTGTATAACATTAATCTTTCATTGAAGTATTATTTAAAATGAAATATATAATTTTAAACATACGATGAATATTTAAAATTAATTAGTGATTAAAAATCAAAAGATATGGCTTAAACAGTTATCTCCGTGCAAAGTAAGACTTTGCACAAAATGTCTTCTTGTACGCATTATCGAATCCATAATATACAGAAAAATCTATAAATCAGCACAATAAAGTTAATATTTGGCAAGCATGTAAAATTCACAATTCTTCACACGTATCTTTGCAATATTATGAGCAAGAAAACATTATAAGTTACCATGCAGTTGCATGCACGCTTAAATTCCCATCTGTATAAAAATGAAACGCTTGAAACAACACAATTTACAACACTGACATTTAGGAACTCTCGAATAATAATTTGGAAGTATGTACGATGGTTGAGGCGACCATCGTATAAATTATTGTAATATTTACGACGGAGCAAGCATGTTCGTGAAATGAATAAATGTGAATGAAAAGTTTAACAATCCAATTTTCGAATAATTGCATTTTAACGTCTGCAATCGCCGCTACTGTTTCGAGTCATCAATCCACGAATATAAAAGATATAGTCTTATTTAATTTTTTATCGCGTCACCGTAAAGCACAGATGATGTGAAAAGTATAGAGTGCAATATAGTAGGTGTTTAAAGGTATTGTTACCGCAGATTGTCTGTAGGCGTTTCTCCCAATTGTAGTTTAAACAAGTTATTAGAAATTACTATGTTTCATCTTACATGTTTTTGTGGCTTTTGTGGTAACTATGTATAAAGAGTAAATAATGTAAGTTAACCACTTTCTCTTCTATATTACTTAAACACATCCAAGTACTTAAAAAACCTTTGATTAAAACAAGAGGCCAACAGCATAGTTCTACTTCCGTTAAGTCTCTTCCATCTTTATCTCATTGTCTTCTAGCAGTACCTTCAAAGCCGAAATATTTGGGACACTGCTCGCAGCCGGCGAAAGATTGAGTTCTTTTTTTAAACAGCCAGGACACAGATGTGCAAGTTTAACTGATCATTCGGAGATCGCGAAATCGCTTGGAAGTAATTCGCGAAGGCGAGTTGGCCGCAGACGCTTACTTACAGCACTTGAAGTTAGTTTAGCGAAGTTCCCCGTCCCGGCCCACTCACACGGACTGCAGCGACAACTTAGTCACTTTTGCTCACTTGGAGCTCAACGCTAGGATATGAAGTGGAATTTAAATATGTACATCTGTTATAATTGTATGTCTAGACTTCATTTTATGTACAATTCCGCACTTAATAGTTCAAAATCGGTCTAGAGCGAGTCCTTTTTGCGGTTTGTGGGTTGCAGACTAAATTGTATGTTAAAATATCATTTATTTATAGCAAAAACATTTTTAGAAGAGCAAGTCAAATTTAATAAAAATAATTTTAGTTCCATTTGCATTGCAGGGGCTAAAGGAGGCAGCGTAACCTTTTTTCTATAGCAATAGCTGTAAACGTAAATAATGTCTTCTTGTAGAGATGTTACAACCTAGCTTCAATACCCTATCATGATGACAGTTGCGGGCAGACTGGACTTTTCTATGACTACCTACTGCACAAATTAGAACATTGAATATAACTGAATTTATTTGTCCTCCTAACATTTAAAAAATACTAACACTTTGGATCTCTGTCAGCGCTAAATCTATAATTTGAAAATTAATCGATAATTTGTTGCTATGCGTCAATGTCGAGAACTGCTGAAAATCTATTTTGCTATTTATTTTTGGTGTGTTCTTTATTGTCAGGTTCTTAGTTTTATTTTTCTTATAAGTATAAAAATAATATTACGAGATTACGCAGAAAAGTTAGTAAAATACGTATTAAGTAAATGAAATCGTTTTCAGTTCTTGTGAAACCGATGCAGTCCTACTGCCATGTTTCATAGATACAGGCAGGTTTATTTAAAAATGCAGAGCAACCGAAATACTATCACCGGGCCTATTTGAATTGTCATTTCTCACTAAAAGTGTTTCGCTCTCGCCAAATATGAACCCATCACAAAAAATACAAATAGCAAATATTTGTAAACGCGGCGCCGATCGCGTGTCGCAATAAAATATTTCAATTCCATCGACCCTTCAAAGGTTGTTGGAAGAAATAGGAATTATGTTTCCTTAGACGCGTTCCTGGCGTGTCTACCATCCGTAGTAAGAGCAACGCATGTAAATAATTCAGTCGATGCGAGCTTCTCTCCGGAGCTTTGGACGGAATACCAACATCTGATCTGTGATTGCGCGCGATAAATCTGTATCACTCAACGCGCTGACGGATTTTTGTTGCAAATAGATAGGTGTTGCATACGCGATTAGTTCAATGAATCAATGCGGCGTTTATGGGTTTTGGATGGTTAGAGACATCGGCTTGCGGCCTCGATAGCTTGGCGGTCACCTATCCGCGTGAAACGCATCGGACTCAACATACACACCGGCGTGGTTATAGAAATATCTATTATAAAATCGTCATAAAAACTATTTTCTCATCTTTTTCATTTTATAAATAAATAAATATAAATATTTCACAACATCACATACATTGATTTGATCCCGTGGTAAGTAGCTTAAGCACTTGTGTTACGGGTATCAGAATCAACAGACAGTGGATACACAAATATACTTAAATATATTTAATAATACGGCCAGACACGGAACAAACACCGATCTTCTTCACACAAATATTTGTCCCGAGTGGGAATCGAACCCACGACTCTTGGATCCGTTGGTAGTAATCCCGGGTCACTAGCCACAGTTCCACCAAGCCAGTCCATCGTATTTGATACTTGAGACATGTAAACTTATTTTCATGACAGTTTTGACTGGTGATTCGAATGCTATTTATTATGCAGTCCTATTGAAATAATCACCAAGGCACAACTCTGTATCTTTTTCATATTTTCTTTAAAAACCTACTTGCCCTACCTAGCACTAAATCAATTTCTGTTTTATTGAAAACTGACTTAATTATTTAACGTACACTTTGTAGATGTTGTTCCCTGTAACCTAAAAGGGTCGTGAACCTTATGTTACTAATGTCGCTCACATTCACCTAAACTAGTAAGTAACCTAGAACTCGAGAAAAAAACGCAGTAACATTATCTGTATTCCAGTCCACTCCGGAAGCCACGGGCTTGATGTAAATTTTTACTTAGAACGTAGGACGGTTAGACAGTTAATTTTCCAGTAGTTACAAAGTTTTTTTTACTGAACGATTGTTGGATAAAATGCTATCAATACGAAATGTGTAAAATATATACCTGTGTAGCTTATTGTTTCCGAATAAAACCCAAAAGCAGATGCACCGTGTAACAATGTTTCGTTATCTTTTGTCGGGCTCCCGAGTAATCAAATTAACCGCCCTGAAATGATTTCGGTGATTCAAAATATTTTAATTGACAAACAGAAATTTTGGCCGGAAAATAGCGCTCCAATTGTGCTTGCATTTGCGGGATGTTAATTCAATGAATAAATATCACGTCGGAACATCAAAATCCACTTATACTTATACGTCGTGCATCACTTAGCATAAAAATTAATGTCCTGTCGTGTCGGTCGGAAATTGAACTCAAAGAACTCCTGACTCTGTGCAGATACTTGTGAACTCTATTTGTGTGCATGACATAACAAGCTTTAATTTTAAACTGTTTTAATTTTATTAATAAGTGATCTATTATGTGTGAAAACTTTTTTTTATGTATTGTGAGAACTTTATTTGTTATAGGTATAGGTAACCCATAAAAAAAATGTTTTAAAGGAGTTTTATAGAACTGAAATTTACTGTTATTATAACTTAAAAAAATATATTTGTTCACCATACCTACATCAAAAAAGTCACAAATAACAAAGAGACAGTCAACTTATATCTTAAAGCTATTAATAAGTTTTAATGTATTCTTTTATTCCTACCAAAGGTAGACCCTATTTCAGATATACAATACCTAAAACACTGTTCGCGTGACTTTCATAATTATCAACGGAATGCTCACCTTCACTTGGGTTTTATTCATTCAGATTTCATAAAGCAAATTGTTAGTTTAACTAAAACTTTCATTCAATTTGTATTAGTTCAAAATTGATCGCTAATGTAGTTTGAACTTTTTGATCATTAACCTATTTCGGTAGCTTCTCGATGGCGCTAATGCAACGTGTTATTTACAAAACAGAGCTCGGTTAATCATGCGACTCGAACAAGTTTATACTTGCATTAAGAGCGTGTATCTCAGCGGAACATAAAATTTACATATAACTTATTTGCGCCGGAGGTGCGTCGGCTCGTAAATCTCGCGACAAGGGGATTTCTGTTTGTGAAGTTTCTTTTTTATTTCCACTTTATCTGTGTAACGCAAAGGACTGCAAATACTCAGGCGCAACTCGGGGACCCGCTCAACTTCAATAAATCAATTTGTACATTTACTCGTACTTATAATGTTCTTACCGAGCGCAGTTCGGGACGTGTCGAGACCGACTTCACGTGAATATGGAATGTGTTCAAATATCTACTTTGTCACGCAGAAAGTTGAGTAACTACACAATGTACTTACTGCAACGTGTAAGCCATTGAATCCAAATGGAATTGTACGCCCTTTAACGAAGTTAAAAGTTTTGCTTTTCAATTTTAAATTAACCACGTACGTATACATCCAAAGACTTTATCCAATTATGTTCACTGACGTTTGCTGAATGGTCTAATGAGAAAACGACCGAAACCCCGAACGCGAATATCGTTGCATGAAGAATGTCATTATACTCTATGTGAGGCCCAGACAACAGTTTATAACTGTGTCATCTCTTTGAAAACACTTAAACGAGTTAGCCGTTTCGGCAACAACCGAAATAAAATGAGCGAACACAACAGTTTGTCCGGGTCTACGTGTCCATTTTGCATCACAGAGCTATATGTGTTTGCCGTTCTATTTTAAACGCGATAACGCCAACTTTCCAGTCCTCGAAATGTGAATACCTTGTTGCGAAAATGTGACTAACGGAAACAGTACAAGTAACTCGGCTGTCCTTCCGCGACACACATTCATTCGCTCTCGCGTCGCGCGCCCCGCCGTGGACCGTGGGCCATTTCTATTCAAATTTCTTTATTATAACCACCCGCTTACTTTTCTTTCACCACGTACGGGGAATTCATATAAGTTTTGTCACACCGCTACGGAACTTTACACACTGTTTAGAGTGCACATAAATGTATGAAAAAGGTTCAACGCCATTATGAAAACGCTTTTAAAGGAATATTTTAAAATATTCAAACTTTCTCACACATATTTGTGATACACTATTTACTGTTGCATTTATCTACAGATCACCTAAATTATACTTTCGTATTTTAATCTAAGTTTATGTACATTACTAGCTGTGCCAGCGACTTCGTCCGCGTGGAAAAGAGACTTTAGGCGGCATTTTTTATATACCCGCCCTTAAGAACGCCCAGCATGTTCAACGTGGTTCTTTGAATTAGCATAACTTTTTTATTTATGAACCAATGGACATGTAACAATAATTAAATTTTAAGTGGGGCTTACCATAATTTATTACTGTAACCCTGTCTAGATTGGATAAGTCTTTTCTGACACTAACGTGCACAAACGCACAGACAAAAGGCAAACAAACGAAAAATCCTTATATGAGACTTTTGTGTTTATAAGTTTTTCTTATAATACAAATGTATATATTTTTATATCATCCATGTACAGACAGCGATCCGTACATTTTTATTATGCGTTTAGAAGATAATTATAGATTTTTCTTTCGTGCAATCTATAAATATAATAAAAACGTAATAATAACAATAAATTTAAAGATATGTTTATCCATTGGATATTTACCAATTACAAATGTTACCAATTATAAATTAAAAGCTTTTGTCTCATATATATGTACCAGTTCGTTAATAATCACTAATTGACAAATTGCTCACAACAGAAACTACCCAGGTGAGTATTGTATCACCTGCTTACACAATAACACTGCTATGCAAATTATAAACATGATTTTGAATAATATAATAATTATTTATTTACACTTTTTTGTTTCCTTATATAGAACTATAAATTAATGCACTATGAATTTACATTTCAATACTTTATTTATACAAGATTATACACCGTGAAATTTGAGTGGTTGTTTTCCCGTGGCAGAACGATTTGCCTTTAGTAATACTATCGAATCATGCAAATTATTCCGCGAAGAAAAAAAAATTTTTTTCGATTTTTCAGAATAATAATTTTCCAACTCGAAAACGAGAGAAGCTATCGTTGTTTTTGAAGATGTGACGTATTCAGGTACTGCTTGCCGCATGAAATCGATGCTTAAAGCTAAAGAAGCTCTTCACCCTAAGTCATAAAGCGGTTCGAACGTGTTTTCGAGTTACGGTTAAACCTTTCGTAAAATCGTCATTTTTTTATTTTACTATAAAAAGAACTGCACACATCTTTTGTACTACTAAGATAGAATCATTTTACTGCGGGAAAACAACCACTAAAATTTCACGTTGTATAATTGTTTTCATACTCGGTGAGTAAGTTGGTTTTTAATAAGTTAAATAATATATTTATTTTAAACATATATTCTCATTTCCTACAACAATCTTTGTATTTTTGATAATGATAATTTTACCAAAATAGGCTTAGGGTTTGATTTTTTCTTAAATTATTAGATATTTTCATATTAACCGGCTTTGATTTTAAGGAGATCAACCATAACCACGACAAAACTCATTTTATCATTAGTATGTTTATTTTTTCCAGCAGTTTCTTACATCTGATTAAATATGCAAATCACTTAAAATAAGATATAAAATAATAAGACATTTTCCATCGACTCCTCTCAGAAGAACGAGAAAACCAATTGAATACCTATTTAATTTTTTTTCGAAAATATTAAAATAGGTATTCAATTAGTTTTCTTAACAACACTCTCACAGTTGCGATTGAAGAAATTTAATCATAAAGGTAAGATTCTTGGAAATGAAAGTTAAATGGTTGTGAAAAGTTTCATCATTCTGTCACTGGAAACCAACTTTCCTGCACTTAATTTATATGAAAATTTCTTTGACTGCGACTCGACCGCGTAACTTATTTAAAAAAAATTAAGGCACTTGTTTAAGAATGTAAGTAGGTAAGTACAACTTTTTCCATTTAATGTTATTACTTTATAAGTGACATTAAATTACATTTAGAAAACAAGACTGCAAGGGAGGTATCGCTTGGAAAGTGCTGCGAAATTAATAAAAACAGAAGACTGTGGGAAGACTAAGTGAAGTTACAGTTGAAAATTAATGAAGATTACAAAATTCACGGCCATTGAGCTCCGCGCTCCGTCGAACCTTTGACTCTAAGTTGCTTGTTAGACTAAATTGAGAGTAATAATAGGACTCATTTGTTTGGGTTAAAGGTTTCGAATTTGCGAGACGGATATAATTCTCCGCAGCGAAAACGTTTTCGGAACAATTGCATTTGAAGCATAGATTGGGAGCGTCACTAGCATTTAAATGAGCGTGTTTGCGATTCTGAATTTTGTTGAATAAAAGCAGTCTTATACTCGTACCATGTTTCAATTATTGCGTTTGAACGAAATTATTTTTATTTATTGTGGCAAAGGAAACAAACTTTTGAATCAGTGAAATATATGAGAGAATATATAATTGAGCAGCAAATTGATATGTCAAATTATAAAATGGAAAAACGACTCACTTTCTTCCTTTGTGGTCGGTGTAGACGATGTGGTTCCTGGCGGTCGGGGTCTGGCGGGTCCTACCCAGGGAGTGTGCCTCCATGCCGCCGGCCGCTGCCCATGCGGGCCTGTCCGCGCGCGAGCCCTCCGCACTACCAAACTGTCGACCGCAAGTGACCGGCAGAATTATTCGCTGCTGTCTGCCTCCGCCAAAATACTTCGGATAGCCGCCTTGTTAGTGCTCACTGCTCCCGCCGACATTGTATACACAGTTTCGACTTCTTAGCAACGCGAAAGTTTTGCTCGCTCTGTTGATTTTGTTTGTTAACATTGTCCTGCTAGAATGCGCCTCCAAAAACCCTTTTGCGGCGTGGGTTAGTTAGCTAGCTTTTACTTAGAAGTTAACACACTTATGGTTTGCCGTTGTAGGAGATTTGATTATAGTTTTAGATACTAGTATTTTACAGGTCCTGAAATAAAATTTGGGTAGTTGTATTTTTTTACTTTAAGCAAATAAATTGTTGGTTATTTTTAATCCTGCCTAGAACGTATAATATTATTAATTCCGTTTGTGTCCTAATAAGCTTATTTACTGTTTCTACTTGTGTAACTTCCTAACAGATAGAGAAGAGGATTTCTTGATTCAACAGTATATAGACCCGCGGGTTAATATAGCACTATGTATGTATGATATTCATCATGGTACAAAATCTATATCTCAGGCCGAGCACAGAAAAAGGTCTGTGTTCCGTCGAGTACATAAGAATGTTTACATAAGAATATATTTACCTTAGTAGGCGGAGCTTGGATCGAGGCGGGCTTATTTGGAATCGACAAGGAGGTGGAGAGGTGCCAGTTGTTTATCAATACTTACTCCACGCACTCCTCCCAAACAAGGAGCTCAAACTCCCAAGAAATTCAATAAAAACCAATTACACCCGGAATGCCAAATAGAAAAAATGCCCCAGTGGAAACGGAGATCATCATAATTCCGAACATAAAATTCAAATAACGAATGAACAAATCACAGAACGACCTGAATTATTTCAGTCAAATATTTTGCAAATGTTTTCTCATTTCATAAATTATATTTTGCAAGACAGTGTACAAATGGGCTTTAATTAACTGGGGAATGCCGGCGAAACGGCAAATATGCCGGGATCGCCGCCGCCCGCCCCTGCACCTCGCGCTAACTACGATTTACATTCGCTCTTATTTATTTACAAGATTGAGCAACACAATTTAATTTCATTTGCCAACAGGCCTGAATTTATATCACTTAAGCGGCTCTTGCAAATTATTAAACACGTACCTACTTAATCATTTTCGATAATTGTTTTAATTTATTACAGCAATTATAATAATATCTCCATTAATTTTCAATACGACTCTTACTTACTTTTTATTTTAATGCTTCCTATTAGATTATTGCGTATACAAACTGGAACATTTTTCTACGTCTAGTTATAAAACGTTCTAAACAGAAAATAGTTTTTCTACTACTTATTTGAGTCCTTAATTATGTTCTATGTATTTAAACATCGTTGTTAAAAAGTATCCGTTACAAAGTATGTTACGAGTTACGAATGCTACTACAGTGCTACGAAGTGGCTACGAAATAAGTTTAACCGCGCGACGCGTAGCGAGCGGCGTAGCACAACCGTCCGCCAACGGGCTTCGTAGGCGACTGGGAACTTTACTGTTTGCTCCGCGGTTATTCCGGTTTTCATTCAGAACGCTCGCAAAGATACACCGTATATCCTTGACAATTAGGTCTGTATTTGTCTACAACATGAAGAAGCTACAACGAAGATGGAGTGAGAATACTGAGAATACGTTACGAAAGTTTAATTCTTCCTACGCGAACATAATGACGGCTTTACAACTGAGGATGACGAGGACCTCAACATTTTCGTAAAATGACGAATCTGAAATCTGAAGACCCGTATGTTTAGGATCTGAGGGTTCAATTTTCAGGTAAGGTCTCCCTGAGGGAGGCGGTCGTAAGGTTTAGGGGTGGCGCGTATAACAGACGCATGCGTACATCTCCTGAATAATTTCACAAACTCCTACTAAACTAGTTCGATGTTTAACTGATTAGCGTCGGAGGCTCAAAATGTTTCCCGCAGTTTGAAAACCATTTCTAAAGTACTGGACTTGACCAGTGGAATGCATACATGCCTATTGTTACGGATTTGTTTTTAGAAAACTTTAATGTTCAACTTTTATTGTATCTAATATTTCTTGGTTATTAGGTATTTTAAATATTTGTTTACAAGAAAAATGTACTTAAAAGTGTTATTGAAATTGTATCCACTTATATACTTTTAAGAGAGTTGTAATTTTTTTAAAGTTTCAAGACAAGTATTTTTGTCAAGCTTCCAATAAATGTTTTGGAACTTCTCGTGTTAAAATAATAATAGAATAGAATAGAATATAATAGAAAACATTTAGTGATCATAAAATTTAAAATACAAAACTAAAATTAAACATACTTTGGGTACCCAAACCTTTGGTACTCATACACATATTTTAATGATTGAAGTTGACACTGGATACTGTCAATGTATTTATTATCTGGAGGCCGATCAAATGTGAGCCATGCATTTATTCAGGACAATAACATTTTCCATCAATTTCAAATATTAACATACAAGTCACGTATCAACAAAGGCATTCATATCACCTAACACGTTCCGTGGTGCAAGCATAACATTATATCGAACACTAATTTTAACAAATATTTTGAAACTTTCATGAGTGTTTGTTGTTACCACAATAATGGATACTCGTATGTATGTATTCATAATTGTATTTTGAGAATATTTTTTGTTTTATACTCGTTTAATTAAACACTAAGTGGGGTATATACTTTTTACAGTCAACCAAATGATATTTACGCTTTTCTCCAGTAGTTAGTTTTACCAACAGAGTTAGTTTAATAGATATTTTTCATAAAAACTAATGAACTGCCCTTCCTTTTTTTACATCGCAGTCAAAAGTGTAACTTGCAAACAGAATTAACAACACTCCTTAAAAAGTACTGGTTAACTTCCCGAAAAACATTTAACTTAATTGATGACAGAAAACTTCCGAAAACAGTTACGAAACGATTTGGCTTGTCCTAACTCTTAAAGCAGTGCTTGACGAAGAGGCGTATGCGCAGCGGACGGGCGCCGGGCGCCGCGACACTCGCCCGTTACCCTCAATATGAGCTTTGTTACCGCTTTGTGCCGGCATTTCTTGTGTCACTGCATTGAATATATCGGGTGCTTTCCTTTGTGCACGGAATATTGCTCGTCTTTTGTCGAAATGAACGTTACCTCCCCGCGAGTTGTTTCTGCGAAGAATTTCGCGATTGCAAAGTAATATTTCCCCTTAAGAATTTCGATGTGTTTCTTTCATCTCGAAGATGACTTTACTTCGGATTATATTGTGTCGTGAAATGTTAGCCAGATTTCAATTTCTAATATCAATAGCTTTGAAAAGTATTTTTACAATGTTTACCTGAACACATTGTTATCTTTTTTCGGGGTTTGATACAAATTTTAATATAAGTGTAGAGGAGATTAGGGTCTTGTTGTGCAAAGGATAGAGAACGTATTTTGATTATTAACGTATTTAGAACTTCTGTTGTTTTCACGCATTTGATTTAAATTTCCAAATAGGGAAGGAGAGTCATTTCTTAATCAACTCCTTTACGTAAGTAATGTTTCTTCGCCAAAAAAAATATTAAAATCATCTTATAATACTAACAAGCAACGAAAATACTCAGATTAAAACTCATGTAGTTTTCATTCGGTAAGAATATTGTCAATTAAGTTCAAACAAACACATTTGCGGAGTAAATCCTTTGTCGCAGTAATTGCATTGGCTCGCCGTTTCAAGTCCAATAGTCTTCTGGCCACTAATTAGGGTCGGATTAGCGACTTGCCGTGAGCCGGATCGCTCGTGACCTCGTGTAATATACTCGGGAGATTGCTTGTTAATTATTTCAAAGTTCACTCCGACACTGGGTTACGGAGGATCTAATTTTGAAAACATCGACACGTTCTACAGGCTCTGACTTCATTGTTTACTTAAATTCGGGAGTGCCATATTTTGACCTAATTTTAGGTGGATTATCCTCACATCTTGTTGTATTAGTAAAAGATCAGAATTATAGATCTACCTACTATTTTTAGGATTTTATAGGAAATTTAGCATTTATATTAGGTTTAAAAAATTTTATGGCTCTTTTTTCTTTAACAACTAGCAGATCACATGTATAAATCAGAGCACAATCTAAGGTAGAGTGTATACCTGTATTTAACTAACCTGACTTTGGTTTCAGTACTTATAAAATCGGATATCGGTGGCACTGCACCTCTGAACTCTTATAATTTTAATAATCCTTTGCTGCGATTGAGTCAAAAGATACAAGCCGGAAACAAAGCAAAAGGAGTCTTTGTTCTACTGTAAGATGTTCTATAATATCACCAAGAATAAATAGTCCAGCATTTAATGAATTGTACATTGAACAGCGTATCGTATGTCTAATGTTTTGTATCTTCATTAGTGTGTTCTTTGATTATAATATTATTAAAGCATCCTACATTTTATAATGTAGATATAACCTCTCTTTAAAAAAGAAAATAGTTTGCATTAATCATATTATTATCAAAGAACACACTGATGAAGATATTAAACATTTTCTAATTTCCAATAGGTACAAATTATGAACTCTACGGAACTAAATTATAATTAGGTAGAACCAGAATATTTTCCATATGGGTAAAATATTTTTCATACATACATACATAAAATCACGCCTTTTTCCCTTTAGAGGGATAGGCAGAGATCACTTCCAGCGATCCACTTTTCACCTCTGTGGGAAAAGTGACGTGACGGGTTGTGGACCACGTCGCCGCCATTCTGCCTTGTGCATTCTTTTAACAAAGCCATTGCGTTCCCACGAGTAGCAAGGATATATGACAGGGGAAGGAAAAGGGGAGGAAGGATACTATCGCCTCGGATGATTGACGGATACCGTTCACCAACCACCGGACAGATAGTTGTGACTGGTATTCCCTGACTGGCCGGACAGATAGTTGTGACTGATCATCATCATCATAAAATATTTTTACCTACCTAAATGAAAAATATTAGAAAATCAAACAAGCCAGGTTATAGAAAATCCACATTTCAAATAGTTGTCTGTTTTTTCTTTTTCGTCATTCCCGCTTTTTTCTCTTAGTTTTTTCTCTCTCAATCTTTACCTGAAAACCCGTTATATAGTACTACTTGCTTTATACTTTTTTCATTACACTAAAAACATTTCATTACAAATCTTATCGATTCGATAACACCTGCAAAGACAACAAATGACGAGCATTAACATGATTCATGGCACCCCACGTTTAATCGTATTAGCCGCAGGTATAACAAAACTCTATCGGTATAATTTGTCGGTAATTATGAATTCGCGGTACAGTTCGGCGGCGGACAGTAACAACGTGATAAAAGCTGGTCGTATGCCGCACACGTTAACCCGTTGCGACTCCACACGGGGCTCCGATTGACCAAGCCTGAGATACCTGCTTACAAAAATTAGGGCAAAATACTTAATTTCTTGCAATCGTATCTCACTTTGCTGTTAATATGCCACGACGGCATATTTGATTAAAACTGAAACCTTTTGGCCTACAGAAACGTAAAGAATAATGTAGAGCGTCGATGGCCGAGTGACTAAAGCCATCGATTCCCACGTGTTTTCAATTGAAGTGAAATGTGTAGTGAACGAAAAAAATCGTAAGGAAATCTGCAGTCTTATACCAAAAACTAATAGCAAATTTTTTTTGTAGTCTTGATTCGTATGCGTATGCGTAAAACGGGTGGTATTAGGTTTTTGGTATTGGTCAGTAATAGATCATCACCTATAAAGAAATTCTGAGATGGTGTGAAATTGGCCAACCCGCACTTGGCCAGTGTGGTTGGAGGATTTAGGGAAAGTTCGTACCCCAACAATGAGGACGTATGCTCAGCTGACGATGATGATTCTTTCAATTCAATAAATTTTTCATTAAGAATCCAACAAACATCTGTAACTAAATAAAAAAATTAAAACTTAAGGTTCTTAAACTAAGTTTTAATTGTTGTTAATACATCATAACAATAAATACATGTATAGAAAAAAGATCAACATGAATTTTGCAAATGATATCGGCGATTTACCAAATCCGAAAATTTTCGCCAATGTATAAAGGAGAACCACCATTTTGGGCCCAACGTTACAGGATTAAATTATATATCAAAAAATCGGTCTATTTTTGTAAGTTAACTTATAGAAATCTTAGCCAAAACAGCAATGGCCAACAGGGAAAAAAACATTTTTTTTTTATTTTCCTTATGTTGCTGGTTTTGTAAACGTTCATTTATATTATTTATTTATAACGTAGCTATCTTCGCAAACGTGATACAGAAATCTATCCATAGAGTATAGTAAACAGAATCTACTTATGACATTGATCGATTTGATTGATGTCGATTAATAATTAAAATGTTTTATTATTTATCATATTTATTTAGATCGTATCCGAAATACTATCATTCGGAGACGTACCGGAGTCACGGACATTACATCGATTGTGACGAAGTTGAAGTGGAGACGGGCCGGACATATGTGCAGAAGAGAGGATGGCAGATGGGCACGCAGAATTGCCGAATGGAGACCTAGACTCGGACGGAGAAACGTTGGGAAACCACCTATGCGCTGGGCCGACGATATCACAAAAATATTGGGCAAGACCTGGATGCGAGCAGCAAAAGACCGGGTCAAATGGAAAGCACATGAAGAGGCCTATACCCAACAATGGGTGATACAGGGCTGAAGAAGAAGAAGAAGACGCACAGTTTTTAGATGCTATTATTTTTTAGATGTATTATGATGATAAGGATGAATAAAATAATTTATTATTATTTTGTAATGACCTGCTTTTGTTACATTTATTTTTTTATACTGAACTGCTCTGTCCAGCCATAAGCAAATATGCATTTAGAGTTACCTAGTTCATTATTCACTTTAATGAAATATCTAATAAATTGGTTTTATAGTTGTCTGGCTCGATGGAGCAGTTGCTAGTGAATTCTGGCTTCTAAACCAAGGGTCATGGGTTCGAATCCCACCCAGGATAAATGAGGAGGAGACTGACACCCAGGAGAATGTCTAAGATATAAGACTTTGACTTCATAAGTCGAATGATTGCAATATCCATAGATTTATTCTCATTACCTTTGTAGCGTGCTTGCGTGTGTGCGCGGTGCAGTGGGGCGCAGGGTTGACCGGGCATTGCGCCGTCAACGACGCTTGGGAATATATGTTGTTAATATTCTGTTATTAATATTCAGAATTACCCAACAACTTAACAAATCACAAAATCATATTTCACGGACACATGCAAGGTTCCCTGACCAATATAGATGACATATAGCCTATGTCTTGATACCATTTTACCACTTTATCTGTACTGTTGGATAGCTTGTATACAATCTGTTATGCAAAACTTGAAAAATAAACACCCTACAAGCTTTCTTTCATAATAGAAAAACAGATAACCTCAAAAATATTCACTGTATTTTTAGTGATTTGGCCATTGCGGATCAACATGAAAATTCGTCTCATGGAAACCTTTTATATGCTTTGTCTGTTGGCCAACTTTCAGCTTTGTAACGTTGGGCCCAAGTTTGTATGGAATCGGTTGTTCTCCTTTAGGACTCAGCTTAAATATACATGCATATTTACAAAACTCAAGCAATTGTACAGAACAGTTCAATGTAGAATAACTTAACCTTTGAAGCCTTTACCTGCTCACCATAACGTGCATGCTCGTCCTCTACCAGTCCCGTGATTCCCCCGCCGGAGCACGCTCAACCAACTGCTAATTAACGCCGGATTACCGACCGACCCGTCCGCTACTTACTGTTTACAACTGGCTCGAAGACAGAGCAAATAATGCGCCCACCATTGCCTTTCATTAGCCCCCGACAACTATAGTTCGCCGAGCGACACCAAATTAATGTTTTCAAAACTTCCCCGGATTAGTTGACTTATTTGAAAAATGTTATTGCTGTTTACTGTTCGGTGTCAAACGGAAAAGTATGTTCTATTATAAACTAGAAGATATCTATGCTGCACCTATTATTTTTGCTACTTTTAAGAAACTTTGAAACAATTGTCACACTGACGCCCGCTGGCTAATAAGTACTAAATACTAATTTAGTACGATTAAAAACCCTATACAGCATTAGGGACCTCTTAACATAGGTCAGGTAAAAATCACAGCTGAATTATTCTCTGTAAATTCGTCAGACACTTTCACGTAAAAACACTTTCTTATATCATAATTTTACCATTTCATTTTACTTTACTTGTGACCTTTCCCGCTTACAGTTTGAGGTTGAACCGCTACTTTTGTCGCACCTGCACTTTTATATATGACCTTTTCCCTTCAAAGCGAAGGTTGCCAATCAAAACAAGACGCGGCAACAATCTCGAGTGTGTTCGCTCGTTGTGTATTCAGCGCGCGCGCACCGCAGCTGCGCGCAAATAACAGAAAGAGCAAGTCCTCAGGGCATCGCTTAGCTTTTCAATTTCCCTTTCGGAATTATTCGTGCTAATCGAATACGACCGCTGGGGTCTGGGGACACGATTGCAATGATTCATTCATGAGACTAACGTTACACTCCAATTGAACCACTAGACATTATTGTACCCGATATTGAGCGCAGTCCCGAATAACAACCAGCTCCTTATTCCCTATTTATGTTGCTTAGTGCATAGTTTACATGTTAAGGTATGAATTAAATTTACAATGCTAGTTTGAACTTGTTTTCATGATTTGAATTGCAACATTATCTATTAGTTTAGTATAGACAGGCCAAAAGGATACGAGATTGTAGCCTGGTGGTTACTGAAACAATAATAATATAATTAGCTCAATTACAATAATTTATTGAAGTGCCGAAAAAGTATGTTTTCATAAATTCAAAGAACTAGAATTGAATATATCGGCGAGTACATCCTAGAAATCTGACACACTTAGTATTCAGCCTTCTATATGTTTTTGCTCATTAAAACTGGCGTACCCTCGCGCGCGCATTGTGAAAAATATTCCTATTGTGCTATTAGTATCGTTTTGTTTAGTCGTCGATGTGACGTCTCCAGGCGACGGCGGTGGCGCGGCGCAAATGACGGCGCGAAGGTATTGTCGCTCCATTAATGAGCGCGGCCGAGCCGGCCGGGACAGCCGCGCGGAAGAGGAAAATTAAACCTCTGGGCCCGGCTTGTGTTCATTACTCCACACCCGATTACTCCGCGCCGTTTGTGAATGCAGCGTAAAATATCACCGCTGAATGGGCGCGCGCCGCCGCTGGAATTAGAAACTGCGATAATAATTAGTGTTCGACTAAGCTGCGTGCTTTATACATACTAATTATGAGTACGGGCGGGTTTTAATAATGCGGAAGAAGATCGAAATGGGGTTATGAGCAACGGAACAATCTAGACTTCATTTTTTAACTAATTGAGATGTTTTAGTAAGTAGTGCAGACCCCATCTGATAGTGATTCGGAAATAGAGAAAAGATGTACTTAAATTATCGCTTAAAGAAAATTTTGGCTATAACTAGATATATTAGACCTACTCGAATAGATATATTATCTTGTAAATATCTACATACGTCCGAAACCTGGTCTACGTTGATAGCGGTCCACAACTACAGTGCTATCTGTAGAGGAATGAGTAATAGGATTGCACAAGGGTAAAAAACCTACATTTATTTACAACATATTACACAATCAAACTCGCATCGGTTTGCGCCTGTTCCCCATTCCGACAAAGTTTGTTTTTCATCCAGAACATTGGTAGAAGCATAGAGTCCGTAGGGTATTGCTTTAAGATTTCAATTTCCTTTCCGGAATTACTTGTGCCCTAATCGAACGCCTGTCGGGGGGGTGGGCGTCACGACCGCAAATTACTCCGCCACTCTGCGTGCGAATGTTTAAAATGTATTATTGAGATACATTCTTAATGTGTCCCGAATAATGGTCGTGGATTTTAATTATGTATCGCTACTGATTAATTGAAGGTTCGTGTTGCTTGAAATAGGTTGAAAAATGTATTTCCTGCTGGAGTATGAGTAACTTAAACTAGTTTTTTTTTATTTACTAGCGCTCGGAAAGCTCTTTTAATAAGTACTCGAATTTTATAAGTAGGGCTATTAGACAATTTTTTATAACAATACATAATGTACACTTATAAACCGATTAACTCTAAATTATGAACATCCTAATTGTTACCCTTATGATATCATTTTGTAGTAACTTACATCACAATCGTTCCAAAAATTGTGGGAGCTCGCGTTTATCTTGTGAGTAGCTATTAAGCATCCAACTCAAAAAAAGTTTTCATTATCATCTCATCATAAGTGCAGTTATATGGAATATATTATTATAGTAGTAAATTATTGTTTTTTTTGAATGCATTTATATTTTTTCCATTTGTCAGTTGTACGCTTAACGAGAAGCGTAACTGACGAAAACCTTCTATCGTCAGTAATCATATCCAGCCTGACACGGCACAAAACATTTGACAGACGATAATTCGCATAAAGTGAATGAAACAAGATGTAACTCGACACGATAGTTAGGCCCGGCAACGTCAGTAAGTCACCGGCGGCGCGGGCGCGTATGCGTGCGACAGCCCGCGCTGATTGTAAAGCGCTCACAGACGGAGCCTATTCGATTTCACGGTTGGCCGCCCACGATATTTATTGTCATCGGTGCATTTGTACGACACGGCGGCGCCTACTGAACCGCGCTGAAAAATCTCTATTCCCGAAATCGGACGAAAACATTCCAACAATCCCCCGCCGGCCGACTTTTACTAAAAAAGTTTTAGCTCGACACTGTGTGGTGTGATATGTTCGAACTGTTGCTGGCGCACGTCAAAAATAACACATTCATTCGCTTTTAGATTCATCATCCTCTCTGTAAACTCAAATTTTGATTACACGATTTAATTTCTAAATCCCTGAAAATACGCGTCCCTTTACATTTTTCAACGTCCCTTTTTACATATCATGAGCTAGCAGGTTTTATAACGTCTTCATGAAAAGCAGTCGCATAGTATATGAATTGATGAATAAATAAGAATGTGTAGTACCTCAGGGACCGCGCGAAGATATTTCGTGGATACACAAAAGTGACAAAAAACTCAGCGACGTCACAATCGTCGGCTGAATACGCCCAAGCAGGCGCAAGGCACACGTCTCGTTAGTAAAAAGTGACAACTGTATGCGATTTATCACCTGCACTCGGCGGCCCCGCGGTGACTCGCTTCCTTTCTAAAACCTGTCACGGCTACACCAGAAATGGAAACAAACGTCCACAGCCGCGCTATAATAATGCCTGGGAATCAGATTTCTGTACAAATAACTTTGTGTAAACATACTCAGTGGGTAAGGAACACTTACTGGCATTTTTGAATTAGGTATGCAAGTACATTGCCTTCACCTTGCATTCACATGTTTAATATCGTCACATTGAAGGTTTCTGATTTGCTGAATTATTATTTACTTTAACTACGGAGGTATTTTTATAATAAATTATGAAGTCTTTATATTTATATTTGGAAATATAATTCGCAATGAAACAGAGATCAGAACATCAATTTATGTAAATCTTCACTAATTTCTGTAACGCTACTGCAGTTTAAGTTACGAATACCAAAGCTCGCTGTCCATCTCTGACCCCGGTTTTGACATTTAACTGCCGCAGTAATGATTAAACCGCTAGATCGACCCAATGGCGACCACTATTAAATTTAATCGGGCCCTTGTTCATTTAAATGATCCAGTGAAGTCATAGCGTAACCCAGTTAGCCGGCCAAAATGTGAAGCTAGTTCAACCGGTCTATATCTCTAATAGATATAGATGAAACCGTACCGTATTCAGAACAAATTTCTATAAAAATTACGACGTTATTCAATAATTGACTCTACGCCAACTAGAGTAGATTACTATATCGACGCTTCCATTTAATTAACTACCTCTCTATTTTAACACGTATAATGCCCCCGGAAAATCCTACGTCGTAAAATAATATAATCCTATTGCAGAAGTGTATTTAAAGTGTAGAAATAACTTACCTACTGCTATAGTGATATTGACCTCGCTCATTAGGTATTCAAAGATAATTTCGTTGAAGGGATGAGCAAGAAATAACTTCTGCAGTGTTTCGCCTTTGCAATGATAATTTAATCACGATGTAAGTGAGCCGACGACTCTTATACCGTCTTGAAGGTGCAGTCGTAAAATACTCTCTGTTATAAAACTCACTTTGTACACGAAAGGTATTAAACTGGATCTATTTTATGTTTACAAAGGATGCAATGGAATACACAATTATCGCAATGATAACGCTTTTCTGTATTTTCTTATTTACATTTCAGATTAATAACTTAAAAGTCATTTCATTTCAGTAATAAGAGGTATTCAATTTGTACATAGTTTACAGATCTGTAATAGATTTAGATACACCTAGGTAGCCTGTGAACTACTCCGATGACACTAAACTATAAAGAACTTATACCAAATTTTCAGGTATTATTAATAACAAAACTAACTTGCAACATCTTCATTTCATGATGTACCATGTGCTTCACTTTTCTGGCTCTACAAATTTACAGGTGAAATACGAGTATCTACATCAATCGAGCTAGTTATGTTTGACAATTAGGTGCAAATACCAAACAAATACGGGAGCGCAGGTGTGTGCAGTCACTTCAAGTCACAAAGGGAATGGGTAAGGCAAGGCACAGTAATCACGGCTAAGCAGATGTCATTGTGTCAACACGCGAGGGCGCGCGCTGCGTACACACCGCCGAAGCTCACAGCCGGTGGATTTGGGCATCATTGTACCCGAGGCCTTATGACTGGAATTGTAAACAATGTAGAAGCGATTTTGGCGAACGGCGATCGTTTCGTTGCGTCACAATTTCTGCTGACTCACTAGATATTAAAAAAAAAATCTAATATTTACAAATTACTATTTTGAAAAAGATGGAACGTCATGGAACATCCTAAAATATTGCAACGTTTACATCACACATGAAATAAATGACCACACAATATAGTATTTATTACATTACCTAGCATAATGTGTTTATAAAATATGGTTTTTTAAGTTTCGAGAAAGCTAGTGTGTCTATTAAACACCTAAAATTAATGATTCTTTTGTATAATACACAAATGAATCAAACATTAAACATTAGATATTTGACTTCAATATAAGCTTACAAAAGAAACACGAATTGATCTTAAAAGCTTTTAGAAACTCGACTGAATTAACACTAAAACAATTCAGATTTTAATTTGGATTTGAACTCTGGCGTACCTTCCCTCCCACCTACTTAGTCTGGGTTGAAAATAAATTATTTTAATATTTAAGCCTGCGCAAAATAATGTTGTTGGCCGTTTTCCGGCGAGATTACGAACTAATAACATTACAAAACAAGCTGTTTGCGGGTAAATTATGCATGCACTCGCGGATCATTACCTAGCGCCGCTGGCCCCCGTTCAAATTCTTCGGATGGTTGCAAATTGAATCTGTGATAACTTAATAATTATTCTGCATCGTTAATTCGCGTAGAATATAGGTGGTACTGACTGTAAGTCCGTTAACTAGTTCTTTAACAGGTAATTTGTGTATTTTGTATGTGCGTTCAGTTATCACCACAACCGATCGAAGTCTGGTTTTTTCTTCTCACTGCATGAGATCACTTCACACAAACTTAAAAGAAAGGCCTAACGGAATGGAAACCTTTCGTTGGTAAGAGTTATCAAATAAAAACTTATTCTAAAGTGCAATTATTTCTATTTTTCTTAAATTTTTAAAACAATTTTCATATCTTATACCCGAATCAGAATACAGGCTTCTATACGTATGATTTATGTATGCAATCTCATGTAGGTACATGACAAGAATACGTAATAAAAGCCTGTTTGCTTTAACCCATCTCGCCCCATCTATTAAATATAATAAGATCACCGATTCGTCAAGTTCTCATACAAATAAATAACCATACACGATTGTTATTCACCAATTAATGAATACATAAGTTTTAAGATAAATAGGGCAGATTCTAAAAAAACACAAGAGTGTACGAATATGTTTGTTTGTAGACCCTGACCGGCGGGGCAATGTTTTACAGTGACGTATGGCCCGGCGGGTTTAGCTAACAAGGCGCCCGCTCAGGGCACCCGCGTCTTGCAGAATGTTAAATACCTACCTTTTTAACCTTTCGAAGGTATTAGCCATATTTCGTGCCATTCTTAGCTTATTAACTAATTTGTTAGTAAGAAAACGATCCTATGCATTACAGTTCTAATTACACAGACGTGTCATGTTATTTGATTGGGTCTGGGACATAACAAAGTATGTATTTCATCCGTAATATTCAGTCTTACATTCTTTGATAATAAATTTTTGAAAACTAAAGATTCCCCATAAATTTTCACTTGGCAAACGAGTAACAACGCCTGAAGAGGTATACATCTTCATTTGACTTCTAATAGTTGATTTGGTAAAATCCTTTTGTATGGAAAATCTAAACTGCTTAGGTTAGACTCTTGAAATTTGGCAAGCAGTAACCTGTACCTTAGTAAATTTAAAGCTTATTTGCAACAGGATATTGCGAAATTCTCACGGGAAGGAGAGTTAGCGGGAAAATACTTTTGTATGAAAAATCCTGTTGTCCACGCGAACAAAATCGCGGGCACTGCTAGTAAAGTATAAAATCCAATCTTATAATTGTTTTATTTTATTTTCACCTAAATTAACGCATACAGTCAATGGACAGACCGGTTTCGCAATAGGCTCTAATCTCGCCCTACTCCGACGCAAGTGAGAGTTTTCATTACAAGAGCTCAGGGCGGCCGGCTGGCGGAATGTTAAACACCCACTCGTTAACTAACTACAAGCTAAGTCGCTACGGAGGAATAAAACATTTCAAATTACAAATTATACAAGCTTAGCGTATAATAGATATTCACATATCAAAAAAAGTAACAGCAACCATACTGTGTCATAACCAAAACAAAACATGGAACAGAATAGATACTGCTTTGTTTGTACATTTTCGAACGTCGTTTTCAATAAAATTCTATCACAATCTATCTACATTATAACATACGAAAAATAAAAATTATGAAATTAAGCACCCAAGCTAAAGCCATGTTGTTATTTTAGGTTAATATTTCTAATCAGGCCTATCCCGACACCAATATTGTAACCAAATCATATGAAAAAAGCTAGAGTATGCACTGTATATTTTAACAGGATCAAAACCCATTTCAGTGACTTTCCATGCGTCGTTCTTGGTTGTGATTGCGTGTAAACTGAAATTGAAGTGCCTCGCTTGAAATGCATGCCGCAAAAGCCGTCAAAGGCTTTATTCACACTCATCGACACGTGACGTCACCCTGCCCGGCGCACCTGCAAAATTTAAAAAGAACTATAATAGCCACCCTCGCCCGCCAGCCAACTACATAAACCTTTTAAAACCGAACTAGTACCACAAAGGCTTTAGGGATATTTTAATAGGAAATAATTAAGTACCCCAATTAACTTTCTCAGTGTTCTATCGAAAGCAATTTATTACTTAAAGTTGAAGCACAGCGAATCGCAACCGTTCTGAGTGAAAGCTTAAAGTTTCAGTGAGGCAGTTACGCTCCCCTTCCGGGCGATCAACGTAAATTATTCCCCCAGAAGAAATCTCTAAGGGCTGAATGACGGATAAGGGACGAGCAGTTTTATTGCCTACACCGGCCCGCGCTGTAACCGCTTTAAAAATCGACCCCCGAATGTTAATTGAGGGATAATGTTATTCAATACTGCGCGCCTTTTGATTTAATTACGCACGCAAAAAGACGGAAATGTCAATAAACTTAATAGAATTGCGGCGTAATAATCAAATAACTTGATGCCAGTAGATATAGGTTCGTCGGGGAACCTAAAAGTACAATATCTAGCCTTAAAACCAACACAATATCTGATATAAACATTTACCTTATACCTCTATACAGATTCGCTAAGAAATTACAGTAACAGTTTTGATTCGATTTCGCTTCCAAACTCTCAAATTTCTGTTCACAATAAACAATTAAACATGATATTCGTCTGTGACTTTTATTTGATAAAATCTAATATAAATGAACTTCTGGCAAGTTAGGGAGCGGCGGCAAATTTCTAATAATTTGGCATTTTAAATCGTTTAGGTGTTCTATTCGAAATGGTTTATGGGAGTAATTTCCCGCGGCTGAAAGGCGTTGTAAGTGATAATTAAAACCCCGTTACTGCAGCTGTTGCTGGCGTCATTTCTGAGTTTTAATATCATGCTACTACAATAATACAATGAAAAGGCAATCAACTGCCGAGGATGTGGGGCTGTGCTCATAAAAATATCATTTGCTGAATTAGAATGTACCCCTAAAGTATGCAGACCATTATACATACGAGCGCACGTAATAATGTTATATGGAAAATTTTACATTTCCTGCTCTACCTTAGAAACAGGTAATATAAAATGTATAATCGTATATATTATTGTTGCGGGAACGGGGTACGTTTAATTCAAAGATACGCCAAAAGTCACCAAAAGACAATTAATTTATTTATCGACTAACAATTACACAATTAAACACTTAAAAACACAATTAAAAACACTTAATTACAACACTAAACACGGAACACTAAATTACACTAAAGCACTGAATCACACTAAAACACTGAATTTCACTGACTATTCGCAGTTAACGCACTCGATCACTTCTAGTTCGCAGGAGACTGATTCGCTTCGCTTTCCAAATCGGAACTGTCCCGTCGCGTCGTACATCCCGCTTTTATACCCAGTGAGGACGCAGCTCTTCGCGTGGCGTCGAGAATCTTCTCGCGGGGATCGAAATTTCTAGAACTCGCTGGAGCTCGCTCCGACCGACCAGAGTGTGTGACGTAGTATCGTGCAAGCGAATATAGACCTTATCCATGCGACGTTAAGACTAATTTCGCTTGCACGGTCTCTCAAGGTCGTAATATTATTATTACTTTAGAACACTCTAGAGCTCGCTACAACCTACCAGAGTGTGTAGCGTAGTATCGTGCAAGCGAATATAGACCTTATCTATACGACGATGAGACTAATTCCGCTTGCACGGGCTCTCGTGGTCGTAACATTATCCCCCTTCATAGTCATGCTCGTCCCGAGCATCATTTGACCCATGGTAACGAGCCAATCGATCAATGTGAACAATTTTCGGTTTGCCTCTTGTCCCTTGTTTGATCCGATAGGTTAAGTCGTTCAGCCTAGTGATGATCTTGTATGGTCCTTCCCACCTTGGCTGGAACTTCGGTGATTTGCCCTTCTTCCTGAGTGGGTTGTGTAACCAAACCAGACTCCCTTCATCGAAACCGTCGGTGTTGGCTTTGCGGTCGTAACGGGTTTTCATTCTTTCGCTGGATTTTAGACTGCAGTCTCTGACGAGAGCATGTACTTCATCCAGGCGCTTCTGTAGGTCAGCCGCATATTCGGTGACTGGTTTCGGAGCTTCTGGCGGTGTCCCAGTCAACGCGTCTACCGGAAGCCGTATTTCTCTACCGAAGTTTACCATTGCTGGGGTTGCGCTGGTGCTATCGTGGATTGCAGATCGGTAGGACAGCAAGAAAAGCGGTATGTACTGGTCCCAGTCTCGTTGATGCGCGTCCACAACTTTGGCCAAGTGGTTTTCCAACGTTTGGTTGAATCTCTCGACCATGCCATCGGATTGCGGGTGTGCTGGTGTAGTACGGGTCTTATGCATACCCAACAGTTGACAGACCTCCTGGAACAGTGCTGACTCAAAGTTTCTTCCTTGGTCAGAATGTATCTCAAGAGGCACACCAAATCGGCAAATTACCTCGTGGACTAACTTCTTGGCGACCGTCTTTGCTTCTTGATTAGGCGTAGCGAAGACTTCAGGCCACTTTGTGAAGTAATCTTGGACCACAATGATGTACTTGTTTCCCTCATCGGATTCTGGAAAGGGGCCAGCTACATCTACTGCGATTCTTTCCCATGGAGCGCCGACGTTGTACAGCTTGAGTTTGCCCTTACTTCTGGTTTGTGGGCCCTTTACTGATGCGCAAGTCGTACATTTCTTGCACCAGTCTTCGACATCCTCCCGACAGTGTATCCAGTAGAACCTCTGTCTCAGCTTCTCTAGGGTCTTCTTCACGCCTAAATGTCCCCCGGATACCCCATCGTGTATGTACCTCAGTAGCGAAACAACTTGTTTACGGGGTACAATCAGCTGTAGTGTCGTTTGATCCCCTTTTGGTGTTTCCCATTTCCTGAAGAGTACTCCATCCTTAATCTCCAAACTGTCCCATTGTGCCCAGTAACTTTTCGTGATGGGGCTTGATGATGCTACCTGGCTCCAAGAAGGTTTTTGACCTACTTCTTTCCATTCAAATATTTTCCTCAGGTCACTATCCTCTTTTTGAGCCTTTTTGATGGCGTCTTCGCTCCATTCATTATCAAGTCCCTGGGTGGTAATCATCCGGACTTCTTCTTTAGTCTCCGTTTTAGAGCAATGACTGCAGGCCACAGGACAAGGTCTCCTTGATAGGGCATCGGCATTCAAATGCGTTCTACCACTCCGATGTTCTGTTGTGAAGTTGTACTCCTGTAGTTGCTCTAGCCACCGCGCCACTTGTCCTTCAGGGTTCTTAAACTGCAAAAGCCATTTTAACGCAGCATGATCTGTCCGCAGGGTAAACTGTCTTCCAACGAGGTACTTGTTGAAATGCTGTAGAGTCTTCACTACCGCCAACAGTTCCTTACGAGTCACACAGTAGTTCCTTTCAGGTTTTGAAAGTGACTTACTGAAATAGGCGATCACCACTTCCCGTTCACCTTGCTCTTGCGACAGAACTCCGCCTATGCCAGTATTGCTGGCATCGGTGTCCACGATAAACCTTCCTTCTCTGTTCGGGTAGCCAAGTATAGGACTGGTGCAGAGGTGTTCTTTTAGTCTGATGAAGGCTTGATCGCATTCCGAGTCCCAGGCGAATACTCGTTTATCTTCCGTGAGCCGATGAAGAGGTTTCGCTATATCAGAGAAGTTCTTTACAAAGCGCCGGTAGTATGCGCATAAACCCAAAAATGATCTTACGTCGGTCTTGTTAACTGGTATAGGCCATTCTTGAACAGCTTTTATCTTCTCTGGGTCTGTCTTTACACCTTTCGATGAAATAATGTGGCCTAAGTAGGCGACTTCCTCCTTGAAAAACGTGCATTTCTTTGGGCTGAGTCTCAAGTTTGCTTCTCGTATTCTGGTGAAAACCTTCCTCAGGTTACTGACATGCTCTGTGAAATTTCGACCCATGACAATGATGTCATCCAGATAGACCAGGCATGCATCACCCAGAAGTCCAACCAGTACCCTTTCCATCAACCGCTCGAATGTCGCCGGAGCGTTGCAAAGACCAAAGGGCATCACGTTGAACTGCCACAATCCATTCCTAGTTCCGGTCGTAAATGCCGTCTTCTCCTTGTCTTCTGGATGGATGTCAACTTGCCGGTACCCACTCTTAAGGTCCACTGTTGAGAACCACTTCATGCCGCTCAACATGTCCAGTGTGTCGTCTATACGGGGCAGAGGGTAGCTGTCCTTCTTCGTTGCATTATTCAACAAACGGTAGTCCACACAAAACCTGGTGCTGCCGTCCTTCTTCTTTACCAGGACTACTGGCGAAGACCACGGGCTTGTTGAAGGTTCTATGATGCGGTTCTTCTGCATCTCAGCAACCATGTCTGCTACCTCCTTCTCTTTGGCAAATGGAAGGCGTCTAGGCCGCTGCTTTATTGGTGGCGCGTCTCCCGTGTCTATTCTGTGTTTAACGAGACCTGTCCTTCCCAAATCATGGTCACCCTTCGAAAATATGTCGTTGAAATCTAGCAATAACCTTTTAGCTTGCTCAAGTTCCCGCTCAGATAGCTTGTCCTTACAATTTGCTAGGAGCGGCGTGACGTCATCTCGCTGACAGGATTCCGGTTCCCGGGCCCTTTTCAGCCTTCTGATGGATTGACCTGCATCGCACCGTCCGATGACACAATTTCTTCGTAGCTGCACTTCATCTCCGCTAAGATTGATGACTCGCACCAGCGCTCCTTTTCCGGTCATTGCCAGAGTTCTTGCTGTGATCCAACTCGGATGGTCGCCGCAGTTTTCTATGACGACGCTTCGCCCTTGACACACGGTGTACGGGAATCTAACTTTGACCAGAGTTTCAGATCTCGGCGGTAGGGTCGTATTTTTCAGGCAGTAAACTGCGCATGATCTCGCTCCCTCCAGGAATACTTCTTGTTCGGGAAAACTAAGTACTCCTTTAGCGACGTCTACCACACACTTCTGGTCTCTTAAAAAGTCTAATCCGATGATGCAGTCGTCCGTGATGTCTGCTATGAGAACGCCGTATTCAAAGGTTTGTTCTCCAATGGTTATCTTCGCCATCGTCTCACCGAAGACGGTAACTGGCTGGCCTGTTGCTGTTTGAAGCTGAACGGATGGTCTCTGATTCCACACAATAGTCCTTTTCAATAGCTCCGGACGCACTATTGTTCTTGAAGCACCGGTGTCAATAGTAAAATGACACGTTACGCTGTTCAGCTGTCCAACCACTGTAAGGTTGTTCCCATTACCAATCTGTGAAACAGTGACGGTAGGGGCTCGATGTTGACCAGCCAGCGCCCGCCCCACGGCCCTGGCTTCTTCTAGTTTAACGACAGCTCTTCTGCGTCCACCTGTGTAGAGGATGCTACTGTCGTTCTACGTGGCCATCTTCGCTTGGGGCAACTACTCCGAATATGGCCCCTCTCGCCGCAGCCATAGCACATCGGACCCAAAGAAGGTTTTTCCTTCACCACAACCTCCCGAAGTCGTTGAGTTCTAGCGTCTTGACGCACGGCTTCCACCTCCAAAGCATGGGCTAGAGCTTCCTGTAAGGTCTGATGATGGCTCAATTTCACGGTGTGTCTGACGTCTGCGTCTCTAATTCCATCACAGAAAGCTTGCGGGATCATTGATTCCACCATTGTCGGGCATGACACGTACGCACGTCTGACTAGCCTTTCGATTTCCGTTGCCCATTGCTGCAGACTCTCACCAGGCTTCTGCTGTCGATCGCGGAGTTGTGCTCTATACGCGTGTTCCAGGTGTTTGTCGCTGTACCTGCCTTCTAGAGCTCTTTGGAGAGCACCTAAAGTTCTGTTATCCGAAGGCAGGTTTTCCAACGTGAGCAGGGCATCTCCACGAAGAGCCAGAGTCAGAGCTATCAAGGACTCTTCCTCGTTCCACCCCTTTCCTTTAGCCACCGTCTCGAACTGATACCAAAATGCTGCCCAAGACGTCGTTCCATCGAAGTGGGGTACTTCGATTTTCGGAGAATCCGACACTACCGTAGCACCCCGGGTCCCCACTCTTGCCATCTTGGTATGCAGTTGTCGCATCTCAGCATCCACCTGACTCAGACGATCCTCGTGTTGGGTGAATCGGTCTTCATGTTGGATGAATCGATCTTCATGTTGGGTGAATCGATCTTCATGTTGGATGAGTCGATCTTCGTGTTGGGTGAGTCGATCTTCGTGTTGGGTCTTGACGCTTAGCACATCATCTTTGAGAGCATCAATCTGCTTTTCTAATACTTCGTGCTTCTTCTCAATAGCCCCCAACAAACTCTTGCTTAGCTCCTCCTGGCGACGGGCTTGCTCCTCCTGGCGACGGGCTTGTGTCTGCAGCATTTTAAATAAGTCTGCAAGCTCCACAGGCCCAATTGATGTTTGAATTGATCCCTCCGTTGAAGTGCCTTCACCCTCTTGCAAAGCCGCGCTTTGACTCCTTGTTACTCGACCCTCACTGTCTTCTCGTGGTGTAAGAGGCATCTTGAATCCCACTTCTGACACCAATTGTTGCGGGAACGGGGTACGTTTAATTCAAGATACGCCAAAAGTCACCAAAAGACAATTAATTTATTTATCGACTAACAATTACACAATTAAACACTTAAAAACACAATTAAAAACACTTAATTACAACACTAAACACGGAACACTAAATTACACTAAAGCACTGAATCACACTAAAACACTGAATTTCACTGACTATTCGCAGTTAACGCACTCGATCACTTCTAGTTCGCAGGAGACTGATTCGCTTCGCTTTCCAAATCGGAACTGTCCCGTCGCGTCGTACATCCCGCTTTTATACCCAGTGAGGACGCAGCTCTTCGCGTGGCGTCGAGAATCTTCTCGCGGGGATCGAAATTTCTAGAACTCGCTGGAGCTCGCTCCGACCGACCAGAGTGTGTGACGTAGTATCGTGCAAGCGAATATAGACCTTATCCATGCGACGTTAAGACTAATTTCGCTTGCACGGTCTCTCAAGGTCGTAATATTATTATTACTTTAGAACACTCTAGAGCTCGCTACAACCTACCAGAGTGTGTAGCGTAGTATCGTGCAAGCGAATATAGACCTTATCTATACGACGATGAGACTAATTCCGCTTGCACGGGCTCTCGTGGTCGTAACATTATTATTGGGGATGGGGCCCTACCAAGATCTTTGGGCCCAAGCCAACCTCACGTGCAAGTACGTACCCCTGCTGACCAACGAACGAGGCTCTGGCACCAGCTTTCCCCGCGGGGTTGGGTGGTCGGACGGCAGTCGCTCCCGTAAAAGTGAACACGCCACTTTAAAATGGAAAGAAAAATCAAGAAAAGTGCCAGGAATAGGGCGCCGCCGCAAAACGGCGCGCAGGAGTTTCGCCCGACTCCTGTGGCAAGTGGGCGAGGGCTACCGCGTTGGGGACGGACGCGGCTAAAGACGTTAGCCCCAACCCCACGGAAACTCCGCTTCGCGACGTGGAACGTGGGCACGCTCACCGGTCGCGCGAGAGAGCTGGCCGACGTACTCACCAGGCGGAGGGTGGCAGTGGCGTTCCTGCAGGAGACTCGGTGGAAAGGCAGCAGATCCCGGGCCATTGGGAATGACTACAAGCTGATCTACACAGGAGCACCTAGTGGAGAGAACGGGGTTGCGGTGGTGCTGTCCGGGGAGTTGCAGGATGACGTGTTGGAGGTGAAACGCTACAGCGACCGCTTAATGGACGTAACGGTGCTTATCGAAGGGGTCACGACCCACTTGATAAGCGCATACGCTCCACAGGCTGGTTGCAGCGACACCGAAAAGACTTCATTCTGGGATAGACTTGGAGAGGTGCTGCGGGGAATCCCACCATCTCAGGGAGTCGTTCTGGGGGGCGATCTGAACGGTCATGTGGGTGAGGAGCCTGAGGAGTTCGAGCGTGTTCATGGTGGCTATGGGTTCGGCAGACGCAACGCTGAAGGGGAGAACATCCTCCAGTTGTGTTCGGCTGCCGACCTGGCTATTGTGAATACGTTTTTCCAGAAGAGGCCTGAACATTTAATCACCTACAGGAGTGGGCGGCACGCTACCCAGATCGACTTCCTACTCACTAGGAGGCACCACATCGGCAAAGTAGTCAACTGCAAGGTCATACCCGGAGAGAGTCTCACAGCACAACACCGTCTACTTGTCATGGATCTCTGCGCGAAGCCCCAAACCCAAAGCTTTGAGCGCTGTCGGCGTCAAATAAGGTGGTGGCGGCTTGACGATGACAAATCCCAGGTGTTCGTCTCAGCTATCGGCGACAAGTGCGCTGAGGCTGAGAACGAACCAGTTCAGAACCACTGGGACAGGATTCAGGCAACCATAACCGAAGCGGCGAAGTCAGTGCTTGGCACGTCTAAGGGTGGACGCAAATTTGACAAGGAGACTTGGTGGTGGAACGACACAGTCCAGAGGGAGACGAGGGTGAAGAAAACCCTCTTTAAAAGTGGCAAGCGTCCAACTCTCCCGAAGATCGCGACGCATACAGGTCCGCAAAACGTGCTACTAAGAAAGCTGTTGCCAGAGCCAGGCGAGCCCACCTACAACCGCTCTACGATAGGCTGGAATCGTCTGAGGGGCAGAAGCTTATCTATAGATTGGCACGTTCGAGGGTCAAAGCGGCACAGGATATCTCCAAGTGCCGCTGTGTTAAAGACTCCCACGGTAACCTACTATGCGAGGACCTCGCGGTGAAGGAGAGATGGCGCTCTTACTTCCACGAGCTGTTAAACAAACAGCATAGAGAGGTGCAGCCACCGGACCTCCTCCGAATCAAGGACTTGTGCCACCGGTAACGCCTGAAGAAGTAGAGAAGGCTCTTCGCCGCATGAAGAATCGGAAAGCTGTCGGAGCCGATGGAGTCCCCATCGAAGCCTGGAAGGCAATGGGTGGTCGTGGTGTGGGCATCCTAACTAACCTTTATAACCGCATACTAAGCACCGGCGGGATTCCTCGCCAATGGAGACTGAGTGTTATCACCCCGGTCTTCAAGGGCAAGGGATCAGTGCAGGAGTGCGGTAGTTATCGCGGTATAAAGGTCATGTCCCACACCATGAAACTATTCGAGCGGATAGTGGACTCTCGAATCCGTCAGGAGTGCACTGTCTCTGGATGTCAATATGGTTTCCGCCCCGGTCACGGGACTATGGACCCCGTTTTTGCCCTAAGAATCATCATGGAGAAATACAGGACGAAGAACACGCCTCTCCACTTCCTATTTCTGGACATGGAGAAGGCCTTCGACTGTGTTCCGCGTGCGATGATTTGGTGGGCCCTGAGGTCCAAGGGAGTGCCAGAAACGTATGTTGATATCATTAGAGACATGTACTGTGATTCCGATTCTGTAGTTAGGACCGCTGTTGGCGACACTTTGCCCTTCCGTATAACCGTCGGAGTACATCAAGGCTCCGTCCTGAGTCCGTTTCTCTTCAGCCTGATATTAGACGTATTGTCAGACAGCATCAGAGACCAACATGAGCAGCCACCATGGCTACTTATGTATGCTGATGATATCGCGCTGGTGGACTCGGACAGGGGACGGCTGGTGAGACGTGTTAACACATGGAAGGAATCGCTTGAGAACGGGGTCTGAAACTCAACGTGGCGAAGACAGAGTACTTGGCCTGCAACACTACAGATCCCATGTCCGTCCGCATAGGCGAAGACACGGTCGAGCGCACGGACCGGTTCAAGTATCTGGGATCTGTACTCCACGCGAACGGCGACATCGACTCCGACGTCAAGGCACGCATTGCTGCTGCGTGGGATAAATGGCGGGAGGTGAGCGGCGTCACTTGCGACCCTAAAATGCCGGTTAAGCTGAAGGGACAGGTCTATAAATCCATCATTAGGCCTGTTCTCTTATATGGCAGTGAAGCATGGCCAGTACTTGAGCGGCACAAGCAAGAACTGCGGGTCACGGAGATGAAGATGCTGCGCTGGATGTCGGGAGTTACGCGAGCAGATCGCGTAAAGAACTCCCGTATTCGCGGCAGCCTTCATGTCCGAGACATCGCTGATAAATTGCAAGAGTGCCGCCTACGTTGGTACGGACATGTTTTACGGAAACCGGCAAACTACGTAGGGAACAAGTGTCTCGCAATGTCGCTACCGCCGGGTCCCGGCAGAAGGGGAAGGCCCAAGAAGGCCTGGCTTGACGTCGTAGTGGATGACATGCGTGCCAACAAACTCTCCGCGAAGGATGCTGAAGATCGTGCGAGGTGGAGAGTTAGGAGCAGGAAAGCGGACCCCGGCTCCGCAAGGATGCAACCGGGAGAACGCTGAGATGATGATGATGAATCGTTTATATTATTATATAAAAAATTAAACTGTACAAATTAATCCCGTACCTATGGCACTATTCGTGACTAATCGTATTGATAGCCATATTTTTTTTATATTTAGCTTCTATTTTATTTATAGAATGGCCTTTTTTCAACACATAATTTAATTGATTAATTATTATCTTCTCACATGATTTTATTTTTTTGTACGTGGGGTCATTCATGTGTCCCGACTTTAGAAAGTCTTTTTCATTGTAGTTCTTGTTATAATTTTAATTGTTATCGCAGACGCAGCACGAGACCCCGCTGTTACTTCCGCGAAGCTCCCGCCACGCCGCGCGACGGGAACTTCACGGAGCTCCATTTAATACGCGTGAAAACAAAAATCATATCACAGTTACTCAGCGTAATAATCCCCGCGAGACGTACTTAATCCGCTTACAAAAAGGTTTCAAAAACTCATTCGCCTGACATAATCGACACGAATTTTTCACGTATATTTCTTTCACTCACAAATCCAATTTAATTAAGGCGAGGAACTCGCGGTTAAAATCCTATTTAAGCCGTTTTTATTACCGCCGTCAGGCAAAGACGGTTCGCCACAGCGCTCCAAGAATTTGAACGCCTCTGAGGATTTCCCTGGCTTTTATTTTCCAACCCGAGTAGAATGGTAAGTGATAACCGACAAGTTTATCGATTAATGATTTTAATAGATAACAATTTAAAAAAAATCCTTTTAATATTATTTAAAACAGAATAGTTTGTGTGATAATTTCTCTAATACTCCTATAACACGAACATATTCATTTCAAATGTCAGACCTTCATCGTATACGAGTATAATGGAATTGGTAATATTCAGAACGTAAAATAAATGAACCTTTTCTTGTTCTTTATTGCAAAGTGTATTTACTCGGACCGTTCAATTCAGAACTATATATCCCCAGCAGTTTTCCGAAACCCAATTTCCTTGCATGTGAAACTAATACGGGTAGTGTTAAACTCGTGGCTGATTAACTGGTAAGTATTTGATCCGTCATCTGTACCGGCAATAGTTAGCGAGCAGCAGCTAATAGGATTCGGAGGGAGCAAACACTCGCTCACCTCCGTCCCGCGGGGACGCGCGTCTGATGTTTGGCCCGATTCCGAAAGATTCAGCTAATCCCGACTCTCCCGCGGGCGCCCGATATGTTACCCGACTCTTGCACCGTGCTATAAGTTTTCTTATTCTTATTACGTCTAATGAAACGATGGAATATTTCATTTCAACGAATACGTTGTGTCTGCTGTATTAAAGCTCGTATAGTATTGTTTTTCTTCTTAATAGATAATGAAAAGTTACGTTGTAATTGTCATTTAATGTGGTACTTCTTTTATCATTAATATTTTCCTACAAGTGGGCTTCTTAGATACGAGGTTTATTTTATACCTCAGCAGAGTGATTGGTTCAACCTTCAATGCTGGAATTTAGGCACAATAATGAAAATACCGACTGCAATGTTCGTTTGCCATACAAATAGTGGTTTGTTTCGTTACTGCAATGACCCGAAATTACTGTTAAGAAATTCCGTTAGTATTGTGTAGTGCATTGGCACTCAATTCGCTACAACGCCAAATAAACAAATGATAATTGGACAAGTTGATCAAACGAAACATCCACGAGAATGAAACAGCGAGAGCTTATTGTAAATGGACACGGAAATGCTGAATTCCCCGCGGATTTAATTAACTCTGTCAATCGGTTTACAAGCTATGTCGCTATAAAGTTCCGGTGCTCTCTAATCACTGGAAGACGAATAATCCGTATTATTGGGTTTTATTACTTTTCATTAGTTGATTACAAATCTAACAAGCTTCAATTTATAGCAATACATGATGATCTATCCAACATTTCATCAGGTCTTTAACCGATTAAATATCATCATCACCATCTCAATGTTATTTCAGTTGTTTTCTTTCAGCTGCCAGTTCTAATTGAAATAATAAAATAATTAATTCAGTGAAACAATTGCCGCCTGAGTTCTGCATGTGAGCGAACATGATATTTCCGATGAAGTGGTCAGACGAACGCAACAACCCACTTTGAATAAAACAAAATAATCACACAGTAAAATGTATTTCACATCTTTAATTAAAATCTCCTTCGCATAGAAGCTGCATCAGTAGGTACGGTGTCTCTCCATCAATGGCGGTGTAACTCTTAAACTAGCCCAAGTCCCGGAGTGCCTAATTGACCATCGCCGACGTGTGAACCGGCGGCTCACGCGCCCGGCTGCCTTGAACAGGGCCACTAAAAGCGAAACGCCGTAAACAAGAATTAACGCCAAACCTGCATCGACCGCTGCACTCTGCTTTATGGTGACACGCCGAAGCATTTTAACAGTTCAGAACCATTATACAGTGCATTTATATTGATAACTCTACGATAAAAATGTTTTGGCAACGCTAAAATTGTTTAGTTATTCATAACTATCAAAATATTTTAGTGAATTAATTATTAAATGTAAAAGGTACAATGAATAAAATATAACATGTTTTATGTAGCACTTATACCTAAACCAAACATACAAAATATACAAATAACACACACAAATCCGAAAACTTATAAACTTAAAAGGGCAAGTAAAAACTTTTCTTATATAATCTGCAGATTGACTCTCTCAAAGTATTATGCCTAAAATAGGAACAAAAACATATTTTACGTTAATCCGTAATTTAATATTAATTTATAGTCGAAAATCACCCCTCTCGTCGTCATCGAGTCGGAAAATAACGGAAGTATTTAAAAGAATAAGACGGTGTTTTGAAGAGGTCGGGAAAACAATTAATCATTTCGTTCTTTTATACAGCTAAAGGTTGGAGGACACGATTGTTCTGTAATAGTAGGGTTCTTCTTTTGTTATACACAAAAAACGAGTATTATGATCGCTGTAGACAAAGCCTTAAATTACAATAGTTTCCATATTGCCGCTCTACAGCCTTTTACAGCTTAGGTTCCGTTATAAGTATACTTACCCACTCCAAAATGCTCGTAAATGGAATCGACGGAGTATTCCGACAGTATTTAGACAATACCTCCAAATAATGGACGCCGCGATGCGCATTAATATTGAGGTAAATCTTATTAGGACCGCTTAAACGCGATAATATCGTATTGTTTTGAAATTCACCATCGCGTTTCCTCTCTTATGCTCCGAAGGGTTCCATCCTAAGGGACAACCGAACTCTCTGAATATTCATAGTATTATCACAGGCTGACTTACAGAACTGAGCATTCTCGTAAATACATAATATCTCTCCGATAAGTAAGGTTTGAGTAGCTTTTGTAGTACTGACCGTATTATTGAAAGAAAATAAATATTGGCACGTAAGTAACAGGTTATCGGAAATACGTCGTAAAAGGTGTTTTTAAAGGTTTACCGGGTGGTATTGGAAGTAGCATTTGAGATGTAATTGTTGTGCTGATTTCCCGAGGGAGACGCAAGTTTTCCCCGTTTCCGACTTTCTGAGCTAGCCATTTTGCCGGCAGCCGCTGCCCGAGTGCGATGCCTAAACAAAGATTCAGACACATCTATCAAATATCACCGTCACACACTCCACTAATGAACCCTTTGAGTGTTGGTATTTTTATAAACTTCGTTTTCAGAGCTAAATTTGACTGAAGCTGAATTGTGTAAACCCAAATGCGGCAACGTTTACCAAAGGATTGCATAATGATTTTTCGTGGAAGCCTTTTATCGCATACTGTTACATGAGTAAATACAAAATCTATCAAAAATACGCTGGCCATGGAATTTCCGTTACGGTTCAGGTCTATATTGATTTAAAGTTGTGTTACAACATATAGGTTTTTAGATTGTAAACATTTATGATAGGTAGGTACAATCCAATATACTACATCGCATTACATAACATTACGAGAACTTAGATTCCATGCATTATTTTAACTCTCGTTCTCGGCTGTGCACTGTGTGCTCTTCCTGATCAGGCATCTGCAGAAGACCAGCGTCGCGAAGTCTCCGCACCTTCAGTTACAATCCTACATTGATATTGTACCATCCTATATTATGTATCTATGTTATGTGAGTTGGAAAATTATTAAACGTGTTTCTTTTTTTTTTCTTAAAAAATAAAATAAGTAAATCATCTGAAAACCCGTTATTAAAAACCGATCCTTAAAAAGCTGATGATTAAAAAAATATTCAATCAATAATATTTCATAGAACTCTAGACCAACGGATATCTACGTGCTTGTTTTTTATTTATTTTTAGTCAATTACAAGAAAAATAACTAATAGCATACCGCGTACACAAAATAAATTTCCACTAGATGTGTTTTATGAACCGTGACTGATAGACAGTTGGTAACAAATATCTAGAAATAATAATTAATTAATATTAAGCGGATGTAATACGACATATCATTTCCCATCCTTTGGTCAATATAGATAAATAATAATAATAGGCATAACCAACCAATTAGAGGCATGAAATGTTTTCATTAAAACATGTTGGACCGATATCCTTCGTTCGTAAGTCCGACTCGCGTTTGACCGATTTATAGTAATATTTTTGAACGAAAACGAACCCATTGCAAAATGGTACCTAACAAATCAAACAGGGGTATTTATTAAATACAAGATAAAGCGTCAGGAAACGGCGCCGGTAAACGGTTCATAAACACATTATTCCACGTCAAAAGTAACGTGAACTGTTGTTAATTCCGCCTAATATCCATAACAACCTTTACGCGGCTGTCAGAGCAGGGTCCGATATAAACATGATGGATATCCCCCCACAAGCGGTGCGAGTGGCGCTTACCCATACAAGTGCGTTTCTTAAGCCACTTGTGCTATAAATACCTTATTTTTTTCATAACTTAGTTATATCTAAAATAATATAATACACTGTTTTGTTATTAATTGCTGTTGGAGAGTTATTATATTATTGGAAATTACAACAATTCAGTTTAAGTACTAAATGTCTCGTTTAATTTATTATATTAATCGTAATATTTTCAGTCATTGATTTATTTGAGAGAATACAATACTGTAACAACATAATCTATGGAAAAAGTTCATAAATAAATATTTTAAAAGTAGGTACTCCATGATTTAAACACCAACATTTTCCTATTATTTTTTTTTGTATATTCAGGCTGTCACCGTTATGAACAAATAAAAAACACACCGGAAAAGTCATAACAAATGTCGTCGTTGGGTCGTGTTAACTTGAGAAATATTAAAAAGGCATCGTTTGCCGCTATCAGCACTATCAATCACGCGTACAATAGGCCACGTCCCCTGACACACGTTCTTAAATAATTTGTCAAAACTCGCCCTGCCCGAACCTACTGCGAACATTCCCCTACAAGGTACTTATACCATTTTTCTTGACACTTGTGTCGGTGATTTTTCAATAAAATGACAGCAACAAGTTCGTCTAAATGGTATTTGACCTTGGAATTTCCGTTCAATTTTTTTGTATCACTACTAAACCCAAGTATGTATGTAACAATTAATATCAAAATCATAATTTATTTGGAACTGGGCAATTCTTAAAAACATTGTAAGTTGTGTCATTTACCAGCTAAAATATAAAATGTTAAACTAAATAACTCGTATAAGGTTCACAATGTAATAGAACTGTCTGAGAATATTCAAGGAGCATGGACAAACCAACATCGCATTATCGCAACTGTTAATCGATAATGCACAAACGTGTCTTACACCCGGGCTAACATGTCCGATCAAATGAATGCAAACATCTAGTGCTTATGCTTACTGGGACTAGCCGAGAAACTGTAACAAGGGAACGGAAACGGAAAATGTAAATTATTTGTTTACAGAGACGCTAGGCTAACATGTTGAACAATGATACATAATATATAATTATCCACTCAAAAAACCTTAGTATCTACTACTAACTCAGGTAATATTTTTAGTAAATATTTAACCAGACTAATTAGCAGGGACGTATAATATGGACAAATCCTAATGATGAAATTCAATAGCACCGAGCTATCTCACTTACGTCAGGTACTTCAAATACCAAACTAATTGGCGCTATTCCCGCCATTCAGGGAAATAGCAAAATGGATTAACTCCGCACCACTCATGCGAGTAATACTTTTTTTCAATTTGGAGCCGGCCTCAATTCTAACTCATAGATCAAGCGTGCGCTAGCACGAAACCATTACACTTTGTTGACACCAACGAATGCCCTTTTACATATTCACCCCGAGCACACAAAGATTGAGCCGTGAAATTGAAAATGGTTTCTATGAACAAAAATTTATTCCATGCACGTTCGCGACATATCGTCACTACACGAATATCTATTCCTGTTTCATGTTTAACAAGTGTTTTAGCGAGTGAAGTGCGTAGGTTTGCGAGGTCCTAAGGATTTGTCAATTCTTGATACGAGTTAAAGCACTTTAAGTGGGCCAATAATTGTCTGATGACAACGATGATACATATTTAAACCATCGATTGCATTTACCTAACAGGTAATAAACGAAGCTATTAAAATAGGTTTAACAAATGGAACACTATATTATTTTTACAGTAATGATAACGATATCTTTGTATTAAGAGATTAAATCAATTAAAGTAAAATGTAATAAACAGCTATGCTATGCAATTAAGTCCAAATTGTTCATTTAATTAGAGTTTTTCTAGCCCACGCCTTCCAATAAAACATTTCTATGTATTTAACTATAAGTAATGAGAAAATGCTTTGTTACTTAGCTTTATGATTACCACGAAGCTGAGAATATTATTTTACAAGAACCAGGTCATTTCAGCTGTCTTATATCCTTCTAATTAGTTTAGTGGAAATTCCACCGTTAACTAGTTCATACAGTAAAAATATAAAGACTTAGATTTTGAAAATATGACATTTACGAATACGAACACCTAATTTTAAACTCAGCAGACAAGCAATAAGTATATTAAAAAACTCATTTCTCATTCCACTACTTCGTTGCAAGAGTTTTTGTAGTAACGTTCCTTGAATCAGTTTAATATTGAGTCTAGACATTTTGTGTGCACTAATGCGGTGATTTTATTTTTGTATGGCTTGTTAGAATATTTTTTGTATTCTAGTCCGGAAGGTTCTCAAGATGTTTACCCCGTAAGTATTGGGAAAAGATCGAACTTAATCCCAGCGGATTTGAGGCAGCGAAGCGCTGAAGGTGATAGATACTGAAAATTGCATAAAATCCATCAACACTAGCACTTTGTGTGACGTAGGCTATACCCGCCTCCACGACTTCAGCCTTTCTACCCTTAAATGAAATAACAACACATAGTAGCTTTATTATCATCGTAAGCACTGCTACAGTACAATGGGTAATCTCTGTTTTCTACTATATTTTAAAAAAGTGGTTCATGTTTAATTTATTTTGTAAAATTAATAAACATACATCGTTTCAAATGGCTATATTAAGAGGCAGTTATTAAATTGTTTCACCATAGCTAGTTGGATATCCCAATATAACTTTTGCGAATTCAGCTCCAATGTGATTCGCGAAATTCGCTGGCTAATATTGCTTGCCTCCCGGAAAACCGTAATTAAAGATCAGATTATCAATTGTTATTACCAGGGGTCATTGTTTCATTGAATTAACAATCTCGCGTGTGTGTACTTACACGCTAATACCTCTATACAGCTTGTTTGAAATTATAAAGCTAAATAACTTTACGCCAATTCCGCAGCATTCGTCCGCAGAGACAGTAAAGAGAATTTACCGTTACAGTCCCCAAAGAAGACAGAGCAGGGAATGATTTAGATGCACGCACAGGAGACAGTGAGCCGCGCGAGCCGGCCCCGCCGCTTGCATAATTGTTTATTGTAAAACATTACACGAGCTTAGTAAACCCCTTCTATTTGCCCACGGAATGTCTAAACAACTTACCCACACAATATTCAAAACCCGTGTTCACCACACAAAATAATTAAATACTTAACCACAATAGGCGCATACATACGAACTAACACTCGAGTCTTTTCCTGAACGAGGAAGACTATCACTTTGAATTTCGTCTTTCTGTTGTTGAACGAATGTAAAAAAACTGTGGTCAATACGACTAGGTCAGCTGAAATACACATACTTTGTTAATCGCAAATGTCAACGTCCGCGCCAGATTTGCCGTGGCGTAGTATGTTACTTTTTTAATACTTGGTTAAGATAGCATTAGCTTTTTTTTTTTATAATGAGCTAAGAAGATGACCTCATTCCACCTGATGGTAAGCAGTAGTAAGATCCAAATATGAGGTCGACAGGCACAATCTACCATATTGAGCCTGTCGCACTCACCCTGAAAGCCGTTTCACCCCCGGATCATCGATATTGGAGGGAAAGGGGTGACGTGAAAGAGGAGACCACTGTTGCGGCATCAATGAGACAAGGCGTGGAGTCTCGCATTGGTATTGAGCTTTGCGGGTCGGAGTTGGCCAGTCCGACGGACGGAAGGCACTACCGTTTCTACGGGCCTCCCTGGCCGGCGGGCTCCACCCGCACAATACCGCCGCTAAGACTCCACTGGTCCGGCGCTTGCCGCAGCAATGCTCCCCTGGCTCCGGTTCGTACAGTGCTGATCCGGAACGCGACCTGACCGAGAGAGGTCAGAGTCACTTGGCGGGTTTTAGCTTAATGATATTAAAAGTTTGTGCAGTAGGACCACTGTTGATTATACTATTTACTAAAACGTTTTTATTAACGTATCAAAGTTATTTCAGTACCAGTCATAATATTACATTTAGTGGATAGAGTTAAAATATGTTAAAGATTATGGAAGACTCGCGATTGAAATATTATCTAGATTGGCGTGCACTATAAATACCTACTCTACTTCTTTAACTGCCATGAGCTGCAATCATATATGCAAATCAGTGGTCTGCTCTGGTCACAAACTCACAAGTTGATTGATGTTGACTTGTATTGAAGGCATCAGCTGATGGTTGTTTGGATCGCAAGGGTGGCGCCATGTGTCCCGATCGCTGACTCAGGCAGCCCGCACCCGCCGCGCAAGCGAAAAGAAAAATATGTTTGTGCCCCGAAATTGACCCCTTTTCCGCTCATGCAATAATAAATATAATAAAATAAAAAAAGAGTTTATTGACCAAGTACAATTGTTATCAAATACTGCGGTTCAATTCATTACCAAACTAGTCAATCGACAACAACATGATCAATTTGAACTACAGCTAGGAAGAGCTAACGTAAGATACGAATATATGCAGCCAGAGCATTGCATAGGTACTTATACATATTAATTAGATCAGGAAGAAACGAATTCGTTTCCCGAATTTTCTAATAAGTCCGAATGTGTCCCAAGTCTCCAATACATTTTTTTTTATTTAACCTATGTCATCCCAATGCTGGGCAAAGGTTTCCTCCAATACATTATAGAGAAAAATATCATTGTAAAAGACGGTTATTATAGGATTAGATAAAACTTACACTGTTCCCATCACGAAATGGGCTCGTCGCGCCGGGGGTCATTTCCGACACTCGTACAACTCTGGAACAAGGGGTTCCCATTACATCCACCTTACACTGATCTCCTTACATGACAGCTGAAAGCGAAATGTTGCCCTAAGGATTACGTTCACATAGGAAAATGTATGCTAGTCACCGGAATCTACATTGTATAATATTACACTTTTCTACAACGATATCTTTAGATACGAGAACTTCTTGAGTTTACGTTAATATAATAAGGAAAATTGGGGCACATTACCACATTTTTCGTATTTGGTCTCATACAAAATCAACAATTATTAGGTATGTGTGCGATTATAAAAAGCGTCGATGGATGGGAGGTTTAGCTCGTTGTTTGCCATTGGGAGGTTACCAGTTCACACCCCGCCACTTACCACTATGTTTTTTAAATTTGAAATTCGTGTTTACGATTATTTGACGCTTTAACAGTGAAGAAAAACATCGTGAGGAAACATGCACACCTGCGAAGAAATTCTTAGGTTGTGTACTCGTACCTACTTGTGTAGTCAACTAACCTACCCTTACTTGGTTAGCGTGGTTGATTAAGGCCTTATCACCCTAGCTTAGGGTAGGCCCATGCCCCAGCCGTGGCGACGTATATGGGCTGATGATGTTGAATTATGTATGTGAGTGTGTAGATATGTATATGTTACGGTCAGTGTGAGCAATCGGTAATTATCTATTATCACCGGTAAATATAGATAATTCCCGACGCACATGGTAAATGTAGTGAATTATTCAAATTTACCGGTAATTATATAAAACTCCCGCTCGACTGTGGTAAATGTTGACATTGCTGACAAATATCACAAGTACTCTGCAATTCCAAATGTCACAAATCTCAAACCGGCAAAAATATATTGACGAGAAAGAATTTTAAGAGTTCCACTGAAAATTCCCTGCCATTGTGTTAATATTATTTAACTTTATTTTTATAAGATAATATTTTTTTATAAACCAAACATGAAGTTTGGTTTCTAGATACTTGACTGGTTTATTTTATAACTAGCTGTGCCCGTGACCTCGTTCGCGTGGACTACAGGATTTTACATATAAAAGTTTTTACCTTACGAATTTTGCAATATCGCGTTGCAAGTAAGTCTATTAGGGTACCTGCATGCCAAATTTCAATCATCTATCTGACGCGGTTTAAATATTTTCAGAAAAGTTATTTATAAATACATACTTAACTACATAATCACACCTAGACTAGAACAAACACCGATATTCATCACACAAATGTTAGTCCCGAGTGGGAATCGAACCCACGATTCTTGGAATCGCCAGCCTGGGTCACTAACAAAACAATTGTTTCACCGAGCCAGTCAAGTCAGTTTTCTTTTACCACATTTACACAAAGGGTATGGTAATTTTATATAATTACCGGTAAATGTGATTAATTCGATAGTTTTCACCACCTTTACCACGAACACTAGTAGTTATGCATAGTTACCGGTAATTATACATAATAACCACTCTATCCACTTTTACCGTAACATATACATGCAAATATGAATTCAGTGGCTATGTTCAATATCAAAAAATACGAATTATTATTTTAGCGGCTAAGTCATAAAAATTTGTTATTGAAGCTTTAATAACAATAAAACCTACCCTAAAAAGCTGTGTTTAAAAATGCTTATGTTTTAGTCTGCGCCTGTGCTAAGGAGCCTCCTTCTCACCTACTATAAAAAAAATATAACCTCATTAATTTACACAATCTAAAACCAACTGGAAAATAATAAAAATACTTTATACGCATTGTAGATGTTTAAAATCTCTATACTAAATAAATTAAATCCACGCATAAATTGCACACAACATCCCACTGCATGATCATTTCAAATTGATAGCGCTGATCCTCGAGACACATTTCATCATGGCCGGCATAAAATAGCTGACGCGTAAAATACACGCCAATCTATTAAGCTGCATAAACAAATCAAGACGTGCGCCATTCATTATTCAAAAACTAATAACAGTAAAAAGCATTGAAACGCATCCGACGCGCGAAGCGTTAGCAGCCGATTTCATGGTGAAAATGCGGACAAAGTACGAGTGTTGACACAGGATTAACTAGTGTCATACGCGCGCTGCGCTCATTTGTTAACCGGCGCGGGCGTACAGCGCTGGAAACAGTGGTGAATCCGCAATATTTTTATCTATGAACCGGAAAAAGATTGTTTTTACATTTTTCAACCAAAATAAAAATAAGTAGCATTACTGGCACGAGTTCGGAATTACAGTTTCTGGAGAATTGGACAGCTTGTGTATCTAGTGTGTAGTTGACATGACTTGAAACTAAATACCTCCTATAGTAGGCAGGTATGAAACTTTAACTCATCGTACTAACATAATTACTTTCATTACCTGACTTGTAGTTTACACTTCAGAAATCAAACTTCCTCATAATGCTAATGATGATGCAAGAATATTTAACAATACCTATTTACGTTAACTCGAAACAAATTACTTAGAGATGTGTCAACAATGTAGCTCACTGCCTACCTATGTACTAGATCGGGTGCGCAATATATGAGAACGCGTTTGGTCTGTTTAATTTGGCAAATTCGGCCCCCGCAATAATCACAATATGCAGACCATAGAAATATTCCCTGTTAACACTAAATTTTTGTAGCATCTATGCCACTTTCCGCGTCGATGGAACCGTTACAATGATAAAGCAGAAAGTGTACGAAATAAAGTTACATGAACGTGTCGGCGCCCAATGGCATGGATTTATTTTAAGGCACAAATACGGCCTTTCGAGCCAATCGACAGTGAGCGTATATTTGTATTGCGGCGATATGGTGGTTCTATGAAACAGAAAAGAGAAATAAATATAAATATTATTTTGTCCAATGACGTCATGTTTTATAGAACAAATTGCATTAATTTTTCAAAAACTGTTTAATTATTACCTACCATTCAGTCAAATCAATTCACTAAGCAGTTATAAGTTCCATTAATCGTATTTCAATACTTCATTTATCAATTAAATCGGAAACATTAAGAGTGTCTAAAGTAAAAAGTTGTGTTGTTCGAATTTTAAAGCTGATATACAAATGAGTTGGTCGTAGACACGGCTGCATTAGCATCAATTCCCTGACCGGCAAGGAGAGCCATTATAACTACTAAAACACAGCAACAGCAAAGTTAGACAAAACCACACTCAGGATTAAGCTCTGCTTCGAAATTCTGTTTTCATTTAGGTAACTAATTATTATCACACTAACTGGACATAATTGAGTAATATAATTAATGATCAATGTTTTTGTACGAAATCTATAAACACTAAACAAATTTATCAATACACAATAGAACGAAACATTGTTTGAAATTATTGTTTTTCCCAACTTTTGTGTTAAATTCATACGTCCTATTACGAGTATTGTCCTATTACTGATATTAAAAAAGTAAACTAATGAAATTATGTAGTTTATCTACATAATTTTATTAGTTTACTGTTATGAATAGAAAAATTTTTTAATTTACCTAATATTTTTACAGTTATATTACTATCGATATTTATAACAAAGATAAACTTCCCATACTCACAACTACTAGGTACTACTTTTGGGCCCAAACAATTAGGTTAGAAATGATTGATTCCCTCTAACTTCACACTGGTGTTTCACACTTATTTATTGACACCCCCGATGATGGATAGCGCGTGAAAACTATGTTTAAAGCAATATAAACGATGACCCCAATCATTATATTCTGTATTGTAAGCCGATATTTTATTTACAATCATGAACCCATATAATAGCATTTTTAACTTTCCATAGTTAAATTGATTCATACAAAAGGAGTCTAAGTAGTTTAATAAAAAGAAATTAAAGTCTTTAGACAGCCTAAATATTCTCAACCATTTTTACGCATAATAACCTAATAAAATCGCATATGTAGCAGTTATGTAAGTTAAATTGGGCGGCGTTAACTTTCGGCCTCATTCGTTATCACGAATGCCTACAATACGACACGTTAAGAGCAGAAGAATTCTGACAAATTGGCTAACTACGTGTACAAAACCCTCGCGCTGGAGGCGTGATTGATAGGTGTTATAACTGGGCCTCCGCCCGTGCCCCACTCCCCGAATCCGCGAATCGTTCTCCACAATCCCTTACATCTGAATTCTTAATGAAACAAAAATTGCAAATGTCAAGCGATACATTCGCCAGCCCTATGAATACTAAAGATCCTATTTGTGGATCATTCGCATACGAAAAATTGAGTCCCACATTTCTAAGCCAAATGATACAGATACGTCATCCGAGTTTAAGGAAAGTCATTATCGTTTGCGTTTTCGTTGGCATTCGCCCGCACAATGCTGGAAAAAAAAATCATGAAATCTGATTTAAAAGAATGATACAGGTCGTCAGAAAACAATTGGAAAAACGTGACCAGAGCGCCGATAGCGTCGCGCCGCTCAATGCATACCAAGTAATCATACCAGTTTCAATTTGACTTCCCCTTCGGAGACACTTCATAACATATTTCAGAGTTCTGAGACGATCTCGACGCTGAAAAAACTCGTTCCGTGAACAGTCAGTGGACAATAATATAATTTGTCTCAGTTTGTTCGGTGCACATGGAGACTGCGAAGCTCGCACGCGGACGACTTCTTATAAATAAGTGATTACCTTGTCTAGGTATCTAGCAGGACGGTACATTAACCCTTCCCGTGCGCCCCCATCAGCACGCGTGTCAACGCTCAGCGCGTACTGTTGACGGCTTACGGAAGCAATTTAGCGCCCTATTAGTAGTAACTATAACAATCAATGTCTTTACAAGCAAATCGAACACCTGGAATAATAAGTTCAGACGTACTTATCTACACGTACTGCCTCCCAGTCTACTGAATTTGGTAATTACATTGGCTAAATCGTTGTACTTCTCTTTACCCTATTCCCATCAGTCACCCGTAACGTGACAAGCTCATCACTCACAATTTACCAGTAAAATACAAAGTAGAACTAATAAGCATAAATCGAACTATTCAATTAAAGTGGCTTCAAACCATGACGCTGCCGGTACTTAGTATTCAAACGTATGCAAATTACAGACGTGCTATGCAATAAATGCCGACACACGGATCACAATTCGACAATTGGCATTTACGTCGCAATCGCATTGTCTATACAATCGTATAGGAGTGGTTGTGATGTTAATTGAAAGCATTAACTTAATTTTTGTCGCTTTTGTATTGCACGTCCTGTTTATTCCAATTCATATTTTCCTTAATTGTCATAATTAAATACAGCAATCATACTTAAATACTTATTGGACACAAATTTCGATATTATTTGTATTAGGTCTTACGCGTCGTCTATTCTTACTAATAATATTAATATTATTTTTTGTGAATACGTTGGAATGCATATTTGGATGTTCTCTACTCTTAAAGCAAAAGCTCCTTAATGGATTGCTATGTTGCCTCATAATAACACATAATAACATGTAGGCTTTAATTAATACATAGAAATAATAAAAGTGTGATACAATTAAAAAAACGTAACATAATTTACGACACACATTACTATTGCTATAGTAAGCTATCTATGAAATGAATGAAGATCAATATATTAACTGATTGATAAAATAAGTTCAGTCCCACTTAAAATATGGAAATAATTTTTATGGTTCAAAATTGCAACTTTATTCGCAACATGCGGATTATCTTACATTTTAGACTGACTCGAAATTAAATCGATCGATATCGATAGACCAACGGGGCAGTTTTAACAATTCCAAATTCAATTCTTAAGTATTTAATAATATGAATCAAATAAAAAAGTAAGTAACTTCACCGCACATTTATTTATTCACATACACGATGTATTCAAATGAATGGAGTTCGGCGTCGCGACTGCTGCGCTGGGCGCCGCAAATGGCGCCGACCGCCCACGCGCCTAAGCCGCCCTGGACTGTTGCGACTCAAACCAAATCCTTCCTTAGCTGGTACGTTCTGATACAAGAGCGTTAATAGTTTAGTAAAGTCTTTTTTTGATAGACCGTTTTTGTGATAGAGCAAGAAGAGTGCGTATGGTACTTGTCGATATCGATCTTGATGAAAATAATGTAACATACGTTGTCGATGGTGGATTTCTTCTGCATCGCGTCGTGTGGAGCGAAGACTATACTTTCTCCATTATTTAAGATAAATTCTTTAAATATTTACAAACACATTATGGGTCAAAAATCGTTATTGTATTTGACGAATACTCAGACTATAGTAAAAATATTAAAACAATGGAACAACAAAGAAGAACTGCAGCACTTTCAAAATCATAGGATGAAAAAACAAACTGTTTTGACGAAAAAAATATTTTGCCAATCAGCATAGCAAAATTTTTATCAATTAGTCGAATAATCAAAAAATTTTTGACATTCTTGCTGAAAAATTAAAAACTGTTAATATCACATCAAAACAAGCCATATATGATGCTGATTCTCGTCATTAACTCAGCTATTTCCTTGCAGCTCATACATTTATGACTGTACCGCGCACTCTTCGCGCTCAACCCAAAAACGATTGATAGTATGAAAAAAAAGTTTAGACATAAACTGTAGAAAATTGTATACTCTACAACTTTCATTACAGGTAAAAATATCATTTAAGCACTAGGAACCCCAGATATTCGCGAAAAATCGTTTTTTGTGAACTTTGACCTTCAATATCTTAAGACGCGGACACGATAGCATTTGTGACTTTTGAGACAATATTTAGGGCGACAAAACAAAGGTTTGTACCAATTTCCAGCTTATTATCTTTCATTCCAAAGTTGAACCCTTTTTTTGCCTAATTTCACTGGGCTATAGTTGTTTTGACGCAGTAAAATGATTCTATCTTAGTAGTAAAATACATTTCTGCAATTTTATTCAAATATCTAAATACCGGTTTTAACGTATTAAACGGGATGACAATCGTATTATTTTGGGCGTAAAACTTCTTTAACTTTTATCATCAATTCCATGGGACTGGCATAAAGTCCTGTATTAAGTCACATCGTATTAAAAGAACTATCGTCTTCGCACGGGTTCTACGAAAAAAGAACTTATCAATTGCTTTAAAGTTATTTTTAGAAAAGGAATGAAAAACCGATTGCGTTCCTGAAGAAAATGCATCTATTTAGTGCATAATACGAAATTCAAAATATGCACGTCTAGAGTTTCAAACTTACTCAATCGTTATGTAGAGTGGAATATTTAATTCATCGCCTCAGTATCCGGCCGTAAGTCTCAGTCATTATAATCTAATTCCAACTGGCACATGAAGTCCACACACCGAAGGCAACGGCGAGGCTTATGAACGTAACGAGGGAGTTGAAAGCGGCGCAAATTGTTTCAGCGTGTTGCGCCGCGATAGAGCGGATCTTGCAAATCGGTAGGCGCTGTCCGGCACCGGCCTTAGGGCGGGATTCCACTGACGCGGAGACGGATTTATAAGCACCTAATACGATTTTTGCAGATTTGACGATATTTTTATACATTAAAAAATATAAGTAAGCGTACTTTTTAATACTTAACATAACTTAACTTGATTTATAATATTTGATTGTTTCACTTCTTTTACTTGCAAGACGGTTCCAATATGTTATGTCTTTTAAATATTCCAAAAAACGTGTTAGGGATACAATTATTTACGTTATTTTAGAATTTACATACGCACAATACGTCCGGGTACATCTGCATGCATCGCTGTTTCATTGTAGGAAAAACTTTCAATAAATTATAATAATTAATTACATTTCTGCTTCTTCTTATGAAGATAATTATGTGACACAACTGAGCAAAAGGACTTCAGATAAATTCCATTAGTTCTGCACTAAATCATTCTTCACAAAGAAACAAGAACATCACAAATTGAGTCAGATTAGACAGTCGACGATGCGGACTCAAATTGGTATATAATTGAAGTGGGCCGGAACTAAGGCCACAAATTGAAGCTCTCAAAAGACAGTCATAAAAACAACTGCATAATCAGCTTTGCGTCGATTAATATCATCATGGCCAGCGGGGACCCGACCGCCGTCCGCCTGCTCGATATTGCGAGACAAAGAACTAAATTATTTCCTCCGTTTCTTCAACATCTCTTTGTTTTAGATACAACGTGGCTCCTCTTGCCATTCGTTCCAATAAAGGTGGGTAAGTATTACTTTGTATGTACTCTGCGAAACAGATTAGCATGTCTGGCTTTATAGTTTATAACGCTTATTACGCTAAGGTTCTTTTAACAAGAAAAGAGTTTTAAAATGTTTGAGAATAGAAATACACGAACCAAGATGCATGTGTCAGATAAGTAAATATTGCTAACATTTGATGATTCTATGTTATTCATAAATTTAAAAAGTACTTTTGGCTAAAAAATAAAACAGTTACCTCAGCAAGGAGAACTCTTTCAAGCCATACTCATTTTTAAAGTTTGATATTTAATTTATATAAAGTCAATAACTAATCAAGCACTAGAGTTCGCTCGCGACCATGATTGGCGTAACCCAGTCCAAACGTCGGGTAGTAAGTAGTTCTGTAATTGCTACTCCTAATATCGCGTGTATAAAGGCTAATATTCAATCAAGCACTAGTTTAAACATCACATTTTTACAACACTATCGCGACGCGACGCATCCGTACTTTGTAGCGATCGCGCTATCGATTCCCCGCTTCCTAAGTCGAAACATAAAGTCAAATTTAACATACAATAACAGTTGAAAATAGTGTCGGTGTGCTTCGAGTGCTAGTCACCGTTGGTCCTGTGCCAAACTGTGCATGCAGAGGTAATGTAATTGTTTGCTGCGACCTCCCGCGTCTAATGCACTGGTAACGACGGAGGTATCGCGACGCCAACGTTTGGGAACTGCTTATAGCAAGATCGATATCAATCTTCACTAATATTAATGGATGCTTTAAGAAAACATCGATCTGTGTTTCCTAAGAACTTAGTTTTATGTATACCTTCAATGATCGTTGTAACGAATCATTGGCATTTCAATTACCCTTTAAAGTATCCACTAAAGAGGTCGTAAACTTTCCAAACCTAAATTACACAAAACAATAAAGAAACCGAAAAAAAAAATCTTATACACAGAAAGGTACATTCGAAGGCAGCGTAGGTAAAACGGCGTCCCGGCAAAGGCAAACAGTTGAACGAAAATAGCAAACATAATGGAGGGCCCGCCTTATCCATAAGTCATAAAAACGAACGAGTGGTCTGAACGGGCGAGCAAACACCGGTGACAAACAACTCCAGGCTCAAGAACATAACTTGCAAAGTCACAATGAAGGTATCACAACAGGTATTTTGTCTTTCAATACAAATCAAATGGGAAGATTGTTATTTTCTGTTCCTCATCCAATAGTAGTAGTATATCACTACCACCAATTTTTACTACATATTTAGAAGGACAAGATCCTTCACAATATGGCGTGCATGTGATTCACAGCTTTAAGCTCGCCTTAGATACATTTAAGACTCTTTTATCTCTAAGACAAAATTCATTACAACAGATGTTGTGACGAACTTAGAGTATAATATTAAAAAAATAATGACGCTAAAGCAAAGCAAATTTTAAACAAATTACATTTTTTAAGTTCAGCAGTCAATTTGATTACCCTAACAAATTGCAATTATATTGAGCTACCTCTGTAGCTACTGACAGGGCGGCATTTTCATTAGGTTCGTTGCAGCAAGTAAAAACTTAATAAAGTTTTACTAAAGAATTTCTAATTAGAAATTTTAGCTCTTCACGACATAGCAATATTTCAGGCTCGTGAAGGTATTTCCAATAAAGGACTTTGCCAAGTCATAATTCTTCAAAGTTACGTGTAATGAGATGTGGATATAACGGAATTCTTATAAGATTTAGATGGCCGTATTCAGGAGGCAGTAAAACTCGCAAATTACGCGACCTAACCCGTTCTCTAGTAAGACGTAAAAGGTCTTGCACCTAATAAATTCATAGTAAAAATCCCCATATTACACATGCGAATTAAATAAAAAGACGTGGTCTAAAATACTGTTAGCTGGTACTTAATTCAAAGGAAAAGAGGAATGGTGCGGCAAATGGCGCATAAATTTTGCTTCGAGAATAAGTTGAGAGCATTAAGAAAATATACATTACAATTGTACTGAACATAAAAATGAGCCGTTATGCGAGATTCAGTGGGCAACGTGTTTCCGCGTTAACCTACCCATAAGGTTTCTATACGAATGTTCGCGTTGTGTACTTTATTTAGAATTAGTAGCATTCCACGCGCGACTCTTTATGCATTGAGTCATTTATCGTGCAGAAGATTATTCCTTTCATAACACTTAAATAATATAGCTATCCTACTGGCTCTAGACTAACTATACCAATGTTCACTTATGTATATCGGTTAACTCGGCTTTGGTGTGTGAAAGCAGGACAGACATACAGACAGACAGACAGTCAGTCTGAGGGTTTTCCTCATTTATAATAATTGTGAAGGGAAAAAAATTATAAAGAGATTATACAGGAGTCGATGCTCTCACCTATCCGCTCATTACGGTGTTTTCAATTCAGAATTCAGACACTAAGTCGCCGGAAGTGCATCGTGCGGATTAGAAATTTCAAAATTTACGACGATGAACGCGACCGTACCGCCCCCATCGGCCCGCATTTACATAATACGCCGCGTAGAGCCATCACGGATCCCGACCGCGCTTGAGTATGCAATCGTGTCACAAAAGTCGACGCTTCGAAAGTAGTCACGTAAAATTTTACGTTTGAGCTCGGCATCAGTGCATCGACAGCGTTTCGAAGCTAATCCAATCAGAGGCGATGGCACTGGACACCGTGTCAATTTCACACATCGGCCGGCGACGCGCCTCGCCCGCGCGCCGCCCGCCGCACTTCTCCACAATTATACCCTCGTTTACGAACAAAAAAATTCTCAGTGCCGGTAGATAATCTGAAAAACTTAACCCAAGACTGGGTAAACGAAAAACAAATATTTGAATTTAAAACGAAACATCTGTGTACACGAGTTACCACGCAATTCGTGGCGCTCTCTCGCTGTTTATTGTATATGTATTTAATTAGTATGAATAAAATCATAAGAAACAGATACTTAATCCAACCCAACTTTCAAAATATCTATAATAACATGAATATTAAAAACTGCTACTGAAACTTAATATTCAAAATATCGTTATCATGAATAAGATCAATAAATACCACCACAGCGGTTGGCTACTTAAACCTAATTAACGTCAAACAAATATTTCGTGCACATTTACGTGGTGAGGGTGTTTTCTTTGGCAATTATTTATGTGGGCGCCGTAAGCCGTACACGTAGTGTCTGTAAATATGACGGCAAGAAGCTTTTAATACTTATTATTTACGGGCCCTAATAACTGCGGCGGATCGACTGAGCAGTCTGCTTGACTACCTGGCGAGCGGAGCCGGGTGCCGCGAACTTGCTTGGAATATTTAAGCCGGAGGAAATCGTCTGGCGTATATTAGTGCAAACATATTTGCTTATTGACGCAAATTTAAGATACACTCCTGATTTAACTAAATATTAGGAACGTGTCAACGCGTCGTCGTTATTGAGTTACACGGTTTCTCTGTGCCGAAAGGAACAACACACATTTCTAAACGCTGGCGCACGGCGCCGCCATAAATTTATCACCAATAGATAACATATTGTCCTATATATAATTTTAACTGTCATGGTTACACACATTAGAAAACTGAATTAAAACAAAACAACATGGCAAATATCCCGGACACATTCAGTTTTCTTTAATATTGTCCTTTTCTATAGCATTCATAAACTTCACGCAGAAAAAAACTGCAAAATATGACTTGTAGGAAGCGAGTCTCAATAAAGAATCCACAAAATAGAAATTTCACTCCCCGTCCAAACAGTCGACTAAGTGCACACGAACAAAACAATTGTTTAGATACATATTGTGCAACCATTTTCCGTAACAAAGTTGTCATTTATCCGTTTCGAGGATACGTAATTAATACTAATGATTTTTCTTTTCAATTTCCACCAACTACCATTTAAAGAACTCCTTTAAAAACATGACGTAAATCGCGGGAAGCAAGTGGCAGTTAAACGATTTGTCGGCGTATTAATAAAACGATTAAACGAAGCTCCCGGCGTAATCTGAGAGCGGCGCGGCGCGCCACAGATGGCCGCAACTCCCGAACTTTGATGACGAACGGCGCATCTCCAGACGGAATCAACCGCGGTTTGTACACTTTTGTTGCAGACTATTCGCGCTTGAAGGGACTTCTTTGGACGGCTTTACGTAATTGTTCTTACTTAAGCCGGGAACACGCAGATTCTAGAAATACTTTAGTGGTTTTTAGGTATGAATATATATTTTTTGTATATCCAATGTAGGTTTGGGTATGCTATAAGGAGGTGAGTAATGGTGATTGAGAGGTGACAGTTACACTTTTTAGACGTATTATGGTCTAAGGAACTAAAGGTTATATGGACTCCTACTGATAAAAAAGATACCCACAACCAGAGTAACATGTGGCAAAAATACCCATGTTTACCCGAATGAACCAAAAAGGAGGGTTATGATTTAGACCTTTGTATACCTATGTATCTGTTACCGGAAATGTATGTAATCCGTCATTGTATACAATTCCTAGGAAATGTATGTAATTCCTAAAATCGCACGGAAATGTGTGAAATAAATTACACATTACACATTTCCTAGGAAATATATACATTTCCTAAATAGCAATCGGAAATGTAAAAAATTAAGATATTAGTGAGTACGCGACAGCGAGACGAAAGGTATTGCTTCGCCTGATCGGGGGATCGCGAAGTTCCTTGTAAATTTCCTCTTATTGGTTTAGTTTGGACTAAAACCGATGATGATCTCTATGGTATTGTTACCAAGAACGGTATCTTAAAACAATTATATTGTCGATCTCAGAATAATGAGTGTCCAAAGTTCTTCTTGATACAAACGATGTACCGAGTACCGAGATTGCACTACGGTCAGTTGCCAACTTGTAATACACTGGAACCGGCCAGGGATTTAAGAAGTGACTTTGCAATACAAGCTGTGCTATGTGCTGTGCTGATATCTGTGTTTTTAAAATAAGACACTTAAACACGCTTCTATTGGTGCACGTCAAAATAAATAAAGGGTCGTTAAAGTTGTCTCTATTTCTGAGCTGAGGTGTAAACTATGTGCTTTTAATTATTATATTTGATTGCAAAAGCGCGGGGCGCTGGAACAGGTAGGATTTTTAGTACACCATGCTGAGAAATCAAGTTAAGCGATGTTTCAGGAAGCAGGTTACAGAGATCGGTGCTTTAATTAGAGTTGTAGCACGACTAGTAGGAGGCTCTACATTAAACAATCTGTTCAAAATACGAGTCAACAGTGGCAAAATCATCATCATCATCATCATCATCATCATCATCAGCCTATATACGTCCCCACTGCTGGGGCACGGGCCTATCTAAACTAGGGCGATAAGGCCTTAGTCGACCACGCTGGCCAAGTGGCAAAATATAGAGTTCTTATTCATGTATTTGTTTACAAGAAAGTTCTTCCTGCTTTTACAATCAAAAATATAATTAAAAGCACATAGTTTACACCCCAGCCCAGAATAGAGAAAACTTGAACGACTATTAATTTATTTTTTACTTTTTATGTGCACTATTTAATATAGAGTTTAATAGTGTTTTTTTACACATTTTAGTATTTGCTCACAGTCTTAAAATACCTTTCCAACCAGTCCAAAATAAGGCTATGATACGATCATCCATCATAAAGTTCCAGTTCATATCTTTCGGCTCCATTATCAGATCAGCTCGACAGTACCATATTATTGTATTGTCATCAAAATCACATACGCCTGTAAATTTTCATAACCCTCCGATCTTAAGAAGATGTTTCAATTTATTTTCTTACATACATTCCAACCTAATAAAACCAGGTAATAAAAGCGGGATTTTTTAAATTAATAACGTGTTTTACTATAGAAAGCATTTACTTTATACATTTCCTAATACGATTTAGGAATTTTATACAATTCCGAGGAAATGTACACATTTCCTAGGATATCTATGCATTGAATACTTTTTCAAACAATATTTTATACATTTCCTAAACAGTTTAGGAATTGTACACATTTCCTAGGTATTGTATACAATTCCTTGATTTCATACATTTCCGGTAACATATAAAATAATGTAAGGAACAAAAGCGTCAACTTACCTATTTGTCCAACAACCGCGAGCACAAAAGCGGTGGGTTTGTCATGAAACTCCCACTAATTTGTCTTTAAAAGGCACTAATGATAGGCATCTAACAGACGAGGGCGCCGTCAATCGGTGTCCGTCGTTTGATGACTCGTCAAAATTGCTTCCTGTGTTGTTAAGTGCAGGAAATTGTGACTCCTCCATCGACACACCTACCAAATGCTAACTGCTTTTGCACACATACATCGGCTGGAGGTACATGTGCCTAGTCCGTTATTACATCACGAAACGTTAAGCCAACTATCATGGAAAGGGGTATAGCAATCGTTATCTGTTTTTCTTGCAAGGTAGTGAGGCTTAAAACAGCGGTTCGTTAAAAATTCAAATACTGTTATTTCGGAATCATTATAAACAACATTTAAATAACTTTTTAACAAAGACCTTTCTTATTAAATATTCAATTATTGTAAATATAAAATCATATTATGTAAAATCATCTTCATAGTGTAATTTAACAATAAGTAAGTACATTGAATCCCCTCAAGTTACAATAATAATCATATTCTTCTATGTTTACAGAAGAAAGCACATTTTTTTCGGAATCTGTCTCTAGTGTTTGCTGATAAATCTACGCCAAACGTTGTAAATGGTGCTTAAGGCAATATCTCGGCAACAGCAGCTGTGAAGTAATGGCGCCGACACTTTACGCGATGCGATTACGACCACCTAAACATTCATTACAAGTAATGTCCGTCATTTATCTGTCCTAATCACTATGTGAACGGTTGCCCTCCGTTTGTACCCGCATGATTATTCGAAAAAAGCCTGAATGGGTTCACCGAGCCACGGCGTAGGTACAACATGATAAGCGCGGGTGGCTTGGCAGGTGAACACCGCTAAATGTTTCACAGTTTAATCAAGCCCTAGCTATCAGGCAAGACAAATAGTTAGCTCATCTGCATCTATACGAGCCTGAGGTGCCGCAAACAACGAAGCTTCTATATTTTACGTTAAAGTTCCCCCTATACACGGTGATTGGAAGCAGAACGCCAAGCCTCAAGGTAATCAACAATCGAAGTCGAATTGAAAATAGTTTTTCACCTTCTATTTGAAGTAAATAAAACAACAAGGATCAGAGTGGAATGTCACAGGAACATTAGAAACTACACGTCCAAGATATGAACGTCCGAAAATGAACTGTTGATTTTAGGTTGTTTATGGGCAAGAGTAAATGTTGTAAACCGATTCGGAAACGGGTTCCTCGCAGCATGGCCCGGCCGACTGGTGCTCAATCGCACTAATGGCAAGAACCGCAAGCGCAGTCTCCGGGGACATACTAACTAAATATGTAATGGTTATTCCGACCGGCCTCCCTACACTTAGACCCGCTCCACATTGACCAGATAAAATTACGTGCAAGCCTCTCAATTACCATGCGAATACCTAACTATATAAAGGACCCATAACATGATTCCATTCTTTATAATCCCCGGCGTCCCCATGAATGCGCTCAAAGCGAACCTAAACAAATCACACCCTCAAGTTCAAAAGAATTCCCAGAAAGTGCGAGTGCAGTAAAACAACTTTTGAGCCTTATTTTCTCGTTCCGAAATTGCAGTGGATTTAAGCGAGATTTCATTTGTATGGAAGCGGGCATAATCTGGAATAATACCGCAGTAGCGGCGCGGGCCTTCAAAGACGGCACTCGTCCGCGACGCGGTTGCCGCCTGTAATGAGTTTTTTTAAATGCGCAACACATTCACACACCCTGTCGAGTTTCACTAGATTTAATGTACTGCAAGTGCAATAGAGGCTACGTCATTTAACAGAAACACTTTTAACTTAATTGGTCTCGGGAAAAATAATTATCGACTCTAACCTCCTAACGGTTTATTTCAATTCTACCGCTCGAAGTACACCATAACACCCCGCACTTCTAGTGTAGGGATGAATAAAATCCGACTGAAGCCATCTTGATTACTGCGACCCGGGCGACGCCCGAGACCGTTCAGAATTGGACGGATTATGAGGAATTTAAAGGGCGATGACAATTTGAATATGAACAAGAAAAGTATTCTTTTAAAATTAGACGAATTTTCTCTTTGTATCCCGTAAAGACGCTCGCATTGTTAACTAAATATGATGTATTCACTTTATTGTCCGCGCGAAGGGACAGATTACAATTTCTTTGTTGTCTCGATTGTATGGCTATGGAAATAAATTAGTCTACGTGCTGGGACCTCATAATAATATCGTTACGTCTTTTCATTTGCTTCCCTTAAGTAGGAACACCTGGAAAAAAACATCTCTTAAGATAAATTTATGCTTATTAAAGTACAGAGTATACTGATGGATTTTTTTAATAGTGAAATTGTTGTTTCGTCACCACGATACAAATGGGTTACTCGTATAGAAAATCATAGAACTTGAGAAAAAACATTTATATCATATTATTATGTAAATCGAACTTAGCTATTTTCAACAACCTTGGGAGCAACAAAAAGGCTTTATATCTTTCTCGTGCGCGCTGCATGCTGCCTCCAGCTAGGCAGAGCGCGGGATCGCTCGGCGCGAGTAATTAGCGCGGCTTGCCTTCCGCCCTCGCTGCCACTCTTGGTACACTTTCTTATGTGTCATATTTAGAATGAATGCGGGATTTATTTTTAATATCGGTTACTACCAGAGTGTTATGTATGTTACCATCTATTTTGTCATATGTAAAAGCAATAAACAATTGAGTACTGTGCTATTATTTAACGCAATACTTAAAGCGTTTAAGTTCAGCAGGGAATGCCACACTTGTTAACTTCAAAATTGGTACAATTACACTATACATAAAAAATATACACCGTGAAATTTTAGTGGTTGTTTTCCCGCAGTAAAATGATTCTATCTTAGTAGTACAAAAGATGTGTGCAGTTCTTTTTTGGTAAAATAAAAAAATGCCGGTTTTACGAAAGGTTTAACCGTAACTCGAAAACACGTTCGAACCGCTTTATGACTTAGGGTGTAGAGCTTCTTTAGCTTTAAGCATCGATTTCATGCGGCAAGCAGTACCTGAATACGTCACATCTTCAAAAACAACGATAGCTTCTCTCGTTTTCGAGTTGGAAAATTATTATTCTGAAAAATCGAAAAAAAAAAATTTTTTTTTTGAGGAATAATTTGCATGATTCGATAGTATTACTAAAGGCAAGTCGTTCTGCCACGGGAAAACAACCACTAAAATTTCACGGTGTATAAATGTGCATTGTGTTTTTATACATAATATACGTTTTATACATAAACTATTACATATATTTTATACATAAACTATTACATATACATAAACTTTATGTTTTTATACATAAACTAGCTAGACTATCTTTAAAGATAGTCTAGCTAGTTTTCGGAAGGCAGCCCTGCTGTTGTTGAGATCTAGTTGTTAATTAAGACATATTGTGAAGTTATTGTTTCTGTTATTGTATTTTGTTTTTTGTGTATAACGATAATTAAATAAGATTTTAGTTTTAGTTAGTTTAAGTATTATGTGTTACTTTTAGGTGCATGTTGTGACACCTTAAAATGTTGTACATTTAGCTAAGTTATAACAGCAATATTATGATATTTATTTAATGTAACAACCATTGGATGTCCTTATAAATAAATAAATAAATAAATAAATAATAGTTTAAATGTCAGAAAAATATTAACCTATCTTTCAGTTTCCAGCAGTTAGTAAGTAATTTTCACGAAATGTGTATAATTGCGTTGATAAAATATTGCTATTGTATAAAATCTCGTTGTATTGTTTGTATGTGATTTAGTCTAAAAGAAAAACTATTACGAAATATTAGTAGAGGTTAAAGGAATATGTGAGAGTTGCATCAGTCAGCAGTCGCACGCAGGCGGAAGGAAAGCCGCGCTAATTACCGCCGCCGCGAGCAAAGCCGGGCACAAAGCCGGGTCGGCCGCGGCGGAAACGCAGCGCACGACATGAGCCAAGACGTGAACCTTTTGAACGCGTTTCGTTTTGTGTTCCACGTGTGCTGCTGAGGCGGATCGCTCGAGAACGCCGTGACCTTTCGATTTCACAGGATTTTGTAGGTTACTTCGTCACAATGTTTTGTTTTTCGCGTACATGACAATGCGATGGACATGTTTACTAATAACTACTTTAGCCCAGTCTGAGTTGAGTGGATGAATCCAACATATCAAAAAATCAGGATCCTGAATCATGGAGTCAGTAGAAAAAATGATTTACTTGACTGGACTACTTATGATTCAAATCCAAAAACAATTTTAAACATCTTCTTCTTATCGTTTGGTTGATGAACAACCTGGTGTCAGAGTTTTTAAACAGCCCGTAGGCCTCTGACATGGCTTCACACACCGTTGAAAAAATTCTCAGGTGTGCTGGTTTCCTCACGATGTTTTCCTTCACCGTTAAAGCGTCGAAAGCTATAGATACATATGATAATTCAAATTTGAAAAACAAATACCTGGCGGGGTTTGAACTGGCGACCTCTCGCATGGCAAGCAACATACTTCAGCATGTTACTCAGAATATATCGCGTACGTATTATTCATACAAAAAGTCATATTTATTTCGCCATTAAACACATACATAGTGTTTAACATGGTTATTAACCGACTTCAAAAAGGAGGAGGTTTCTCAATTCGACGGTATATATGCTTTTCGTCGTCACATGTTCGTCGTTAAATAATATTATTATACCTACAGAAGACTCCTGAATAACTGCACGAATAAAAACACAAAAAGGTAAAAAAGTAACTTAGTAAGCACTCAACATTGCAAGTTCCAAGGTCTGAGTGTGTGTAGGAAGATAACGATTTACCCACAAATTGATGCTAAATCGCTTTTTGTTCGCTCGTTCAATTCCAATGTAATTTCTCTGTTAGAAAAACAATCTGTTATGGAGAGCGTTTTTATACTTTTAAATTGTTTTCTCTTGGTACTCGCACAGCTTTGATAGAGTAATACACATGGAGGATACTCAATTAAACTGAGACTGGTTTATCTGGTTTGGTACTGAATATATCTTTTTAGTATGGAGAAATGTGACACATATATCGTATTGGACGTCTAGGTGCAATTTTTCCCAAAACATAAAGGTGAATTTATAGTATCGAATACATTAGATACCGCCTCAGAATTATTATGCAGACTACCATTTCTCCTCTACAGAAATCATATTTTTCATAAATGGCTATTTGTGTACGATTCGATGTCAAATCGATTTAGTACGTTTTACCAAAGCAGGAAAAGTCTCAGAAACTGGCAAGTCCATTTTACACACTTAGTAGCTGTCATATGAAACTCAGTTACGGGAGAAAAATCCTTGTTTGTTATGAGGCCATTTGAAGGGCGCGCGTTATCTCGCTGTAAGGGAATAAAGCGAACTGCACCAGTGAATGTTCTCGCTACAATAAGAGCTCTATGTAGTGTAGCCACGTGTTATTTAAAGTTCGGAGTGTGTATTTGTAAAACACGACTGCGAGGGTAGGAGGCGCGACGGCAGGCGCGGCCGCGGGGAAGCCATTCATAATATTGTAATAACGGCTTCCACCAGCAGTTATTCCGTGCTTAAACGTTTTACTGCGGTCATTATCTACCCGCTGAAAGGATATGCAGGCGATAAATTGTACAGCGTTACCTACACCTACAGTAGGCAGGCACTTATCTTAAATCTAACCGCAACTCGACGTCTTTATAGCGGAAATAATTTATTAAACTGTAATTGATATTTTGACACTATTACAACAACATAGTTGCTATTATAACTTTGGTGATTACAACTTTGATATGGACGGTTGTATGAGGTCCTATAAGTAATTTGACTGATTTATTTAAAGTACTTTGTCCTTATAAAACGAACCGAATGATATATGCGTATTGAGTAACAAAATAAAAAAGATATACAAATCTAATAGGCTATAGAGCCTATCTACACAAATTTAAAAACAATTATTCTTATTTACTATTCGCGTAGTGGAGAATATAGTAAAAAACCTTAGATCCTTTAGATATACCTTAGTATGAGCTTGTCAGCAGATTTGGTATGACTCTGACACTGACACTTTTTAAATTCCAATCAATAAGAATCAACAATAAGATTTTCTTGATTACCTAAAAGCTATAATGCTAAAGACCAATCTAATTATTTTCTAGAATGTTTAGCAATATCTGAGTATCCATAATAGATATCTCAATGTGCACATAAAGGGAACGCGCCTTTCCTTTGGCAATAAAGAGACCATTTAATCGAAGCTTATCTGCCCGGAAGCATTCATTAGATGATTGCGCCATTACTAGTGGACTCTTTTCCGAGTGACTCCGCCCTGTCGGGGTATTTATTTGTTGGCACAAATCGCAAAACTCCTTTCCACTCGAAACCCAATATTGCATTAAAACGTCAACGTGAAGTGCCTTATTGTGCAGCGATCGAAACTTTCCTTTCGCTGAAAAAATCACGCTCGTCATGTGGGTGACATTCAATATTTAACAAGGAAGATTAAATCATCTACGTATGTAGATAGATATTTTGTGATTATAAATAAACGTAGGTATCTTTTTCAAAACATACTTATCATTTCTTTAATTAGAAAATAAAAAAATCAATAAGACAAAAATAAAGGTTTAAGAAGAACTTAGGTCCAGGCTGATTATGATAAAAGATGCAAATAAGATATTTACATACATAATGCTTTATCAATTATGTGTGAGTGGTAAAAATACTAAAGAAACTAAAAAGCTTTGAATGATTAATTTTACTGTCTGTGAATAAACATCATTGTTTAGCATTTCGGAGCCTACTAAGGGTTTTGAAAACTTATGCCCAGACTCAATTATGATAGGCGCTCAAATTAAAAAACATTGGACTTGCATTTACTATCTAAACACAATGTATTAATATAATGTAATGTTGATATTTTGTTATTCTTAAGTTACATCAAATCATCAGATATATTTTATTATTGGAAAGGTACACGGTCTCTCAAGCTAGATACTAGTAAAATAAATAGTCCAGCCCTTTTCCAAGTGAATCAAGAAGCTAACACAGACAAGACAAAGAAATTAAGAAAAGAAGCGGTGAAGCATTCACTCGTATCTAATAATATCAGTCCTAAACCAATAGTGTGAATAGCCCGTCGCGAATGTTCTTGTAACAAGAGCAAACACCGGAAGATACGCCGAGGGACGATACCCCAAGAACAATATCACACCTCGACTACATATACTCGACGAAGATTGTCTAATTAACATGAATTGGTAACTACTACCCATTAGTCAAACTTATGATTCTCATTTGTTTGAACTGCTACATTAACTATCAATTGCTGTATTGTGTTGTATTGTCTTAAGTACAATTTTAAGTCAGCATGGCAACTATATATATCAAAATTTCGTATTTTTGGGACTTTCAGCGTACTGAAATTTAACAGGGTGTTTGTATATTCAGTACCAATCTTTGCATCTGGTATCGATAGAAGCATCTTAAAATTTCTCTTGTACAATAAAATGTTGTTCTGATTTTTTTTCATTATTATTATTTTATTAGGTTGCGTGGCTAAACCGATTAAACACAATACATTATGACGTTATATTCAGTGAATGCATGGCAAAGTACGATAATTAATACACAAGTTCCTGAAATATCGAAGAGAAGGTAACTATATTCCTATGTTTTAGGCATGTGGTCGATCGAGAGCGAGCACTATTTTGAAGCCACCGTTCAATGCATTGATCCGTGTTAAACGTATGAAGCACCAATAGACTGGCGTCTGATGACGGATGCGAATTTATTGGAAACATGAATATCTAGGAGAATTTCGAAACTCAATGTACTGCTGTTATTTTATCAATTAGGAGATAAAAAGGAATACACAGCTAAGGATTATGTTCTATATTAGTTTATAGTGTGTTTCAGATATTAATGAATTATGAATTATTGAAAACAGCATCTTAATTTAGTTAAAAGCGATAATTAAGTTAGTTAAGTTTAAAGCTTTATTGAAAAACAAGCATTGCGTGATGCAGAATTTTCATCTGAAGAGCGAGTTGTTGTTAGTAAGTGAACTAATGTACCGATCCATGATCATAATCAGTGAGATACAGCTTTATTTGATAACGAATAAAAAAGCATTAAATCGCGGCAACATAAGGTAAGCAGTTCAAAAGTGGTGCATAGCGGAGCGCGAGTCGCGGCCGCGCCGGCAGGTGGCTTAAATTACCGCATTTGTTACACGTTTACACGAAACTGTATCAATATTTCATGCGGATTTACACGAGCTATCGCGAGGGTTTGCATTTTGCTATCATACAAAAATATCTACGCCGCTTTTGATACTTACCTACCGCACACACGCGTGTAGCTCCAATAACTCAACCGCATTATGTCTCCTTAATACCTCTACCCAGTTCGAGAGGAAATGTGACACTTTTGGACATTAAACTCTCAAGAGAGGCTATCAGTAGTACCGGCTCGTTCGATGTCTTGGTTGTGGTTGATTATGACATAAATACGCTCTGGTTGAATACAGGAGACTGTACAATAGAACGATGTCTTAATATGTTATCTAAATATACAATAACTCACTCAAAGGTGACTGACTGACTGACATAGTGATCTATCAACGCACAGCCCGAAGCACTGGACTGATCGAGATGAAATTTGACATTCAGGAAGAAGTTATGACGTAGGCATCCACTACGAAAAGATTTCCCGAAATTCTTACGGGAACGCGAATTAACGTGAAAATCCTTATGTATGAAAAATCTTAAGTGCATAAGTTAGACGCTTGAAGTTTGGCATGCAGTTACCTTAATAAATTTTAAGCTTAGTTGCAACAGGATATTGCAAAATTTGGGAAGAACGGAAGTTATTGAGAAAAGAATCCTGTAGTCTACGCGAACGAAACCGCGGGCATACAGCCAGTACAAGATAAAATTATTGTGTTTTACTATTTAATTGTACCCATAAAGTGGTTCCTACTCTTAATATTTCTCGATACCTACCTAAACACTCAAAAACTGCGATCGTAAATCTTTAAAATGAGCAAGCCTTACAATCCGTACTTGTTTGAATCAGTTATAAGCATCTAGATGCTGGATGCAGACGATGAACTTCGACCAACTCGGAGAGGAAGCAAATTACTTATAGAAGAGTGCAACACGGAATCCTTACAATGACAACTCACTCAAATGTAAACGTGAACTATTTCCATAAGAAAGGCATTGCGAAAGTTTTTCAATTTTCAAGTGACGCAGGTATGATGGAGAACTTTGGCTTCGGCCACATGGCTGCGGTGTTGCCAGCATTCATATTACTACATGTACGAAAACTCTTCACACACGGGTGAAAATCCACAACGAACAAACATTTTTTTTAATACGTGTAGCACTTGAAATTCCCGTGTAAATAAAATAGTACTTATTTTCTTTTATATAAATATGTTTAGTCAATAATACTGAATAAATCTAGCCAGTATTTTATCCCTATATTTTCTTAATAATAAATCTAATGATAAAGCTTTTGAAATGAAAAAAAATCATGATGTCATATTCAATTATATTCTATACATACGTGTATGCTATGGTGTCAACTCGTAAACAAGCACCTGAACAAATGACAAAAGACACTTTCTTATTATCAGTTATATCCTTTTCAGAATACCTAGATAAAAATCCCAAACACACCTTTGATCTTTGAATATAGCATCTAAAGCGGCCCAGATTAAAATGTCTCCTTTATTAATAGATTACTCCTGCATGTCCGGAAATACTCTATTTAATTCACAGATTATTATTTTTTATTTGGCGACCTTTTGTTTGAATCGATAAAAGCGTCGGTGCGCCCAGAGACGGGAGGGACGGCATTATGCAACATCACGCCGGGATCACGGGGATTGTTTCCTAAAACAGGATTGAGTGGAACTGTGCCTGGGTTAAACGCGGACGGAACGCCCTATAACTACAAACAACTGCCTTGCCGACCACACAGCTGCATAACACTCGTGTGTTCGAAACAACCGCCCATTTAAATAAACAATAGGTACTATATCATCTCAAAGTATCTTGAAAAGAAGATGCAAACAGAATACACCGTGAAATTTTAGTGGTTGTTTTCCCGTGGCAGAACGATTTGCCTTTAGTAATACTATCGAATCATGCAAATTATTCCTCGAAAAAAAAAAATTTTTTTTCGATTTTTCAGAATAATAATTTTCCAACTCGAAAATGAGAGAAGCTATCGTAGTTTTTGAAGATGTGACGTATTCAGGTCCTGCTTGCCGCATGAAATCGATGCTTAAAGCTAAAGAAGCTCTACACCCTAAGTCATAAAGCGGTTCGAACGTGCTTTCGAGTTACGGTTAAACCTTTCGTAAAACCGGCATTTATTGATTTTACCAAAAAAGAACTGCACACATCTTTTGTACTACTAAGATATAATCATTTTACTGCGGGAAAACAACCACTACAATTTCACGGTGTATATTGACTTGCAAAGTTACAGTTAATAAGTAAGTCCAACAAATGTTTTGTTAATAGATACTTCGAATTTAGTTATTATTTGAGAAACAGTGATACTTTCCGTATTTTATAGTATATTAAAATAAACTTATTTAATTCAAAATATTCAAAAGCATGATATAAGTATTTGTGAAAGGATAATACAGTTGGTTTTAAATTAAAAAACGAAGCAATCGTATCCATAAAGTTTATCTACAAAATAAAGAGTCCTAATCACACATTTGATACGAAACAATGGTGAGTTGAGTCAGATCGTCCTTTTTCTTTTACTTATCTAGAAAGTGCCGGCGTGGTCCCCGAGGGGTCACATTTATCAGCCCAATAAAACTTCCATGACAACATTCGGTGACATCCAATATGATTTCATGACTTCTCCAAAAGGCCTCTCAGTCGGGACACATGAAATATTCCGGATTATTACACGTCCGACGCTTTGTACGCACATGTAAACTTTTATGCGACTGTAGAGCTTGTCTTTATTGTTGCTGATGTGGATATAAAGAAACAACTAGATAGAGTTGCTTTTTTACAACTTTTCTGAAAGAAAAGCTTTACAGGACTAATAACCTGATTTTTTTTCTGAATTTTGAATGCTGATTTTGAAATGAAATGAGAAATTCTGAATGCTATTCAGAATTTTAAGTGTTCCTTTTACTTACTTTTGTTTCAACTTCTTTACCTATATATGAAAAGAATTATTAGTACATATTAATTTATACATATATATTAAAAGGAGTCTACGGTTAGTATCAAATATCTACAAGTTACTCGTTATATCAATAGACTAAATGAAGAACTCGTATCCTGTCAGAACTGAATGAGCATACATAGTAATTCTGAAATAGAAACGCTAACTGACAAATTAATGCCTAACCTGAATACCCAACCTATTTGTAGACACAGCATCGGGTCATATTAAGCATACCTACTCTGTACACAACATTATTATGAGCGCCGTAGTTGCTTGAATGCACTAAGCTTTTTGCTACACTTTATGCAAACGTTAAAAATACTAATAAACTCGCTCATTTTGTGTCAAACTTGTCTTAAGTTTTGCACCAAGACTTTTTGGATGGAATGTGTGGTGAAATGTTTCATTCATTGTTTTTTATGTAACCTTCTTTGTACATACACATACGTACACATAGCTAGCTTTTAAATTCTTAGTAGATATTTATTTATTCCTAGCGGCCGCCCGAGACTTTGTCCGCGTAGATATGTTTAAAGGGTATAACATTACTTCTTTATAGCGCAGTCGGTAAAAAGTAGCCTATGTCCTTTCTCAGGCTCTGTACTATATCTGTACCAAATTTATATCGGTTCAGTACTCTATGCGTGAAAGCATAAGTAACAGACAGACAGACAGACAGAAAGAGTTACTTTCGCATTTATAATATTAGTAAGGAAGTAATGTAAATGCACCAATTATGGACGGTTTAAGGATTTGTTTTTCGTTTTTTCTTCATAGTTTGTATGTTTTGCAATATACGTTCGCAGGGATTTGGAGGTTAATAAAAAGTCCTTTTCTTAATAAGTATTCGATGTTTAAAATCAGTTTTAAACTAGCTTCAATAAAATATAATTTAGGAAAAATAACCTTTGCCAATCTCCATTTATGGACAGGGAAGATCCAGTTATGGACACCCAATTATGGACGTTATCCAATTATGGACACCCATTTATGGACATTCTTCAATTGAATGCTTAAATCTATAACTCCTCTTGAGTTATAGATATTAGGGTTGAGTAAGTTAATATAATGAAATAAAAAACATTTAAATTAAATAATAAAATAATGTAATAGGTAACTCAAATATCAATCAACAAACAGTCATCAAAAAGTAATCGGCAAAGGCCAAAGCCTTTAAGCCAAGAAACACCAAATAAAAAATGTCCTCTTAACTAGCTAGTATTATTTAAGTAGGAGACCCCTTCGTTGTCTATTGGTAGCAAGCTTTGCGTAAGGACTGAGAGGACCCCGGTTTGAGTACGGGGTCGGGCAAAATTTGTGTGAGTGAAATTACTCAGCCCGGAGTTAGGAAATTGGCGGTTGAACGCCCGTGCCTCGGAAAGCACGTTAAGCCGGTGGTCCTACGCCCGATCTTTCTTCGGTCATGTCGGATTACCGTCTCACCGAGTTATGACAGTAAGGGAATGGAGAGTGTACTTGTGTTTGCGCGCGCAATTGTGTACTATAATATGTCCTTGGCTGATCTCAATTGAGACCGCCGCCATGGCCGAAATCGGGCGGACGCCTTATTATTTAAATAACATTTCAAATTAAAAAGCCAAATTATTTTAGAGCTGATTATGAATCACTTGTGTCAGAATTACAGTCGTTTTCCTGGGACGATGAGTTTAAAAATCATAAATCTGTGAATGATAAAGTCGATGCCTTTTACACCGTACTTAAAAATTTGATTAAAAAGTATGTACCCCTGCAAAGTAAGTCAAACACTCATTACCCCCATTGGTATAGTAAAGAACTCATTCTATGTTTAAAAGATAAGTTTAAATATCACAGTAGATTTAAAAAATATAAAAATCCCCTAGACATGGTGCATTTTGAATTATTAAGAAACAAATGCTCTAAGTTAAGATCGGCATGTTATAAAAAATATATAACTAATGTTGAGAAGTCCGTAGTTGATAATCCAAAACTGTTTTGGTCGTTCATCAAATCCAAAAGCAAGGGTCTTTCCAACTATCCCGACCAGATGTACTTAGATGGTAAAACCGCATGCACAGGTGAAGATATTTGCAACCTTTTGCGGATAACTTTTCCCAAATTAACTCGTGGGCCGGAGTCGATAATAACGACACCGCGTCCAATGCTGACTTCCTGACACCTACGTCACTATGTACAGTGTTTGTAAAAGATGATGATGTTTTCCTGGCCCTGAAATCATTAGACCCGTCAAAAAGTGCTGGGAGCGATGACATTCCGCCAGTCTTTATAAAATCATGTGCTAAAGTTTTAACTCCACCACTGAGCATCATTTATAGGCAATCACTATCAGACAGTCAATTTCCAGATCTATGGAAAGTGTCATCGATTGTGCCTGTACATAAAGGTGGGGATAAAAGCCTCGTCTCTAATTACAGGCCCATATCGTTGCTACCAATATTTGGAAAAGTTCTTGAGAAAATTCTTACTAAGCATCTTACATGGCATTTAAAGCAATACATCACCGATTATCAACACGGCTTCGTTAATGCACGTTCCACTACTACTAATCTGCTTTGTTATATCTCGGATATCTCGGAGTCTGTTGATAAGAAAATTCCGGTTGATGCAATATACACAGACTTCACCAAAGCATTTGACACAGTTAATCACAAAATCCTAATAAAGAAGCTTGAAGTTCTCGGCATCTCGGGGGGTTTATTAAAGTGGACAGAATCATATCTTCAAAACAGGCAGTCTAAAGTAGTGCTAAATGGTTACAGTTCGAAGTTATTTTTGACAACATCTGGTGTACCTCAGGGGTCTCATCTTGGGCCAATCCTATTTAATGCTTTTATCAATGATGTGCAATACTGTTTCCAGAACTCTAAATTCTATTTATTTGCTGATGACCTAAAAGTAATGAAATCAATTAAAAATGATGATGATACGGTACTCCTGCAACATGACTTAGATAGATTTTCAACGTGGTGTAATAGTAATAAAATGTACCTAAATAATAGTAAATGTCATTACATACAATTTAATCGCAATTTTAATAAATCACTTAGTAAATACTTAATTAATGGACACGAAGTACAGCACACTAATATTATACGCGACTTAGGAGTAATTCTTGATAGTAAGATCAAATTTGACTCGCACATCCTTAAAATGGTGCCAACAGCGTTTAAGACGCTCGGTTTCGTCCTACGGAATAGTAAAGAATTTAAACAATCTAAAACTAAAATCAAACTTTTTAACTCACTTGTCCGACCGTTACTCGAGTATGGTAGTCCAATATGGAGTCCGCATTACGAAATTTACTGTAGGAGAATAGAAAATGTACAGAAACGTTTCATGTATCACCTTGCATATAACGACCGTTTGGCAAAGCATCTCAATAGCTACGAAAAACGACTAGATCACTTTAAGTTACGTTCTTTAGAAAGCAGAAGAAAATTTCTAGATCTTACTACGTTGCACAGAATGGTTAACGGGACCCATGACTGCAGTCAGTTATTGCACAAACTCCGTATAAACGCTCCGCTGCGTCTTCCTAGAAAAAGAGCTTTTAACACCTTTAACTTACCTTCATCGAGGACTAATCTCGGGTACTTTGCCGCTGTTCCCCGTTTGTGTCGTGCATATAATACGATTTCTAAAGGCAATGATCTTGATATCACACAGCCTTTTAACATTTTCAAGGCATCTTTATTGAAATTATTATAAACTTGATGGAATAATGATCTCACCTTATGTATATATATATTATGTTTATAATTTAAGTTGTCTAAACCCAATTTCGTTTATTTTTGTTGTCTGGTTGTAAGTAAATTTCATTTAAGCATGCTGTGGTCTCCTGTAAGTGTGGGAGCACGAATATTTTTGTAAAATTATCTATAAAAAACATATTGTCTGAACCATGTGTGTATTCTATGTTGGAGATTCTAATAAATAAATAAATAAATAAATAAATAAATAATATAATCATCTTCTTCACTTCTCGATCTTTAAGCAAATTGGTTTAGAGGGTAAATAAAATTTTTAAAAAACCTTCACTCTTTTCTATTCACTTTGCCAACAATAATCAAAAATCAAATGTCTTCTTGCTAGTTTCATACCTATCAAAATACAGCTATAATCAGTCTCAACAATTACTTATACATAATATCACGCTTTTTTCCCAGAGGGGTAGGCAGAGATCACTTCCAGCGATCCACTTTTTCATCTCTGTGGGAAACGTGACGTGACTGGTTGTGGACCACGTCGCTGCCATTCTGCCTTGTGCATTGTTTTAACAAGGTTATTGCGTTCCCACGAGTAGCAAGAATACATGACGGGGGAAGGAAAAGGGAGGAAGGATACTATCGCCTCGGATGATTTGGACTGAGTCGATAGTAGCTCGAGGACCCGGGGTCGCTTACCCGTATACCGTTCGCCACCCACCGGACAGATAGTTGTGACTGGTATCCCCTGACTGTAATATAATTATTATGTATATTACCCTGTCTTAAATTATAAATGTAACATGACATAAAAAACACAAACAACTAAATAAAAAATTTTTTTTAGAAAAGTTATTCTAGTTATTATTTTCTAAATAGTGGATTTTTTCTGTCCTTTTCTCACTTCTTAAATTGCATTTGCCATTTGTTCTTTAGTATAAGCTTTTATAGTCGCCATATCTAAAGTGAAACAAAATTTATTTATTTAAAAAATTTGAACCTATTTTGGACACCCATTTATGGACACAATGTTCATAATTGAATTATTAAATTTAAAGTCTTACTTTGCGACCGATTTAAAAATAAAGATAAAGGTAAACGATTGTACAACTATAAGATGTATGAAAAACGTATATTTGTAAAATATCCTTCATGGACAAAATGTCCATATTTGGGTACAGGGTTACAAAAATATCCAATTATGAACATCGATAAATTCCGAGGCTAAAATTACTATGAGGTTTTAGATTAGAATATATAATTAACCTTTTATTATCAGTAATTCAATAAATAATATCATTTTTAACAACAATATTACACTTGTCATAAAAAAAGCTAATAAATTTACTTACATGCATTACGCTCCTTATAAGAAATTTCAAATCTCGACACCAAAACGCACCGCACTAGTAAGAATCGTTATAGTCGAAAATAATATAGCGGAGAGCTGTCAAATGTTGTTTACATCAAATCTAGAATTTTGGTACAACCGATTAATGTTGCTGTTGGAAAAAAAATACCTACCAGTTTCTTATTATTGGAGGCATTTTTGAAAACTGTCCATAATGGGGTCCGCGTCCATAATAGGTGCATTTACCTTAAGGATATTAATAAGGAAGTAAAGATATGAAGAGAGGCGTCTCTAATACAACAGCGCTCACCATTTATTGCAATCATGTTGAGTTATTGACCATAAACCATACTTAAAAAACCATAAACCATAATAAAATATTTATATAATATATTTATAAAGTTCAGTGAATTCTGCTTCAATGGATCTTTAGTTATATAAAAATTAATGATGCCAAATAATCAACAAACATTCAAAATATATAAATGATATACATATAAACATTCCTTAAAATCAATTCATCAATACAGATAACCTCTTGGTTCTCAATTCCTTGTGTTTAAAGTACCAAAACTTAAGTACAAAATGTCAACAAATTCAGCATTCGTCCGCGTCGGATGGAGCGCGATAACAGGGTCGCGTCAGCGTTAAATATTAACGGGCTTTGTATGAAGGTGTCAGTTAATGACACGTTAACTAGAATTTGTAATAAAGGAGAGCGCAGCTGTACCAGAGCATTCCCGAGTTATGTCCCGCGCGAGACAGGAGCCCGATTAAAAATGCAGCACTTCAAAACGAACAGGAATCGGCAGCGGAGTCGCTGGCGCACACGCCAGTGCCGCCATGCCGCCCGCCGCGCGCGCGCGTCGCCTCGCGCCCAAACTATCCTAGTGACGAGTCTCCATATGTGACCATGTTAATGTAAGCATAAAATATCATAATTAATCCCTACGACCACCACAGGACATTTGCATATTAACGCCTACCACAATTAATTAGTTCGGCGGCACTGTGAAACGTGTTGCATTCTCGACCGCTCGCCTAGTCCTCAAATTGGGACGTTAGCGCGAGACAGCATTTATTTTTAAAACATCGGAATCAGATCGATCGCGGTACTACTGACATTCATAAAACAGAAACGCGGCCACCGGGAGACAGGAGCGCTGTAAGCGTCGGTATTTTATTTACGTGGAGAGAACGATCCCCGATCCGGTTCTATTTTCGCACTATATCGTTTATTATGAGGGCCGACGCCGCGGCATGGGTCGCGTCGCGCAGGCCACTCCACCGCCTGATATTATATTCTGGAGCACGCCGCCTCGCCTCGCGCTAGATATTTCGAGTGTTGCTCCTACCACCTATGAATTTACCTAGTCTCAGTCACAGAATACGCCCGGTGCAGCCGCCCGCATCGGTTAATAAACCTTTAAGCGATAATATCGGTATTATTTGCGCGTTTCTCCTTTGTATATGTGCTCTATATGCGATTGAAGTTGGATATCGGTGCATCCTTGGCATCTCAAACATGTTGACATAGACGGTACGTGTTTAATTTTCAAGAGTGCCCTGCAAAAACTATTCCAGGCAGGAAAACTAGTCAATAGGTATGCTCAATAGCGCCGTTACACACAATTCAAAATAGACGCTTTACATTGCACTCTACTAGTGTTCGCCCACGCATTGCGCAGTCCCAAATATTTTTGAACGGTAAACTTTTCCGCATACACTGTAAATGTATTTTTGATGTATCTAAAATACAAGTTAGCCTACACCGAATGCTGTGAGAATCTCTATTGCAACTAAATAAAAAAAATTGCAAACTTAATTTCATTAAATATAAAATTCTCATTTAATTAAGTGCACTTTTAATTACTAAAGTATAATTTAGTGGAATTGTAGTGAAAATAAAATATTGTGATGAACAGATTGCGAATTCCCCTTACTTTACAAATTAGGTATTAACCCATACGCCAGCCCGTGCTGTTAAGCTTTGGTCAAGGGTGAAGGTGACGCCAAATCACTCCATTATTCTACGAAAAGAGAACTACCTACTTACACACTCAATACAAGTACCTTTCAGGAAATCTTTTTAGGATACCTATTGTTGTTTCCTGTCTACCGTGGTTTCGATTTAGACATCGAAGTTTTTTCTATTTTAAGTATTATACATAACGTGTAATACTGTAGATAAATTCCATTAATATTTCCCTTATTAGGCTGTGTTATTGAAATAGTATATTCATCATCATCAACATCAGTCCATCGCAGTCCAAACCTGCCAAAGACCTCGCAATAGAAATTTGTTAAAAAAATCTCTCTGTTGACGCACTATTGAACACATACGTAGTTGTAAATAGCAAGTAAGTAATAATATTATTATTTTCCACATTAACAGCCTTTTAAGTTGGCTAACCTAATGTCAGCTAGTATCTGGATACATGTATCGTCAACTAACCATCTTTGTATCTCCCTGCCCTATTGTGCCAGTATGAATAGCTTTAGTGACAAAGGTTAGGCAGAAGAAAGGCCTAAAACTGTTATAAATTCGAAATATTCTACAGTTTTAAATTAATATACAGTTGAAATAGAATTTCGGTTAACTATGGAAAGAAAACTAACTTAACCACAATACTCAGCCAACTCTTTGATCAAGAAGCAATTAATTATAAAGTAAACAAAAGAGCAGTGTTAAAATGCAGACCGTAGGAATGGTAGTCTGCTTTATTTTAAATGCTATCTAATTATTTACATCCCCCTTATATTGTATTAATAAAGAATGTTTTCATAACACGTCAACATAATACATTAATTGTGAAATGTACAAGTAATGAAATATATACCATTTTGCAAAATGATATGACAAATTACATCGCCTCAAGAAAATACTCAAGGCAACCAAGCATTGATGCGTGAAATTTGTACTAGCAAAATAATAAATCGTTGTCAACTAAACGCGTTAGTACTCTTGCGACAAAGATGAGGTAACAATGGGCCGTTTGCAGGCAGTTATAGTGTTATTAACGACATTCAGCCTATTTAAAGGGTATTTTTGAAAGCCTCCGTGTTATATTCATTAGCCGGAGCGCCCCGCGCGCGTTCATTAGTGCACTACACTGCGCTTTATCCGCAACTTTTGTCTCGTTCCTACCTTGTTTTTCATTCAATTACCGACCAACTAATTGAAAAGTCAAGAGGTCTAGCTTATAAATTGATTAATACTACAAAAATACGGGGACTTGTGGTGCTTCGCTGCGCTTTTTATGTCGACTAGTCTCATTTCATTGATTAAATTTAAAGTGGAGCTTTAAGGGAAGTAATGGGTCACTCCCATGGCTTGGTGCATGCTCTCGAGTTGCCATATAATACAAGTATGACAGCGGCGGCTATCAGCGGAGAAGCCGACTTTGAACTTTAACGGATTCCATTTCTGAAACGAGGTTCATGTTAAAGGAAACCCTTTGTAAACAGTACGCACGTATGTATAAAATGTACATACATAGTTAGTGTCTATAATGAAATATATAGATTTCGGTAATGAATAATATGTACAAACGTTTCACAGCCTAATTAATACAACTAATAAATCATTTGATTCTCACGATGTTTACGACCGCAACACATCTCGATTGTAAGAACAGAAAATGAATATCGATTCCATGTGAGTGGTTTTATAAATGTAGAGTAGGGATACTGATTGAGGTTTCTATAAATTGCTTTGTTTTTCACTTAAATGTCTACTTATCTATCTTTTAAAGGCAAACCACTATTATATAGTTAATCTATATTTTTTTATGTTATAAGTCTGATTATGTTATAGGTAAGTCGGTATGTTGTTGTATTAGTTTACTTTTTCACTGCAATACATGAAAATAATTGGCCTAGGTACTGCCAAATATTGAAGACCTAACTGAATTCACTCCTATGCTAAGCTTAACATCGAAACAAGGACGTACAATTACGACCTGTTTGTATTGAATTGCAGGATTACACAGCATTCCGATTAGCAGCCAAAGACGCGTTCATAGCATGAGCGTGGAGGACAAAAGTGCGGGCGCGAGCACCGGGGTGATCAGAGGATGGGGTTGCACGCCGACCGGGGACCCCCCGCCCGCCAGGGACCCCCGCGCCGCCGCCTGCCTGCCCGGGGGGGTCGTCAGGGGCTGGAGAAGGAACTGCCTGTTTACTATAATATTTCTTCTAATGGTGCTGGTCTTCCTAAATATTGGGTTAACGCTGTGGATTATTGGCACGCTGCGATTAAATGCGGTTAGTAATGTTTTCTTTCATTTCATATAAAAATACTCTGTCAATATAGTATTGTCAATTTTTATTTGCGCGAGCACTACACATTTAAAATAAAACTAATTTTACGGATTAAACTCGCGTGTATTGGTATTCTAAACATTATTTAGAGATCCGACGTTTCGAGCTCTTTACAGCGCTTGTGGTCACGGTTAAGACTCTTGTCAATTTTAAGTGCATACGACTGAAGCGAACGAATTTTTTGTTTGACTGTTAAAAATTACATTTTTGTATGTCATGTATTTAATTGATATGATGTGCTCGCTGTTTTGTAAAGTCAGAGACAACACAAAAATATGGTATGGTGTGACTTTCTCAAAAAGCAGAATTATCAGCTAAATTGATTTTAGATAAGAAAAGTTGTATAATATCGCTGTAATATTATAAAGTTATATCTTGATACAGTAATAGAACACAATACCAAAATTTTCTAATTACTTAATATCTATTTTCAAGAACGGAATCGGGCCAATCAAGATAGTGAACGGCGGCATCGAGCTGCACGGGCACGCGTGGGTGGTGGACCGGCTGGTGGCCGCCACCGTGGCCGCGCCGCCCGCGCAGCCCCTCACCGTGCACTCGCATCGGAACTTCACCGTCGTGGTGTCGGAGCCGGCGCGCAACGACTCCTCGCGGCGCGTGGAGCTCGCCAAGATGGTTATCAGTACGTATTTATGGAATAATTATTGTTAATTTGCCTAAATGCTATCATCTCTCATGTGTACGGTGAACAAGAAACGTACGTAAACGTAACTTGGTAAAACAAAGAACAAAGGATCAAGGGAGATGTCAACGTATCCTGTTAGCAAGCAGAAATAGATCGGTTAAAAGCAATTCGCAATATTGTTTAAAAGCAATTTGCAACTCATTCGCTGTTTCCGAAAACAAATGCCCACATAATATTAAACGCGGCTCAATAAAAACGTGCACATAAAATATTTCAGAGCGAGACAGCGTTACATGCAGCGGTCGTAAATTTGAAGTGCGCGACTCGCACGGCCGGAGCGTGTTTGCGGCGTCGCGCGACGAGGTGCGGATGTCGGCGGACACGCTGGCCGTGGAGGGCGCGGGCGGCGTGAGCGTGCGCTCCGCCGTGCAGGCGCCCACCGTGCGCGCGCCGCCCGGCTCCGACCTGCAGTATGTATCGTAGCGGCGGGTCAGAGGTGCGGATGGCGGACACGCTGGCCGTGGAGGGCGCGGGCGGCGTGAGCGTGCGCTCCGCCGTGCAGGCGCCCACCGTGCGCGCGCCGCCCGGCTCCGACCTGCAGTATGTATCGTAGCGGCGGGTCAGAGGTGCGGATGGCGGACATGTATCGTAGCGGAGCAGGTAGCGGTAGCAGAGACCCGCATGACGGGCACGTTGGCCGTGGAGGATTTTCTCTACCCGCACCTGGATGAATTCCATTACCTACCAGATTAATTTAGAACGTAATATGAAAATTATAAAAAATGTCTATTTGGCCTTATTAATAAATATCATTTCATATGACAGCTACGTGTTCAAACATACACTACATAAAAATAAGAAATAAGCGTGGGATTGTTTCGTACTAAGACGTGTTACGAGCTACGAACTACGAGAATAATGAAGTCCCAACTTGTAATACCTTTCTGAAAGGGAGTCACATTTCACGTAACCAACCAAAATGCTTTCAACCGTTTAGGAAACACCGCACATTCATAGAAAGGATCTCATTCATTAAGTTCGAGTGTTAGCAGTAAAAGGTATGCATGTTTACCTAATTACACGAAATAATTAGGGTAATTGAAAGATGTATGTTTTCAATTAGCATTTATTATTATTGATAGCGTTATTTTAGCAACTTTTTACCTGGGACAGATTTTACGCTGGAACTTTTACCATGATCCACTTAACACAAATAGAAACAGTTACCAGTTGGGATTGAAGCAACAACTTCTATTTATTTATTCGATATGGTACAAAACAGATAACTGTCATTACAAGAATGGGTAGGTAGGGTGTAATAATTGAAGTAAGACTAGAGTATATTCCTAAAGAATGTACACAGCATGCTTTGTGCTTAACATATCTGAACTTATTATACATACACTATTTCCTGAATGAGAAGCCAAAAAGTCCTATCCAGTAACCTACTGCCGTTCTTCCGCGCCGATTAATGATTCGTTGTTGTTAATTTATTTAGGTTGGAATCACTGACGAGGCGCCTCAGCCTGCGCGCTCCGCAGTCCATCTATTTTGAAAGCCGGGCCGGCGGCATCGATGTCACTTCCCACGGAGATATCAAGTTCGACTCTGTCGTTGGAGCTGTAAGTTTCATAAATATCGCTAGCATTGAAAATTCTTAGGTTTCAATAAAACGGTGAATCGATAAGTTTTCTTCGATGTCTAGATCAAAAGTTGAGTAGCTACAAATAGATTTTCAATAAATAAGTATGTCACTATTGTTCCGACTCACTTTGGAATTTTATCAGGTGGGTACATAAAAACCCACTTTAATCCTTTTTTGACGAATTTAAGTTGGATAAAATGTATCCTTGAGATAACTAGATTGAATAAGGGGCCTCAAACCGTCCGTCAGTCGCGAATGCCGCGCTTTACTACTTTTGATATAATGAACGTAAAAATTTTGCAGGTGGCAATATAAGTACGTGATTGTTTTTTTATTTCAGATCAAAATTGACGCTCCGAACATCGTGATAAACAATTTAAAAGAAGCTGTTGTGACAGAGAAGCCGCAAAAAAATATAAGAACGATGAGAGTGTACCAACTGTGCGCGTGCGCAACGGGGAAGCTGTTCCTCGCGGCGGCCGACGGCGCCTGCGCCGCCACGGACGACGAGCTGTGCCGATGATATGACAACAGAGAACAACCAGCAAGCAAGCCGTGTGCCAAACACTGCCCGCCTACTTAGAATAAATTAATCAGATTTTTAAAAAAGAGGTTCTCATTGTGTCAACATATTTTTATCATACCTACGTAAATTGTACGTCGGGATTCAGGACGCAATCCGGTACCTTGATATTAACTGTCCAAAAAAAATATTTAAGTATAGGTACATAGCGTAGGTATTTATTTAAAGTGCCAAATGGAGCACAATAAAAAAGAAATTTATGAATAAAAAAAAATTTAAATGTGTTCATAAAGTTTTTAAAGCAAATACGTACGTACATACATACCTACACAACTACTTCACATAATTTTAAGACTAATTGTTATTTAATTTTTACTAACAGCAAGATTTGAATTGAATTGATATCGCAAAAAAGCTTGTTTTAAAAATATGACAGATTTTATGAATGTGCCAAATATTTATACAATACTATGTATATACCTGGATCTAGCAATTTATGTTTATTGTATACAAGTGATTGTAAGGATTTCAATAGTCAGCGTTCAATAAAATATTTATGAGATATAGCAGTAAAATATTGTGATCTTTAGTATTAGTTAGGGGCCATAAATAGATTAAGACACGCTCCTTAGTCGTAGTTAAATAAAGTATGTTTGTACTACATGGAATTCACGGTCAAATGGTGTGAGAAAGGGGCTAGAGGAATTTTAAACACATTTTGAAGTGATAAATAATACTGTGTGCATGGAATAATTACAGAAGATAATAATTATTTATGGTTTGAGAATTTTTTTTTTTTTTTTTTATAAAGAGGCTAACAAGATGACCTCACTCCACCTGATGGTAAGCGGTAGTGAGATCCAAATATGAGGTCGACAGGCACAATAGACCATATTGAGCCTGTCGCACTCACCCTGAAAGCCGTGAAAAAGGAGACCACTGCTGCGGCAACAACGAGACAAGGTGTGGAGTCTCGCATTGGTATTGAGCTGTGTGGGTCGGAGTTGGCCAGTCCGCCGGACGGAAGGGCCCCCGTTTCTACGGGTCTCCCAGGCCGGCGGGCTGATCCGCTCCGCCCGCACAATACCGCCGCTAAGACTCCACTGGTCCGGCGCTTGCCGCAACAATGGTCCCCCCTGGCTCCGGTTCGTACAGTGCTGATCCCGGAACGCGACCTGACCAAGAGAGGTCAGAGTCACTTGGCGGGTTTTACACAACTGTATGGTGGTAACAGCAACCGGTCGACAAAATGTCTCCCACCTGAATAGTACAAATAATTAAGAGGTTCTTATTATTCCAAACTGTAAAGCTAACCCACATAACAGTGAAGACTATCACAACTTCTGTATTTATACTAAGTACTCTAAATAAATAGTTCAATTACTATACTTACAATGTATATCGACAGTCCACATGATGTACTGCACCAAGCACATTGCACAGTTATATTTTAGTAACAAAATATACATTGATTCAAATGAACCATCGTTTTTATTTCAATGAAAGGTATACAAAATAAAACTACATAATATGATAACCTTCCATGAAACCAACACATACATACATAGGGAGAGGGGGGCAGCTTTGAACAGGGGCACCTTTGAAAAAGTGTATTTAACAAGCTTTAATGTAAAGAATTTTTTGAGTTTTTCTTTTGGGTAGTGGTAACATTAACCCTCATAGCTGCCACTTATCACTGCCCACACTACACACCCTGCCGACGAGTTAGGAGGAGTTTTTTTTTACGAGTTTGAATTTTACACTTTTTGAAATTCGCGCGTAAGGATCTCAGAGATTCATTTCAAGGCAGAAGAAGTGTTTTTTTACTTTTTTAGTCAGAAGGTTTCATATATCACGCAGTAAAGCAGATATTACTAACAATTTTAAAAAAATATTTGGAAGGAAAACGTTTTTTGTTTTTCAAGGACCATTGGGGCAGCTTTGAACAAAATAAAGGAGGCAGTTTTGAACATTGTTTAAAACTGCCCCACCTTCAGTCTTAAATACTGAGATTGTTATAATGCATTATTTTTATTATTTTATTCTAACATGGAATATATTTGTTAGCGTAATGTTCAATAGGAATAAGTATCTGTATCTTTTTCATTTAAAGGTAATAATGGTACCCAACTATAAAAAAAAAGAGAGTGAATGAAATTGATGAGACATGAAGACTGCAGTTTTATTTATATCTCGTTTATTTTTGGGTTTCCTTTGATTGACCTCATAATGTTAATTAATAATTTTATTTGTTTCCGTATGTTAATTAATATTATTTAAATAGAAGTTTGTTATTCCCTAGTACATATTTTATCATTTTTAATTTCTAATGTGGCAATGATACTTGATCTCAGTCGTTTCTAATTTGTTTTCTTTTAATAAAATTAATATAAAAAAGTATAAAAAGTCATTAAAAATCCATTTTTTAAGGATAGTTCAAAACTGCCCCATAATCATCATCAATCACCATATTGAACTATTTTATCATTTTTAATTTCTAATGTGGCAATGATACTTGATCTCAATCGTTTCTAATTTGTTTTCTTTTAATAAAATTAATAAAAAAAAGTATAAAAAGTCATTAAATTTCATTTTTTAAAGGATAGTTCAAAAACTACCTCATATGAATTCAAAGCTGCCCCAGGAGTGGGGCAGATTTGAACAGTTGACTACTGCTATTATAATTGATATTACGGCTATATCTTAAATATTCTTCTTCATATGATACTGAAATTTTATGGCATAATGGTCGGGTTAAGCATTGCGAAACTATAAAACGATATAAAACTAAAGAATTTTAAGATATAGGACAAAGTTTTAAAAATGTTCAACACTGCCCCCTCTCCCTACATAAAATCACGTCTTTTTTCCAGAGGGGTAGGCAGAGATCACTTCCTAGCAGAAAAGCTGTGGTACGAAACCAACACAAAATCAAATATCAGTTTTTACACACAATTATAACTAAATATACTTGACTCGAACACAATTTCAATACAATATTCATACATAATATAATAAATAAAAGCCTGAGGTAATTTTTCATGATTTTTTGCTAAGACACACGTATTACATTTAGTTTCAAACATTACAAGCAACAATTTACAAAAGTACAGAACTGAGGAAGTGTTATTACCAATTCAGCTTATAGTAGTAACTTAGCCCATCTCTCGGGCGGAGACGAACTACACGTCACCACAAATGCCTGATTAACAAACGTCTAGGTTAGATATACCTCTACATCATGTGTAAGCTGTTTCATCTTGGTTTTTCTGCCGGTGTCCAAGTGCACAGGTAATCAATCCGCGGCGACCGCTGCCGCCGCGTGTAGCGTCGCCCTAATTGAAACCTCTGCGGATGCTAGACTACATGAACGTAACTGTAGACTAGCGAAGTGTATTGAACTTTTTATTTTATAGTGAACATATTGTTTTAACTTACAAGTTTACAGTACATATATACGCACACGCCTATTGAATTGAGGTTAAGAGAAAGAGTGAAATGGAGTGAGGAATATTTTTTTAAACGTATATATGACGATAACAGCATAAGTTATTATCAAAATGCGTCTTAGTACGCATCAAATGTTTTTAAAAGTCGTTAAATATACAAGTTACCTTTCGTCTGTCAAATATTAATTATCCGTAGATAGTTTTGTTAACACTTACATATGCTATCTAGGTATTTATTTCCAAGAGAGCAAAGCGAAAAGCGTGTATTTTATCGTAAGGTAATAAATGGGTATGTTACAGGCTTACGAAATGCAGATTTTTACGAACATCGTTTTCCCACCCATAAAAGACAATCGGTTCGTCTGCAGATCACCGCGCAGGCAACAGCGCCCATCGAGACTTTATTTTATTTGTTTGCGTTTCCGCGAGCAAAGGGCGTCTCGACTCTATTCGTGACTTTTTTACTCACGGCCCAATAAACAAAGACAATCACCTGGCAAATATTTGATCTCTTTTATTTACAGAAAAGATTTTATAGAACTCAGGCGTTATCAACATCACTTTTACCAGTCAATTCTTTCTACCAGAGCTTTTTCACGGGTTCGTATCTATAAAGGTAATATTCATAATAAACTTGAAAATACGAAAGTTAGCTCATCTTGTAATAAAAATTAAGTGTGGACCGACTAGGGAAACACATAAGTTACCTTAATATATTGGATATTGTCGAGATCTTCTATTAAATTGGATTTCGATCCAATCACTTCATCGTATCAATACATAGTATAAAACAAAGTCGCTTTCGCTGTATGTCCGTATGTATGCTTAGATCTTTAAAACTACGCAACGGATTTTGATGCGGTTTTTTTAAATAGATAGAGTGATTCTTAAGGAAGTTTTTAATGTATGTACCTGTATGGGAACGCAATGACCTTGTAGAAAAAATGCACAAGGCAGAATGGCGGCGACGTGATCCACAACCCGTCCACGTCACGTTTCCCACAGAGGCGAAAAGTGGATCGCTGGAAGTGATCTCTACCTACCCCTCTGGGAAAGAGGCGTGATTTATAGATATGTAGGGTTTAAAGAAGAAGTTTTTAATGAATAATATACCCGAAGCGAAGCAAGGGCGGGTCACTGGTTAAATATAAATCATTATTTACTTTTTTCGTATTAATTTGCGGCAGTTTATTTAGCAATTTTAACTAAAGTTTATCCCAAATGTAAAACTTAAACGGGCAATCAAAAGCACCAAAAAATTTAAATTTAAAAAACAATACCTCTTATTTTTTGTAAAGGATAAACGAAGATTTCTTACGAGTATCTAGCGACATAGCAATAATTCCTTGAATCGGCGCAGCCAAATGCCATGAAAGATAGTTTATCATACAAGAGCATCGCTTGTGCCCCAGTCAAACATGTCACAGGGGTTCTCTTTACGAGTCTCCTGGCGGCGCTCCGGCCGCACGCCGCGGCTCGCCGTTTTATTTGATCACATTCCATTAGACCACTTGCGCTCTATCGGGATACTTATGCTGCACTGCTTCTACTCGTTCTGATTACCCGGATCAATTACCTCGTTACAACATTGTCTTGTCTCCGAACCAAGATCATTTTGAAATTAAACGTCGCAACTTGCTGTGTAAATGTATATTTTGTAGTTTTACACATTAAATAAGTAATAGTTCGATTTTTGCTACCGTATTTAAGATAGACATAAAAAGGTATAATGTCTATCTTATTTATTAAATGAAGCTTCTGTAAAGTTTTATATTCAAAATGTCTTTATAAATGCTTCTTTAAAATTATACATTTTAAAAGTTTTTATAAATGTATAATTTTACAGAAGCTTAAATTCGTAATGTTCAACAATTTTTAAATTTGAACCTACTAAGTCGGAGATCTCTGGATAAGACTGACTCAGGGCCGAAATGCATGGCGTTATACGAAGGAGACCTATACCCTGCAGTGGGATAGGTATAATTAAAGGCTGATGATTATGAAATCACTTGTAACTATGAAAATACTTTTTTAGTATTCCGCCCTTTTGTGGATTCAACCTTGTTATAATGTATCTGCATCTAGATACAGAATGTACAAAAAATCATGAAAAAGCACTAACAGCGTTTTATTGTATATGTTAATCCATTTATATGCACGCTTTTTACGCCGTTTTGTTCGAGTTACATTTTACAAACATGTTATCTGTTCCCGACTTCAGTAGCTCGATTGCTATCGGGAAACCAAATGTAAGCCAGCGTTGCCAAATTCTCTTTTAAAGGCTCGGTCACATATTGTGCGGTGTCATAAATAAATGCTAAGTGCTTACATGTATAGTACCAGGACCCGATTTTTATTTACTACATACCTAGTAAGTTTGTGAGTTGAATTGAGTGATGAAATAAAACTCTAGGGTCTCTAGGCAAGTATACGAGTATTACACAACATAAGTTTATTTAAAGTATGCGAACCGAGAACATAGTTAACCACATAAAATAAAAAAACAAGATTTTTACATCAGATTAAGTGATAATGTTGAATCTGCTTTCCAAACTTAATATTATATAACATATTTTGTTATCTCTACCAGCATGTACTGTAATTTATAAGAGAAAGACTTTGATAGGAGTTAAATATTGTGAATCATGATAAATTTCATGAAATTTGTGTAGTCTATAAGTATTAATTACACTTTTGTGGAACGAAAAAAAGCAATCTTAAAAAGCGATATTTTGATATCGGCCGGATGCGGAAGCAGTGGCAGCTTAGGGCGGCGAGTTGGGCAAAGTGTCCAGCGGCTGAGTTCAACGACTCGGCCGCATTATGCAGATGAGCGCGCAGGTGTCCGTTATGTGGCCCGCGCGCCGCACCGTATAAAAACTTCGCGTACAAAACGACCCTCACTCACTATTCCTAGGTGATACTCCTTGTATTTAGATAACCCAGTGCATAAATAAATAAATATCTCCATCTACCAGCGTAGGATGCTTTCCGACAGTGCCTCTGATGATGAAAATAAATACATATATAGTTAACATTTTTCAGATAAAATCTATGCCAACTGAAAAAGTAATTGAAATTTGTATACGGTGGACTCAAGTTTTGCCAAATATGTACATAGATGCCGTTAATAGCTTGTTTTAATTTTATTAATAAAAAACAAAATAAAAAAGTCTACAAGTCTATATGATAATGAAAACATTATTCCTTAACTAAAACTTTATTTTAATCATAAAATATTTGTAGTCATTGAATTTAGATGTAAACAGTAAAATGAGTGTTTGTGATATACGAGGAAATCGCAACGTCTTGGAGTCCTCCCGCATGACAAATACGGTTGTTAGAGCCACCTGTTAGCAATACCTGCCCGAAACTACTGTCTACGTAATGTACAATGATAGATAAGTTTCTGCACTTTTAGTTCAGATTTATTGCATAGTATCTTAACATTTAGACGTAAGTGTAGTAGTATCTAAGTTGGTATTTTAACGGTAAAATGAAAATTATCGTATCGTATCGAAGCGAACTTATGAGTTCGCTAAGATTTACAGGCAGTTTACAATATTTTCCTCTACCCAAATAGGTATGCAGCCGTCTAGCTTTAAATTGGTACTCATTATTATTTTTTCTTCTTGGCTGAAACAGAAACTAAAATCACTAATATTTTATAAGCAGCTTTATTAACAATGTAAAAGTAACTTATTATCGTTGCTTGCTACTGGCTCTTAATCATGATCACGCGCGTGCTAATCCCGCCGCGGCGAGCGTGAACGACACACGATCGTATTTTTATTACATATTTTAACACCCCTTCGTTTAAACTGGTCTTATTCTATTCCATAAACCATAATTTAGTCAGCATTTGAATTAGTCTAGTAAACATAGTTTTAGTCATAATATTTTGGTACTGTATGTCCTGCTGGTTGTCAAAATAAATAAAACAGTACCTACACAGGTACAGTCGTCAGGTAAATGATCATAGTCAGTTAGCTAGTTCTATTGTGATGTTTCAGATCATAAACGAAAATAAAACCTTTGTAAAGATGATAAATGTATCGTGGCTGGACTAGAGTATAGATCTATTGTTTATTATTCAAAATATAATATAAGTATCATATCAGATGAGATGAGCCAGATCAATCAAAGTTGAATATTTTGATAATTGAGTTGAGTAGCAGTTCCCTAAAAAAATATAAATTAAAAAATAACATACTTTGCGAAACAATATCATTTTTTACCTGGTCGAATTCATAAATTATCCAAGATAAATCATTAACAAAATGTCAATCAAATCCCATTTCCTTGCTTGCCTACGCCTAAAATGTCTATCAGTCTTACTTAGCGAAGTTGTTTCGTAAATTTTGTTACCTCGTCGGACGACACAGGTGACGTTAGAGTGATGAACACCTTCATAATTGACGTTGAGAAAAAATGCACTTATTAATTCTTATTTCTTTGCTGTTTCATTATTCAAAGTATTTAGTCGTATTATAATTTAAACTTTATAAACATGCAAACTGAAATCAAGTATGTGAAACTTCGTTTACGCATTTTTACCTCGCCTGGGAATCGAATCTTTGCGTTATTGCCGATGCTGTAAGACAAGACAAGTAGACACTTGCTCTGCCGACATTATACGCCAATCCCACTTTGTCGGAAGCGGCAACTTGGCCGTTATTGCAGAATGTTTCACCTGCAACACACTGACGGAACGTTCCATAATAACATTTACACAAGGGAAATTCAAACGTCGAACTATTTGCGCTTTCGCCCCAAAATGGAATTTCTTTGTAACGCAAACGATAAATATTATATGAACGATGTGACATGAAGTCAAAGGGCAGAGTGCGCAAGTTTTAAATATTGAACGATATCGTACCTAGCTTGATTTTTATCAGAAAAATGAATCGCTTACATTTATGATACCTAAGTGGACCCATTAAATAGTAGTGGGAACTGGTAAATGTTTCAAATTAATCAAGGCCAGACTACAATCGGCTCATTTGCATTTATACGAGTAGCTCGCGCGCGCCGGGCTCGGCCAAACCACATCAATATCTAAACGCTCTCGCAATGTATAAAGATTTCTGAAACTAAACTCTGTCTGATATATTCCTACCGATATTCCACAGATGGGGTATTGACTTCGTTTACGAATAGGCAAGCAAATATTCGATGACTATGTGTACGAATCGTATTCATTTGGTACCAATGTTTTAAAACTAACCAAATTATTCTGTGTCATTTTCAGTCGATGTACCGATCCAAATCCATAAAAAAGAACACAAATCTCAAGCATACAATCCTCTTCATTTGCTTATTGGATTGGAGAGATCCCAAAAGGGTTTAAGCGCGATCAACATTCCGTCTAAGAGTTCCAATCCGTCACGGTCTTGTAACACAGAACACTTATTGAAACTGCTCTTAAGTGTTGTCCTTTTATGTAGGTACTCCATAAATGTTTGATAGGGCCATCTCGGGAAATCTCTGTCTCCATTCGCAGAGGGTCTGCAGTCAAATAAAACGGGAATCCCAAATATTATTCCGCGACATTTTCCCTGTTCCTTCGATGTGAACTTTTATTTTTATGCTCTTACGAATTCTTATCAGAGCAGAAACACACTCTCGTAGAGCTTTCGGTATACTAACTTAAATCCTTTACCCGAGAATGTAGATTTGTTCTCTGAAATCACACGTTAGACCGCTTATACTCTCTTAACTAAATATTTATATTCTGAAGCCGAATAAGACTTTAGAAATAATTGAAACGTTGTTGCGGCGTGCACAATATTCATGATGGTGGCCGAGCAACTCAAGTGTAAGTAGTGTCCACTAGATCATGGAGTCGACGGGTGGCACAAATTTAATTTAGCTCTCGACCGCACGACTGCCGGATAAGTCAGAACTCGGGATGCACTCCTTCTCGGAAGATACAAGCGCAACATACAATGTAATTATACGACGCTAAGTGGTAAATAATCCACTCGGAGTGGAAACTACTGTTAGCAATTCATAATACATTTTTGTTATGATTGATATAGCTACGGTGTGGGTAGGTTATGATCACGTATGTGTTTACAGCTACTCGGCTGGTTCGGTTTTCTCTCGTCACATATTTCAGCAGCGTCACCAACCTCGTATTAGTATGCCATGCCACAATAACCGAAGTCGAATCACAAAAGATTTCCGGAGCGCGACTTGCACAAGGGATGAAAGCCAACATTGTGTAATCAGAAGGGTCGCAATCTCACCTCATCCCCCTCGCCACTGTGTCGAACACTGCTTCATCAACAAGGTCTCTTTCTACTCATTGTGACATTTCGTTACTCGAAAACCAAATCCTTTATCCCGAAACATATGTGGTTAAATAAAAATATGTTGCCGATAACCTCAAAATTACAATTCGTGAATTTCCCGACCCTCGATTAATTATTTGTACGCGTATTAATTATCATGCGAGCTTATCTTTTATAGGTTAAAGCATTTCTCAGTTTAATACAAAATCGCTCTAACTTGTAACAATAGAAATGTACTTTTCTCTAACTCTGCATTAATGATATGATTAAGCTAAAGCATATTCATTCTTTAAATTTATTCAGAGAATTTATTGTAGGATTATGGGCTAACTTATTAAGTGGCTTTTTGTAGTTACTTTTTGACCAAAAAAGTATCGTTATACTTACATCAGTATGCTTTTTTGGTCAGTCTATGTATGTAGTTAGAAATAACAACCTGATTTCCGTTCAGATCAAACTTCTACGGAACGTACGCAACTGACTGCCATTAGACCATGTCATAAATAACGAGCTTCAATCGTCAACATTCGTCAACCCCGCAAAGAACATGCACGTATATTTATCGCACAGGTTTATCAAATAGAAAGTGTTGATCTTGGAGTAAACATTTGTTTGCTAGACACAAGATCATTTGTTCGATTGAATATTTGGCTTGATGGCAGAAGGCGCGTCACAATATTGCCGGAGACGTTTATGCCACAACGCGCACTGCTCAAGGAGCGCCGCAATAGTTTCACGTTTGAATTTCTTGAACAAACGTTATTACTGCTCCAATGGTGAAATGTTCCGCTGAAACAATTCGCAATAGGGAAACTCCTACGTCAAAGGGAAAGAAGATTGCCGCATTTTGGGTACGGATTTAAATGCGACTTAGAAATATTGAAGAGTTGACTTAGTAAGCGTACACATTTCAAAAACGGTAATAGTTACTTACTCCACTATTGTTGGAAGGTTATCTGACTGTGACGACGCACCAGTCGGCGTGTGGAATGAGTAGGGGAAGGGTCAGTCTCGAGGCATGCTGTTAATTCCCCAAACTCGTTACAATTTCAATATAATGAAACTTGATTGCATCTTATGTTTACCTACTAAGTTACTGAGAAATTGTGTTATTGTAACAATAACAATGTGGGTGACACGAAAATCCAACCATTTTACCTACTTTAATCAGTGGATTCACCATAAAACCATAATAAAGCAAATTACAACAGCTTGGTTGGAATAGGTTCGGTAGAGCCTAAGGCAGCAATTAAATATCTCGGTAACCCTTTTTACTATTTTATTGTCTTTAATTTACCTTGCTTACTTGAGTAAACAATATTTATTCAATTAATAAAAAATCCATAATATAATTAAATGGATAAACGCAGCTGTATGCTAACAACTTTACTGGAGCCTGATCAATGTATGTATGTACCTTATCTATGAAGTTGCATTTAAAGTAGCAAAATATATTAAATTGAAATGCACTAAACACAATCAGTACAGTATGTATAACTTTATAAACTTTTAATAGTTAAGAAATTAATTTTTTTCCGTTAATTTAAACATTTTAATAAATTTAAACATGTAATTTAGTCAGTGAATGAAATAATTCTTAATCAAAAAAATAACTTTATTAAAGTCGTGTTTATTAAGGTCCGTTTATGGCCGTAGGGTTTCTAATTACGTGCGTCTATATCATACTTATTAACTGGCGCAAAACCGTCTTTACGAAGCGAACCCGCCTTAAAGATAATACCATAGCTTTTAAGTAAGAAAATTACCGCCAATATGGGCAGATGGCGATGAGGTGCACGTAGATATCCTCAAGCACGTAGCTAATGCGAAAGAGGCTCATTACATTGTGTTGACACCGACAAATGCCCCTTTACATATTCCCACTGAGATCCCGAAGATTGAGCCATGAAATTGAAAACGATCCCTTTGAAGAAATTTATTCCAGGCACGAACTGCTCTCCCACTCCGCTGAGGAGGAGATTTGCTCGTTTATTTTTATGAAATTATTGAAGAAACACTCAATTCTTGTCGCGGGCTAGCAGGGCCTATTTGTTATGCAACCATACAATTTAAAATCTCATCTCTTGACTACGTTGTGTATTCTTCACCTCATTTTTATTTCTTTCAAATTATCGAACATTTTCGAACTTGGCCATATTTTTCCTTGGATTTTATTTCGTTAACATACAGACTAAAATTATTTAGTTAATGTAAAATTATGCAACTATTTATGAATTGAACCAAATGTAAAAATCCAGTAATATTACCGAAATGTAGAAAATGCGTCCTTAACATTTTTGAGGAAAATTATTCATATGACTCATCTGAAAGGCGAAAAACTCAGTACCTATCTAGATCATAACACTCTTATAAATTACTCAGTTGGAAGTTTCTGAAGGAATTCTCCAACTTCACAACAATAAAAATCTGAGTAAAGTGCTCACTACTATTTTAAGCTTTTAACTTGCATTTAAGTTTAAGAAGAATTATGAATTGGAATTGAAAGGATGTTAAAGTTGAAGTTACTTATACTACCTACCGTAATTGAAGATTTTTCTATGTTATATAGAGAAGCAAATACACTCACAGTCCCTGATTTCGTCTTTAATAAACCGCTGATATTGTCAGTTTTGTATTTAATTTGTAAAAATATTTCGTATTAATTTATTACACTTAATTACAGGTAGCTGTAGCAAATTTCAAGTGTTCAGATCTCATTCCGAGCATTACATTCCATTTTCAGATTTGATTTAACATTACACGTGGTGTATCAGATAAACGACCAAAATGATGAATTGCGCAATAAATTTGTTTATGTTGGTAGCTCAATTTATATGGGACGAGGCTCAACTTTTGTACTTTTTCACCCGCTTGCCAACCACACGTTCTCTATTACTCGGAACTCCCGCTCTCCATTATCTGTGTGACCGAATTTGTTTTAAAATTTCTCACAGTTTTTTGGTCGAAATACGCATCGAGTTGCACCAAAAGTATGTTTAAATAGTACTGCCAACAAAACTTTCGGGTTCAGTGCTTTCGCACTTCAGCAACAGATGTTCGTAAAACATCACCCGGTGACTTTTTTACAGTACGTACCACCATAAACCGTTTCGTATCTAACAAAATATTCGGAAGCACATTTCTTCCTGGCCTTTAACGTCATAACTGGCACGTAATGACCTCATCGTATAAAGAAGTAAAAATATCGCGAACGCAATTCGTCATGTCATTATGCAAGGAAAGGGCGAACTTTACGAGTATAATAACGCGAGATGTCTGACTCGGTGCGCCGTGAATGGAAGCGTTCTTTATTGTGCCGTGTTTTATGTGAACGATTAACCTTTTAATGTTAGCCGACCGCTCCAGATTAGAAATCCATCGAATAATATTAGGATTGTTGTACGTTATCGTATTTCATAAAGATAGATTATGGATACAAGTTCTAAAGTAAATGCACCAATTATGGACGGTTTAAGGATTTGTTTTTCGTTTTTTCTTCATAGTTTGTGTGCTTTGCAATATACGTTCGCAGGGATTTGGAGGTTAATAAAAAGTCCTTTTCTTAATAAGTATTCGATGTTTAAAATCAGTTATAAGCTAGCTTTAATAAAATATAATTTAGGAAAAATAACCTTTGCCAAACTCCATTTATGGACAGGGAAGATCCAGTTATGGACACCCAATTATGGACGTTATCCAATTATGGACACCCATTTATGGACATTCTTCAATTGAATGCTTAAATCTATAACTCAAGAGTATTAGGGTTGAGTAAGTTAGTATGATGAAATAAAAACCATTAAAATTAAATAATAAAATAATGTAATAGGTAACTCAAATATCAATCAACAAACAGTTATCAAAAAGTAATCATTTACGAAAGTAACGGCAAAGGCCAAAGCCTTTAAGCCAAGAAAAACCAAATAAAAATGTCCTCTTAACTAGCTAGTATTATTTAAATAGGAGACCCCTTCGTTGGTCTATTGGTAGCAAGCACTGCGTAAGGTCCGAGAGGGCCCCGGTTCGAGTCCGGTGTCGGGCAAAATTTGTGTGAGTTTTTCTGTGATGAAATTTCTCAGCCCGTAGTTAGGAAGCTGGCGGTTGAACGCCCGTGCCTCGGAAAGCACGTTAAGCCGGTGGTCCTGCGCCCGATCTCTCATCGGTCATGTCGGATTGCCGTCTCACCGAGTTATGAGAGTAAGGGAATAGAGAGTGCACTTGTGTTTGCGCGCGCATTTGTGCACTATAATATGTCCTGCGCACTTGGCTGATTTCAATTGAGATCGGCCGCCATGGCTGAAATCGGTCGGACGCCTTATTATTTAAATAACATTTCAATATAATCATCTCCTTCACTTCTCGATCAAATTGGTTTAGGGGTTAAATAAAATTTTTAAAAAACCTTCACTCTTTTCTATTCACTTTGCCAACAATAATCAAAAATCAAATGTCTTCTTACTTGTTTCATACCTATCAAAATACAGCTGTAATCAGTCTCAATAATTACTTATACATGAAATCACGCCTTTTTCCCAGGGGGGTAGGCAGAGATCACTTCCAGCGATCCACTTTTCACCTCTGTGGAAAACGTGACGCGACTGGTTGTGGACCACGTCGCTGCCATTCTGCCTTGTGCATTGTTTTAACAAGGTTATTGCGTTCCCACGAGTAGCAAGAATATATGACGGGGGAAGGAAAAGGGGAGGAAGGATACTATCGCCTCGGATGATTTGGACTGAGTCGATAGTAGCTCGAGGAGCCGGGGTCGCTTACCCGTATACCGTACGCCACCCACCGGACAGATAGTTGTGACTGTCACAATTATTATGTATATTACCCTGTCTTAAATTATAAATGTAACATGACATAAAAAATACAAACAACTCAATAAAAAATTTTTTTTAGAAAAGTTATTCTAGTTATTATTTTCTAAATAGTGGATATTTTCTGTCCTTTTCTCACTTCTTTAATTGCATTTGCCATTTGTTCTTTAGTATAAGCTTTTCTAGTCGCCATATCTAAAGTGAAACAAAATTTATTTATTTAAAAAATTTGAACCAATTTTGGACACCCATTTATGGACACAATGTTCATAATTGAATTATTAAATTTAAAGTCTTAATTTGCGACCGATTTAAAAATAAAGATAAAGGTAAACGATTGTACAACTATAAGATGTATGAAAAACGTATATTTGTAAAATATCCTTCATGGGCAAAATGTCCTTATTTGGGTACAGGCTTGCAAAATATCCAATTATGAACATCGATAAATTCCGAGGCTAAAATTACTATGAGGTTTTAGATTAGAATATATAATTAACCTTTTATTATCAGTAATTCAATAAATAATATCATTTTTAACAACAATATTACACTTGTCATAAAAAAAGCTAATAAATTTACTTACATGCATTGCGCTCCTTATAAGAAATTTCAAATCTCGACACCAAAACGCACCGCACTAGTAAGAATCGTTATAGTCGAAAATAATATAGCGGAGAGCTGTCAAATGTTGTTTACATCAAATCTAGAATTTTGGTACAACCGATTAATGTTGCTGTTGGAAAAAAAATACCTACCGGTTTCTTATTATTGGAGGCATTTTTGAAAACTGTCCATAATGGGGTCCGCGTCCATAATAGGTGCATTTACCTTTACTCCTAAAAACATCCAATCGACTAAACAGATCTACCTTACGTTATTTAAAACGTAAACAATTCACAATCTTGTAAAGTCACAAATTGTGCTATAGAATGCTGTTAGGCAGCGCAACTTAATTTGTTTTTGATGAATACTGCTTGATCACGATGTTCTTGTCAAATCATGCGGTTAATGAGCAGTTTATTTGCTTTCCTACTGGAAAATTTGTTGCAGGAAGAGCTTTTTAATCAATACCGTATCGACATAATTGAACTTACAAGCAACTAGATCCTGAAAGTCATTAATATGTCTTAAATAGGTATTTGTTGTAATATTCGTTAATATTCATACACGCCACATTAGTAGTAAAATTATCTAAAATTTCACTTCCGGCAGTCAAAACGTCCTAAATACATTCCAATTTAAAATAAATAAGTAATTTTATTCATAAGGGTGCGCGAAAACCAATATTCGCAGATTTGTGGAAAACCGAGGTGTGTACGTGAGGTGCAAGGAGGATGTCGGCAGAATGAGTTCTCATCAATGCTCATTGTGCGGACACAATGTCAGTAATCGTAGCGCCTGCTGCGTGGGACCGAGCTCCGCGCCGTAGCGCGGTTCGTAGCGCGAACCATAAAGTCGTAGCGCGACTACAGGCATGCTGGAGTTTGCACCATAATTATAATAGTAGAGCAGATTTTTAAATACATTTTGTTAAGCAGCTTATTCCATCCTCATTACTCGTACCTATATGAACCCTGAAACATTACGTATAACAGTGTGTATAATTTTTTATTTTAATTTTGGCAATAAAGTAAGTTACTTTGTAACTCGATTGGTTATGAAAAAGGATCGTCCCTATGAGAATTCATGTCCCGGAAGTGGGTATTATTTCAAAGCCGGTGTCAACGACATTAGTGCCGCTTGTTGATGATAGTCCGTGCCCGGTGGAGTCCTTCATTGAGAGAAAATTTCATTAACGCCTGACATGTCCAATTATCGAGTAGTTTGATAAGCACTGGCTGGCCTCGACCGATACTATGTATCGGGCTTGTTTGATAAATAGAAAGTGATAACTGGCCCGGTTACTATACTTGAAATTGTAAATAGTTATTCATATGCGTTGTTGCTTAATAAAAAACACTTTAGTGCCAATCGTAGGAGTAGTATTAGATCCAGAGATCAGAAAGTATATGGATAGTTATTAATATTATTATAAAGTATTTATACCTGGACTATTTCTGGGGTAGTAATATTTCTTAACCAAGTCATTAAATAAATAAATAAATAATAAATATTTCAAAACATCACATACATCGATCTGATCCCGTGGTAAGTAGCTTAAGCACTTGTGTTACGGAAATCAGAAACGACAGTGGATACACAAATATACTCAAAATATTTAATAACACACCCAGACACGGAACAAACACCGATGTTCGTCACACAAATATTTGTCCCGAGTGGGAATCGAACCCACGACTCTTGGAACCGTAGGTAGTGAACCTGGGTCACTAACCACTGTTCCACTGAGCCAGCCAAAAGGTAAAAGATGTCATCTATAAATACTTCTTTCCTTCTTAAGAAGTGTTTATAGCCGTGTCCTGACTCAACGATAGTGATCAAAATTCCAAGACTTTAACAGCTGGGATTCTACTTTCTAGTCACAAACAACTTAAATAGCTACTTAAAGCTACAGTTTACAATTTGTACGCTTAATATGAGGAATACAAAATAGTTTGTTAGGTATGTAGATTTTCTTAAGATTTATAGTCGGGGTTAACCGGCACAAATATCTTTATGCAAAATTAATAGGGTACTGCTATCATATACTCATTCCTCCGAAGAAATACGAATTCCTATACAGTCAATATTTTTATGGGATTGTCGTGTAATACTTTAATTAAAAAGTCTGCCTAAAGTACCTTACATAGATAGATAGACAGACTGTTGGCGAACTTATGAGGAATTTTGAAAAAGCTTTATGCATAAAGTAAAAAAATAAGAATAAATTTAAAAGTGCTTAGAACACTGAGCAGGTACAAGTAAAGTTATTATGAGTAGGCTACCTAGCTTGTTTACGTCAATTTATTGTCCACTAGAGAAAATAACCTTTAACTGGCGGCTGTTTGGAAATAGATGAATAATGGTGTCACATGTCGGCGACGCGTTGTTTAATTTTCCGGTTCCCCGCGTCCAATATTTATATCATCAGCCGCCACATTATAATCTACCTCAAAGCCGTGTAGATTTATTTAAAAATCATTCTTATCGCAAGTAGGTATAAAGTTTTTGAAAACTTAATATTGTACTTAAGTACAAATACAAAAATCAAGTGGATGCAAGAGAAACTCGTTCGTTTCATTTAATTTCTACTTTAGGTATAATTTGATTGATAGACTCTAGATTTCAATATGAAGCAGAAGCTACCACAAAAATAGTGATAGATAGAAAGTGCTAAGCCACCAATGTCCTTTTTTTAACATCCGATATGACATTGTCGCGTGCTATTTTGAACACTTACCACAATAAGCTAACATTTTTTAATGATTGTAGTAAGCCGCGGAGCGCTGATTTCCGCTGTACAAGTGCCTGTTCACACCTAGCGATTTTTGGGCGATTTCGATCACGGCGATACCGCCGCGATTTCGCAGCGAGCTTGCAGCGTGCACGCCGCGTGCTGACACACCTGTGTGTGTGTGTTCATTCTTCTTTATCAGACTCTACGCATCTATTATTTATTGACCTCGAGAGGATACATTTCACAGACTATAAATATGAATTATTGTAATTAGGCGCCAATGGAAGGAATCGGCAGGTAATATTTATTCAAAGGTTGGCAAATAATCCCTGGAGGTAAGTAAATTATAAAATACATTAGTCGTTAATGAAACGAACACCTAGGAAAAACTTACGTTACCCGCGATTCGAATTCGAACCACTTATGGCTATGGAGACCTCTCCGCAAAACAAGAGAAAATAAAGGAGAGCCAGTTCAGCCAGTCTATAAAGTAAGCGCAAAAATCACTAGGTTTATAGTGGACTTGACTACTTAGAATTGATACCTCGTATCCCAGTTTCAGCTCGTATATTAGGAATTAAAGCGCAAGCGCTAACTAACTGTATTTTTCAATTAGAGCCGTCTCGCCGGGATCGTAACAAAGACGTCCTGCGAACCATGTACGCAGCGGATAGCGATTTAACGCAGTAACACCAACAGATGTGTGTTCATACAATTCAACAGATTTAGTCGGTACAAATGTCTTAAAATCTGTTAAATTATTATTCCACTGTTTAAAAACGACTATTCTATTTTTAATGGGTAGGAACCTTTCCTACCAAGCCAAAACTACTAATATAAAAAATATTACATATTAGTAGTATTTAATTTAGTACAAGTATTGTCGATCGCCTGAGAAAGGCTACTTTTTATCCGACTGTCTGTCTATCTACATAAGTATAATTATGTTACAAGCAATGACTGGTAAACGTCAAATAAAAATTAATACACGTAGTGATTATATTCTCTTTGAATTAATATTCGGACTTTACCTACAACGTAATCCTAGGTAAACCCGAGTAAACCTAGGTTTACTTTATCTTCTATCATTACCCATAACATAGATACGACCCTATCCCATAAGGCGGGATGAAAATATTTTACGCGATAAACGACTTCACCGGTCTAAAAGTTAATATAACAATAATACCAAGAAAACAAGTAGATAGAAAATTACTTAAATAAATAAAAATTGTATAAACGCTCCCGCTCCGATCCGACGGGCGGGCGGCGGAGCGTGCCACCTCCGTCACAGTCACCGCCGTCGCCGCCATTGGATAAATAATTCCGTTCGCGCTTATCCACTTCAACTACTACTAAATTAAGTTTGTCCCGACTGTCTGCCCCGCGAACAATGTATACGACAAGACACGACTAATACTCCTTTTTATCAACTGTATACTGAGCTCTTACTCAGTTAGATAAATGCCTAACTATACAATAGAGCTGCTTATACTTAGTTAGATTAAAGAATTTGAAGTAACTGCTTGCACCTTGATGAATAAGTAATGTGTTATCAAACTGCGACTCTTGGACCTTGAAGTCATAAAGCCTAGTTTCGATATCCGCTACAACGGTACTTACTCGTACATGGACATCCTATAAGTAGCATTTCTATATAAGGATGGCTTTTGGTAAGTCAGACACATAAAATTCATACCTCATAACCGAATAAAACCTTGTAACTACTAACTATAATATGCATGAGCCCATTCATTATTTTAAATATTTTACCTACTAGAGTTTGATAATACCACTGAGTATGATTAAAAATTCTATTAACCTGTTATCTAACCCTTCCATAGTTTGCTAGTATTACCTGCTTAAGACTTTTACTTACTCAGATTTCAAAATTACGACCATCTATGGGTTCGGATATAGAATAGTTATAACCTCGCACTGAATTTATGGTTCATGAATTCTTTCAAAACTTACCTCAAGAACGAGCTAAGGAATTCCAATAAAGTCAAAATGATTTTAGTCATTTATCTCATTGCGGCCGAGGTAAGCAATATATAAGTATATGTGTCTAAACCCGATTACCCTCTTAGAGTTTCCCTTGTGTTCAAAGTGAACGTATTGGACCGGAATGTTCCACGTCAGAGGTAAAAGCAAGTATTCATGTTTAATTTCACCCTTGTATGAGGGCTAGTAAAAATCTTTTATCTGGACCCAAATACCGAAGATTATTGCATATCGAGAGCAATATCAATATTTCAAGTAAGGCCATAGATAGACTTTTTATATATATTTTTTTTAGTTGGACAAAATATCTATTTATTATTACGTATAGGTTTTTATATTTACCTATTCATGATAACCATTTTTAACGTATCCTCAAAAAAATGGGCATTGTGGTAGGTAAGTTCCTAACTTATCGTTTGTCGAGGGTCAAGTGGATAAGGCCATTTTAGTGCGAGATGTGGTAAGTTCAAATCCCGCCACTGTACCAATATTCTTACATTTTAATTTCAATGATTTAAGGTTTTTTAAGGTCGACCAACCCGCACTTGGCCAGTGAGTTTAGTGTAGTTTCATAGACCTTGCTAATAATGAGAGGTGACTTTATCTTTATGAGTGCTTACAGACTTGATCCTGCAGATCCGCATATATAAAATACCCTGGGACCGCGTGACCCCAAACTAAGCAAAGCTTGTAATAAGAGCCTCAGAGATTAAAATGCTAAAGTAAAAAAGCTAGTAATCCAGTCAAATGTGTCTTACAAGCGCTAATCTCGAAAACTATAGGTTCCATTAGTTCTGCATTTTTTGTTAGAACACTACCTGCACTCTCAATCCAAATTAGCAGCATCTTCATTCCTGAGATTACTTTTAGGAAAGACCACGAATTTTTCGAACCTTTTTTGGTATTTTCAAGTAAGTCCCAGAATTGATAAGAAAAAGTTCCCATTGCGGAATTAATCGCACTCAATTTGCTACCATCTATACATGTAATAAAACTAGCTGTGCCCGCGACTTGTTGAGGGTGGACAACCCTTATCACTCAGGGGTATGAAAAATAGATGTTGGCCGATTCTCAGACCTACTCAATATGCTCACAAAATTTCATGAGAATCGGTCAAGCCGTTTGGTAATATGGGAACGAACATTGTGACACGAGAATCCTTATCCTTACTAATATTATAAATGCGAAAGTAACTCTGTCTGTCTGTCTGTCTGTCTGTCTGTCTGTTACGCTTTCACGCATAAAGTACTGAACCGATTTAAACGAAATTTGGTACAGATATAGTCCAGAGCCTAGAAACGGTTATAGGCTACTTTTTAACCGACTGCGCTATAAAGAAGTAATGTTTTAGCCGTTAAACATCTCTACGCGGACGAAGTCGTCACAGCCACTGGACGGATCGAGATGAAATTTAGCATGCAGGTAGATGTTATGACGTAGGCATCCGTTAGGACAGGATTTCTCGAAATTCCCACGGGAACGGGAAATAACGGGAAAATCCTTTTGTATGAAAAATACTAACCGCATAAGTTAGACGCTTGAAATTTGACATGCAGGTACCTTAATAAATTAAAAGCTTAGTTGCAACAGGATATTGTAAAATTCCCACGGGAACGGGAGTAATAGGAAAAAAACTTTTGTATGAAAAAATCTAAACCGCGATATAGATAGACGATTGAGATTTGGCATGCAGGTACTCTAATGAACGTTAAGCGCCAACGCGATATTACAAAATTCTCATGGGAACGGGAGTTGTTGGGAAATAACTTCAGTATGTAAAATCCCTTACGGGGTTGAAATATATTATATAGAGATAGAGATATACCCGAAGCGAAGCGAGGGCGGGTCGCTAGTTTTATATATTTTAAGATAAAATAAAGATGGGGGATCTTCGTACAACCAATAGAAGCCAAAAATATGATTTAAAAAATTGTTGTCTGTCTGTTTGTTATCCACTTTTCACGCAAAAACTACTGGACGGATTTTCAAGAAACTTTTTTGTTATATAGCTGTCAGTCCTCGCTAACATATAGGCTATATTTTTTTTGCAAATTTGCTCTTTAAGGGGGAAAAAGGTAAATTAGTATGAAACTCCGTCAGTTTTGAAGCTAATTCCATAAAAAATAATATCTGGTTAGAAAATAAGAATGACCAAATAAGGATTATTACGGCTAGCCGTTATCAAAAACAGGGCCGTTATGTATTACGGCGGATCAATGAATAGCCGGATTGTCATTGCGATACGTTCTACATTTTTAATTGTACTGGCCATTGCATTAATTAATTTAATTGACACTTGATTTCATGGGATGGCCGCGTCAATTAATAACCTACTTGGTATTACATAGATCTGTCAACTTTTTACCATAGAACAACTGAGATGCGAGACTTGTTTTTTTTTGGCAAGTAATTATTTTTGATGTTTATTATATCGTTTTCAGATAAAAATTTAGACGTTGTAAAAATCTAACGTCCCGTCCTCAAATATTATGCAGCGAGCATTTGGAATGATCTGCCTCCGCCTACTGCCTCATTTATATGAAAATATAAATGAGCGTAAAGTGCTTCAAAAATAAATACAAGACAGCCTTATTAGGTAAGCAATGAGCTGCACAAGATGTAATTGGTGAATATTGGTCACTGAAAAACTGTTTTAGATAGGTAACCACTAAACCACACACACACAAACATACACACGCACGCACGCACACACACACAAACAATCTCACTTTTTTTAGAATCCCGGATCCTAGATAGCGCAAGCTCATGCTGAGCTCATGCTGAGCTATCTTCTATTGTTATTTTTTATTTTGTATTTGTATGGAGAGAAATCAACGATTTTTATCATTATTATTAACAACGTTCCTTAGAATTTCTCTGTCTACGCTTACAACAAATACAAATAATAAAATTACGAATTAACGAGAACGGTTAACGTTTCGTTTCGTTTCGAAAACATTCAAAATTTTGTTAACAAAATAATATTTATATTTATAATATTATGTCGTACAATACAAATAATATTATTCGGCATGTGACGATGCACAGCATCTGTGAGAGTGCGTCCTCTTCCGGTCAGCAATTAATGGGCGATCAAAGCGCCCTCTATATTGAAATATCTTAATTAATTTAGTAGTTGAATTCACTTACTTCCGTTTGGCGCCATTTTTAGTCACCTTAATGGGTCTCGTGCCGAGGATCCTCATAGCGTCGTCAACTTTCGTGTTAGCAATATCATAAGCAGAAACGCTGCTTAAATCGTTCCCGAAAGTTGTTTTAATTTAAATATAATTCGCTTATCCTTAATTCACTAGTAAGAAGTGTTTGTAAAACGGAAAAAAGTGAATCAAGTGATAGAAAGTGTATTGATGGTGGTCAAAGAAGACCACGCCGCCGCCGTCTCCCTCGAAGGAGGCATGCAATGACCTGCGTGTAGGTTCTTAAGCTGCGCAACGGTGGCACAAAATACAAAGTAAGACTCCAAAACAAGGTACGTTCGAGTGTTGAATTTTAACCTTCTTTTGGATATAATGAGTGATCTCTTTGAATAAAGAATGTTTTAACAAATTGTTATTGCACGTTTTGAATAAGGTACCCCCAACCAAAAATAACGAATCGTTCACGTTCGAACATTCCGAAACTTATTATTATTATATATATATATTTTTTTATAACTCTATTTTGCTATAAACTTAACTAACCCACGATCGAACATTGGGAAAGTTAAAATAGCATCGAAAACCTAAAATGCTTTATAAATTAAGCTAATAGGTTGGAAGAACTACAAAAGTTATATCATAAAAACTGGAAGGAGGTACGTTATTCGTAAATTTGAAACCTAATATCCACAACCCAATTTTGGTGAAACATTGCATTAACGATGAACTACGTCAGTTCATGAGAGGCTACGTCTTCATGATCTCTGCCTACCCCTCGAGGAAAAAGGCGTGATTTTATGTATTTCTGTATGTGTATGAGAGGCAACGTCTCAAGGTCACTCTCTTTGCTTTATACTTAACTTTCACTTTACTTATCTTTACTTTTTGTTAAATGGAGATGCCTCACTTGATAAGAGCTCTCGCATATAAACACAAATAGAATGGATCAGTGGATACAACACTGGTTTAACGTTCCTGTTCTCGGTGACGAGATTCTTCTAAATCTCACCGAAGTCACATTTTGTAATTGTTAATTATGTTTTTTTTTTATACCTCAAAATATACCTCATACCTCGAAATCCATTCGTGGAGGCTGTTTACGAGCGTATCGTGGGCAGTAGCAGGCGTATCGAGCTCCGAAGGCCAACTTGAAAATGATGTCGGGGAAGCGTCTGCCATTCACCTCCAAGCCTGTGCTTGTCTCATCAACCTACACAGAGCTATCTACGGCGTTGCAGTGACTGGCATATCTGGCTCCGAAGACCAACCTGAAAATGATGCTGGGGAAGCGTCTGCCATTCACCTCCAAGCCTGTGCTTGTCTTACCAACACAGAGCAATCTACAGTGTTTCAGAGAGGGGGCTGCCTCCCGAGCGTATCGGAGGCAGTGGCAGGCATATCTGGCTCCGTAGGCCAACCAGAAAATGATACTGGGGATGTGTCTGCCATTTACCCCCAAGCCTGTGCTTGTCTTACAACACAGAGCTATCTACTACGTCTCAGGACCTGACAATGTACAGAAATGAGCGGACAAATCAAAACCCTCTTAGAACAAAAGGTTCTCGAGAAGCCCAAGGAGAATCAATGAGATTATTCTCATTCATGTTATCCGCACAAAGAGCGATGGTTCCGAAGCAAACTATCCGATGGGAAAAATTATAGTTCCACGTGTCGATAACGGAAAGTCATCGCAGGTTTATATCAAAGACAAACCTTTCTGATGAACAGCCTACCCTTTGGCCTATCCTGCGTACCAAAATCATTGCAACAGTTAACAAATGGGTGGCTCGGATACTTTGAAACGAAGGTATGGGGGTATTCATATAATACTATGTGGTCAAGTACATAATTTAATGTCAAAACGGTTCAATTTAATCGTTAAGCAGATGAGAACAATATTTTCATGTGATTATCGACTTATGTTCTCCTCCTACAGCAATTAGGATGAACTATTGATATCGAAAAGTCCTTAATTGTTTCACCCAGGACACAAGAGTACCTAGGTATTGTATGGAATACGGAAGTAAAGTCATAAGTTCTTCCGCAAACATATATGTGACATGACTCAGTGGACCAGTGGTTGGTGACCAGCGGTTCCAAGAGTCGTGGGTTCGATTCCCACTCGGGACAAACATTTAAGTGAGCTGCATTCGAGTTTGTTCGGGCGTCTCCAGACGCTCCAGACACTCCAGTGTCTGAAGGGCAAATATGCATGCGAGTGTATATATGTATTCATAACTAATTTTTTAATTTGGGGTCAGATGATCTTATGTTTAAATGTCCAATACAATTATTAAAAGATATACTCGTTTATTATCGAGGTCCTGCCTACCTTACTAGATGCATATGCAGTATCATTGTAATTGCGCCAGCAAATTCTGGCCATACAATTAGTAAATTTTGCCAGCTTTGTAACTTTGAAAGAAAAGGCGGGATTCCATATATCTCATTCTGTTGATGCGATAACAGTCTGTCAAGAATTTGCCTTAATATCAGAAATGAGTGCGCATATCAAATCGTGGCTCAAGAGCGCAAGGCAAGGTCTTATAAGGAAACCTCCATACGAGATTCCTGTTTAATATTTTTTAACAAAGGACGCCGTATACGCCAACTATACCAAAGCCGCTCTAAGTTGGCCGATTTGACACTTTTTATTTTATATTTTGCGTTTATCCTTGTTAAGAGGAACATATTTAGCGAATCATAAAGAACAACTTTTAAAAATAAGACGTTATTTCAAAATGTCAAATGCATCTAATTATCTAATTATTTGTCCGTTATTACTTAAAATAATTGAATTATAAAACGAAAACGTACAATTTCCACTCTGTATTACGCTTTTACAAGGTTACGCCGTTTGACATGTTTTCATAGTGACGTAATGGGTAATACTCACTAGGTATTTTTTAGAAATACGATGAAGGATTTAATAATTATTGTTTTTAATAATAATTTTAAATAAGCAACTTCAATTCAATCTTCTGGATGTGAATAAATGTTTTTAATAAAAAAATGTTATAATAGGGTATTTGACTATTTTTTTATTTTGATATAGTTGGATGGACCACTCGAACACAAAGACACTGTTGAAAGTATCACTTTGATATCTGGATAACTCAACGAGATATTACAATTTTAATTGCACATTAATTGGTCGAGCTCAAAAATGCTCCATACAAACGTCGACTGGCGTGTGACGTCACACGCTAGTTTGTTGTATGCAGCGCCTAAGAAGTTTGTTCGGTAGGTTCATCAAAAGTTGCGTTTATTGATATGTTTTCATAATGAAAGATGTGACTAATTCTGTTATTAATAAGATGAAAAAGAAATTTTAAATGATTTTCGCAATTTTGGAATGGACTTGCCCACCCAACTTTAAATTGTTTTTTGTAGTCTCATTTCGCTAAAAATTTAAGTTTCGTTTTCATTAATAATATTGATTTACATAAATCTTACTGATTTTCATAAAAATGGCAAGCATAACAACCACAGTCGAATACCCTATTAGACCTTGCTTGGTTATAAAGTGGATATAACTGTTACTTATATACTTCGGCAATTTTACCGTCGTCCCTCACTAGTGCAGTCAGTCTGACATGTGTCAAATCGGCCAACTTAGAGCGGCTCTGGTATAGACGAAGAATCCGACCGAAGTGGCGCGAAACTACACCCTGGACCAGACAAGCTGTCATTTCGATATGGAATCATTTCAAAAACTGCGTAAGTAATTTTTAACTCAGTCTCCCAAAACTAAGCGGGGGGGAGGGGATGCCCTTAAGCCATCTGCTCGACCTGAAACACCTATTAGCGCCTTCTAGGCCAATGGAACATATTTTTCACTTCTTCCCTCCTACAATTTTCTTAATTCCGTCACATACCTGACCGCCTTATTCAGATAGCCGACCGTCTGTTACAAGGCAAATTAGCTGCGGAATGGCGTCTGAAGAGAGAATCTGTGGTTTCCATTATTACACTAGAAATACGGTGACCAGGCTATATTTGCTTCTAAAATTGTCAAAAGTAGTAGTATAGTATAGTAACTTGTGTATTCAAATTAGATTTGTAAATCACCTCTAGAGTTTATTGTAAAGCTTTCAGAAGAATTTGGACATTCAAGCATGGCTATTTCCACCATCGTCCATGCTACTCGCTTGTGGTACTGTATTACCTTAATACGGTATCGGACACTACTACATGTAGCACAACTGGAAAAATGAATTCTGGCTTCCCGGCATATGACTGTAGCTCAGCCCATGAGTAAAGTACCTACCTACACACGACATGAAGCTTTTTACATGGTAACTTGGTAGTGGGCAGACACCATCACAGGCTGGACAGAAGCTGAATAATTATCTTCTAAAATGATGCTGGAGGACTCCCTCCAGCCTCATTTCATCAGTACTCACATACACTAGATTTGTACACCAGCTTGGTTGCGTTGGATTCAATGATGAACAATCTCGTGATCATAAATAAATAAATAAATCATGACCCTAAACACCCTGCCGGTGGTTCTTTCGTACAATAGATTATTGAGCTAGATATGTGCTAGATAGCACATCTCCATTAGATTTCTTAGTTTCCTGGTTTAAGTACACTCACGTACTCATAAGCTTGTTGAGACATAAAGTAAATGGGCAGGTAATTAACTTTTAGCATCAGGTCAAATGATGTAATTATGACTTGACACTTTTGAATTGATCCAAAAAATTAACACTACCTGCGTTATGTACTAACTTTATTGCTCAAAAACTGTTACAGTATAGCCTGAGCAATCCGTCGGTTGCGTAAAGTATTTGAACTAAGCGAGCAGAAAAGGACAGCTGGATGACGGAAGGACGGCATTATTAATGGCGTTGTATATCTATTAGTGGTATTCCAAAGGGTAAAAGTCGTATTTTAAGACGCCGGCATAATGGTATTTCTAGGTAGTGTGCGCTCCGCTGTAACATCATCAAATTGGTGGGATAATATGCCTATCAGCCTTGCTTTTCACGAGGTTTTTAGTGAAAATACTTTCAAGATTTTATTTGAAACAAATAAAAGAGAAAAGTAATGCTGATATTTCATCAGATGCTTTATTTATCAAATTTCCAACCAGTAAATTTGAATAAACACCTATAATTTTTATACATTGTGCTTCATAAGCTTGTGATTAACAAACATATATTAATTTATGTTGGTTAATTGACTTCGTAATAGTTGTAATGAAGATTTAATTCAACGTTTCAAGACAACATATTACAATAGTTATGTTTCAGGTACTTCTATTTGATTCCTATCACATAGCGTCATCGGGTAAGTCACCAGGAGTTAATAAACACGTCTCTCACAGATGCTGTGCATCGTCACATGCCGAATAATAGTGCAAGTTTTACATAAAAATAAAACTTGTATTATTTAGCAGAGACGATGCACAGCATCCCATTAAGGTCTCCTGGTGAGAGACTGCTATGAGGATCCTCGGCACGAGACCCATTAAGGTGACTAAAAATGGCGCCAAACGAAAGTAAGTGAATTCAACTACTAAATTAATTAAGATATTTCAATATAGAGGGCGCTTTGATCGCCCATTAATTGCTGACCGGAAGAGGACGCACTCTCACAGATGCTGTGCATCGTCTCTGCTAAATAATACAAGTTTTATTTTTATGTAAAACTTGCACTATTATTTTTAGTTTTTCTTTTATATAGATAAGGCTGTATAAGCTCGATAACATTGCACCAGCCTGTGTAAATATTAAAATAATACCTGTCAACTGTCACTGTCATTCTTAATCAATTCAATCCATTACATACGTACGACGAGCATCTTTTTACCCGACTATTTCGTGTGACTAGTTCAAAGTTCTATGTTCTAGCACTCGAATTTCAATTAATTGAGATCAGAATTTTCCAAGTAGTCATAGTAGTTAAAGTACTCGTCCGACCACTACGAGTGAAGTGTATTGGGTGGTCTTGTGAGGCTTGCTTTGAAATCAATACAAAAATGAAACCCTTATATTTCCTGTTTTTTATATTAAAAGTTATACACTTAGCGGTATGTATTACGATTACCTTCATAAAAAGTTGCACTATTTAGGTACCAAGACAATAATCGAAAAGATTTTATTTTATGTTAATTATTTAGGTACTATTGAGGTTAATTTTACTAAATTGAATTTATTTCAAATAATCTTAGTACTTATTTTAGTTCATTATAACCCAACCAGTATCAGTAAAATGAGGTATCTGTATGAAACTGGCACAGAACCAAACTGAACGGAGGCATCAAATCTGTTTTTAATCTAAATTTCTTACTTTTAGGTGGGAATCGATTATGATGGATGGCTTAATATCAAAATTGATCATTCACTAAATTGCAATGGTGAGAAATATTGCAACCGTGGTAGTATTTCCTTAAAAAGCATTAAGGCAGGCACAGCTGTAATTGATCAAATTTCAATGACTAAAGAACACTTAAATGAATTAAAGGTATGTTTTACAATTATTAAGTTTATTTAGAGTTTTGGATTTCACCTATTAATAGGGAATATGCATAAATCTGCAATCTTGAATTTTTCAACAACTTATGAAAAAAGGCTTAAACATATACTAAAATGTGAAATAAATATGAAAATCAGTTCACAAACGAAGGATTTATAAGGAATTAAAGGTAATTTTCTATCTCTTTCTGACAAAACTGAGTTTGGTTATGGATCACATATGGCCATGGTGTAATTGTGACATCATCTGCCATATCGGATCTCTCTGTCCACCCGGGAACTTTAAACAGCTATATCTCGCTTGTTGTTAAAGTAAATTGAAAAATAGAATTACATTCATATTTCTTCGATATTAAATATTGATTTCTATAATAAAAATTAAGTGTGCATATTCCCCATTGATTCATATTCTTCTCTTGCTTCCTAGATCTTACTTTGTGCAAAACATATTTCATTTCTTATTCATATAGCTACAATTCATTCCACAAGCCAATGAACACAAGACCAGAAAAGTCTAGAGGTCATGGGTTTGAATGACATGAGTTATTTTAATTCTTATTTAAAATTTACATGAGTTAAGCAAAATTAGCTAGTTTGAAACTAATGTTAATAGACTTATTCCCTTTTCGCTATAGCTTGAACAAAATATTTATGCTTTAAAATTTTCTTTAATAGTTATTTTAATTGTAAAATTAGGTTTTCCTTTTAAATTTCTATAGCAATATAATAATAATTTATTTATTGCCTGATTTTACTGATTTGATAAATGTTGCATACATCCAGTAAACCAACTATTTAGTAATACATGTTACCCAAATAGTGTATTGACAAAAGTGTATTTTAATGGTTTTAGGAGTTAGCTGAAATTGATGGATTTTATACTATGAGAACTGTATGTACATCGGCAGATAATAAAGAATCAGAATTCCTGTCATCTGTAAAGGCAAAAGCTTTCCTTGAGAATGGTCTATCAGATGTTATTAATGCCTGGATTCTGCCAAATGGAGCTGTTATGGCAGTAAATTTTCAAGTGGACAATACAACTCAGCCATTGATCCATGGAAACAATAAAAAAATTAATTCTAACTTCTACCTCCGTTATGTTGAGCAGGCCCCTGTGTAAGTAGCTGTACTAGAGTTAATTTGCTTTTATTAACTTCAGCTGTGTTCCTCTGTTGAGCAGCACACAATGTATTATGTCTCTATGTAGAAAGCTTTATCTGTATTAATTCAGTACTTAAACAAATAAATAAACATATGTACAATAATTTTTATTAACTATTCAATGCTTTAACAGTAGAGGAAAACATCGTGAGGAAACCTGTACCCCTATGAAGAAATTCTAAGGTTATGTAGTTGACCAACCTGTACTTGGCCAGCATGGTTAACGGTCTTACCACCCTAGTTTAGGGTAGGCCCATTCCCTGCAATATTGTTTCAAAATCATATCAAGTTCTTTACCTATGATTATAGACTTATGCGTTCCATTACATTAAAAAGTAATTAAAATATCAAAACTTCATTTCTATTAATTGTTCAATGAATAACAAAAATTGTTTTATTATTTCAGACCAGACACAGCTTCATACATACAAAAGCTTGAGCGTGAGAGAGAAGCAAGAGAAAAAGGAGACCATAAGGATAACAAATCATTCTTAGCTAAATATGTAAGTTCTAAACACATAATTTATATTCGCGATACAGATTCAAAAAGTCTGCAGCAATTTTTTTCTATACATCATATTAGGGTATATCCTATCCTCATTTCCAAAGTAAAAACCAGTTTTGATCATATTTATTTTTCCGATACACATTACAATTTTCATCTAAAAGTTGCGAGCATTTTCAGATAACTTTTTTGCCATGTATCCTAGTATATTTTAGCACCTAATTATTAAAATGACCAGAATATATATCTAATGAAAAAACATGTATATCATTATTTTCACAGCAATTATTTCATTAAAATTCAGTTACTGCCTAATATTTTTGTGTATTCAGAATGAGACCATTTTGCCACTTCACATGTGGGCGTAAGGATGGCGGGACCACGTCAGGTATTCAGGAAATTATGCCATCAGGGTTTAATACAATAATTCTACCATTTTATTCTAAGTGCCTTAATTTTTATTTTTGTATATGTTTGCCTAAAAAATAAAATAAATATAATCAATAAACATAACTGAATAACTTGCAACACTAATAAATAAATAATAATAAATACTAGATTTAATGATTACATTTTCAATCATATTAATTGTCAGAAAAATAACAAAAAACCCTTTTTCTATGAAAAATCTAAGAAAATGTACTTTATATCAATAGTTAATTGAACGGTTTTTGTAATTCCTAAATAAATATATGTTGTTAGTGATAACAGCAAGTTCTTATAAAAGGATATTTTATAAAGGATAATAAAACCCTTTAGTGACCCGCCCTCGCTTCGCTTCGGGTAAATTTTACATACAAACCTTCCTTAAGAATCACTCTATCTATTAAAAAAAACCGCATCAAAATCCGTTGCGTAGTTTTAAAGATCTAAGCATACATACGGACATACAGCGAAAGCGACTTTGTTTTATACTATGTATTGATATCTTTGAGTATAAAGTGGCTTTATACTCAAAGATTGATATTTAAAGCCATATGTGTAGGGAAATATGAAAAATAGTTTTTTATTTTTATTGCAAAAATTGTATTTAATGTTAAGTAACAAATTAACTGTATTAATATAAAAAAGTGTTAAAAAGTGTGTTTGCTTGCTACAAAATATTGCTATACCAAATGTTTTGCGACCCTCGTTGTAGGCGCAAAATTAAATCTAAGAACAATAAAATAACACTTGACTTAAAATTAATCCTTTTCTTCAGGCGCTTTTCTGATGCAAATATACAGAACACATTTCTTTACTGAAAGATCAGTTTTAAAGATTTAGTAACGCTTCAAACGTAGTCGTACTATATCGTATTTAAATGAAGTGTGATCCGTTTAGGATAATATCCTATTTTTTATTGATTGAATAGAAATTTATATATTTCTCCGTCGAATACTTTCAAATTCATTGGGTGTAGATTTTTTCTACGAACGTATAAAATGGTAGAATTACTGTATTAAATCTTGTAGCGCTACCATGAGTTAAAAAGTTACGGACTCGATATCGCCTACGCAAATATGTCTATGAAAAACTTTTATAGCGCCCCTGGTGGTTACGCTAAGAACTAAAATCGGTCGTATGAAAAAAAACAACTCGATTGGTTTTTAACGTACCTACGTAAGTTTTCATGGTACCGCTACTGGTGGTAACATTTCCTGAATACCAGACGTGGTCCCGCCATCTTGATGTTAACCTTCACATTGTGTAATCAAAGTATGTATATTTTGTAGGTTTGATTCTAAATGTATGGTAAACTATTTTGCTCCAGTAAACTCAATTTTTTTTACTCAGCATGCAATGTGTGAAGGGGCTTAGTAGCTCATAATAATCACTTGTGCCACAATGGTGTACTTACTGCTATAAGATTTTACATATTTTTTTTTTCAGTGGATGTACATTGTACCCATCGCAATTTTCGTGATGATCTCAGGAGCTACAAATCCAGAACAAGCACCACAGGCTGCACGTTAAGTTCCAAGATAAACATGTAGATGTAAATATATCAACATTAATGGTAAATTAATAATAAAAGACTTGTATAATACCAACAAGATAGTTTTATTTATTTTCCTTATTATAACATATCTCTTGGTGCAGAAGTAACAGTTTACAAAATAACTTGCAATAATAAAAAAATAAACAAGATACAGCCAAAACTATGCTCCAATCTTCTCAATTTCTTCTGCATCTTCAATATCAAGCAAATGTATTTTCTTTCCAAAGTGGCCTTCTATCTCTGTGCAAATATCCATAGTTTGTGGAGAATCGATTAAATTGATAGCAATTCCAGCCTTGCCAAACCTTCCTGTACGTCCAATTCTATGCAAGTATGTCTCACAGTCTGCCTTCCTATTCATGTCCATGGGCATATCAAAATTGACGACAAGAGTCACCTGCTCAACATCTATACCACGAGACAAAACATTAGTTGTGATGAGCACTTTTTCTAGTCCAGCCCTGAATCTATCCAGCACTGCTATTCTCTGTTCTACAGTAAGTTCACCTGAAAGAACAGCCACTGAATGTCCATCTTGAGACATCTTTTTTGATAACCAACTAGCAGTCTTTCTAGTATGGCAAAATATGATTGCCTGGCCAATTGTGATAACTCCATAAATATTGCATATAGCTCTATATTTTTCTTCTGGATTTTTGCATTTAACAAAGTATTGCTTTATATTATCCAAAGATTCTTCTTCACGAAGCAACCTAATAATAATAGGATTTGGTACAATTATTTCTGCAAACTCCATTACAGCAGTATCATAAGTTGCAGAGAAAAACATCATTTGACAGGTTGTTGGTAGACATTTATGTATACGAATACATTGATCTTGATGTCCTTGTCGATCAATCATCACATCAGCTTCATCCAGGACAAATACTTTAATTTTACTCAAGTCAAACATGCCAAATTTAACTCCCCAGTCAAGCATTTTACCAGGAGTTCCTATTATGATGTGATCTGTAATTTTTGTACCCCTGGGTACTTCTTCTCCTCTCACAGCATACTTAAGTTTAATTTCTGGACAAAATTTGGCCATTTTGGCAGCTACTTCACCAGTTTGTATTGCAAGTTCATATGTGGGGCTGAGACATAACACTTGTGGATGATTTTTAGTATGGTCAACCCTACTAAGCATGGCCAAGACAAAGGCTGCTGTCTTTCCAGTCCCTGATTGGGACTGAGCAATCATGTTTTGTGGTGGATCAGCCAAAAGAGTAGGCAGTGCAGTTTCTTGAATTTTGGATGGAGCATTAAATCCCATATCATAAACACCCTTCAATAAATTAGGCTTTAAATGCAATGCTTCAAATGTTTTCACAGAATAAAGAGGTGAGTTAGGATCTTTTCTCTGAACTTCAATATCTAACTTAGATTCCACTAAGCCTTGTCGAATAATTTTCATCAACAGTGATGTTTCAGCTGGATTGACTGCATCAGGAGATTCCTCAGAATCCGTGGTTTGATCATGAGGTATTTGTTTTAACCCTAAACCTGCAACTTTATTGGAAATTTCTAATTCCTCTGCCTTTTGTCCCCACTGATTTGCCATATTGATTCTGAAAAAAATATTCATTGAACTTCATTAGGTTACTCATCATTACTCATTATTACATTTGCCAATATAACCGGTAAATATTACATACGATGATACGTTGTATCAGTTCCAATTTATTGTTTCACCTACATTACATTCTCGGAAGTATCCAAACAAAAGAGAAAGCAAAAATTACTAAATATGTATCAACTTAAAAGAAATGTTGAAGTAACTTATAACCACACGAATACAAATCTGTTACTTACTGATAATAACCTATATTCTGAATTTAAAAATGGAAACTACGCTCTCAGTCGCTGTCGCCGTAAAAAGTTACAAAATATTAATTATTTTTATGAAAAAATAACGTACATACACGAGAATCTAACCACTTTTCGACTATTTCCTTTCCTATATAGTCCTACCTCTATCTCTTTCTCTCTCACACAATCATAGAATGGAGTTCAGTGTTTTTTAATAAAAAAAATTATACGTCAACCAACAACGGCTCCTAGTCTACCATAGACAAATGTTAGGTACAATCGAATTAACAAATTCTTTCAGTACCTATAATTTTAAAAAACCTAAACCCACAGATCTAGAATAGAAAGTACAATAATAACTTAAAAATGTTATGGATTCCCTTCGAAAACTCATATGAACACTATAGTATTTTTCAGCTATGATGATCCCTGATTCTCAGATGTATAATATACTCTATGGATCCCTGTGACACTTCATTGTGTTCTGAATCACGCATTTTACGTTTGACATACGAAGATATAAGATATGTAATTTTATTGCAAACTTTTTTTATTTTATTGCGGGGTCATTTGGAAATATATTAAAATTAATAATTTTATACTTTTAAAAGACAAACAGTATCGTTTAGTTTAATACAATGTAATAGAAAAATGAACGAAAATGAAAATGAGGCAGTAGCTAGATATCTTTGCTAACTTACGTACGATGAGTGACAAATATAAAATTATTCTATCTGTAATTGTTTATTTAGATAAATAAAATAGTCAAACTGATTACATTTAATACCAATTACTTGAAATAAAGCATTTGATTTACAATCAATATTGTCATATTCGCTCATTCTTCTTATTTTATTAGTTGCTTTCCAATATTCTTTATATTAGCGAAATATCCACTTAATCTACAGAAGTTTTTAGTGCCTCATATTACTTATTAGTAAAATACAATTTCCAGCGGTATTGTAAAACGATAAATCAAATATTGTTGTCCTTCAAAGAACCACTGGTCATCACGTAAGAAATGGAAGAAGTAGATTCTATCATTTTGCATTTTCTACGACAACTTAACATGTAAGTGTGCATAAATAAATAATAGTATGTACCTACGTATATATTCATAATATCCACTGTATATTACAAAAAATTGGCTATATACCGAAATAATTATTTATTTATATTATAACTGTACATATTATAAATGTATAGGTACATATATCTTTAGTCTGCAAGTCTGTTGTTATGTATTTTAAATGACCGAAGTATACACATTCTTTCTCTATTTATGAACTATGGTATAATATTTGACTCTGACGCCCATAGTACAAGCTCTGCTTAGTTTGGGGTCAGATGACCGTGTGTGGAAATATCCCAGATATTTATTATTATTTCTTCATAAATAAATTTTATTGTTATTTATTTTGAGAATGACTTGTTATCATTTGTCTTCCAAAACCTAGCCACTTTGTGAAGTTGTTTAATATATCGGTTTTATTTCTGGACCAATTGGATAGGTTTTCTAAACACAACACATTTGTGAAATCACATTCAAATTAGTCGAGTCATTTCTGAGATTAGCATGCACACACAAAATATGAATAATATACTGTTTTGAGTTACATTGTATTCATAATAGACATTCTTATATTATTGGTTGATTGATGATTGATATGGTAATAAATTGAGGTAAAAGAAATGGATTCTGCTTTTTTCTTTTTGTCAGAAATATTAGTGAAGAGGTGAAGAGTATTTGTGAGCTGTCTATTGAAACAATAATTGAGTCTGCTTCAAAATGTCTAAAAGAAATCAACAATACATTGAAATTACCAGATAAATTACCTTCTGGGATATCACATAGAATTGAAGTTGCTTCACAAATAGCAACATTTTGCAAGGTGTGTATATTCATACTACCTCCAGAAACTAAACCTACCTTCAGTTTACCTTTAATTGAATGTTTTAATATTTATGTTGTGTTATGTACTACATTTTTTTGTTTGCATTTCTAGGACTTGGGATATAAAAATGAAGTTGGCTATCAAACTTTTTTATACTACAATGAAGCTGAGTTACGACAAGTGTTTATGTTTCTCATAGAACAATTGCCAGATGAAGGCAAACAAACCAATACAAAATCTGTATCAACAAACATTAAGACTTTGTTTCTACAAGAAATAAGTAAAAAAATTAATGAAGATATGAACACAATTTGGGTACCACCTTGCTGCAATACAATGAACAATAAAAAAAGTAGTGGAGATTTTGTTAACTACAAAGGTAGTATTTCCAATGATATTCCGATATATTAATTGTTACTGTGTTAATTCATAATTTGTATATTGGTGGCTAGAATTGTATAAGGATGGGTGTTGAAATACTGGTTTGGGCCAAATTTGATTTTTTTTTTAATTATTCAGCTTTAGGAAGTAAGCTGAGGCTTGCCCTTACCTCAGAAAAGAAAGTTAAGGCATTGATCCTGTACCTGATCACTCATTCATTGGTCATGTTTGATTACCATTGTCAGGGAAATAAGATGACTTCCCTAGAATTCAATTTCTCAACACAAATAAAAAAAATATGGAAAAATGTCCTGTTAAAGAAATTAATTGCAATTTGCAGAAAAATCATTTTAAGTTAATTCATCTCATCTCACGAATGATTATATTACAGGTAATAGAAACACTAACAACGTAATACCTGTAAATGAAGTAGATCTTATGCAGAGTCTCCTTAAAATTAAAGAACATTACAATGCATCAATTTCATCAGAAATAAAATCATCAATTAGTAATGAAGAATCACCTGATATAAAATATGAATCTAATAAAACATTGAAGGAACTCAAAGAACAAGCAATTTTACTTAGACAAAAACTGGATACTTTGGAGAGTGAACGAAATGTAATGGATGTGGAATATTCTCAGGTAAAACTAATGTATAATAATGATGTTAATGACCAAGTTATTTGATTACAAAGTATTGTAATTGAAAATATCTGTAGATAATTTTTTTTTCTGGTGTTTTGCTTGATTTTATGGTGTAGGTTTAAAATTTTATAAAAATGGCTGCTGTAAGCTAATACTACTTACAATTTTGAAAATATAATTATGTTGATGTAATTCATTTTTGCAGGCACTAAAATCTTGTGAAAAAGTTGAAGAAGAATTGAAAACAGTTCAGAATATTTTGGAAAGTATTGGTAAAATTGACATAGATAAAGATGAATCAATTGACAATATCCTGGAACAAATACAAAGCAATATTTGTGTTTTGCACAGAAGAAGTGAAGAGTTAACTTCTAAGAACTTATCCCTAAAACTTGATATAGAAAAAATAAAAAACAACAAAGCTGTATCTGAGGTTTGTATTAATATTAAGTATAAATTGAATTTAGTCATCAATTAATTGGTCTGGTGTTAAAGTCGTATTCAAATTTTGCGACAATCTGATCGTATTTCTTATGCATCTGAAATGAAATCAGTAATTTTTCAAACACAGTAGAAATGTGCAAATCATGTCCGGAACTGGATTGAACATAGAATGGTTAACTTGCCCTGGAACCAGTTCCGTTAACATGTTTGCAGAACTGTGGGGACGATCCATTAATTACGTCACACCAATTTCATGATTTTTTGACCCCTCCCTCCCCCCTTGTCACACTTCGTCACAATTAACTACACCCTCCCCCCTTAGTGTGACGTCACATTTAGGTCTTTAGTTCAGTTCGTTTAGTTTTTGAATCAGCATATGCTGCACAATACGCATCATATAAATTACGGTAAAGATTACCCAAATCCACCTTACTTTTGCTCATTTTGCTTTTAAGTAAATAATAATTCGTAAACTAGCTAGTATGTCACTCAGCGAAAGTCAATTGGTAAATGAAGACTAAAATCGCAACAAAATCGCGGCATCGACACTTGTCGGCTTAGTCAAAGGCTTAGCGCGTGCGGCGGTATTTAGTCCAGTCATTTAAGCTTAAATTAAGTAAGAATCTCGGAATTCGAGATTCCCAGCTGAAGGTCTGTAAATACTTAGATATTGACACCCTAAAAGTGGTCTCAAAACCTACATATGGTAGGGTGTACGCAACTATTAAATTTTCAAGGTCAAATGTCACAAATATCAGTTTTATGAACTTTTTAGCGAAACGGGAAGTTTTATCATAAAAGTGTGTAGGAGAAAATTGCTTATCATCTAATTATCTATAAAAATTGTCTCTACGTTTTACTCCAAGATTCACCATTTCAGAGATATAGCGATGCAAATAGTTGAAAAAGTTGTATTTTCAAAAGCTTCCAGGCCCTCGTGCGATTGTGCTAGACAGTAAAAATTTTCACAACTGATGTATTTCAGTAGCCTGTATAGCTTAAAACCAATGTTTAAGTCGGTTCTCATACAAAAACTATGGTGTTTTTTTTCTCACACTTGGCCGGTTTTTAACGTGGTTACCCCAGTAAACCTATTCCAGACGACACCTTTTATACGTGAAGAACACGTTGTTTATATGGAAGCCTAGTTAAAAAATTGTTTTATGTTGTTTTTAGTACTATACATATACGTTTCAGTACATTTAAACTGCTTATTATGGGTCAAGTAAAAGTACGAAATAACAAATTATTAGAATTTCTGTTTGAAGTATAACTGAAAAAAAATACATTTTAAAAATGTTAACTGTCCATCTAACTCTATTATGAACGTGACGATCCATATTAACCAAATTTAATTTAATGAAACGCAGAAATCTTGAATCTTCTGAATACTGAAAACAACCCAAAACAATTATTTAACTAGGCTTCCTTATAAACAACGTGTTCTTCATGTATAAAAGGTGTCGTCTGGAATAGGTTTACTGGGGTAACCACGTTAAAAACCGGCCAAGTGTGAGAAAAAAAAACCCATAGTTTTTGTATGAGAACCGACTTAAACATTGGTTTTAAGCTTTTTCTAGTATTAGATGTTATAGAGGCTACTAAAATACATCATTCGTGAAAATTTTAACTGTCTAGCACAATCGCACGAGGGCCTGGAAGCTTTTGAAAATACAATTTTTTCAACTATTTGCATCGCTGTATCTCTGAAATGGTGAATCTTAGGAATAAAACGTACAGACAATTTTTATAGATAAATAGAAGATAAGTAATTTTCTCCTACACACTTTTATGATAAAACTTCCCGTTTCGCTCAAAAGTTCATAAAACTGATATTTGTGACATTTGACCTTGAAAATTTAATAGTTGCGTACACCCTACAATATGTAGGTTTTGAGACAACTTTTAGTACGTCAATATACAAGTATTTACAGACTTACAGCTGGGTATCTCGAATTCCGAGATTTTTACCTAATTTGACTGGACTAATTGTCACAAAGGGCACAGACACAGGTGTACAGCGCGCTTACGGCGTTGTAAATTGAGACTTATTGCCTTTGAAATACATTCGCTATTTCGAAAACAATTATTCATTAAACTCTGCCAGAAAAATAGTATCAAATTTATAGGCAACGAATACATCCAAACGAATCCGAGTATGTTGAAGATTAGTTTCGTATAATAATATCCAATCAAAAACATAAATGTGAAATGAGAGCCAAGTTCAATATTATGATAATTGCCTTGGTTGTTGACTTCAACGACAAAAGAAGTGAGATCTAAATGGGTGCCAAGTTCAATGGTCAACCCAGAAATGTATTTATAACACTATAACATTCCTACCTATCGTATCTTCTTATAACATAAGATAATGTATGGTGGTAGCCTATGAAGGTCTGTCTTGGCTAGTTTCTATAAACCTACCAACGTATTATTATGTTCGCTCGCTAGTTTCTACCAACAATCCAAATTTTCGGAATTATAAAATAAAAACCGACAAATACTTGTAGGCTTAGAACTTGCGACGGCTATAATTCATATATGAAAACTAGCCAAGACAGACCTTCATAGGCTACCACCATACATTATCTTATGTTATAAGAAGATATGATAGGTAGGTATGTTATAGTGTTATTTATAAATACATTTCTGGGTTGACCATTGAATTTGGCACCCATTTAGATCTCACTTCCTTTGTCGTTGAAGTCAACACCCGAGGCAATTATCATAATATTGAACTCGGCTCTCATTTCACATTTATGTTTTTGTTTGGATATCATTACTTTTTGTAGAAAAGTATATTAGTCCAGTCAAAATAGACAAAAATAAGTGCTAACTTAGACAAAATTCGCATAGAGCTGAAAATTGCCAGAGACGTTAAATACATCATAATAAACTAAATATCAAAAATCCCCATCAATCCTACTTCTGCAAAAAAAATTATTCAAGGTCAAAAGTATAAAATTAAGGATTTTTCCATTTTTCCCGAAAATAGTAAGTATTATCGTAAAAATAGGTCAAACAAAAGTTGTAGATCATACAATTTTCTACAAAAATGGTCCAGTCACTTTTTCTTTTTCGACTCACCATTCGCGAGATATCGTGGTTTTAATCATTGGAAAATTCATATTTTACATAATATGCATTCATCTGTTGATATCGTTTTTGATCGATATATGACCTGGAGTAGGTTCACTAGGGTCAAACCACGTTAAAAACCGGCCAAGTGTGAGAAAAGAAAGATAGGTTTTGTATGAGAACCCACTTTACACGTTGGTTTCATGTTGTTCCTAGTATTAGATGTTATAGAGGCAACTGAGATACATCATTCGTTAAAATTTTAACTGTCTAGCACAATCCCATGGGGGCCTGGAAGCGTTTGAAAATACAAATTTTTCAACTTTGTGCATCGCTATATCTCTGAAATGGTGAATCTTAGGAACAAAGTGTTTAGACATTTTTTATAGATAATTACGTGATAAGTAATTTTGTCATACATACTTTTATGATTAAACTTACCGTTTCGCTCAAAAGTGCATAAAACTGATATTTGTGACATTTGACCTTGATTATTTTTTTTGCAGACGTGGGATCGATGGGGACTTTTGACAGATTATTTGTAATAGTGTTCCCAACATTCATGCCAATATTCAGCTCTATGCGAATTTTTCCTAGGTAAAATGTCTATTTTGACTGGACTATATATCATCGTAACGCCGTGGGTCCTTTGAAAAGGACAAATTCAACACTAAAACTAAACTTTATGTAGGTACCTACCCTAAATAATAAATATGAAAACCAACTACGATACGTACCTTACTCTTAATTGTAAATAAGTAAATATACCTAAATATATACTTAGTGCTCTGCCTTTCCCGGTATATAGGCCTGATTAGGCACTAATTAGGTATGTATGTTAAGCGTTCATTATAGAACCTAACCTAATTATTATTAAAAAATTGCCAGTTTTTTATTTATTCCTTTGTATTCATGTAATTACCTATCTGCATACCAAATTTTAACTCTCTAGGTCATTTGGAACTGGGTTAGAATTTTGATCTGTCAGTCAGTCAATGATAAAAATGAGGATTTTTGGACATTAATATCTAAATAACTGTTTGAGATAAGCTTATGAAATTTAGAACACATATGTATCTCGCAAGTCACAATATATGAGCCAAATTTGATACGTTTATGTGAAATAGTTTTTGATTTATGAGGGGTTCAAAAGTGGTTCCAAATGGTTCGTGTAATATTACACACGGTGCGGCTCGCCAGTTCTGTTTCTTGAACTTGGCTTGACACGCTACCGCGTGTCTAAATAATAATTTCACAAAGTTAGTTAACAACTGAAATAATTTTTTTAAACTTAAGTAGATTGTGTAAAAACATTGTAGTGAGGGTTGTGGCGTCACAAACATAGAACTCCTCCCTCCCCCCTGTCACGATATGTCACATTTTGTGGACCCCCTCCCCCCCCCCCCCTTGAGGTGTGATGTAATTAATGGATCGTCCCTTAGTTCCACTTATATATTTGCGCGGGCGGGCTCGTGCGGGCTCGCGCGCGTATCTCGTACTCCTACCTCCTCACTCCTACGGGCGGAGCTGCGAGCGGACACGACCTGTGAACATGTTTACTGCGGCGCCGCGGATCGGAACTGTACAGATCTAGTGTCGGACATAGTTCCTGGAACTATTTAGGTCCGGAGCTACACATGTATAATACACTGATTTACACTGTTTGATATCTATTGATTTGATTGACAATCTGTATCAAAATAATTGAAATCGAATTTACAAATATTGTCATAGAAATGAGGTCAACATTAATTAAACAAATTTTTCAATTAATAGTTGACCTCATTTTCAATTTTCACCAAAGCCTTATAAGTGAATAAAAATACTATGTTAATAAAATTCAATATCTATTTTGGAACCATTACAGTCAGGAAGAGGCAAGTGCAAAAAAATGTTATCAACATTAAAAGAAGAAGCAAAGTCAATGAAAGATGAATATGAAAAGAATGAGGAAATTAAAAATCAACTAAAAAAAGTTTATGAAAAATGCAAGGGAGGTAACAAGAGGTCTGTAGTCTGTATAGTGTATTTTTTTGAATGCTGAACCAATTTTGCTGAAAAGCTTATAATCAGAAGAGACCTAAAAATTATCATAATAAAATACGATAACAACGGAACACTATAAATGTTCCCATTGTTCCTGAAATTTAACGATAGCCGCTTTGATTCGTACCCTAACCTTGTGTAATGTAATGTATCAATTTCTTACCATGTGGTAATTAGGATTGTAGATAGGACTTATGTATTTATTATAGTGTCCACCACTCGATTACCGACCCTCCTGCGATGTTAGTGCCCTCCCCGCCCTGCTTTATTCCCGAAGGGCACCCTGTGTGAATAAAGGGCAAAAGGTACACACATGGCAATATCATGGAAACTTATTCTTTAGGCACACAAGTGGAGAGGTAACTCACACGTAGGATTTGTTTTCCGAATAAGGCCCATTGTAGTTTTGGCTGGAGGGATGCGAAATTGCTGGTTAATATTTAATTTAATTAATACTATAATATTTTTCAGATTTACATACACAAAGCGAATATTGGAAATCATCAGTAATGTTGACAAGCAAAATATGGAAATAAAGAAAATTCTGGAGGACACAAGACAACTTCAAAAAGAAATTATATCCCTAGAAGGACAGCTAGACAGGTGCTTTTCAATTGCGGACGAAACATTATTTCGGGTAAGATAAACTCCTGTTCATAGTACACTGATTGTCATGTAGGCGATATTTCAGAGATTCATGTTGTCCTCCCAACCAAGCGATCTATTGAATGGGAAAAAATATTCTTATCTGAAGTATGTACCTACAGCTGGCCAAGTTCAAGTTCCCGATAGTACACTTTTCAAACAGATTTCTTTAAAAGCCATTAGCTCCGCCCACTTTTTATTTCCGCCAATAGAACAACACTTAAAGAAAATCTGTGTGTGGGGAAATTTTATTCTAATCAAACATCGAAATTCAGTGACGAAAAATAATACATACCCAATAAATATGAAATAAAAAAAAATTGCTTGGATTTTGTATTTGTTATTATGATTCTAATTATTGTTTATACATATAGTGGTCCCCCATATGAAGGTATATATTTTTCCTCGTATCATTTTATTAGCCTTTCTATGGGGGGATAACACGCGAGGGAATGATGAAATTAAACTTAATAGTGAAAATCTTAATAAAATAATACTAATTTGAAAAAAAAAATTAATAGAACTTTATTTTTCCACTTATCCCATCTGAGGCATCAATGGGGAATAGTGAACAAAAAGCTCACTTTTCCCCATTGATGGGGAATTCCAATGGGGATTAGTGGAATGACCCGATTTAGCCGGGGTTTTGACATTGCCAGGCAAGTCCAAAAATATTTTTCATCTTTTTATTTAACTAAAAAATAAGACTTACAAAGACAAATCATTTCGGTGGAACTTCGGATTATAAAATATATTATTAAATTTAAAAAAATGGTGGTTTGGTTTAGCCCCGCTACTCACCAGCCAGGTCTACGGTTTTGTGTTGGGATATAATGGGAGAGGTAAAGGACAAGCTTTCAGCTTGCCTCAAATACCTGCCCAAAAATTCTTGCTAGCTCTCGGACGACAATTTAGATTTGTTATTAAGAATTACGATTTTGGAAGAATTACGATTACATAAAACAGGCAATCTTTGGAAGTCCCCAAAAATAGCTCCGATTTGATGTTTTTCTTTATAATTTTTTTATATTATTCAAAACCAGAAACCTTTTAGAGCGAGGACGGAACTATTTTTTTTTATAATAGGCTAACAAGATGACCTCACTCTATGAAACACTGGTCGTCTTGTGTTCTGGGTATAAGTTTTTTTTTATTTCAAAATTCCTTCTAGCTATATACACTTTGGAAAACAAAACGCTTGCAAGATTCAAACGCGTCCCACAAGATTCGATGGTACTTCCATCTATTGACAAAAATATCAAATACAAAGACAAGTGGACTGTACACTCCTGATGGTAAGCGGTAATGAGATCCAAATATGAGGTCGACAGGCACAATGGGCATATTGAGCGGCTTATTCCGTTTATCCACCCCAAGGTGGATATTCGGAAACGCGTGTCCATCTATCCATCCTGAATTTGCAATGGTATTATTGCTATGGGTCGAAAACCTAAAGTGAGTTATGAAGAACCATCTCTTTCTAGTTCTGTGGTGTACACAATTCACAAAAGAAGAAAAAAAACTCGAAAGTGTGGTCACTTTCACCGTACTAATTCCTTTACAGGAGTTTGATTATTATTTAAAGTAAAACGGTATATTTTTAAATATTATTCGCTAATGCAATAGTTAGTTAAACAATTTTACTAAATGATAGTCTACAGCATTCGGATTCATATTTAGCCTTAGCGACATAATTATACATATTTAGCCTTTACAAGCAACGTAAATTTATTTATTTTTATTATGGTCTAGTCAATTGAGGGTCCACCTTTTATCGATTATAACTTTTTAATGGTTTATTTTACAAAATAAAGATTTAATTTACAATGGTTTAAGTACCTACTTTTAGTAATGCTTAGTGGCATCCGTATTTTAAATATTATAGTGGTTCACACTTAATGTGAACTTATCGCGATCGATTGAGGCACCACTATCTGATTGCAATTTTTTATTATTGAGTGAATAGTGGGAGGTGAAATTATAATAAAATGAGTTTTACAAATCTTTTACGAAGAGTAAGTAATTTACAGGAGTTGTAAATTTCAACTAGATTATAAGATATGGGTACCAGTCAGTAACGACAGAGGGTCCAATTTAAACGAATGTAACTTTAGAGTGCCAACTTTTACAAATGAGATGTTAAATTTACAATCGTTTGAGAACTTTCACTAAAGCCTGACACATTCAAAAGCTTAAAAATCCAATGTGACCCTCGATGGGAACGCACATCAAAAAGTTTGAAACCAAACTGATTTTTTTGTATAAATGTCGTTGATATTGTTTAAATAATATAAAAAGTTCCGACCCCGCTCTAAGAGGTTTCTGATTTTAAATAATATTGAAATCGGAGCTGTTCTTGAGAAGTCCGAACGAAGCAAAGGCTACATTGACGCCACCACTATTTATTTATTCCCTTGACAGTCGAGAAGTTTAATATGCCTGTCTACGCGTAAATTTGTCATTATTACACAAACATCTCAAAATTTTGATCAAATTTATTTGGCTTTTTTTTTCAAATGATTCCCACATGCACTGTGATGGATGAAATTAGGTGAAAGCTGAAACTTTATTATTAATTTCAAGAATTTACTTAATACAACCAGATCAATCAGTAAATACTTCCTGCATTTCTGTTTCAGGATGCCAAAAAAGATGACCAAGCAAAGAAAGCGTATAAATTATTGGCATTATTGCATTCCGAATGCAGTACAATAGTGTCTTTAGTTAATGAAACTGGCACAATAGCTCGCGATATTGTTGATTTGGAAGACAATATCAAAACCGAAAAAGCAAAAAGAACTGAAGAAACCTTACAAAAAATACATCTAGACTTGACCAAAATGCAACAAGAGTGTGTATCTAATGTTGATCCTGAATAAAAAATATTTCATAATAAAGACCATTTTTACTTCCCTAATTATTTATTTACAAAAGCTTAAATCTTAAATCAATCAGTTACCTGTTTGTTGTCAATGACTATAAGAATCTTTTTAAAATTTATTGTGTAGAAGCCCATACAATAAATTTTTAAAATAACATACTCATTATACATTTATACAAAAAAAAACATGGGGTACTAAAAATGCTAAATTAAACTGCTAGCAATGATTTTAGTTGTCTATATTATTGACATACTTAAATTTATTTTCGCTTAGGCAATATTTCAGGAGGCACATAGTCTTCATCAATGATTTTTGAAGAGCTGTTCTTTTTGGAGGTGGGCTCCACAGCCTTATCTTTTTCTTCAATGGTGAGGTCAATAGCATCTTCATTTTCAAAGAACCACAACTTTTGTTCCTCAATCTGTAATTCTTTCTGTTTTTGATCGATGACTTCAATTCGTTTTGCTCTGTCCAAACGTTTAGTTTGTTCCTCAAGTTTTAATTCCCTCAATTTTGACCATTGCTGAAACAACTGTAATCAAAATATGAGCATTAGGAGAGTATAAAAATTTAAGAAAATTATCAAATAATATAATAATATGGCATTACAACATGACTGACAAAACCAAAATAGCAATATTTTAAAAACTAAGAATACTTTTAGAAGAATATAACGATTTTATTCACAACAATGTGCATTATGATTGTTGTTAGATTTTGTTTCAGATTTGCTTCTAATAATGTCCTCAGCTAGTTTTAGTAGTGAACTAAAAAAAATCATTATTTTTTTAATACAGACCTGTTGCTGCTTTTGTATATCTTTATTTTGACCTTTATTGATAGCATTTTCTATCATATTTTTAATGGATTCTTCAAAGGATGTATCTGCCTGAGAGACCTTTCCAAATAATGTTATACATGTTTCCAGTGTTGCTTTGGTTTCTGCATCTTCACTTTTTATCTCTCTGTTCAATAAATCTAAAACTTCAGGGAATATCTTGAAAGATGTCTGTTCGGCAAAATCTTTGCACAAACTCAATAACTTATCATATTTCTTGTACGCTAGCCAACCTATAATTTGCAAATTGTTATTGACATTATCTTTATTTATCTCTGATATCCACGCCAAAGTCTTCCCAGATAGTGTATAAAGGTCCTGTATATCAAAATGATCATCAAAGTAGGGATTCCTCAAAAACTTTACCCGTATTTTGAATTCTTCTACTTTTTTGCTTTTAGTGACCACTACTTCTGGCTCAACAGGTTTCACATAATTTAAAACATACTTATAACAAGCATATTGACATAACCCATTAGTAATTTCATTATTATAATCTTCTTGAAGCATCACTAATGATGCCACATTAACAGCTTGCTCGAAATCCGATGATGTGACCAGTTTATCTAGTAATATATTAGCGGTGTACTCATCAAGAAAGACACCATAATTAAGAGGGTCCCTTAAAATTTTTATCAAATCTTCAAGAGCACCAAACTGTATATAATTTCTGACTGTCGCTTGATGTGTTGATTCAAGCATGTTCCCAGTTTCTGCAGATAACCGTAATTTGTGAAGAAGGTCTTTAAGTTCATCGAGATGAAATGGTTCCTTAATGGCATTAGCAAATATATCTACATCAATTGCACTTATAACACCTTTGGATGAATAATTTTGATTGACTGTATTGTAAAAATCATTTAAATTTATTCTATTGAACAAATTGGATGCTGTTTCAGAATTCCAGGCTTCACTACATTTGTATTCATTTGTTAAGAACGTTTGGTTTTGTAAGAACAACACAGAACAATTACTTTTGTTGTAAATCAGTTTTCGGCAGTTTCTTAACATTTTACTACAATAATATATGTAGATATAGGTAATTCTAATATTTTTAAAACAATAATACTCTGGTCAAAGTAAGAATAAATTTTGTAGGTTAAGTTTTTTTTTGTTTAATTCAATATACCATCATAAAAGGCAAAGACATAGAGCCCGTACATCCATGTTTGTCTAGTGATGTCGCTAAAAGTATCGAAACCTCATCAATGGTATCGATACTTTGATTTTTACCTTTGTTTTTACGTTTTTAACCGAAAAAGGAGGACGTTCTCAATTCGTCTGTTTTTTTATTTTAATATGATTGTTACCTCAGTACTTTCGCTCATAGAGAATACTATTACAGCGGATACTTTTGCCTATGTAATCCGATGTTCAGAATTCATTTCTTGTTGGAATGTGGGTGATCTCATGATAAGGAAGTCAGGGTCTGATGATGGGATCCAAGAGAAATCGAGGGCAACCATCATATTTTATAGGCACATAATAAAGTTTTTTGTGTATTTTCCACAGCTACAGTATGATTCACACCTGGGCATAATAATTTTATGAGGCTGACCACTGGTTATAATAGCAGTAGTATTTCAGGTGAGCTGAACCGAACTTAAAAAAATGTAAAACTACAGTCTTTTTCAGCTAAAATGATGCCTGTGATGCAGTTCATTGTGTTCAGAATCACGCATTTTACGTTTCACAAACGAAAATAAATTTATTGCACACTTTTTTCTTTTTATTGCGGCGTCATTAGGAAAAATATAAAAATAAATAATTTTATACTTTTAAAAGACAAACAGTATCGTTTAGTTTAATTTAATGTAAAAGAAAATTTAAAAAAAATAGCTATGCAGTTCGTATACGTAACTTCGGAACGTAGTTAGAGCATAGAGCTGGGACTAACATAATCGGGTGCAATATGGCGATCACTTACAATCACTTCAGTCGCTCGTTAAAATTGGACGAAAGTAGTCAAAAAGATAAAAAGTACCATATGAGAGGACTGGATGGAAGACAAACTTATAATAAATGTCGGGGATGGTGACTCATCAAGCGATTCTTCTGACAGTGATTTTTCAAATACTGAATGAAAAATTTACTCACTTCTGAAATAATATTTCACTCTACCGAAAGGACTATGTAAAGCATACATATATTTACAATAAATTTTCACTATAATACATAAAGACAAATCATGCTTTAAATTTTGGTAATTTAATAAAATCGATTTCATTTTTGATTTCATTTCCTCACAAAATATTATCGATTACCAGAAATAATCGAAATGAATGAATGCATTGTGGGACATCTCTGCAATTGTCAAAATCGATGTGTCACAGGGATCATCTTAGCTGAAAAGTACTACAGTATGAAAAAAAAAATAACAAAAAAAGCCTTCAAAAACCTGACGCACTTAAAACTATAGTCTTTTTCAGCTAAGATGATCCCTGTGACAGATCGATTTTGACAATTGTAGAGATGTCCTACAATGAAATAATTTCGATTATTTCTGGTAATCGATAATACTTTGTAAGGAAATGAAATCGATTTTATTACTATCAAAATTTTAAAGCACGATTTGTCTTTATGTATTATAGTGAAAGTTTATTGTACATATATGTATGCTAAAGTATCGGTAAAGTGAAATAATAAGAAGAGAGTATATTTTTCATTCAGTATTTGAAAAATTACTGTCAAAAGAATCGTATAATGAGTCACTGTCCCCGACATCCTTACTAATATTATAAATCCGAAAGTTACGCTGTCTGTCTGTCTGTTACGCTTTTACGTATAGAGTACTGTACCGATTTAAATGAAATTTGGTACAGATATAGTCCAGAGCCTAGGAAAGGTTATAGGCTACTTTTTAACCACGACCACGACTGCGCTATAAGGAAGTAATGTTTTACCCGTTAAACGTCTCTACGCGGATGAAGTCGCGGGCGGAAAGCTAGTTTATTATAAGTTGGTCTTTCCAGTCCTCTAATATGGTACTTTTTGTCTTTTGTGTGTGTGTCAAGTGATCGCAATATTGCACCCGATTATGTTATTCCCAGCTCTATGCTCTTACTACGTTCCATTCTACGTATACGAACTGCATAGGTATTTTTTTTTAATATTCTATTACATTAAATTAAATTATATCATTCGTCATTTAACAGTATAAAATTATTTATTTTAATATTTTTCCCTAATGACGCCGCAATAAAATGAAAAAAGTGTGCAATAAAATTATTTTCGTTTGTCAAACGTAAAATGCGTGATTCAGAACACAATGAAGTGCCACAGGGATCATCTTACGTGAAAAAGACTATACAAAAGAATAATATTACGAACATTTATAATGACCTAGTTTGGATTTTGATTTATGTATTTCGAAGGTGGGGCCAAAGTTTTTAAACAACGAAGCACACTGAGCCTATCTTGAAGTACTAACGGCACCACCTTGGAAAACATACCAAAATCCTAACCACATAATTATAAATTTTTGTATTGTATATTATTTCATAATTTTTAGTGTGTCGGGTTTTTGAAGGTGGTTCTTTTTTTGTTTGTATTTTAAGTAAGTACTGGATACTACTGGATAGTAGTATAATAAATATCAATTGAATCTCCATAATTTCTAGGATAAATAAATGACATTACAACATGTATAAATAAACAAAAAGGCTTTGAAATACATAGAAGTATTTTTCAAAAAAGTGGGCACACAGAGACTTCAATGAAACCATATTGCTGAACAGGACAAATTATTATTGTTGCGAAGACTGAGCCATTCATTTTAAATGTGTTTAATGTGGTTTTCAACTCAATATTATTTTTTGTTATTATGTAATTTGATGAGTATACAATTCAGACATTTGACTCAAGTCAAATGTTGGTATCAATACTTTTCCATTATGGATGTTCAGATTGATCTTCAAACAATAACTGTTAGAACTGTGATGTTCAATGACAATGTTGGATTATGGAGCATATGCAAGAAAAAACAATAAAGTCTTAAATTAATAAATATGTGTACTACATTAAATTTAACTTGTTTGCAACAATTTCATTATTTATTGATCATTCTCAAAATCAGCAGGATTTTTGCGGGAGCGCCTGTGGTGTTCACGTTCAACTCCTTCATAGATCAGGTATCCAATGATGAGGGCTGTAAAAAATGAGGAATGCTTAATTATATTCACTAATCATACTGATGTTAATAATAGGTACTCATTTTAATTGAACTATGTACTGTATAATTCAAGTAACAGTAAGTAGTTGAACTCACACCACATACAACTGTTAAATTATATTGTTATCATTCCAGTGCTCAGTTATCTATGTCTTATTTTTCACAAATTCTACAACCTACACAAACCCCTTTTCACATAAAAGTAATTAGGTTAGAGTGTACTGCACATTTACGAGCATGAAGGTTAATGTGACCATGATTAATAATATTTAAGCTTCACCCCTAACGTAATATTTCCTACACACCTCTATTATATTACATGAATTAATGAAATATACTTACGTGGAGCTACAATAAAAACATTTTCTCGGAACCTGCGGAACATATTTGGAATTCCATTGGAGATGGCTCCAGCGTAGGCTCTCTGTTCATGCGGTGAAAGTTTGTAAGATATTAATCCACGGATCTTGGCTAGTTCACCAAAATGTAAACCCATTTTTAAGATCGAAATTCACCAAATTATGTAATAAGATGAACGAACGAACGAAATCTTTGGAGCTGTCAGAAATCTGCTAACCATAACCATAGACCTTTTTTTTTAATCCAATTTATCCCACCAGGGAAAGGCTAAGGGATCTTAGCCCGTACAGCCTAGTCTTATAGTTTCTTTCTTAGTTATTTCGGCCGGAGCCAAGTCTTCAGTGGTAATTTTTTTCCATTCCATAGGTAGAGTTGTCAAGACCGGAGCCAAGTCTTAGTAGTAAATAACGGTTTAACGGCCTTGATTTTAAAATCATACGGCCAAATCTTTTTTTAGAGTTTTACCAATTTTGACTTTCACAAACACATGCACACACACTCACATCCAGATTCACACTTCCGAGCCAAGTCTTCTGTGGTTATAACCATAGACCACAAATATATACCTTTTATTTTCCACTCATTCTATTCAGGCAAAGAGACGTTTCCCATTCAATCTATTGTTCTGACTTATTATGTCTTGTTATTACTCTTCGTCTTATTGAACCTTTCCCTAACTCATTGTTACGTAAGAATGGTTCACATTTCATTGCTACTTATAAAAGTTTAACGCAGGAATTAATCTTTGAATTCATTAACGCATGTGGTATTACGGCCATAATAGCTATTTGGATATTATATTCTAAAATGATACTTCATTTGGTTAATTTTCAGCTATAAGAAAGTAAGCAAGAGTAAACGTATAATGCTGATAATTAAATGCACTACTCAGAAAGAGAAATCTATGCCTATTCAGACGGAGTGTTCATGTTCAAACTAATCACATCTGATTGCCTATTAATACTAAGATTAGCCTATTAATACGAGGAGTATAATCTAATCTTCTAAATACCTAAGAAAAACTACAAAATATTTGATTTGATACCATAGCAACAATGTGCAGTCCAGTCTTTTTCTAGGCCTACCCACACCCTGGTTACAAAAAAAAAAACAATGTCATCATTATGTTTCGATTAGTGTTGCGTAATGAAAGTTGTCGATATTTATTTTACCTTAAACGTCAGTTATAAAAGTGTTTGATTATAATTCGGACGTCAAAGAAAAAAATTATGAACATTTTATTCCATTTAGCTAATTGATCATATTACTATATTAATACTATATCGAAGAACACAAAACATAAAAACTACAATATTAATAGTAGTTATTACCCTAGCAGCGCTCAGTTCTCCTGCTGCAAATGCGGACGTAAGATCCAGTCTCGCATCGCCTTGTACAGCCACGAGCGCAGCTGCCATGATAGACCGCAAGATGCTACATAAATCATCTATTTAGATGTAAGGGAAACAATTTGACATTATTTATTTCTACAGTTGATTGATATATGTGATAAATTACGAGTTCTAAAACAGAAAATTTTTAGCATTACTATAGCAAATTGTGGTACTATCGATAGTTCAAAACTGTCAATTTAATCGATACATCGATCAATCGATAGTAATGATGATATAGATAGTTTGTTATTGATGCGGTAGCTAGGGTGCTCCGGGGTTGCGTACCCGTATATTCCTTGGATTTAGAATACCCCTGGAGTATATATCTCTAGAAAAGCAGAGAGCAAGGTCGCAGGCTGTACCTCTGCTTCGTTGACCTGGAGAAGGCATTTGACAGCGTGCCCCATGAAGCCCTATGGATGGTGCTTAGAAAGTTGGGATGCACCGAGAAATTTGTGCGGCTTCTAAGACTCCTGCAAGACGACATGCAGTGCTGCGTTACCGTATACGGCGAACAGTCAGATTTCTTTCCCGTTACCTGTGATGTGAAACAAGGGTGTGTAATAGCACCCACACTGTTCGCCTTATACTTTGCAGTAGTAGTCAGGGAAGTCTTGCACTCAGTCTCCGAGGGTGTGCACGCTTTCGCACGAATGGCGGTCTCTTTAACCTGACCAGACTCAGGGCACGCATTAAAGTTTCACATACGATAATTACCAATATTATGTATGCTGACGACTTGTGCTTCTTAGCAGAATCTTCAGTTGCCCTGCAGCAACTCATGTCCACCTTTCATCAAGCTTGTTGCAAGTTCGGCCTAAAGATCAGGATCAAAAAGACGGAAGTGATGTCCGTAGACACGCATGGTCATGAGACACTGATCGTAAAGCTTGGTGAGGACGTTTTGAAGCAGGACGTTTTGAAGGAAGGTGCATAAATTCCGATACCTGGGGAGCACAGTGACTTCTAAGTGTGAACTTGATGATGAGATCAACAGCAGATTCGGGGCTGCAGCTGCAGCATTCGGCGGGCTGTGTTCCAAGGTTCTCTGCTCGCACGACATAAAGCTGCCCACAAAAATATCGGCATACATGGCGATTGTGCTGCCAAACCTTTTATATTCCTCCGAGAAGTGGTGTTTGTATCGCTACCAAATACGCCCATTAGACCATCAATAATGAACATCCGATGTTCTGATCCCGTGCGTAATACCGAAGTGTTGCGACGAGCCAATGTTGGTGGCATTGAGGCCTACATAATGCGTCGTCAGCTTCGGTGGTGAGGTCATTTATCCCGTATGGCGGAGGAAAGAGTGACGAAGCGCATCTTTTATTCTGAACTTGAGGAAGGCAAGAGGAAACGCGGTGGACAACTCCTCCGATACAAAGATGTTCAGAAGCGTCACATCAAGAGTTGCAACATAGAGCTCTCTTTGTGGGAGAGTTTGGCAACGCAACGGCCTGAATGGCGCGGACATGTGCAGCGGCAAGTACGCGTCTTCGAGGTACAGCGTCAAGCTGAACTCGACGCTAAACGCGACGAGATCAAAGCCCGTGCTCCTGCAGCCATCACCTACCATACAGTAAATGGCAAACTAACGTGCCCACATTGTGCACGGGAGTTTGCTGCGGAGATCGGCTACGTAAGTCATCTTCGTGCGCATCAGCGCAGACTCAATTAGGAGTCGAAGTGATCGCCATGACCGAAATTGGTCGGAAGTAATCAATCAATCAATCAGTTTGTTATTAACGAACTACACTCATTCGATAGTTTTGCCTATACAATACCTAATAGTTCTGTGCTTTCAAAACGCACTATCAGTAGATAGTGCGCTTTTGAAAGTGTCACGATTATTGTTTGGCTATCGATAGAGGATTCATCATCGATAGTCGATTGTTGATCGGATTCGGCAACACTATCAAAATCACAATCGCCGACGTCAACAGTTTTGTGTCCCTAGGTTTAAATTATTTTGAAAAGATCTTGCATATTCAATTGTAAATTGTATTTTTTTTATTAGTTATTAAAAGTAAGTGGTAACTATTACAAGAAAAATCGCACCGGCTCTATGGTATGTATGTAATCTTTTTGTGCTTAATATTGTATGTACTGGCTGTGTATGGAATAAGGAATGCATGATAAAGTTTTTTAATTTTCCTATACCTACTGACTATGTACCTATGTTGAGATAGTCGATCCTTCAAACACTATTACTAATTAATATCTTGTTGATCAAATGCTACTGTGTGATGCTTGGTGGCATTTGAGAAAGTATATCAGTGTATGAAGATTATACATTTATTTCTTGAAACTATTTGAGCACTTAAGAGTTTATTTAATATTATATTTTTTTTATCAGAAGCATAAAAGTGGCGTTTATAAACTCTTCTGATGAAATCTGTTAGAAGTTTCAATGGAGAACCAGAAAGTAAGGAGACACATGAAGATTTCGAATTAGTGACTTCTACGACACCATTGGCATCTGATAACAATAGAACAAGTATTGTTCAAGAACTTGAAAAGGAGCACCTAAGTTTGGAACAAGAGTCAGCAAATATTAAACCTGCAACAGAAGAGATGGATCACGATTCTAAAAAGTTGCAGACTTATTCCCCAAATAGGCAAGCAAAATTTGGTGAGTATAATTTGTTTCAAGGGTAAATTATCTTAAATTTTATCAACATAAAACCTGATAAAACAAAACTTTTAATCAATCAAGATGATAATCTATCTAATGATTTTGTTGTAAGTATATAAAATAAAATTATAATGGCTCAAAATCACCAAGGTGAAGAATTCTATGTCATTCTAAGTTAATAAAACAGAAAATTATTATTTGATTCCGAAAAATGTTATTTGAAATTATTGATATTGGTTTGGTTAATTTATACTTCAAATATCTGCTTTGAAAATAAATTATTTTATATTTTATAGTAAAATTATTGTGCAAAAATCATTCTGAGAATGCATCCCGAAGGCTGGTGCCTGCCAGGTCCTTAATCTAATTTAAAAAAAAGAAATTACACACTTTCTTAGAATTAAAGAAGAAGGTATTTTTAAAAAAAAAAATAGTGATCATATAAAGGACAATGGGCAAAAATGTGCGCTTGGTTTATTTTTGAAAATGAGTGGCAGTCTCCAGAATCAGTATTTCTTGCGCGGCACTATTAAACAACACTATTTAAAAAAAAATCGTGAGCATGTACCGGTTAGTTTGGGAGATATCGAAAACTTGTTGTATTTGTATATTTCAATGATTTAATGTAATGTTTTTTTTATTTTTATAATATTCCTATTGTTAAGTGTATATAAGAACTATTAAAAAGTCTTATATTTTTAAAGGTTTACAAGAAAATGAAAATCCGACCATATTGGAAGATTTTATTGCTATATTCTATTATTTTATTTATTATTTTGACTGGCTCGGTGGAACAGTGGTTAGTGAGCCTGGCTGGCGGTTCCAAGAGTTATGGGTTCGATTCCCACTCGGAACAAATATTTGTGTGATTAACATCGGTGTTTGTTCCGTGTCTGGGTGTGATTATATATTTAAGTATGTATTCAAAAATATCGTACAAGCTCAGCTTAGTTTGGGGTGAGATGACCGTGTGTGGAAATGTCCCAGATATTTATTTATTTAATGACATACAATAGGTACAATATAAAAACGTCCAAACACAATGCTCTTATAAAAATACTTAATCATCTATAATAATAATGTCTAAAAACGCAGCAGGTAATCGAATTGCTTCTTGGTACCATGCCCACCCCAGATACCAAATCCACCAGACCAGATCTCTGTCTCGCTCGCATTAATCTGTGACACTTGTCGTAGGCGCAGATTTATTGTAATTTTGAATTATCCTACTTTAAATTTAAAAAAAACCGCTGTTTGCTTTTACACTATTATCAAAATAAAATAGTTTATGTGTATGAAATATACCAATCTTCATCACTCTATATTTCTATATCTAACCATAACTCGAAATAACTGCCATATAATATTTTTTTATTTATGATAGCGGCCCGTCCCGGCTTTGCACGGGGGACTTAAGATTTTACATAGTTTTACGTTTTATTATCGAAAACGTATCCTCAGAAACGATACTTTTCCCTCGTTTTTGAAACATTTTCGGTTACTGCTCCTCAACTATAGTACCTAGCGTGATATTATATAGCCTATGTTACTTCTGAATAATGCAGCTTTCTAATGGTGAAAAAATTATTGCAATCGGTCCAGTCGTTTTTGAGTTTATTCATTACAAACATACAAAAATACAAATCTTTCCTCTTTATAATATTAGTGTAGATACGAACTATGACATGCAATCGATATTTGAGACTGCCGCCCTATTTTTATTTTAGCCCAAAATGCCCATTGTCCTTTGATGTAAATGTTGTCTCCGAAAGTAAACATCATTTTCGTTAACATAGTTGTAATTTTTTTTTTATTCTGGAACATGATTCAGTTGGGAGACATTTTGTCGACCGGTTGCTGTTACCACCATACTGTTGCGTAAAACCCGCCAAGTGACTGTGACCTCTCTCGGTCAGGTCGCGTTCCGGGATCAGCACTGTACGAACCGGAGCCAGGGGGGAACATTGTTGTGGCAAGCGCTAGACCAGTGGAGTCTTAGCGGCGGTATTGTGTGGGCGAAGCGGGTCAGCCCGCCGGCCAGGGAGACCCGTAGAAACGGGGGCCCTTCCGTCCGGCGGACTGGCCAACTCGGACCCGCACAGCTCAATACCAATGTGAGACTCCACGCCTTGTCTCGTTGTTGCCGCAGCAGTGGTCTCCTCTTTAAGCGGGCTTTCAGGCTGAGTGCGACAGGCTCAATATGGTCTATTGTGCCTGTCGACCTCATATTTGGATCTCACTACCGCTTACCATCAGGTGGAGTGAGGTCATCTTGTTAGCTCATTATAAAAAAAAAAAATGATCATTGACACTAGTGTGCTAGTGAATTCAACAAGTTTGTGTGTGTTGGGTGTTTTTTGCATTTTCGCCAAATTATCACTGGTCGACAAATTTCGACTTTTTTTTCATCTCTGGAACCAAAGTAAAGTTTTTCGAAAGTTTTCGATGCGCCAAACATTGTTTTCTTATACAAGTTTTCTCTATCACGTCAAGTTTATAAGATATCTCATCCTAAAAATCCAAAAAATGTGTTTTTGGGTCACTTTCTGGTACTTGTAGCAAACCTAATATATTTATTAACTAACATTTACAAACATGTCATTTAAGAATAAATATTGCTCCTATAAATACTGTTGGGTTTGCTTAGATACCTTTTATCTAAATCAAGATATTCAATTTTGAAATTTTTGAATTTCGCCCCTTACAAACAGGACAATCATAAATGTATGGAAAAAAAATCACAAATTTGAAAGTTGTATATCTTGTAGTAGAAAAATGATATCTGAGCAAATTCACCGGTATCTAAAGGCTCAAGAGTTATATTTAAATGACTATCTTTGTAAATGTTTGTCAGAAAATATATCAGGTTTCCTACACTTCACAGAAAGTGACCCGAAAACGCATTTTTTGGATTTTTAGGCTCATGATACTCGAAAACCTGATGTGGTAGAACTATACTGCTAAAGAGAATTATATTTAGCACATCAAAAACCTTCAGAATAAAGTAAATTGGTATCTTTGACAAAATCCTGTCGACCAGTGATTTGTAATTAAACTGATAATTTCATTTGAATGCCCAATTTACGAACCTTACATTAATTGCACATTATTTCGGGAACATGTGTAATTGTTTGTAACATTGAAATCATACTTTTTCTAATAATAATATTAAAACTTTCATTGTTTACTAAGTCTGACCTTAAAATCTTGTTTACAAAATGATTGACGGAAACGCGTAAATATTAAAAACGGCATTCCGTGAACGGTCATTCTAAGAGCGTTGGCTGGACATGACTACATGTTTCCTAAATGATGATTTTATGCTTATATCAAATTATCCTTATTTGTGATACATACTTATACCAGTAAAATATATTTTTAGCCAATATGGAAACTGATAAAGTGGAGAAGAAGAACAAAATATCTAAAAAGCAATTAAAAAAAGACAGTGACGCCTATTTACGGCAAAGAGAGGAAGCTAAATAAGGAGACGAAAATTTTTATAAAAAAATAATTCTACTTTGGTATTACATTATTTATATAAAAAACTACCGTCAAAAGATCGTATGGCATATATGCACTTTATTTGATCATTCAGCATCTTCGACATTCCGGGAACGCCGTTCATGTTAGGGAACAAATGCTACATAATTTAACTATTCCTGAACGAATAAATGTGTAAATATGTAGAGTATTTGCCTTCTAATAATCACGCATAGTGTATGTGTTAAATTTGCCATAATCTCCTATTAATGTAAAGTAAATTTAGCAATAGTGTGCAATTTTTCACAAGTTACTAATATATATTAAAAAAATATGCCTAAATACTGTCCCAAAATAACAAAACATATATAATTTACGAGGGCTTTTTTTAATGAAATGTATTAAATCGTTCCCGAAATGATGAAAATCGCTGACTAGTCTCTTTAAAATCACTGTAACTTTTAAAATAATGTGTTTTATGCTTGCTCTTGTTAAATAATATGTATAGAACAATAACATAACTAAATATTATTTTTTCTTTATTCTGTAATTATATTAGATACTGGTATCAAAATTATTAATTTTTTTATTAAAAGTTTGATTATGAATTTGCAACCTTGGTGATTTTGAGCCTAATATATTTTCTATGACCTATATTTTCATAAAGGCAGCTGATATACTAGACTGCCTTTATGAAAATCCATATTTAAACACAATTAAGAATACCAAGCTTATGTTTCGCAGATGCCAATATAACTTACCAAAAGTATATTTTTTTTTATTTGAGTATGTATTGCTGTTTTTTTTAAATTAGTTAAATGATCAACAAGTTCAGATACAGCATTACAATTTTAGTGTAGACCTATTTCTTGAATATACACAATACAATTTGAATTTATGACAATCACCATTTCACCACACACTGATCCAAAATTCAAATAATTAAAACAATAGTAATTAAACTTCCATTAATTTTCATACTAGGTAATTTATGATAAATATTTTTCCAGGATATATAAAATATGTAAGCCTTGTGATACTGACTGTACAAAATGCTGCACTTGGTCTAAGTATGAGGTATGCACGAACAAGAGATGTGGAAATGTTTTCTACTGCAGCAGGTAAGATGAAATGTGTTAAGAATATATTTTTTAATGAATAATCGACTCAAAAAATAGTATAATCCTAAAGATGGGTGTAAGCCATATCATGATGATAATACTTTTAAACTGTCATGGTTACATACATTAAAAGACTGAAAATGTCCAGGATATTTACCATGTTGTTTTGTTTTAATGAGCTCCCGATAATTCGGCACTGTTGCAAGCGCCAAGATCACGGGTGAACTGTGAGTTCACCCGACAAAACAACATGGTAAATATCCCGGACATTTTTAGTTTTCTAATATGATAATAATTATTAAGTACAGCAGCTAAAACCAAGTGGGTAGATATTTAATGTTTTACCCAGTTTCCTTTCTAATAGAATTCATACACATACAATTAGACGCGCCCACTCACACTTCCTTTTATGATAACATATCATCATACAAATTAAATTACCATTATTTTCGTTCCTGTTTCAATTAAAATTGTGGTTAGGCAATGTATGAAATATTATGAGTAAAATGTTTGATGTTGATTCTGCATTTATTTTATGCTTAGACTTATTTGATCAGTTTTAAAGGTATATTCCCTTTACATCGAGTCTGGAAGACTAATTTTTACTACTATTGGACTAGTACCCAATACACTATTGACACAGATAACATAACTATACTATTAATTAACTTGCCGAGCGCATGCGGAAATCGGCTTAAATATTTGATAATATCTAATTAAAACTGATTATTGATAAACACATAATATTATGTATAAATGATAATGTGTTAAATGTTATGTATTTGTTTCAGCTGTTTTAATGGCAGAAGTTTTCAAATTAATTATTTGTGTGGGTCTTGTATTGCAAGAATCCCACAGCATCCATAAAGGGATGCACACTATGTATGCCACAGTTATTTTAAATGTTAAAGATACTTTGCGTGTAGGTGTGCCATCGTTCCTATACATAATTCAAAATAACTTACTTTATGTATCTGCTTCAAACCTAGACGCTGCAACTTATCAAGTAAGTAATAAAATTGATCTATACTTATAACTTTTATAATTTTTTTTTTACTTATAAAGCTGAAGGGTTTGTCTGTTTGAAAACGTTTATCCTAGGAAGTACTGCTTCGAATTGAAAAAATCTTCTTGTGTTGGACACTAGCTATTTTTTTGGACGATTTCACAGCGAGGCGATATCGCCCAAAAATCGCGCTCATGTGAACACGCTGTTAGGCTATATAACATCACGCTGTGACCAATAGGAGCGAAGGAACCGTGGAAAATATGTAAAAACGGGGAAAGTATTTCAGCTTTGAGGGATTCTGTTACGTGCGCTGAGAAAACAGTTCCCTTTAAATGATGTAAAAAATATTCTACGTCATTATATGTGTGTCCATCTTTTAAGATTAACTCACAAGAACCGTTTTCACTACGGGATTACGCGTGTTTTTGAGCGCGGATATATTAAAAAATGCTACCTAAAGTCTCTTTTCCATGCGGACAAAGTCGCTGGCACAGGTAGTTGTGTATAAAACGTGTTGTGTAAAAAGGCAAAAAAAGTAATTTTTTTTTTTATCTGACTAACGATGATGGCTTGGAGGAGCCTGGTCATCATCACCGGGCTTGCGGGGGAGCGGATGGCTCTCACCCCTAAACAAAAAAAGTCACCTTCAAATAATAATAGCTAGATCAAATAATGCTTCATTATTAGTGGTAAGCTCTGTGTAATACCTAGAGGTCCTGGTTTTAAATCCGAAATTGGACCAAAAATGCGTAAATTGACTGTTATGAAAAGTCCGAATCTGGAGTAAAAAATTTAGTGGTTGTTTAACATCGGCAACATTATTAGGACAGGACAGGACATATTTGTGTATTCCACCTTAGTATCAGATCAATTTATGTGATATGTAATATAATGTTTACTTTGTTTGTTACAGGTGACATATCAACTTAAGCTACTCACAACAGCATTTTTTGCGGTAATCGTACTTAAACGTAAGCTGAAGAAATGGCAGTGGGGTGCTTTAGCACTGCTAGCTGGCGGGGTGGCCCTCGTCCAATTGTCTTCGACAGAAAAAGCCAAAATAGCCGACACTCAAGGCCAGTCCAAGGCTATTGGCTTCGGGGCCGCCCTTACAGCTTGCTTTATATCTGGATTCGCTGGCATATATTTTGAAAAGGTTCTAAAAGAATCAGATGTGTCTGTAAGTATCTATCTATATTATTACTATAAATATTAATATCATGCAACGTAATTATATTTTACTAATGCACATTTCATGATCAGAAACTCTGTAATCTTTCAGTATAATGACGTTTGTAACCTTCTAGGAATATTTATGTTCTTTTGGGTAATTAACTTTAATTAGTGTTTAAAATCATTCCCCATTGGCGTAGTAATAATTAATGTCCTAGAACTGATAACCATGTCTTTGATAAAGTCACTGCAATAGAATTATGTCCTTGATAACGAGAATATTAGCCAATGAACTGTTAGGGTGCTACCAGAATTTATAATTTTTTCGTTCTAGTACTTTAGATCTACAAAACTGTATTCTATATATAAAATAAATATAACATAGGTATTTGAAGAATACCTGCATTTTCTGCCTGCTTATCACTAAATAGTATTTCTTGTTTTCAGGTATGGATGAGAAATGTCCAACTAAGCTTGCTATCGTTACCGATTGGTACTTTTACATTTTTGATAAATAATAAATGGACAATGGATAACTTTTTCAAAGGATTTGATGGGTTTGTGTGGTATTTGGTATTATTGCAAGCGGCTGGAGGTTTATTGGTCGCCGTCGTTGTCAAATATGCAGACAACATTCTGAAGGGTTTCGCAACTTCCGTGGCTATAGTGATATCATGCATAGTATCAATATATTTGTTTAACTTTATATTGACGGTACAATTTGCGCTTGGCACTATGCTTGTTATTGGGTCGATATTCTTATATGGTTACGTACCCAAGAAAAAACCAGACCCGCGAAGTTCATTAAATGTATGATCATGATTTTTATTACTACCTATTTAAGTGTATCGTAATTAAAATAGTATTAGGGTAAGCTTGAGATAAAATTTATTTTTTGTTGTACCTAATATTGGTTCCAATCTCGATTTTATAATTGTTTATTACGGTACAACCGTTTACTTTAAATAATTATTTATCTGTTGTCTATACCATATTATTTTAACATTGCTAACATACTGGCAGATTTTTGGTTACTATTCGTTCAACAAAGTTGACGACACCAGCCCAAGTTGTGTAGCATATTTCCCAATACTGCCATATCGTTTGTGACTGTCCCAACAGTAGCATGGTGTGCCTGATGTTTGTTTCCTGACTAGGCTGACAGCGTGTACAATAACGAATACCTAACCCTATGACTAGTCCAACTTCCTTTAGTGCACAAAATAAGACAGGCACACATTGGATGCGTACCTAACGCTGAGATGCCATCATTCTGCACATAGATAGGACTTAGTTTTATATTGTATTGTATAAACAGTATTATATTCATGTTTTCATCGCAGAATATTGATCTCTCGTAAGTTCATAGTTTTAATGAACTGTAATGTTATTAACAAAACTTACAAGCTGGCGAAAGATATAATCATATAACCGTCTATGTTAAACTCCAATGTATAGTCTCAGTGTGAATACAAAATTCTTCTCATCCGTCTTTTTAGCTCTTTCTGCATTTTGTTTAATGATACTTATTCAAGTCACACATGTTTATATTTCGCCCATCTTACCGCTCAAGCGGCTCTAGTTTTTAAAACTTTTTTCTCGTCATCAGTACTTAGCGAAGTATTTTTTTATTCGATCATTGATCATTATCACCTGGATTTACATTATGTATTAAAAGTGTGTCGTATCCCGACGAATTAATTTCCGTGGGATAAAAATAGTCAATATGTAATTTTCACGCAGAATTAATTATGAAGTAGGTATCTTGGGGGTAAATACTTACATAGATAGAGAAGGGAAAAGTCACCATTCACAATAAATATTTTGAATGGCGACTATTGCTGAAGAGCAATGTATGTGGTGTTAGGCAGGCAACTGCGCGGCGCGCGCGTCGGATCGAATTTACGTAATCGTCTTTACTTTTTTTATTTACTTAGTAGTACCTAGCAAAGGAAGTGCCCAGTAAACGGCACATATGTATTTGAAGTTAATATTGCTAATATTTGCTTGTACTGAATGTGAATGTGTTTTATGGTAATTATGATCAATTCCAGTCTGTAAATTGGGTGTTATAAAAGCCAATGAAAACACAATTCATTCACTGGTCAATTTAGAATTAAAACATATGTAATACAACTTTGTTTAAAATGGCAGCTTCATACACTTACACAGGAATTTATAAAAAAGAGTTATGTTTTTCATTGGCTTTTGTACAAATTAAGATAACAACTTGGAACTAATGTGATATATCAACCAGAACTTATACAGTAGAAATTATGAAAAAGAAATCTAGTTGGCCCCACAAAGACTAAACCTAAAAAAAACTAAAAAGGGTAAAACTGAGATATTTTCAAATTGACAAATAATGATTTTTTTGTAAAAAATTTACCATTGACCCTCACAGGGGCAAAACTTGTGGGGGCAACTGGAAATATAACATTGTAAAGATAGCCAAACCACTTTACTGTGCCATGTATCCTCCTGTCCCTGGCTTGCTTGATCATTTTGAGACTGAAAAATGTTGTGCTATACTTATTGTAATGATGACTTGTAATCATTTGAAAAGGATCTTAAAGTAGTAGGTATACAATTTAAATTGCATACTTTAATACTACTTGACATATCAGCTTTGCTATGTTAAGTCTGGCAAGGCTGGGATCAATCATGCTAAAACAAATGAGCATGCTATGCCAGCATTGACTTTGAAGGAAACATTTGGGATTTTTTGTAACTTAGGTACATTATGTGAAATAAAATCATATTGTTTTATCTAAGACTAAATTTATATTTTTGAAAATAAATTGACTTAATAAGAGTTAATAATTTTTCTTTTCCTCATTTGCTCCATCCATGTGTCTAGCTGCTGTTGTGGAGAAAGGGGTTCCCTTTTATAGTAGTCACTGGGCGGAGCTCCTTCTTCTAAACGAACAAAATAATGACAGTACCGGTAGCGCACTTCACCCATTCTGCCTCTTGCATGCCTTCTTATTCCTTTGAGAGTCATACCTTTACCAGAAAAAGATTCAGCTGAAATTTAAACAATGATCATAATTATTTCTTTGATACTTTTACCAAGTACTTTTCAGGGTGAATTTTGTTTTTTGTGTCTGTTTTATCCCAATTTTATTCATATTGAAATTAGGGTGGATACCCTAAGTGAACACATTTTGGTGAGGAATAATAATAAATTTGGAGTTTCATAACTTATTATACAGTATAGTAAAATTATGTATTACCTATCCATAAATTGCTTCTGAATTCAACATTGTGTTGTTTCACAGCCAGCTCTTGAGCTTCCAAAATAGTCTCTTTTATAAAAGCTGCACCTTTTTTGTTGATAAAACTTAACTGTTTTACTGCTTCATCTACAGTCATCCCTCTAACAAAAACTGCAATATACCACAACTTGTCCGGACTGTACTTAATATTAGTTTTTTGATGGCATACATACTGCAAAAGAGAATGTAATTTGATAGTTAAAATTATTATCAAATTTGATGGTTAATAATGAAAGTAGACAAAGGCTAAGAGATAGCAAATTAAACTAACCGCAGGTTTTGGTTCCTCACCAATCTCTTGAGGAGGAAACACTTTTTTATTGTAATCTATAAATTTTCTCGGAACATTTGATTTCGACCACGCTAGTGTTGATGCACTTGTATGCAAATTATGGGAATTGCCATGTTTGATAGCTGTCGCCCAGATATTTGATAATAATTTATTCATTTTGAATACCATGTGAATGTTAGTATACTTAGTGGATATATATTTACATTAATTTAATACATATTAGTCGTTTTGATGAAGCACGAGAATCTTAAGAGAAATTATTGACACTTGACAGTAGGATTGCACAAATACTGACGTCAATCAAGTTGACAGCTGTTTTTTTTTTTCAAATTTCTTGTCTTATTGCTAGTACCTTTAAGCCAGTGTATTTAATAATAAAAAAAACTAAGATTTGACTTCTTGTGAATTTCGCCGCCAGCGTGCAGCATCACCGTAAGAAGTCAACAGTTTTGACACTTGATCTTAACAAAGCACTGAACTTACCTTAGATTTTGATAATATTGTAAAATAATGTATCAGTGTTTTGTAATTGGATTTAGAATGGAATAGGGCAGTTGAGTTGATTAAGTATCTGTCCAGGTACTTCATTACATCTAAAGGTTTCTATGTATGTATGTTAAATTAAATTATCTAAAAACGAGAGAGATCATCTGTGAGAGTGCGTCCTCTTCCGGTCAGCAATTTATGGGCGATCAAAGCGCCCTCTATATTGAAATATCTTGATTATTTTAGTACTTGAATTCACTTACTTCCGTTTGGCGCCATTTTTAGTCACCTTAATGGGTCTCGTGCCGAGGATCCTCATAGCGTCTTCAACTTTCGTGTTAGCAATATCATAAGCAGAAACTCTGCTTAAATCGTTCCCGAAAGTTGTTTTAATTTAAATATATAATCCGCTTATCCTTAATTCACTAGTAAGAAGTGTTTGTAAAACGGGAAAAAGTGAATCAAGTGATAGAAAGTGTATTGATGGTGGTCAATGAAGACCACGCCGCCGCCGTCTCCCTCGAAGGAGGCATGCGATGACCTGCGTGTAGGTTCTTAAGCTGCGCAACGGTGGCACAAAAATACAAAGTAAGACACCAAAACAAGGTACGTTCGAGTGTTGAAATTTTAACCTTCTTTTGGATATAATGAGTGATCTCTTTGAATAAAGAATGTTTTAACAAATTGTTAATGCACGTTTTGAATAAGGTACCCCCAACCAAAAATAACGAATCGTTCACGTTCGAACATTCCGAAACTTATTTTTATTATAATTTTTTTTTTTATAACTACCTTTTGCTATAAACTTAAATAACCCACAACCAACATTGGGGAAGTTAAAATAGCATCGAAAACCTAAAATGCTCTATAAATTAAGCTAATATCATAAAAACTGGAAGGAGGTACGTTATTCGTAAATTTGTAACCTTATGTCCACAACCAGATTTTGTGGAACGTTGCATTAACGATGAACTACGTCAGTTCATGAGAGGCAACGTCTTCATGATCTCAGCCTACCCTTCGGGGAAAAAGGCGTGATTTTTTGTATGTCTATATATGTATGAGAGCCAACGTCTACGTAGCCGTAAGGTCACTCTCTTTGTTTTATACTTAACTATACACTTTACTTATCTTTACTTTTTGTTAAATGGAGATGCCTCACTAGATAAGAGCTCTCGCATACAAACACAAATAGAATGGATCAGTGGATACAACACCGGTTTAACGTTCCTGTTCTCGGTGACGAGTATCTTCTAAATCTCACCGAAGCCACATTATGTAATTGTTCATTAATAATGTTTTTTTTTTTTTTACCACTTATAAATACCTAAACCAAATCAAAATATACCTCATACCTCAATGGGTTTCGACCCATTCCTGGAGGCTGTCTACGAGCGTATCGTGGGCAGTAGCAGGCGTATGAAGCTCCGAAGGCCAACCTGAAAATGATGTCGGGGAAGCGTCTGCCATTCACCTCCAAGCCTGTGCTTGTCTCATCAACCTACACAGAGCTATATACGGCGTTGCAGAAAAGGGGGCTGCCTCCGAGCGTATCGGAGGCAGCGGCTGGCATATCTGGCTCTGAAGGCCAACCTGAAAATGATGCTGGGAAAGCGTCTGCCATTTACCTCCAAGCCTGTGCTTGTCTTACCAACACAGAGCAATCTACAGTGTTTCAGAGAGGGGGCTGCCTCCCGAGCGTATCGGAGGCAGTGGCAGGCATATCTGGCTCCGTAGGCCAACTAGAAAATGATTCTGGGGATGTGTCTGCCATTTACCCCCAAGCCTGTGCTTGTCTTGCAACACAGAGCTTTTTACTGCGTCTCAGGACCTGACAATGTACAGAAATGAGCGGACAAATCAAAACCCTCTTAGAACAAAAGGTTCTCGAGAAGCCCAAGGAGAATCAATGAGGTTCTTCTCATTCATGTTATCCGCACAAAGAGCGATGGTTCCGAAAGACCAATATTATTAACTCCACAGTTAATACATTGTACTAAAGAAAGTTGAACTATCTTCGCATCACCAAATTCCGGAAAACCTCTAAGCAAACTATTTGATGGGAAAAATTATAGTTCCACGTGTCGATAACGAAAAGTCATCGCAGGTTTATATCAAAGACGAACCTTCTGGTGAACAGCCTACCCTTTGGCCTATCCTGCGTACCAAAATCATTGCAACAGTTAATTACTGGGTGGCTCGGATACTTTGAAACGAAGGTATGAGGGTATTCATATAATAGTAAGTGGTCAAGTACATAATTTAATGTCAAAACGGTTCAGTTTAATCGTTAAGCAGGTGAGAACAATATTTTCATGTGAATTATGTTGTGTGACTTATGTTCTCCTCCTACGGCATTTAGATTGAACTATCGATATCAAAAAGTCCTTAATTGTTTCACCCAGGACATAAGAATACCTAGGTTTTGGAAGGAAAGTCATAAGTTCTTTCGCAAACATATATGTGACATGACTCAGTGGATAAGTGGTTAGTGACCAGTGGTTCCAAGAGTCGTGGGTTCGATCCCCACACGGGACAAACATTTGAGTGAGCTACATTAGAGTTTCATCGAGCGTCTGAAGTATCTGAAGGGTAAATATGCATGCACGTGTGTCGTGTATATATGTATTCATAACTAATTGTTTAGTTTGGGGTCAGATGACCGTATGTTTAAATGTCCAATACAATTATTAAAAGATATACTCGTTTATTAGCGAGGTCCTGCCTACGTTACTAGATGCATATGTAATTGCGCCAGCAAATTGTGGCCATACAATTAGTAAATTTTGACAGCTTTGTAACTCTGAAAGAAAATGCGGGATTCCAAATATCTCATTCTCTTGATGCGATAATAGTCTGTCAAGAATTTGCCTTCATATCAGAAATAAGTGCGCATATAAAATCGTGGCTTAAGACCGCAAGGCAAGGTCTTTTAAGGAAACCTCCATACGAGATTCCTGTTTAATATTTTCTGACAAAGGACGCCTTATACGCCTAACTAGACGAATCCGACTGAAGTGTCGCGAAACTGAACCCTAGACCAGACAAGCTGTCATTTCGATATGAAATCATTTAAAAAACTGCGTAAGTAATTTTTAAATCAGTCTCCCAAAACTAAGAGGGGGGAGGGGATGCCCTTAACTCTAGCCATCTGCTCGACCTGAAACACCTATTAGCGCCTTCTAGGCCAATGGAACATATTTCTCACTTCTTCCCTCCTATAATTTTCTTAATCCGGTCACATACCTGACCGCTTCATTCAGATAGCCGACCGTCTGTTACAAGGCAAATAAGCTGCGGAATGGCGTCTGAATCTGTGGTGTCCATTATTACACTGTAGAAATACGGTGACCCGGCTATATTTGCTTCTAAAATTGTCAAAAGTAGTAGTATAGTAACTTGTGTATTCAAATTAGATTTGAAAATTACCTCTCGGGTTTGTTGTAAAGCTTTCAGAAGAATTTGGACATTCAAGCATGGCTATTTCCACCATCGTCCGTGATACTCGTTTGTGGTACTGTATTACCTTAATACGGCATCGGACACAACTACATGTAGCACCACTGGAAAAATGAATTCTGGCTTCCCGGCATATGACTGTAGCTCAGTCCATGAGTAAAGTACCTACCTACACACGACATGAAGTTTTTCATATGGTAGCTTGGTGGTGGGCAGACACCATCAGAGGCTGGACAGAAGCTGAATAATCTCTTCTAAAACGAGGCTGGAGGGAGAACATATACACTAGATTTGTACAACAGCTTGGTTGCGTTGGATTCAATGATAAACAATCTCGTAATCATGACTCTAAACACCCATATGTGGTAGATTGCACATCTCCATTAGATTTCTTAGTTTCCTGGTTTAAGTACACTTACGTACTCATAAGCTTGTTGAGGCATAAAGTAAATTGGCAGGTAATTTAATTTTAGCATCAGGTCAAATGATGTAATTATGACTTGGCACTGTTTTGAATTGATCCAAAAAATTAACAATATCTGCGTTATGTACTAACTTTATTGCTCAAAAACTGTTACAGTATAGCTGGAGCAATCCGTCGGCGAGCGAGCAGAGAAGGACAGCTGGATGTAATATTGCCGATATCTATTAATGGTATTAGAAAGGGTAAAAGTCGTATTTTAGACGCCGGCATAATGGCATTTCTAGGTAGTGTGTGCTTCGCTATAACATCATCAAATTGGTGGGATAATTTGCCTATCAGCCTTGCTTTTCACGAGGTTATTAGTGAATATACTTTCAAGATTTTATTTGAAACAAATAAAAGAGAAAAGTAATGCTGATATTTCATCAGATGCTTTATTTACCAAATTTCCAACCAGTAAATTTAAATAAACACCTATAATTTTTATACATTGTGCTTCATGATTAACAAACATATATTAATTTATATTGTTTAATTGACTTCGTAATAGTTGTAATGAAGATTTAATTCAACGTTTCAAGACAACATATTACAATAGTTATGTTTCAGGTACTTCTATTTGATTCCTATCACATAGCGTCATCGGGTAAGTCACCAGGAGCTAATAAACACGTCTCTCACAGATGCTGTGCATCGTCACATGCCGAATAATAGTGCAAGTTTTACATAAAAATAAAACTTGTATTATTTAGCAGAGACGATGCACAGCATCCCATTAAGGTCTCCTGGTGAGAGACTGCTATGAGGATCCTCGGCACGAGACCCATTAAGGTGACTAAAAATGGCGCCAAACGGAAGTAACTGAATTCAAATACTAAAATAATCAAGATATTTCAATATAGAGAGCGCTTTGATCGCCCATAAATTGCTGACCGGAACAGGACGCACTCTCACAGATGCTGTGCATCGTCTCCGCTAAATAATACAAGTTTTATTTTTATGTAAAACTTGCACTAATAATGATGACACTATAAAGACTTATGTCTGGCATCGGTTTGTTTATTACTTTGGTGGAGCCAACTGCAATGAGCTTAGCGTAATATCCCCTATTAAAATACAGTGTCCGATGTTCAGTATTAATAGAGATCAGATAACCGCGTAGGACATTTATGCTGAATAGTGCTGAGCCTGAAAGCACAAGTGTATGTGCACTTCAAGTCTTCGTTCGTTCTCTCACTCTTAGTTCAGTGAGACGGCAAGGCCGGCAGGTTTAATGACAGATCAGGCGCAGAACCACTGGCATACTACTTTATTAAATAACTAGTGACCTGCCCTCGCTTCGCTTCGGGTAAATTTTACATAAAAACCTTCCTCTTGAATCACTCTATCTATTGGAAAAACCAAATCAAAATCCGTTGCGTAGTTTTAAAGATTTAAGCGCACATAGGAATATAGGGACAGAAAAGGCGACTTTGTTTTATACTATGTAGTGATTTGTTGGATTTGTGTTCATAAGCCAAGAGGAAATTTATCTAAGAGGAATTTTAAATATTCGTCGTACAAAATAAGGACAATTCATTCATACATACAGATTTTCAGTAACGGAGTTCTAGGAATGAATCTGTTTAGGGTTCCGTAAACAAAGGGTAAAAACCGTTCGTCACCAGGCTGTATGTCAAGAATCGCTTATGTTAGTTCGGAATTTTTTCCGTTTTTCAAATTATTTAAACAGCTTGTACCAGCTCTAGTCCTTAACATTGAGAAGAATAACAATTTAACTGTTTTTTTAGGATTTCCTGCGCATTCCATACAGATCTTGGAGTCAATTCATAGATGGCAGTGCAATCTTTTTATAGCCAATAGACAAACTGACACATGACAGTCAGTGACAGTAAGCGAGCGAGTTGTCCATTCTGTTCCGTGAAGAAGACGAGATATTTATGTGCGTCAACCAACATTGTAATTTTACGTAAATTTTGAATTATCATAGTTTTTTATTGATTGTTAAAACAACAATATGGTGAATATTTTTTCCACAACGAAAAAAACGATAATTTATACAATGAGCTCGTAAGGCGATAAAATATTTTTGACGATCGTTGTGTGAATTTGAGATAATTATTTGAAATTACAATGGAAGATTTGTATATTGCTGTAGTTTGTTCATCAAACATGAACAGAAGCATGGAAGCTCATGCTTTCCTTGTAAAAAAGGGTTTCAAAGTGAAATCATTTGGGACTGGAGAAAAGGTTAAACTTCCAGGAGCATCTGCCGACAGGCCAAACTGCTATGAGTTTGGAATACCATATGATGACATTTATAATGACTTAATGGAAAAAGATAAATCATATTATACACAAAATGGTTTGCTTCACATGTTAGATAGAAACAGAAGAATAAAACCCTGTCCTGAGAAATTTCAGGTGTCAACAGAACGTTTTGATGTTATTATAACCTGTGAGGAAAGAGTATATGATCAAGTAGTGGAATGGTTTGGATCCAGAAGGTCTACTTACAATCAACCAGTTCATGTGATCAATATTGATATCCAAGATAACCATGAAGAAGCTACTATTGGAGCATTTCTGATCAGTGACATGGTCACTAAAATGGCACAGAGTGAAGACTTGGATAATGATATAGATGAGTTGTTGCATGATTTTGAAGGAAAATGTCATAGACCAATTTTAAATTGTATTATGTTTTATTGATGATTATTCTTCATTTATATCCCAAATAAATGTGATAATGAATTGTATTAGTAATGCAACTGTATAGTGATGCTTGGTAAAGACAAAATTATACAAATATACTTTTACAAAGATAACTATTTTTGTATATTCAAAAATGTGTATGTTTCATTTGTGTTTTGTACAGTATATACTACACAATTTTCATAATATTGTGTTAACCTTGTCAACTATTTCTGATGATTGATAATGCAAATAATTGAAAATATACATGGATTTATTCATTGGCTCCTTTCTGTATTTTGCTGAACAGTAGCAACAATATGTTAATTTTATTATTAAAATTAAGATGATACAATAATAAGATATCTTTATTTTTCAAAGTAAAGTTGCTGATTACATTGAATTCAACTACAATGATGATTTAACTTTTCACATCACCATGAAGTTTGTGTGTAGCATGTTTTTACCTTTTAACACATTTTTTCAACGTCAGCACAGTTTTTGCATTAATTTTAAAAACAAATTTTTGTTCTGTTTTATCCAAATTTTTGCAATTACCAAATATATTTTCATGTATATTTCCCATTTCGAGCCTTGTTACAAAAGCATCAATGTAGGTACTTGATTGCAATAACTTTTAGAAGTGTAAAATAATTTGGACTCTGTTGTTATAAGTTAAAGTTGTGAAATGTGAATTAGTTATGTACTGTATTTTACTGTGTCTTGTACTTACCTACTGAACATAATATAAAATTAAGCCAACCTTCAACAAAATCTTCCAATGTTTAAATTATCATAGACATGTTCCATGTCAATCCTCCTTTCTGATAATGATGAAATTATGTACAAGGGTAACTTGGGCCTAGTAATGAATATGTGGCAAATGCATAGATTTCGCCGACTCAGCTATAGCAGATATTTTATGCGATACGACTTTCCGTATAAAGTCATCCTTACTAATATTACAAATCCGAAAGTAACTCCGTCTGTCTGTCTATTCGCACAGAGTACTGAACCGATTTAAATGAAATTTGGTACACATATAGTCCAGTTTTACCCGTTAAACGTCTACGCAGGCGAAGTCGAGGGCGGAAAGCTAGTATCATATAAAAAATCTCTTCAGAGTCATGAACACTAGCTAGTACAATATGTTTCGATCACACATCTAAATAGCTCATGTGTATGAGTACTTAATTGCCCGTTGCAATCGCTTGAATGGGTTAGTCTCAGTAGCCAGCCCCCACGAAACTTTGACCCCTCAGGGGACCATGGGGGTGAATGTAGATAGAAATCACTCTTTCCTACATTTTGCGTTTTTAAAAAAATATCCCAGTTGATCCTAGAGGGCGCAATCCATACTGGGAATAACCCGCTTGAATCATATCATCATCTTTATCGTCTACGGACCAAACCGACCGAACCGAAAAAAACGGTTATTCCCAGCCGTCACCACTGGCTACGTGCCCACTGGCGACAAACGAGAAAAAATATCCCATTTATTGGCAGTGGTGACGGAAGGGAAAATGAAATCCCAGATACCACCAGTGGTTACAATTACATAAAGAAACTTCCCAATCGTTGCTAGTGGTGATGGCTGGGAATAACCGAAAAAAAAAACGAACTACCAGGACACACATTTTTCTCGAAGTAGCCTTGCGCCAAAGTAACTTGCAATAGTGCACACACCCACCTAGCCACAAATGTAGCTATGTATTTCAAAAGACCTTCACATGGATTAGAAAAAGTTTTTCCCTAGTTCTGTCTTTTTTGACTGAATAGGGATTGAGCGGGCTACATCCACAGCAAAGGAATGTATAAGTAGGTATTATAGCATAGATATAGATAAGTACTTTATTGGCATAAAATGTTGTTTGGCACCTCCTTCAAAAACATATCAAATTCCTACCCAGATAATTATTTTCCAACTTCCAACCTAACCATAAATGTTCGTATTATTCGCTATGTGCGCGATCATAGAGCCCCTATATAGTGGCGACAACTATGCAGGACTTGAGATCTGTCATATCATAGCAACTAGATGTTTTGATAAAGATTTTCGACTAGTTTTTCAACACAAAATAAATTAAAATTGTATAAAGTGAGTGTGTATATTATACCAAGTGATTTTCTTACTTCAAACAAATATGAATATTATTATAAGTATTGAATTTGCATAGTTTACGTTACGTACGTAACGTTTTTACTCACAAATACAAGGGAATTTATGAAATTAAAGCAATTTGACACATGAAAGCTCAGAATTATATCACATTTCTGTCACATCGTGCGCTTCGATCGATTTGCCGTCCCCCACCACCCACTCCGCACATAGCGAATATTATTTTGTAATTATTGTGTGTCGAGTTTTTTAAGGCGGTTTTTCTTTTTTTGTGATTTTTTTTCATACTTTTTAGTGTTACATTTGGTATTATCACTAGTAGTCTGAATATGCATATAGTATTGAAAGAATTATCCTTTTCCTTCTAACTATTAAGGAGTTGACCTTCCATGATTCATGGAAGCCATTGTCAGGACTAGACCAAATTGCTATGGGACCAAGCGGGAAGCACCAGCTTTCAAATAAAACATCCAAATCGGTTCACCCAGGCGGAAGAAATGAGGTAACAAAGATAAAAAATACAGACAAATTGTGAACCTCCTCCTTTTTTTGAAGTCGGTTAAAAATACAGACTTGGCGCTACAGTAGGTAAAAGTAAAACGTAGGCGATCATATAGCTATCTCTACCGGATAGCCCACAACAGTTCACAACACAATGTGTTTTGAAGAAAGAAACACAAGAAAGATGTAGGTAGGTACCTAGTAGGTAGGTACACCTGTGTAGGTGGCCTACCTAATTAAAAAAAAAACTTATCAACTCGCACACGAAGGGTTGCTTATAAATATTACAGATACGACTTGTATGCGGTACCATGAGTTGGCTATCGAAAACTCCGATTTTAGTTCTTAGCGTACCAGGTTCACGTTCCACGTTCTCAGGTGCGCTGTACCTACAAGTTTTTCATAGACATTTACGTCGGCGATATCGAATCCGTAACTTTTAAACTCATGGTAGCGCTACTGGTGACAGACGGATGGATGGACAACGAAGCCAATAGGCACTGAGACTTCGCTGTCCATCCGTTCGTCCTTACCGTTTTTACCCTTTGTGTACGGAACCTTAAAAATATCCAATGCTATTGCTTCAACATGAACGAGGATCTCCTCATACTACATACATAAAATCACGCCTTTTTTCCAGAGGGGTAGGCAGAGATCACTTCCAGCAGTTCCAGCGATCCACTTTTCACCTCTGTGGGAAACGTGACGTGACGGGTTGTGGTCTATGTCGCCGCCATTCTGCCTTGTTTTAACAAGGGCATTGCGTTCTCAAGAGTAGCAAGGATATATGACGGGAGAAGGAAAAGGGGAGGAAGGATACTATCGCCTCGGGTGATTTGGACTGAGTCGATAGTAGCTCGAGGAGACGGGGTCTCCTCGTACTAACTATCTAATTACATAGTTGTAATGAAAAAACTACAAAACTTCGTAGATAATGCGCGCCGTCTGTGTCCTAGGACACAACAAAACTCTAAAACAATACTACTTTTGATGTGAACGAGGCTTTTAATGAACAATTAATTTCAGGGTTGTCGTTCAAATGTTGGTGTCTTAGGCAATTTAACCGAATCATAATATATACTTAGTGCACTTTCAATTCCTAAGGTTGTTTATTATTTCGGGTCATAGTTCCTATGGGTTAACGCGGCTACATTCATCTCGGCTGAACTGTCTACTTACATATTACTTTTTAGCTGAATACCGAAACGATGTTCAGGATATTAAGGCGCCGATTCCAAATTCAAAACTACTAAACAAATTTTGAACTTAAGTGCATAAACAATCTTTTCAGTAGGTATTCATTAGTCCTGAGAATGAGCCTATTCAAACAACATAGGTTGGGACGTAATTTTAAATGGAAAAATATGCAAATTGAGATACCAATTCACAATACGAAATTAAAATACAGTCAAATAGTGTACTTAACGGTTTATTAAATTTATAACTAACAAAACAAGTTGTAAATAATTTGTCTTATTCGCTAAATCAAAATATTTGGTATGGTTACAATCAAACAAAAGATATATTTTTTCAGCTGATTTCTTTGATTATTGTCGGTTTCATTTCAAAGTATCTGTTTAATCTTATTTCTGCATATCTGTAAAAAAAGATATAAGTAGGTTAAATATTTTGTTTTTCGAGAACGTATCTTTATAACATAGCTTACATTTTACAGTTAAAGGATCACATATCTTGTATGTAGGTTTCTACTACTAAATGTCCTATATACCTACTTTTGTAGAACAAGTCCAAAGCTAGTAGTGGCGTAACTACAGGGTGGCAAGTCGGCAAAATGCCACGGACCCCACCGGGTAGGGGGCCCCAGCCAAAAGGGGTCCCCAGTCATAGGAGAATCTGATCTGCCAACCCACATACACATTAAGATAAAAAAAGAACGGGGTTGCACGGGGCCCCAACCGATGAATTTTGCCACGGACTTCAACGGGTATAGTTACGCCACTGAAAGCTAGTAGTTTTTATTTTGTAGACATGGAAAACAGCTGTACGGTAACAACGGAGTGATTTTGGCGTTGCAATAAGGTATATTTGCAAGCATATAATGAAGATTACATCAAAAGGTTCTGTTTTTTAGCAAACTAATAAAAGTTAGTGTTGAATGCGTACGTTTAAGTACTCAGAATAGATACACGTTCTTCACTTGATGTAGGTTTAATTTTCTCGTTAAACTTTGGAAAGGTCATCTTCATATACCTGATGAACGGGAAAGTTTTGGACAATACTAATATTGCGGCTCCTACATAATAATCAAGCAAGATCTGCCAAAAAAGTTCAACGTCCACAAATCCGAAAACTGTGCATTACAAGTAGGTACGACACTACAATGTGCTAAATCTTACCTTCCAAAGTCAAAGTCTATATCCGATAATTCAAATTGCACTAGAGACCATATTCCCCACAAGAAATGCGATGCCAACGACATAGGCTGAACTTCGGCATACACTTTATCAATTGACTGCTGGGGAGGTTCCTTGGTACCCAAATACTCTTCCAGATATGTGCGTATCCATGACCTTTGGAACTCTTCACTGGGATATCTGTTGTAATCAATATCCTCTATTGATATTCCTAAAATATACATTCAAAAATTAAATATTATAAGTAGGTATTATATTATGAAAACGTGATAATCGAGGTTCCTGGGTTATCAGCAGGTAGATAGGTTTATAACACCGGGAGAAAAATATGTACAAAGTTGACTGGGTATAGGTACTCATTTATTTTTGTTATTTTAGTCAGTTTGACAAGTGGCAATATTTAGCCTGTTAAGCATGAGATAGCATTTGCCCATGGCGGCTTGCCTACTTTCTAGGCCGCTGCTAAGGTACAAATCAGATCGACCGGTGTTAGAACGTAAAAGGCTAAAGGCTAAAGAAAAAAAATTCTAAGTGATTTATTATTTCAAAACAGCAGCAGCAGCTGTCAAGCAAGTTAGATACATTCTTATGAAGATCTGCTGAGGCCGTGGGATGTGACCGGCTTCCGCTTAGGTAAATGGAATACATTAAGTAAATGTTTACACTTCTAAGTTTATGCTACGCGAGCGGGGTACTCACCAACAAATTCGTTGAAGTGATTAGCAATATCAAACCCTTGATAGTTATATGTTGCATACTCATAGTCAATGAAGGCTATAGTCCCTTCATCTTTGTTGTAGATCACGTTTCCTAGAAGCAAATCATTGTGAGCAAACACTATTGGGCTCTCTGTTTTGATTAAGTGCGTTTTTAGGCGTTCAAACTCTATCCTTAGTCTTGTTATTGACCCAAAGCTATTCACAAATCTACAACAAAAAATAGACAAAAGTAGTCGTGTTAATACATTAATAATTCCAAGACAAGTGTTGACAATGTTAGTTATATTTATATAAAATTATTTAAGTAGTATGTACTAAAACTTCAAATCCACAAGTAAGCATACCTATATAAAAAATTGTGAGTGACATGCACGCTCTATCGACGCCATTCGACGACGTGCGCTACTATCCACAAAGGACTAAAGAATTTCCATTCATTAAGTTCGACGACTGTGGACTTCTGTTTAAATAAGTACTAGCATTACTATTAGAATTGCTTTCCTGTATATGTAAGGCGTGCAGCAATGAAGAACCCATGCAATAACACACACAGCATGCGTAACATTTAAGAGGTTTTATCTAAGCAGAATAAAATAAATCCTAAAACATTGGTGCCATACAGTAATAATAATAAGTAGGTACAAATAAAAACTACTTAAACTCGCACCAACATTTAGAGAGTAGACAGAAGGACTGGCATCCGAGGTTTCTCGCTTGAGGCGTCAAAACGGTACTTATATTAACAATATTGAATAATTATGAAGATAGGGTGTGAGTTTTTTTTTCAAAAAAAGAAATTGTACATATACATATAGCAAATAAACAACATACTTCACATTAACGCGGTATCGAAATAACATTAAAAAATTACATTTACATACAATTACATACAGACCTTGTTTGTTTCGTGGCATCAGTAAAAGTTTCGGGTAGTAGAGTTAGAAATTGTTCTATTTTATCCCAAACCATAGGCTCTTGTTTTATCTGTAAATATAACTGAAAGGTCTATATAATAATATATAAGTAAACTTGTGTGCTTGTGCGTGTTGGATTCATTTATGTAAACTACAAGTATACTGCATGCAATTATAAATAAATAAAATAAAAAGATACTGTGCAAATAGACGCGTCTTAAGGAAGGGTCTGATCTCTATTGTCGTCATGGTTCCTTTTTCCGACCATTCACAGGCATGAACCATAATAGATTTGAAGTATAAGTGGCAATTGAACAATCAATTCGGGGTTAGCGACCCGCATACGCTATTCAAGCACACAATGTATCCTAGTGTGGGTACATTTGATGATAGTTTATCTTACATGTTTGTATAGGTATCTAAATCTACATAAGGCGAATATCCGCGAGAGTATGATAAGGTTTCCCTATATCAAGCAGGTATTCATTCCTATCTTAGTATTTGTTACAATGTAACTGTCTGTCTAACAGATTACTCAAATATGTCTAGGTGAATAGGCAACACAGAAGTTAATTACTACATAGGTACTAATAAACTACACTGAGTAGCTAGTGGCAGCCCATGAATTATGTAACCAAACCTTATCTTCTGTAGATAACAGATAAAATTATTTGTCTAGGAAATTATGGAGAGAATATAAAATGTTTTGAGTTTTGATTGTTATTAAGATGAAAATTTGCACTGGAAAATTCAAATGAAGTTTTTAAGGATTGTACCTACACATTACACATGTTTTTTTATCTGCTTTGACCTTTCAAATGGACTAGACTATAATATTATTGTATTTATGATAAATTGCAATGTTATATAGGAATACATTTTAGTTATGATTTCAAAAATGGATATAATTTTATTGGCAAAAAATATTAGGCCATAAATTGAAGCTCTAGTTACATTCCATTCCATAGTTGTGTGTTTTTATAAAAAATATGTAAAGCATACCTCTTTGCTCAGTTTCACCTTATGCATCTTGGCCATTTGCTGTGCTATGAGTGGCCATATTTCCACTTTTAATACAGACTGTATCGTGAGGGTTTCTCCTGGGTAATACTGATAAGCCAAGCCATTTTCAAACATTCCATATACTTTAGGAGCAAGACCTAAAACATTCAGTGTTTTGATGTTTCTGAAACAAGAATAGAAATAGTAAGAAATGTTATCATACCATAATTTTATGATGTCCTATTCAGATACTGTTAGCATTTGATAGACCTAGGACATATTAATTATTATAATGCAGTCATAATTTTGTGTGAAGTTGTACAGCATATGAAAAAAAAAATATATATTGCTTCAACAGAAAATTTATTAACCAAATTTTTGTGTAATAAGTATTTCGTATTGCACAAAAATTATAATCAAAATTCCAGTTCTTGTATAAAACACTTTTACAGTAGTGATAACACTGTCTCTAATGTTTGTGCATGCACTCTAATTGTCGTACCTGTACAACCTTGTAGCAGTGACATCATGATTTAGCATGGATTGTAATATACATTTATGCATTTTATTTGTTCCTTGACACTGTTTTACATCTTCTATGTGCCCCTTTTTAAACACTTACACCTTACTCATTTATTAATTAAATTAAATGATAAATAAAAACATTTCACACCTTGTTTTAAATAACATTAAATTAATTATATAAATACTACTATTTTTTTTAAACCTAATGGAAAATACTATCTATGCAATGCTAACTTTTTTGTTTTAGACAAAATATACATTTTGTTATAATAGTTAATTACAATATTAAAATCATTTCACTCCTCGTTTTAAATAACATTAAATTTCTTACTACCAATATTTTTTTTTATTATCATGGTAAATGCTACCTATGGTACGCAAACTTTTGTTTTAGACTAAATATACATTTTGTTATAATAGATAATTAATTACAATAATCAAGATGGGCTTGTGACTTACTCTGTCTAAACCAAACAACGAAAATTACTTAGGTATACTGTGTGCAAACTAGGTAAACATTGAAAACTTACCGCAATTCTGCATTCCTGTCAATGATCAAATCTGTTTTATTTCCATAAATTCTGACTAAAACAATATTTTCACTGCATGGATCTGTATTCAGTTGGCATGCTACCAGTTTATTGGTGATTCCATCTGTAAATAACTGTAAAATTCTTTATTAGTAAATATTTAACAAAATTAAATTGGTAATTAGGTAATGATAATTATATCAAACCTTGAATTTTATATGATCAGAAGGCCAGCTTGGTCTTAAAACAGCAAGAAGTTTCTTAACTCCATCGTATAGATTATTTTCTTCTATTTTAACAGGCACAAATGTATCACCAGATGGAAGACAAACTGTCGACATATTTATTAAAATATAGTTCGCGAAGAAAATTTTTCCGAATCCACACGACAACTGTACAGTTAGGACTACAACAGCACAATAAACTTATTATCTCGACTCGACTCGTACGTGTCGGTGTAACTAAAAGATATTCAATTCAATAGGTATTGTTGTATGCAGTCTTATTTTTACGAAGCAAACTGACAGATAATGATAAATGACATTTTCTTTTTTTGTTGTACACTCCCCATTTTAAGTAGGCAAGGGGATTATTTCTCTTATTTTAGGTAAAAATAGTAACATAAATAGGAATTATGTATCTTTGCAATTTATACTTAATATCCTGAACCGAGTTTAATAATATTTGGTATACGGCTAAAGCTCGAGAAAGAACCTAAGACCGTTTTGGACTAGGAGTGGAGAAAGTCCCTGTTGCGGCCTGTTGTATTACTGCCACGTTTGGTCTATTGCTGGCAAGCGCCGCCAAAAGACTGTTCTGGGTTCGAGTCCCGGACCAAAAAATATGGAGGTAGGAAGTCACAATGCATGACTGGGGCCACAATGCTCGTTGACGCGCTTTTTTCGTACTAAACTTCCTGGCCACGCCACAAAAGCAATTTCAATGATATTTGGCAGTATAATTGTCCATTAAATGTCTATTTTAGTCCATTGTTTAAAAAAAAAATGTCTTCCTAAAGATAATGAGAAATTGAGCAGAATTGGTGGCGTGGCTGGGAAGTATGCTTTGTCGCCACGCCACCTCGCAAATCGTAACAAAAGAGGATATACCTATACTAATTTGTTATCAAATAAATGTCCAGTAATTGTCTGTACTCCTAATCCTTACTAATATTATAAATCCGAAAGTAACTCTGTCTGTCTGTCTGTCTGTCTGTTACGCTTTCACGCATAGAGTACTGGACCGATTTAAATGAAATTTGGTACAGATATAGTCCAGAGGCTAGAAAAGGTTATAGGCTACTTTTTAACCGACTGCGCTATAAGGAAGTAATGTTTTACCCGTTAAACGTCTCTACGCGGACGAAGTCGTCACAGCCCAAACTATTGGACAGATCCAGATGAAATTTGGCATGCAGGTAGATGTTATGACATAGGCATTCGTTAAAAAAGGATTTCCCGAAATTCCCACGGGAACAGGAATTAACGGGAAAATCCTTTTGTATTAGACGCTTGAAATTTGGCATGCAGGTACTTTAATAAATTTAAAGCTTAGTCGAACAGGATATTGTAAAATTCCCACGGGAACGGGGGTAACAAAAAAAAAACTTTTGTATCAAAAAATCTAAACCGCGTAAGATAGATGATTGAGATTTGGCATGCAGGTACCTTAATGGACGTAAAGCTTACTTGCAACGCGATATTACAAAATTCCCAGGGAACGGGCGTTATTGGGAAACAACTTCTGTATGTTAAATCCTGTAGGGCACGCGAACGAAGTCGCAGGCACAGCTAGTACTAAAAATAAGCCTAAAACTAACGTACATACCTACCTTGAACATCAGTGTGCGTTCCCATTGAGGGTCCACACTGGAATTTTGAGCTTTTAAATGTGTCAGGCTTTAGTAAAAGTTCTCAAACGATTGTAAATGCAGTAAAAAAATTGTAAAAGTTGGCATTCAAAAGTTACAATCGTTTAAGTTGGACCCTCAGTCGTGCCTGACTGGTACCCATATCTCATAATCTAGTTGAAATTTGCAACTCCTGTAAATTACTACTTTTAGTAAAAAATTTGTATTTATTTTTATTATGGACTATTCAATTGAGGGACCACCTTTAATCGATTATAACTTTTTAATGGTTTATTTTACAAACTTAAGATTTAATTTACAATCGTTTAAGTACTTTTACTAACGCTTAGTGGCACCCGTATTTTAAATATTAAAGTGGTTATCACTAAATGCAAACATATGGTGTTCGATTGAGGGACCACTTTCTTATTGGTTTTTTTTTATTATTGTGTGAATATTGGGAGGTGAAATTTTATATAAAATGAGCTTTACAATTTTTTTACTAAAAGTAGTAATTTACAGGAGTTGCAAATTTCAACTAGATTATGAGATATGGGTACCTACCAGTCAGGCACGACTGAGGGTCCAATTTAAACGTTTGTAACTTTTGAATGCCAACTTTTACAAAATTTTTACTACATTTACAATCGTTTGAGAACTTTTACTAAAGCCTGACACATTCAAAAGCTCAAAATTCCAGTGTGGACCCTCAATGGGAACGCACACTGAACATCATACCTAAAATAGACATTTTATGGACAATTATACTGCCAAATTTCATTGAAATTGCTTTTGTGGCGTGGCCAGGAAGTATAACACCTTTTTTCGACGTATCTATCCATTGCGTTAGATGAACGTCAACGCAACGCAGGTGCGGCATACAATGCGTTGCTGAGTTGCGACGAAGCGAAATGTATTTATCTTTGTAAACCATGAACTGAGATGCAGTTGCGATGGCATACCCTTTATTCGTAGCGTCAACGCAACGCACCCGTCGCATGATCATCATAGTCGATTGCGTCGTCGCAATCCGTTACGACACTATATATAACTAAGTGGCCCGGGCCCTTACTCTGCCAGACTTATAAAAAAGCACATATACCTACGGTCGAATTGAAAAACCTCCTCCTTTTTGAAGTCGGTTAAAAAACTTCAAAATTTCCCTACTTGTTCGCTAGTTAGAATATTTGCACCGCCAATATAGGAGTAGGTACACAATGTAATGATTTTTTAAATATTTTTATTAATTATCATCCATAAAATTTTAAATTTATCTACCTATATAAGAAGCTATTATGAGGAACGTAATTAGATAATAACATAAATAAGAAAAAATGTATAAAAGAAGTTACACAAACATCATTCTTTACAATTATTTTACTTCTTCACATCCGGATCTTCCTCAAACATGTAATCTCGTGGATTTTTCCTGCTATTCATATGGTGCATCTTTTCACAAGCTTCATAAACGAAATATCCCATGATGAATGCTGTAAAAATGTTATTGTGAATTGAGTAATGTGCTTATTTTGTTAACATAACTGGAATTTCAAATTAGCTGTTTTTTTCTTTTTTCCTAACTGACTAACGATGATGGCTTGGAGGAGCCTTGTCATCATCACCGGGCTTGCGGGGGAGCGGATGGCTCTCACCCCTAAAGTCAAATTAGCTGTGCGGTCGCAACGCAACTGTCCTTTAGGGTTACCATGAGTTTAAAACTTACGCACTCGATATCGCCTACGTAAATATGTCTATGAAAAACTTGTACAGCGCCGCTGGTGGTTACGCGAAGAACTAAAATCGGCCGTATGAAAAAAACAACTCGATAGGTTTTTAACGTACCTACGTAAGTTTTCGATAACCAACTCATGGAAGGCCCTCTTCATAGTGTAGGTTACTTTACTACCTACTTACCTACATAGAACTATCTTCTTGTTAAAGCACATAAATATTAAAGTATTACTACTCACGCGGTACTACAATCAAAACACATTCTCGAAATCTCCGAAAATAATTCGGAATGCCTAACGAAAAAGCTCCTGCATATGGTTTTTGTTCATGTGGGGACAATTTATAGTAAATTATTCCTCGAATCTTTGCAAGTTCACCGAAATGCAAACCCATTTTGGATTATTTCGAAATTGACTGTTTCACAAACAAAAATGAGTTACGGTAAAATCGTTTTCTTTATAATCCTAGATGACAGAGGAGTCACTTCATAATAAGTCTATATAGTTGAAATTATTTTTATTTCGTTTTTCTGTGATTGCATTTTGAGGGAAAAATATTACATAATTAATTCATTAGAGGATTAAACATAGTCGCGCAGCGGGATTATGACTGGGTGGGAGACTAGACTCCCCAAATATTTATAATACAATACTCTTTGGACTAAACACTAGCTAGACCAATAACTAAGGAATAGACCCAGACATGGGATCCCGCTGGGTGTAAACGTCATCATTTTTTGAAGTCTGTTAAAAATGTAATAGTCCAGTCATTTAAGCTTAAATTAGGTAAGAATCTCGGAATTCGAGATACCCAGCTGTAAGTCTGTAAATACTTGGATATTTACACCCTAAAGGTGGTCTCAAAACCTACATATGGTAAAGTAAATGCACCAATTATGGACGGTTTAAGGATTTGTTTTTCGTTTTTTCTTCATAGTTTGTATGTTTTGCAATATACGTTCGCAGGGATTTGGAGGTTAATAAAAAGTCCTTTTCTTAATAACTATTCGATGTTTAAAATCAGTTTTAAACTAGCTTCAATAAAATATAATTTAGGAAAAATAACCTTTGCCAATCTCCATTTATGGACAGGGAAGATCCAGTTATGAACACCCAATTATGGACGTTATCCAATTATGGACACCCATTTATGGACATTCTTCAATTGAATGCTTAAATCTATAACTCAAGAGTATTAGGGTTGAGTAAGTTAGTATAATGAAATAAAAACCATTTAAATTAAATAATAAAATAATGTAATAGGTAACTCAAATATCAATCAACAAACAGTTATCAAAAGTAATCGGCAAAGGCCAAAGCCTTTAAGCCAAGAAAAAACCAAATAAAAAATGTCCTCTTAACTAGCTAGTATTTAAATAGGAGACACGTTCGTTGGTCTATTGGTAGCAAGCGCTGCGTAAGGTCCGAGAGGGCCCCGGTTCGAGTCCGGGGTCGGGCAAAATTTGTGTGAGTTTTTCTGTGATGAAATTTCTCAGCCCGTAGTTAGGAAGCTGGCGGTTGAACGCCCGTGCCTCAGAAAGCACGTTAAGCCGGTGGTCCTGCGCCCGATCTCTTATCGGTCATTCGGATTACCGTCTCACCGAGTTATGAGAGTAAGGGAATAGAGAGTGCACTTGTGTTTGTATAATATGTCCTGCGCACTTGGCTGATTTCAATTGAGATCGGCCGCCATGGCTAAAATCGGTCGGACGCCTTATTATTGAAATAACATTTCAATATAATCATCTCCTTCACTTCTCGATCTTTAAGCAAATTGGTTTAGAGGTTAAATAAAAATTTTAAAAAACCTTCACTCTTTTCTATTCACTTTGCCAACAATAATCAAAAATCAAATGTCTTCTTACTAGTTTCATACCTATCAAAATACAGCTATAATCAGTCTCAATAATTACTTATACATAAAATCACGCCTTTTTCCCAGAGGGGTAGGCAGAGATCACTTCCAGCGATCCACTTTTCACCTCTGTGGGAAACGTGACGTGACTGGTTGTGGACCACGTCGCTGCCATTCTGCCTTGTGCGCTGTTATGACAAGGTTATTGCGGTCCCGCGAGTAGGTAGAATATATGACGGGGAAGGAAAAAGGGAGGAAGGATACTATCGCCTCGGATGATTTGGACTGAGTCGATAGTAGCTCGAGGACCCGGGTCGCTTACCCGTATACCGTTCGCCACCCACCGGACAGATAGTTGTGACTGGTATCCCCTGACTGTAATATAATTATTATGTATATTACCCTGTCTTAAATTATAAATGTGACATGACATAAAAAAACACAAACAACTCAATAAAAATTTTTTTTTGAAAAGTTATTCTAGTTATTATTTTCTAAATAGTGGATATTTTCTGTCCTTTTCTCACTTCTTTAATTGCATTTGCCATTTGTTCTTTAGTATAAGCTTTTCTAGTCGCCATATCTAAAGTGAAACAAAATTTATTTATTTAAAAAATTTGAACCTATTTTGGACACCCATTTATGGACACAATGTTCATAATTGAATTATTAAATTTAAAGTCTTAATTTGCGACCGATTTAAAAATAATGATAAAGGTAAACGATTGTACAACTATAAGATGTATGAAAAACGTATATTTGTAAAATATCCTTCATGGACAAAATGTCCATATTTGGGTACAGGCTTACAAAAATATCCAATTATGAACATCGATAAATTCCGAGGCTAAAATTACTATGAGGTTTTAGATTAGAATATATAATTAACCTTTTTATTATCAGTAATTCAATAAATAATATCATTTTTTAACAACAATATTACACTTGTCATAAAAAAAGCTAATACATTTACTTACATGCATTGCGCTCCTTATAAGAAATTTCAAATCTCGACACCAAAACGCACCGCACTATACTCTATTCCAATTATGAAGTCCTTTTTGACAGATGTCAATAGTTCAGTACTAGGGAAGTACCCTTAGAAATCGATATTCAGCGGCAACGATTCTCGATTTGTAACAAATTTAAATCGAACTAACTTCCAAAAACTAAGGTTAATAAAAATTATCGAAAGAACAATTTTAGACATGCAAAAATTCCAAACTTTTTTTTGTCGGAAAAAGAAATACACGATTGGATGTTTAGTTTAATAATAATGAATAATGATAGTTAAGTTATTTAAAATTTACACTGAGTTTAAATGATCATAACAGTTATAGGCTCGTGTCAAAGACTCGTTAATTAATGGCACCGAATGTTTGACACCGTTTGCTGCCAGGAGTGTTTGCACCGAGTACCTATAGTTTCAACACTAAATTAATTATTCGAATTTTATCGCGTAATGGAGTAACTCAACAGTTGATATGAGCATCAGATTAAAATAAAAACAAACAATTCATTTAAGTTTTTATAGTTATTAATCATCACTGCTTGATTTATTAATATATTTTGTTATTTAATCAGTTTACATATTACCCGCAAAGGACTGCACTAATTATTACGTTTTATTGTAAAATGCATTAAAGTTATAAGCAGTCCCATTGCCGCTAGATTCATTTTCATTCGCGAATGATCGGTTTAACTGACCGAATACTTGAGGCACGTCACTACGTTTAAAAGTAAAACATAAACCATAGTACGTAACTGCATACGCGCAAAAAATATTATTTTATTTTGAAGTTCAGATATAGAAACAATAGTTAGATCAAAAACAATAAGTTAATTTTGCTTGTAAATTAATTGTCGGGTGTTTTTGCATAATTGTATATTTTTTAAATAACGATTTCCTACTAAACACAAAGAGTGATATTAAATTGAATTTATTTGAAACGTGCAGAGTTACGTTCTTCGAAATGTCAAAAAGGACTTCATAAATGGAATGGAGTATAGTAAGAATGGTTATAGTCGAAAATAATATAGCGGAGAGCTGTCAAATGTTGTTTACATCAAATCTAGAATTTTGGTACAACCGATTGATGTTGCTGTTGGAAAAAAAATACCTATTGGTTTCTTATTATTGGAGGCATTTTTGAAAACTGTCCATAATGGGGTCCGCGTCCATAATAGGTGCATTTACCTTAGGTAGGGTGTACGCAACTATTAAATTTTCAAGGTCAAATGTCACAAATAGCAATTTTAAGCACTTTTGAGCGAAACGGGAAGTTTTATCATAAAAGTGTGTAGGAAGAAATTACTTATCATCTATTTATCTAAAAAAATTGTCTGTACGCTTTATTCCTAAGATTCACCAATTCAGAGATACAGCGATGCAAATAGTTGAAAAAGTTGTATTTTCAAAAGCTTCCAGGCCCACGTGCGATTGTGCTAGATAGTTAAAATTTTCACGAATGATGTATTTCAATAGCTTCTATAACATCTAATACTAGAAAAACCTTAAAACCAATGTTTAAGTGGGTTCTCATACAAAAATTATGGCTTTTTTTTTCTCACACTTGGCCGATTTTTAATGTGGTTACCTCAGTAAAACTATTCCAATCAACACCATTTCTACATGAAGTACACGTTCTTCTTATGGGAGCCCCATAAATAATCGTTTTATGTTGTTTTAGTATTATAAGTCTTTCGCGTTTCAGTGCATTAAAAAGTACGAATTTTTAGAATTTCTGATTGAAGTATAACTGAAAAAAGAAACATTTTAAAAATGTTAACTGTCCATCTAACTCTATCATGAACGTGAAGGCCATATTATTAACCAAATTTCAATTTAATGAAACATAGAAATCTTAAATCTTCAGAATACTGAAAACAACACAAAACAATTATTTAACTAGGCTTCCATATAAACAACGTGTTCTTCATGTATAAAAGGTGTCGTCTAGAATAGATTTACTGGGGTAACCACGTTAAAAACCGGCCAAGTGTTGTTGCAAAAAAGAAAAACACAATATTTGTATGAGAACCCACTTAAACATTGGTTTTAAGCTTTTTCTAGTATAAGATCTTATAGAGGCTACTCAAATACATCATTCGTGAAAATTTTAACTGTCTAGCACAATCGCACGTGGGCCTGGAAGCTTTTGAAAATACAACTTTTTCAACTATTTGCATCGCTGTATCTCTGAAATGGTGAATCTTAGGAATAAAACGTAGCGACAAATTTTATAGGTAAATAGAAGATAAGTAATTTTCTCCTACACACTTTTATGATAAAACTTCCCGTTTCGTTCAAAAGTTCATAAAACTGATATTTGTGACATTTGACCTTGAAAATGTAATAGTTGCGTACACCCTACAATATGTAGGTTTTGAGACAACTTTTAGGACGTCGTCAATATATAAGTATTTACAGACTTACAGCTGGGTATCTCGAATTCCGAGATTTTTTCCTAATTTGACTGGACTATAACGCTGTATGGAAGATTATTTCATTGCTCATTTCTCATCGTAAGGTTTACCTTGATATGAAAAATGAGTGATTTTATGTGTATGAACCCAAAAGTATTGATTTATTGAATCATTTGTCTATCTGTGCGTTAAATATACCTATAGTAGTAAGATCAAAAATCTCTTTTCCACACGGACAAGTCGCTGTCACAGCTATCTATACTAATATTATAAAGCTGAAGAGTTTGTTTGTTTGAACGCGCTAATCTCAGGAACTACTGGTTCGATTTGAAAAAATCTTTTTGCGTTGTATAGACCATTTATCGAGGAAGGCTTTAGGCTATATAACATCACGCTGCGTCCAATAGGAGCAAAGATACAATGGAAAATGTGTAAAAAACGGGGGAAACGCGAACGAAGTCGCTGGCACAGCTAGTTTAACGATATTTTTTCGAACTGGAGTAAAAACCTCACAGTGGCGCCCCGGGGGGCTTTCTATACTGTAAAATAAACCAAACAGGGTGTTTTGTAGCAGTTTTATTGTTGTTGTTTACATAATGACGCTAAAGCCGGACACAGTACTTACTGAATCCTGACGCCTTACCCATGGAGATAATCTAATCGTAAGGTACATTAAAAACCTATCGAATTGTTTTTTTCATGCTACCTATTTTAGTTCTTAGCGTTACCGCTAGGGGGTTACGCTGTAATGTTTTTTAAAGACATTTTTTGCAAGAGCGATATCTCGAGTCTTGTCACTTTTTTAACTCATGGTAGCGCTATTGGTGTCGATTCACTGGAAAGTTGGAAAATGGAAATCGTCACCTTTGGGGACGTACAAATCTTTTTTGTCTTTCTCTTTCCTATTGAGGAAGACAGGACTGAAGGTTTATTCTCGGTCGGGGTCGACAGGGAATAAACCGTATTATTTTAAATAAAAATACACAATGAATTGTTAAATCATTCATTTACTAAGCTTTAACATTAAAAATGCGCAAATAACGTTATTAAATGGTCGAACCATTTGTGTTTGTAAATGTACAACATAGGCCAGAACCTATTCATATAGAGATTAGAATAAATCAATGGAAATGCGAGACATGTGTGGCGTAACTAAAAGTTCTCATTTATATGCAAATTAAAAACCACCACAGGATATATTAAAAGCGTTACAGTTGGTACTAGCATGTTTCCTATTCGTTTTGATAAAACAATTTGTACACCATTTACGAACATGCCAAGGTTTGGCAGCTCGGTTAGCCAATCATAAAATTTTCTATGAATATTCAAGATAATAGGTGGAACAGAAATATTATTGAGAATTCTTTATATAACATAATTTTATTATGAATTTGTACATCTAACATATTTTGTCAATTATGGAATACCTGTGTAATATTCTGACATCAACAATCCATATAAAATAATTTTAGTCTCTGTGGCGATACAAAGGAAGGATTGACCAAATATTGTTTCTTTATCAGATTTAACACTAATCTGATATTATATAAATAGCAAGACAGCCAAGTCATCATTTGGCGCCCATTGTTAAAATTAACATTTATCAATTGGATAATATAATATTCATGTATCTTGTATCTTTAGATATTCAATGCTTAGGATAGACAATTACATTTTTTTCCGAACATTGTACTACTTGATGACTTGGCCATCTTTCTACATATGTACTTGACGCCTTCATAATAAAATCTTAACGAATCATAATATACTTAGTACAGCATAATTATAAGTAAGAACACTGCACTTTTGTAGTGTTTAATTTACTATTATTACACAAGTTGTGAGTTTGATTCAATAATTGGAATGGCATGTAAGTTTTTCTGAAGTAGCCAGTGCTTTACTGAGCAAATACTAAAGCATACTTTAAATTTAAGTGTATTGACTAAAAAAAAATATTATATTCTAAATATCAAAAGAGCAATTTATGTTGTCACAAATGCTCTGAAGTAGTTTTTAATTTTCTAATTATTGAGTGACTAAATTCATTTGATTTATCACATTTCATAAGGGGAACCTGGAAGTCGCAGTAAAATGCACCAGGGCATACAAAATTCAACAAAAAATATATAATCATGTTAAATTAATACTAGTTTGGGTTACGTCAAATTAGAAATGCGCGACTATATTTATTCCTATAATATATTCAAGTTATTTCAGCTGAAAAATAAAAAGTAAGTAACACACGTGATCGACCGGCCATACTGACATCTGGATTAATAATAAATATTAACTATAATTTAACAGCGCTCGTATCGAGGGAGCCATTCGTATATCGATCAGAAGACTAAATAATAACAATTTAGTATTTTATACAAAACTAAGGTATAAATTTCGAATCTATCTACTCGTAACACTAAATCGAAGCGTCGAGATGATGGACTAATGAAACGAGAATTTCGATCAGTCGCATTGAGTATTCGGGTTGATTGGTCTTAGATTAGTTTTTAGTTGAATAGTGCGTAATGTACGGTGTCGGGGTGAGGGTAGTTATTATTTAGTCTCGTGTCGCGCGCGTTCACTCCACGTCCATGTGCTCCTGCGGCGCGGCGCCGGGCTGCCCGTCGCCCGCCGTGGGGTTGCTGGGCGGCGGCGTCTTCTCCTTGGGCTTCGGCTTGTTAAGAATGGGGTTGACGATGTTCTCCAGATTCTGCAATGAGAAACGTATCTTGTGGAATAGGATTCATAGAATTTTGTTATACATTTCCTTGAATTGACCCCCATGAAAAATGTATTGATATAAGCAAGATTTCGATAACTACTTTCGAGTAAAACTCAATAGGACCCAGCGGTCTAAAAATCTAAGTAATAGATAAAATCGGGAAACAAGACCGGTTCAGTGGAACAGACGATCATACTGTTCATGGCCAAAAATCGGTTCACAGGTGACAGGTCTCGATACCGTGCGTCTTATATACCAGAATGTGTAAAAAGATACGAAAAAGAAGTCCCTCCAAGTTTAGATCCCGAGGGGGATCCGGGGCTAACCCAGAAATATTAGAGTTCCATTCCCACCCGGGACAAATATTCGTGTGACGAAAATCGGTGTTTATTCCGTGTCTGGGTGTGTCATTAAATATATTTAAGTATATTTGTGTATCCACTGTCGATTCCGATATCTGTAATACAAGTGCTCAAGCTACTTATGTATGTGAAGTTGTGTAATGTGTATTGATTTATTGTAGGTAACAGGAGGCCGGGCGGTACCTGTCGCTCCTGGCGGATCTGGTGCGTGGTGTGCTTGGGCGGCGCGTGCGGGGGCAGCGCGGCGGCGGCGCGGCGCGCTGCCTCGGCCCAGCCCAGCGCCGCGCCCGCCGCCTCCGACACCTTCTGCATGTCGGCCTCCGACAGGTGGGCGTACTTCGCGTCGCCGGCCCTGAGGAAAGCGTTCGCGTTACTCGCTGAATGGAGCGATCGAATATTCTCCCGGATATCCGAGATATGTATGTAGATCGAGACGATTACGATTTGTATGAAGTATTTAAAAATAAACAGTGACACGGTACAGTTTTAGCTAAAATATGCCGCTGCGGACGCTGATGTTTTTCCGAAGTGCTATCGGTGCGCTTGCCGGTGATTTATTGGTAAAAACATTTTTCTGTCACGACTCTGTACAGTAAATGTACTTACAGTTCGCTACACTAAAACTATACTTACAAGTATAAATAAATACTTATAAGATTTTTTAGATTAAACTACTCACTTGTACTGGTCGACGGCTTTGTTGGCTAATTGCACAGCCAACGAGAGGTCGTCGAGTGCGCCCGGCCGGAGCTCGAACTCCAGACGCCTCTGTTTGATGGGCTCGCCCTCAGTCCGCAACTCTGTCAGTTTGTCACTGTACACCTAATGAAAAGAATAGTACACGTGTATATAATCGTAATCGAGTCCCAATTGATGAGCTGTTTACCACAGAATCAGTCAAATTAATACATTAACAGCCGACTATTTAAAACACGCGTACTCTGAGTACGCGATCAGCTGAACATCATATACCTGTCGGTTCTGATCTTCACCCTCGTCGTACAGCCATTGTTCGAGAGCATCCAGTTGGTTGATGAGCTTGGTGCGCTGGTCCTCTGCTACGAAGTCGTGCAGAGATTCGCCCTCAGACAGCTTTCCGCGAAGTTCATACACATACTCCTCAAGGGCATTGCGGGCGTCTGCGCGCTCTTTCTCTTGTCTATCTTGGGCTTGCATTTTTCCCTATAAAAAATTATAATTGTATTGGACTTAGTTAAACATTTGAGTCTTCATTATCATCCAAAAGCTACCAAAATGTATTAAGATTTATAAAGAGCATATTTAAATACATTACACATTAATATATACCTATCTTTAACAAATATCATGTGTGAGCAAGGCAAAGATGGGACAAACATTTTTCACATTTGTACTGAGTAAATACTTTTGTTTTCCTAACTGATATAAATGATTATGGATTGAAGTACCCTCTCTTCATCACTAGACTTGCAGGGAAGCGGATGGCTGACCCCTTAACTGAGTAGTAGCAGTGTTTCTGCAACAGCTTAAACTATGAAAGTATGTACCTCTTGTTCCATGTAGGTATTCACTTCTTGCTGAGAGAATCCATGAGTTCTGGCATCAATAGGTAATTCCACAGTTTTTACTACAACCTTTTTGGACTTCTCTTTGGATTTGTCCTTTTTGTCATCAGCATTATCCTGGTAAAATAAAGCAAAAGGTTCACATCTTATATATATTTGTTATGACCCCACCACCGTCTTTGCTTGGAAAGATCTATTCTTACTAAAACTGCAAAATATATAATTTATATTATATCCAATACTTCCAAGCGCCGCGGTGACCCATTTGCACCTATAAGATACATAATACAGCCCCTAATGTAATAAAAACATCAAGGAACCTTATTTTAATCTAATATAATAATAAAAAAAATTATTAATAACAACAGCAGGATTAACAGAACATGCGTGGACACAGAGACAGAACTTTATAAACGAAAATTGACTCAAAAAGCGAGTAAAACAAGACTATTGAAGGTGAGATTACAGTCTCATGAAACAAAAATGTGCAAATGGGACCTCAATTGATGAGGATGGGGAAAACAAATTGTGGTGTCTGTTGCTTAGACGGTTCAGATTGAGATAAGGCGACATGCAAGCCTCGCGAGCAACAGGCACCACGACGGCACTCGACACGCGCTACCGACACGTACCCCGGTGAACCACTGGCCTACTCTCTGTGTCCACGATTGTTTTTGTTGCGGCTCTCCTTTCATTTCGTCTTCCCTCACCTCTTGGTTCTCGGGCCCATTCTGTTGCTGTTCCTGTGCGCCGTTAGTATCCATCGGAGCTTCCTGACTGTTAGGAGCGTTCTCATTCGAGTTCTCCATTTCGACGCCGTCGTTTTGAGAGGCGTCTTGTTTTTTTTCTACCAGGGACGCGGAGGCTACGGTTATGATGCCGTGAATGTTCACGCGAACTTTGAGTTTTACTTTTTGGGACTCGCCCTCCGGTGTGGGTTGCACCTCTTTAATGTGCCACTGACCTGACGAGCAAGGTTTACTGTGTAAAATAACAGTTGATAAAAATACTGCAACATTACAAAGCATATTATGATGAAAAACTTACCGATAAATGTATCCGGGAATGGAACTTGATCAGAATAATAAGCACTAACAGTGAACGGTTCTTTCCTGTAGAATGTCAACATCTTTGAGAAGGGTGCGGCATGGAAAGCTGGGAAGACCTGGAAATGGTATAAATCAAATTAATACTCAGTTAGGCAAATGAATAATAAACACATTGAAATAATAATAGCTTTTTATTTGTAAATTGCACATGTGTATCTCAATAGGATATGGCAATAAGGAAAAAAATGGCATCACTGCCGAATGGAATATAATTATTCATTTTACGGTTGTGCCTTCTTAAAATTATTATTAGATAAAATTAAAGCTATATAAAGAAATTTAAATAGTAAGTGAAGCCTTTCATTAATATGCTACCGCTAATATGTTTTGGATAATTAACTTAAGTAGAGTAAGAGGATCGTTTTGTATTCGATACACATAACAAGTTATGCAGATCCAACTATTGTGGTATTAAAAAGCTTATATGATACCTCCATGTCGCCGTCCTCGCCGCGCGCGGCGTCCCAGGCGAGGCGCACGGCGTAGGGCTGCACGTCGGCCACCGCGAACTCGCGCACGCGCACCGCCGGCGACAGCATCGCGCACTGCAGCGCGCAGCCGCGCGACACCGCCTCGTCCTGCGGCACCAAACACAGTCAAACCTTACACTACAATGAGGGTTTTCGCTTATAAGAACTTCACAAGATGGCAATACGTAGGCGTCAGGTCCAACTGCAGCGTGATTGGTTATTTTTGACGTGACATTGACAAACATGTCAATATTCACCAATCACGAAGCAGTTAGACCTCATATCTGCGTCTCGCCATCTAGTGGATATCTTATACACGAACACCCTCATTGGAGGATATTACAAAAATCTAAATTGATAAAGAAGGAGAAACCGACTGACCGACTGGCATATCAACGTACAGCCTAAATTGCTAAACATAGGCACTTGAAATATGGATGGGAGTTTAGATACGGTAGATGTGTGTACTGAGAAAGGTATTCCTGAAATATCCATGGGAATTAGCGAGAAAATCCTTTTCTATGATCTTAACCTAAGTTAGACGCTTGTGGCATGTAGATACCTTAGTACTAAAACTTTGCAACAGGATATTTCAAAATTCTCGAAGGGACAGGAGTCAGTGGAAAAAAAAAAATTATGAAAAAATCTAAACTGCATAATAAAGATGATTCAAATTTGGCATGCAGGTACCCCAATGAACATAAAGCTTACTTGCAAAGAGATATTGCAAAATTCGGGAACGGAAGTAAAAAAACAAGTATACATATAAAATTACATTATACTGATCTGATTATGAGCTAAGAGTTGTTAGACACTACCAAATACGACATTGAGCAAGTCAATTTGTTATTCTAAGCGTCTTTGACATGCGAACCGAAGAATCGATACGAAAATTGCATACTTACTACTAGATGGACTAGGAGAGTTAGCTAGTAAAGCTGAGTGCAGCTTCTGCATTTTAACACTAAACTAAACAGAGTTTGCGACACTCAAGACACTATGGAATTTAAAATCTTTAGATTGTAGTTAGTAGTGGTTAGATGTATATTAACTGACCTGGTTGAGAGTAGTTGATGCTTGCTTCCCGAACACTTGCTCAATCAATGCTTTAACAGCGGGGATACGAGTGGATCCTCCCACTACTTCTACAGAAGAGATGTCCTCAGGTCTCAGTTCTGAAAACATAATTTACATAACACTTAATTTTATTTCCTCCACAAAAATTATGATAATTTCGTGAATAAACACTATGATGCAGCATCATTATGGTAATGTACACTATATTCTTGTGATGTTTCATCAAAATACAATCAATAGAGTTTGTGTGATAGCACTACAAACATACATTCTTCAACAAATTTTAATGTTTTTAAAATTTGTTTTATTTCAGCGAAGTCTTCAAGCAATAGACAGTACTATCTACCACTTTGTGTTCTTCCTGTTTATCTTTATTTCTTATCTTAGTGTTCTCAATTCTAACATCAGCAACAATATTGTTTATCATATTGTTGAAAATAAATCTATCAAAAAACTTTAGATTAGAAAGCTTTGTGGGCTTCAAATAGTAGAATATAATACTATATACTCACTAGCATTGTGCAGTATCGCCCGTAGAGTCCTCTCCACCTTGGTGAAGGTCTCGGCGCAGATCTGCTCCATCTGGGCGCGCTGCAGGTCGCCCGACACGTCGCGCTCCTCCATGAAACACTCGATGTTGAGCGGAAGGCGAGTACTGTTCGCCGACATTTGTTTCTTCAGTTTCTCCACCTCTTGCAGCAAACGCAAATACGCCCTAGAATGGTTAAGTAAAATTACTACATAGGATCAGGGTAAATAGGTTTTCAATCAGTTCCTGACGACTGAGTGAGTACAGTACGTACAACTAGGTCATTGGATGATATATTACCTGGTTATGTAGTTACTTTTAATTAGACACTGACCTGACCAGAACTTTTATTTATTGGAGCATTTTTGTTGATATTAAAAAAACGAAATATCCCTGAAGTGGGATATGATGTTTCATATCCCATTCCAAAAGCACTGAGTGTTATGAGTGCTATAAAAAGCAAAATTTTGAACATTTATATAATTACCTCTGGTTTTTCTTGGGGTCCAACTTGTACCTAGTCAGGAAATCTTGGCAGAAGTGTTCAGCCAGAGCAGTGTCGATGTCCCTGCCTCCACATTGAGGATCAGAAGCAGTAGCCAGTATACGCAATTTTCCTTTATTGAAGGCACATGCAGATACCTATAAAGAACAAAATTTTGATTTGATAATGTTATCAAAAAAGATTGTATTAGACCAATCAAATAGTCTAGGATCAGATGATTAAAATCATATAAAAACCATTCCATGTTTTTGTAGGATATTTCATATTTATAAACAACATCAACATACCTGAAGTGAGCTGTTGCCAAAATCAACAAATACAACATTACGAGGTTTTTCTTCAGGAGCGGGCAGATCCTGTTTGTATATGCCATAAGTAAGAGCAGTTGCAGTAGTTTCATTCATTAAACGCAGTACATTCAGTCCTGAAAGCAGATTATTTCGAAATCAATAATACTGAACACATAAACTTATTTACACCGTAATGCAAACATCTCAAGGGACCTATAAAGTTTATTTCACAACAACCAAATATTAAAACAACTTTGTATTGAAAGTTACTAAGAAAATATTGGTTAATGTTTTGATTTGTTATCAAATTTCATTGGGTGTAGCAAACAATTAAATGAAAAAGTATTTGTGAAGGAATCTGCAACATATATTTAAATTAGACTGTTGAAATGATAATTGTATTGAAGTTTTAACAATGATAACTATTGGAACCAACCTATTGCTCTTTGTAAAAGGTAAAGAGGTTAAGGCCATGTCACTATGATGATTGAAAAAATATGGTTACCAATTCAAGTATTGGTATCCATTAATTCTGATAATCACAATACATTACTGAATGTATTGTGATTATCAGAATTAATGAAATAATCAAGGTCTAAAATATAGCAATAGCTATTAGTGGTAATGGTTTGAAGATTAAATTTTCTTTGTTAGATCATCCATCAATTCATTTAAAGAAATTTTATGTAAACAATTCCAAGAAATTGTAATCTTGTATCTCATTAACCAGTACTGTCTAATATTATTTTTGCAGCAAGACCAACAATTGTTAATGAAACATAGTATTACACAAACTTAACTCACCAGAAATAGCAGCAGCATCTAACAAAGCATTACGCTCAGAATTTGTGAAGTAACTAGGAACAGAAATAACACAGTCATTGATCTGGGTTTGAAGAGCAGTAGCAGCACTATCCTTCAATTTAGTGAACAACATTGCCGTAATCTGTAAAATAAAACAATACATATATATTAAACATGATGAATCACTTTTTTGCCATTTGGTTACAGAACCCTATAATATCAAAAACTGAGATAAGCCATATCATTGAAATTCTTCAGTTAGTATTCTATATATCATTTAGAGAAACATGATTCTGAGAGTAAGTGCAAAACACAAAGACCTTGCATGCAATAAGTATGCTTCGACTTGACTTGACTACAGATCTGCATTAGCTTACCGAACATACATAACAATGTAAAGAAGCAATGCCTAATATTTTATGTATTCATAAAAAACTATTTCAAAATTGGTACAATATCAAATATAAGTACTTACTTGCTCAGGGCTAAACACATTATCTTCACCAAGATAGTTGACCCTAATCCCAATACCTCCATCTGGTCTCTGTTCTGTTTTAAATGGGAAATGCTTTAATTCCTTTTGAACATGTGGGTCGGAAAATTTTCTACCCAATAATCTTTTAAACCCAAATACAGTGTTCTTCATATTTGTGACCATCTGATTTTTAGCAGCAACACCCAATATTCGGTTTTTTGATGAAAATGCAACACATGATCTGAAAATGGTGAGAGTAGGAATAAATATTGAACAAAAATACTATGTCATAAATCTACATAACCTTCGAAATAACATAACCTTGTAATTAATAATTAAAATTTAATCGATACTTCAAGTATTATTAAAAATAATGACATTGATCAATGACTTTATTCTAACATCCTATATGAAACTAAACTGTAAATTATGTGGAAATCAAGACTGAATGACATGCTCATTCTGCTCTTTTGAGTAGATGAGGCTGCACTATGTACGATGTGAACAGTGTGTCAAATGTGAAATCTTTTAACTCAAAGCTAAAGAAAATTTTGTAATTTTCAATGAAATTTTACTTACGGAGTCCCTCGAAGGCTGTAATCGTTGGCTATTGTTTCAATACCACCTGCCTTAGCTACAGCAATGTAGCAAGATTCATTGCCGAAGTCTATACCGATTACAGACATAGCCGCCATGGTAGTGCAAAGTGTTTCGCTATAATATCGTATTTATTTGTCTCACGCAATTTTCTCACAATCCGCTCCACACAACACGTTGCTAAAGCCTTGCAATCGCTCAATCAATCGAACGCCGGTATACCGCACTCGTCCTTACCCGAATTTTCTAGAAATACTACTTTTTTTTAATTCTGTTGGCAGAAATGTCAAATTTATCCACAGATAATTTAAAAGCTCTATGATATAACTCTATGGTAATATCAAGGATGTGATAAAACTATGCTTCTGGGCAAGTCCATTTCATAAGTGCAAAATAGATTTAAATTACTTATACATTTAGTTATTGTTCCAAATGAACGATTATTGTATTCTTATGCTCTGATACTGTATTGTAATCCACAAAATTAAATATACTTTTATATCTGAATGCAAAGGATATAAACGTAATTTATGTAAATAAAAAACTACAAAATTAAATTTTTGTAGCTTTTATTTAATGGTCCATGGTTCAGAAAGAGAAAGGTCATAGTTGTTTAGTTCGCTCTAAATTCATATTCGTTTCCGACAAGTGTGAGTTTGTTTGCGCGTGTGTGAGTGAGTGAGGAGGGGGGTTGTGATTTTTTACACTCAACAGCCACTCACTCACTCACTAGTAGAGTAGTCACTTTTTGACGCCTGAAAACTGAAAAGAGCCGATAGGTGGGTATACGTGTTGATGTATTCCTGAAATGTTTATAATAATTTTTGATCAGTTTGCCGGCTGTCAAAATTTGTAGTTAAATAATATGGTACTTTTGGAAAGCATACAAATTATATTCAAACCAAAAGTCCATGAGGTTACTTAATCTCAACTTGTCGTGTACACAACGTACACATTATTGTATGAAAGTTTGTTACACTGTAGGTAGCTAACTTTGCGTTTTCATGGTTACGTACTTGGGTACCTACAGTCTGTGAGGTCACCTTCAGACAGTTGATTTGATAATACCGTGCTATCTATGATAGTACTTATTTATTCTCTCAGTTTTACACAGTGCTGCTTCTTGTATGCTTTGTTGTACATGTACAGCTAAAATCTGTTTTTGGATAAAATAGTACCTTTGCCCTCTAGTGATATACGGAATCCTGATTATTGCTTAATTACTGTCATAACTTGTTTCAAGTTCGTCATTATGAGTGGAGAACCTCACGCGAAACGGACCAAAATGAGTGCTCTTGATTTTTTGAAACAATACTCGGTGGTTGTGGCGGACACTGGGGACTTTGAAGGTAATTCATAAAAATTTAATAATTAAATCAAATTATAATTTTAATTAACTCTTATATTGTACAAAAGTATTTTATCTTTCCACTTGTAGTTTTGACCTTGTAATGTTCTCTAAGTGCAATTGGTTTTAAGTTTTGATTTTCATCATACATAGATATTTAATTATAAAAATCAACATGACTTTTTTTGTGTATGTTTATGCATTATATAATTTTAATGTGGATTTTTGATGATTTTCAGCAATGAAAGCTTACAAGCCTACAGATGCCACAACCAACCCCAGTCTTATCCTGTCTGCTGCTGCTATGGAGCAGTATCAGCATATTCTTGACAAAGCTATCAAGTTTGGAAAGGATACTGGAAGGTACCAGCAAACCTACAATAGTTTAAAATAAATTTAACTTTAAACTATCCTTATGCCCACAATTCTGGCTGAGTGAAGTCAGCCAATAAGTAGCCTATGTTCTTTCTCAGTCTTTAGACTATCTGTGTACCAAATTATTTTTGAATCAGTTTAGTTGTTTTGGCATGAAAGCTCTACATAGTTACTTTCACATTCATTAATATATTAAAAGGGATTTTAGATAATTAAGTATGTCTTAAATTTAGTGCTTCTTTAACAAGCTATTCATGAGTTATTAAATTAAAGCAAAACTTGCATAATAAGAAGATCAAGATAATCAAAACATAATTTATTGTTTCAGTACCGTTGAAGAACAAGTAGCAGAAACTCTGGACATGCTGAGTGTACTCTTTGGCTGTGAAATTCTTAAAATTATTCCTGGTAGAGTGTCTGTTGAGGTTGATGCAAGGTGAGAAAATTTTTATGGATAGTGGAATATATGTAATTTTTATTTCAATTACGAAAATTTACGTAATGTAGGTATGTACTTAATTTCAACATACAGATTGGTAACCAATTATGAAGTACATTGTATAATATGTTACTAATTTATTTTTTTAAAACCTATCCTTTCATGTTGTTTAAGGGGTAGGCTTTTTAGACAAATTTAACCCTTTGTCTGCCAGATTTGTTAACCATAAACTGTGAACATTGTGATCTACTACATATTTATTATGAAATATATACACTATACATATACAATACACAATCTAATAGTAATATAAAACATACAACCAACACATCCATTGATTATTTATTTTAAATATTATGTTTCTTTTTTTCAGGCTATCTTTTGACAAGGAAGCTAGCATTGCCAAAGCTATTAAATTAATTGGTATGTTTGCGGAATATGGAGTGAAGAAAGAGCGTATTTTGATCAAATTGGCTTCCACATGGGAGGGCATTCAAGCTGCAAAGTAAGTTACACATTACATTTTGTTATGATTTCCTTTTTCGTTTTATAAATTGCTTAACACATTCAGCATTAATGTCTGTAGGTGCACAACACAAATTCACAAAATATATATTTTCTTATTTACAGGGAACTGGAGAAGAAACATGGAATTCATTGTAACTTGACATTGTTATTTTCGTTATATCAAGCAATTGCTTGTGCTGAGGCTAATGTTACCCTGATATCGCCTTTCGTTGGGCGTATCTTAGATTGGTAAGTACATACTCGAAGATGTATAAAAGTATACATAGTTAGCGTAGCATTTTTCGTCGTCACTGTAGTGATTGATGGGGTAACTATATCCCAACTGTTTAGTATAAATAATATTTTAACCCTTTATCGCCAAACTAAAAATGTAATATATTTTTATTTGTTTTTTAGTGTTGGTTTGAGCTCTGATGTATACCTATTATAAATTCGGAAAAACCAACGTGAGGCGCGATGACTTAAGTTCGTGGGTTCAAGGCCCAGTCCAGCCAGGCATAAAATGTGCATTTTTACCAGCTCTAATTCCAATTATAAAATTTGTTTTGTTTTCTAACCATGTTGATCAGTGAAGCCTTGACTAAGACGCTATCGGCAACTAAGTTATTAAGCTCATATTACTGTAAGACCTATAATGTCCACTTAGTTTTATATATAATAAAAACTTTGACTTTCTTCTGTTACAGGTACGTTGAGCACACCAAAAAGACGTACGAGGGCAAAGAGGACCCCGGCGTAGTCTCAGTGACTCGCATCTACAACTACTACAAGAAGTTCGGCTACAAGACGCAGGTGATGGGCGCGTCGTTCCGCAACCCGGGCGAGATCCGCGAGCTCGCCGGCTGCGATCTGCTCACCATCAGCCCTAAGCTGCTGCAGGACCTTGCCAACAGCGAGCAGCCCTTGAAGAGAGTGAGTCATTTTTGATCGCCAGATCATACATACATACGAACAATCACGCCTTTTTCCCAGGGGGGTAGGCAGAGATCACTTCCAGCGATCCACTTTTCACCTCTGTGGGAAACGTGACGTGACGGGTTGTGGACCACGTCGTCGCCATTCTGCCTTGTGCATTGTTTACAAGGACATTGCGATCCCACGAGTAGCAAGGATATATGACGGAACGATATATGATGGCCATATCATTATTTATTTATTATCATAATGGAGAATGTGTGTGATTAACATATTAATGTAGCTATGAAGTCTTTGATAAACTGAATCAATATGTGCGTGCAATTCGTTTCGCCATACAGCATTGACATCATACATGTTTAACGATCTGACCATTTGCATTTTTCATACTAATGCAACAAAGATATATTATGAGGTGAAAATGATTTTTCTTCGTAATTTCACATTCAAAAATATAAATTCGTTTTACAAATAACAATGTGCCAATACATACTTAATGTTCCATTGCGAAATTGGAACACAGTAACATTCTACATTACAAAATACAGTTTAAAAACTACCACACTAAACGGAAAAAGGCGCAACTTGAATTAAATATCTTACGAAATGAGACAGCAATAGACATTTCAACTGGGTGCTCCAATGATCATGTTTATAAATAACAGAATTTGTAACATTTTTGATGATGATAACATTTCAGAGAACTTTTTTTATGTCTTTTTTTTTAACTTATACTTTATGTCATTACTAAATATTTGATAAAAACAAACCATTGACATCCAATCTATTTTTCAGGTACTTGATCCAAAAGTAGCTGCTGAAAGTGATATTGAGAAGATATCGCTTTCGGAAGCGCAATTCCGCTGGCATTTCAATGAGGATCAGATGGCAACTGACAAACTGTCTGACGGGATTAGGAAGTTTGCTGCTGACACCAGGAAATTGGAATCTCTCATTAAGACCCTCCTTGCTAAAAAGTAAATTGGTAAAACTTTATAGTTATTTAAGTTTACTTGAAAACACAAAAATGTTGTACTTATTGTTAATGTTTTTGTAAAAATTTACAAGTTTTTTTATGTTTAGCAGATTTTTTAGAAATGTTGGCTCAGATTTTTTACACTAATCATGTATTTGCCTATATATTGAATTGGGACCACATAGTGCATTCCATGTTGTATTTACGAATTTTTATATTGTTGGGAAATGGTTTTTAAATAATATACTGTTTTACCATAATGTATCGTCTTATTTATTGAAAATTCTGAATTCCTTTAGATACTGTATTGCCATTGTATGTGATAACCCTTCCCCTTATTAATTAATTTACGGCACAGCATTCTCGGGGAACCTAATGTAGGTAGGTACTATCACTGAAAAAAAGAACATTACAACAAAAACCGGCGGCTAAGTGCCAGTCAGGCTCGCGCACCAATATTGTAAAAATAATCACGTTTATCTATTGAGTATTAAGTTTCCCCCCAAAAAAACGTGATTTTTTTACAATACTTGACTTAAGTTCCCATGACCCCTAGCTGGGACAGAACGCGGACGATAATAGTCCGCCGCTAGGTCTGCCACTGCCCTGCTAGGGAGCCCACGTTTGCGCTTTCCAGTCTAGGAATTGCCTTGGAATATGTTCAGGGTCCCTTCGGAGCGTATGGCCTATTAAACGCCTAAGTGGTACTGCCACTTACGGTGTTTGATTTGTTTGTTGATCGGAGTCTCACCACAGCGTTTCCACACATCTTCGATGGCGACTTTCTCGGGCCAGTAAACTCCGAGAATACGGCGAAGACAACGACTTGGAGCTTGTGCGAGATGTACCTTGTGATCTTCCACGTTTCACATACGTACAGCAACACGGTTTTTACGTTGGACTGGAATATTTTCAGCATTACTCCCCTGTAGCGCTACCATGAGTTAGCTATCGAAAACTTACGTACCTACGTCAAAACAAATCAATTTTTTTTTCATACTACTGATATAGATTAGCATTACCGCTAGGGGCGCTGTAAATTTTTTCATAGATATTTTATACATAGGCGATATTGATTCCGTCCGAAGAGCTACTGGTCAGTTTCCGTGATTCCCATACAGGACGGAGCGGTGCAAAGGTAGCTCTTGTCTTGCCTATCCTCGAAGCGATGTCCTCTTCGGTTTATGACACTACGCTTCCGACGTACCTAGGTGAATTTGTTGACTCTTTCCACAGCTTCTGTGCCCATGTGTAACGGCAAGGAATGTCGAATCTGCTGTCATGTGTCACTACAAGAATGTTTCCTGTAGATGGCCTTTATTTTTGTAATTTTCTCGGGGACTCCAATTATTCGCAATCGGTCCCAGATGCAGCTCCATTTCATGGTTTCGAAGACGTTTCGAAGTCCACGAAGGTCAGTGAAATTTCCTTCTTTCCCATTCTGATGTCAGCCCCGCTGATGCTGATGCTCAAGGTGTTAATTTAGTTCGTGCACGATCGCCTTAGGCCCGACCGAAGCAGCTTGCTCGTTGCGAAGGAGAGGTTCAACGGTCTTCGACAGCCGATCCACTGGCGTTTCGGGCAACTGTAAGCCAGTGTGGAAAAATTAATAAATAAATAAATATATCTAAATATAAAATCCAATATGATCTTATAGAGTACCTTAGACGGAGTCGAGAGCAAAGTAAGACTCCAATTGCTGCACCGCATTCACTCAGGTCTCCCTTCTTAGGAACGGTGATTACGGCTCTGCTCGGTCAGGGTTCTCGTCGCTTTGTCATCATCACAATGTAACGTCTTTCTGAGATTACCGGAATAAGCAGGACGTTGGGCGCAATCCGCCACATTATCTGCTCATACTCGCCGGTCACGGGTACCTACTGCGGTAGATGCTCTTGCGTTTCGCGTGATTTACCTTACTACCCTAAATACCTATTCATGTTATTTTTTGTAACACCGGCAAAAGAAATATTCATCTGTGAGAGTACAGCCTGGTGACAGACGGACGGACAGACGTGCAGACAGCGTAGTCTCAGTAATACATACATACATAAAATTACGCCTTTTTCCCAGAGGGTAGGCAGAGATCACTTCCAGCGATCCACTTTTCATCTCTGTGGGAAACGTGACCTGACGGGACCACCACGCCGCCATTCTGCCTTGTGCATTGTTTTAACAAGGTCATTGCGTTCCCACGAGTAGGAAGGATAGATGACGGGAGAAGGGAAAGGGGAGGAAGGATACTATCGCCTCGGATGATTTGGACTGAGTGGATAGTAGCTCGAGGAGCCGGGGTCGCTTATCCGTATACCGTTCACCAACCACCGGGCAGATAGTCTCAGTAATAGGATCTCGTTTTTACCCCTTGGGTAGGAATCCTAAAAAGGTGTAAAAAGTCGTGAGTAATTTATTAGAATAATAAATGTCTATGTCCATTACTGCTTCGCTTGAAATAAATCTTTAAAACAAACGCTCTCTGCACCAATAGGAGAGATTGATATTGAGGATGTTTTTTCCGATCATCTGGCAGGCGGCCCTAACATTTATCGTACAATCAAGTAGTAAAATGTTCCAAAAACTTTCAGCAATTTATTGATTGGAAAAGTCATTAGATAACATAAGATAGGTAATACCAGATAATTGCAAATCAGTTTCGGTTTCGTATGTATTGGCCTATTGAAGTAAATGATAACGAGTTTTATACGGCAATAATGACTATAGATAGGTAAGTAACGAGTGATAAAAAACAATACCTAAGATATGTGATTTTGCTTTTATATCACAGACAGACAATGGCGTATTTAAGATTGGGTTTAAATTAAATTAAATTAAAATATCTATATTTTATTATAGATTGTGTCATCTAAAGTGTATACAGTAATTTAATATGTTAGTCGGCCTTTTATTGCTTATATTTTTCACCATTCAATATATTAACGTTTACGTTTAAGGCAAAATACTTAATTATCATAAAAACAAAAGCGCATCTGACATTAGGTTCAACGCTTATATTTTCCAAGCTCAAAGCTACGGGTTAACTGAAAGTAATGTAATGACGTATGGGATCGATTTGTATGCAGCGTGGGTTCGGAGGCGAGTCGTGTGCAGGGTGCAGGCGACCCGCGCACGGCCGCTGATCAATACGCCGCTCCACTTCCACGGCCTTCCGACAGCCTCCCACCTCGCATCCATTACTATGCTCCAGACGTACAATGAACTTTTCCACTTTTCCCTACTCAGTGCCAATGCATAGAATGATAACAGTCGTCTATACTGGAGTTGGTTTTTCAAAAACCTTCTTCCGTAATTAAACGATTCAAAATTTAGGAAGAGTTGGTAGGTTCATAGCTCCATGTCTAGTTAGACAGAGGTTTATGCGACCTACGACACACGAATTGTATTGCGCACGTTACATTTCATGATATCTACCTATTAAAGTAATTAGTTTAACTGCTATTATTTCGATTCTAACTGATAAGGTATACCTACGTAAATTAGAACATTGATTTAATATTTGGATTTCACGAGGACGTTTAATTAATGCAACCTAGCATCTGTAAATACGGAAATTGGTTTAATTGTATTTAACCGATGGGTAGACCCAAAAGATCATTTTACTCTCCAAACTACAAAATGTGAAATAATATGTGCTACTACCTAGAAACTAGAATTGCCTAACAGGTGTGTTACTAGAACTTTATTTTAAAAAGTAGTCCCCTATTCAGTATGAATATTTACTAACCTATGTAGAGTTCAATGTAGAGCCCTATTTACGAGTTACTTATGAAATTATAAGTAAATTTCAGAAATATGTGCTTTTATGCAAATTTCATTAAATAATCCTATGGTAGTTCATTAAATAAGGTATCGGTCCGAAATTTCGGCTTGGATTTTCGGAGGGTACCTATGTGCTTCAGTTTTTCAGTATAGAATTTGGTATCAAATTTAATTCAAAGCACAGTATTACGGATGTATGTCGATTTCAGGAAAAATTATGCCAAAGGTTCATTGGAGAAAATTTTATAGCGGGGAGAAGTAGGGTGAGGGGTACGGAGGAGGCGGAGGCTTGATATTGACCTACATGTTCATTCAGAGTTCGGTCGATGCGAAACTTGACATCTGCGCGTTCCTGCGTTTTGTATTTTTCGATTTAATGCATGTTTCACTCGCTAGTTTGTCGCTTGATTTGTTTTAATATCACATGTGTGCATTGAGCAGTGGTTTGAGTGATAAATGAGAGAAGAGCGGGCGTAACGATGGTCTTGACTGGGTCCCGGGGAGTGTGATGTGGAGTGCGAAGCTGGGCAGCCCGTGTGGCATCGATTGCGCGGCGATCTCAATATATAAAATGCATAAACAGCTCCTCGTGCTCAAATAGGTCCAGTTTGCTCATTCAAGATGGAGAAGTCAGCCAATACTCATATTCCAGCTGTGACAAAGAACATCCCGCCAGTGGATATCAAATTTGCAGATGTAAGTACCTAGAGTACACCTACTCGACCTTTATGAAATTAGTGTTTAAGAAAAATATTGAATTTTAGATAATATCCACTATATTATGCTGTTAACAATAACCCTTAGCAGATAAAATGATCTTATACTCAATAACTTTCCAAAAAATACACGCATAATTTATGGTATCGTAATACATACCTATAAGATTTTTGATAAAGGATTGGTAAAATAGGAAATTATACCTATGAGAGACCTTTAGTAGAATGCACAATATACCTACACGAATGAGATGTTTCACGGAAGAAAGCTCTCAAAAGCTCGAGAACAAAATAAAGAACAGTCATATTTCAGCTCTGACTATTTTCGAATAAGAACATAATCTACCTAACTATGTTCTTAAAATTATTTTAAATATTGCCATTCAACGCGTGTCTTAACAACTACAGAATCTTATACTTACATTGAAATTCTATCAGTATTTCACAATACGATGATTTAATTTAAAAGGTTTATCCATATATGTAGAAATATATTATGTTGTAAAAAGAGTTTTTAGGTTTTAATACTTTTTTATCTCGATGTTTAGTGTACTTACTTCATTTGGAAGATGTCTAAAAATAATCGCTTAAATACTAATTGATACCTAAGTACTGAATGTTTTATGAGTGTTAATAGCTATAAATAACATAACAGGTACACCGAATGCTCTGCTTCTTTTCTGTAAACTAGTACGGTAGTAGAGTCGTATATAGGTCAGAAACAGATGTGTTGCAGGTATGTATATCTATCTGTGTACAGGCAGGTAGCACTATGCGGAAGCTCATATCCTGCAGCGTGCATATGTATTGACAAGAAGATAATGATAAAGGATGTTCATAATTTTGTAATGCCCAGTACGTAAAAAATAGAAGGCCGTTTTTGGATCCTAAGTACCTACCTACCTACGAGCAGGTTATATTTCTTTGCTGTAGTTTTTATTTTGTTACTATTGATGGGCGATAGGTCTCCGATTGTCAATTTATTACGGCATGTGCGAAGATCATGCAGTCATAAGCACCTGAGGTACCTACGATGTTGCGATTATAGCTCAACTTGCAACCTAGTCAAGTAAATTCCTATGTTACTTATCAAAACATTGTCTTGGCACAATTTTTCGATTATGGTGGTCTGTTAATGATGATTAGTCATCTGCAGAGGACATATAATTCGCAAAGGTACATTGTCTGAATGCAAGATAATGAATATTACACTCACACAATCCGATGGCCATCCGACCTGCATAATTGTCGTTTCGCGATCTATGTGTTAAAATATTCAGGGGCAAAAGGGGCGCTTCCGCCAATTTCCCTTCCTGACCTTACTTGCTTATCCTGACACAAAGTTATTATTCAGCAGATCCAGGAAGAGCTGGGGACAGAGCCGGCTGCCGAGGAGGCGGAGCCCGAGCGCGGGAACTGGACTGGGCGCTTCGATTTCCTGTTGTCGCTGCTGGGCTACAGCGTCGGCCTAGGAAATGTCTGGAGGTTCCCTTACTTGTGCTACAATAATGGAGGAGGTTAGTGATATCATGTGTCAGATTTATAATTTCGTTTTTTCTTGTAAGTTGCCTCTCTCGAATCAGCATGGAAAACGTGATCGTTGATACAGTTATCGACCGATTGTTGAACACACCGACACAAAAGTGATTAGTAATGAAATGAAATTTAAGCTTTTTAACGGAATATTTATTATTTTTATAATAATTTATTATTTTTATTAATTTCTTACTTTTTTTCCAGTGCTGTTTAGAGCTTTCATATAAATTTTAAATTTGGATTAATTCCCTCGTACATGCGCACGTGAATATGTCTCACAATTTAAAATAAATTGAATTGTTAGGTATTTACAATCACATTAATATTACATACATTTATTGGTGTCTACGGTCAGCCAAGAAAGTGGTTTTTCACCCAAGTTGAAAACTACATTATATTATTTACACATGTATTTTTTTCAAAGGTGGTAAATCACTTTCTTGGCTTTCCGTGCATAAAAGCTTTGTCTTTTATTGCGTGATATATAGGTAGGCAGGCATACGTACATAGCATAAGCTACCAGAATCAATGGGGGCACCCCGTGCTTTTAAATCACATTATGTTCACATTTAGTCGACCCGGAAAAGTTTTATATTAAATTTCCGCTGAAAGCAAAGAAAGAACTTTTATTTCAGACGGTAGATAATAAGGATGGTAAGAATTAAATTTTTTAAAAATACTAGTAAAGAAAATAAAATATTTTCTAGCATGGGTCGTATACAATAAGACAAGACCTAAACCAAACTGAATATAGAATAATATAAAATAATTTACATTAAAATGGTCACACACAAACAAGGCTCCTCTCATTACGAATCTGTATAAAGTATGTAGATGAATTTAACCCTTAACTACCCAGTAAGCTTTTGTAACGTAACTGACCAGTAGTGTCCAACAGACACATTTGATAAATATAAGGTGTGATGAGTGAAAAACAAGTTATTTAAATTAAAAAGATATTAGAATGAACTTCAGTAATGTATTTTTGCACTTGTATAGTTAAAGATGTATATTTTTTCAAAATTTGTAATAGTCATTATATGATTGCACTTATCACAGCACTTGATAGAGACGCTGTTAATATCGAAGAGTAAACTAACAACGCTTTATCCTTTTTACAGCAGAACCAGATAATTGAGTAGGCCCGCTTCTACATGGATCAGGGCAGCTAGGTGCTTACTTGATGGACTTTCCGTACTTTGTCCCCGTGTATGAGGTGTTACCAATACTGTTGCAATTTCACGCAAAAATAGTTTTTTTTATTTTGCGTGTGTTCCAGTCATATAATAACATCTCATCATCATCATAAACATCATCAGCCCATTTCTGTCCACTGCTGGACATAGGCCTCCCCAAATGCACGCCACTTCTCTCTCTCCTCGGCCACTCGCATCCAGCTCCTACCAGCCGTCCTGCGCAGATCGTCACACCACCTGGCCTGCGGGCGTCCTACACTACGTTACATAATAACATCTAATATAAATATATTTTGAATTTGCTAGGTATCTATTCGTTTCATACTGAACTCTACTACCTACACTCATGAGTCATAATCATCACCCTCACTCCAAGAATTATAACTATAATTCGTTCATAACCGTTTACAGTTGCTGGTTCTGTCACATTTTTTCAATATCGAATTAGTATGCACAAAAGTATTTTCATCGTTACTGTAAACATGTTCAAGTTGAAGTTTACGTCTTATAGGTTGCCCTTTATCTATTTATCTGAATAATACTGAATAAGAGGACTATTATGTGGTCTCTTGTGTGTCTAATCACTGATATGCGAGACGAAAACAAAGACGACAATTATAACACAAAAAAGTGGTGTCAGATTATTATGGGTATAAAATATTAATCGTTATGACCCACCGACATCATAAGATTATACGTTAATATAAATAAAAATAATCTTTGTTCACATTCTCAAACAAAATGTTATTGTGTCTATTGGACACTTGTGGGTTGATGAAGTACTATTTTTGTATATTTAAAATAACTAATAAATCTTACATGTTAAAAATATTTTAAAAGCACTTTTAGAATCTTAAAACATTGGAGATCAAATAGGTAAAAGGCTGATTCATAAAAATAAATACTTTAGTTTTTATCAAAACTTAAACGCAAAAATGTGTCCGCGAGACACTTGTGGGTTGTTAAGGGTTAATATGAATAGTTAACGAAAAATCAGTGAAGCGCTTTTCAATATTCCTGTCAGCTGATCGCATTCGAAAAGGGTGTATTCGGTCAGCTTTGCTGGATGTGGAATTGTGAAGCAGACTTATATATAATAACCATTTCTGTCAACATTATTTGACGGAGTTAGAGTTCCGTAGCCTTGAGCAACACAGCCCTCTTGAAATCTTAAGATGGAGGCTGCTTGTACCGTTTCTTTGTAATGTATCATTCAAGCTCTTGGCTCAAGAGTGCTCCATTTCTTCTCATAATGCCAGACGTAGAGGTAGAATACGCGAGTGCCCTGACTGACTTGTAATGTAACACTCAATGAAATAAAAAAAAAACTGACAGTCGAGTGAAGAAAACGGTGCTCGCAGCGATCCGTAAGTCTGGTTTCTGTAGGAAAAACTCGATGTATTACGCCATAATATTGCAAGTTTATCTTCACCTTTCGGCGTTGATATTCTAGCACTTGTCCACAGGTGCGTTTCTCATTCCGTTCACGGTGATGCTCATAATCGCGGGCCTCCCGCTGATGTTCATGGAGCTCTCGTTCGGCCAGTACGCCGCGCTCGGGCCCGTCGCGGTCTACAACAAGTTCTGCCCGCTGTTCCGCGGCCTCGGCTACGGCATGGTCATAGTCTCCAGCATCGTGATGCTGTACTACAACCTTATCATAGCTTGGACTATTTACTACATGGCTGTATCGTTTGCGAGCATCTTTTACGAGTTGCCGTGGCAAAATTGTGACGCTGATTGGAGCACTAAATGTAAGTGTACCATTACCAATGTGCTATATTGTTTCGGTATTTTTATGATAAATGTAAATAGAATCTATGTCTATGTATGTATTTTCGACTTTGAATACTTCCGTGATATTATTTACCTATATCTAAGTCAATATTGTAACGAATATTTTTTCAGATTGTTACTCATACGAGGAAGCAGATGCGTGCGAAGCAAAGAATGGAACATATTATTTGAGGGAATGTTTAAATCAAACTTATGTGCTTTTAAACAATATAAAAGCTCTGGCAAATAGCACAGTTCGGCGTCCTCCAGCAGAAGAATACTTCACGTAAGTTACCACATAAAAACTATCTTTGTTTCGTCTTTTCTACCTAAGTTTTTTTATTGTTAATAAGTTCCAATATTAAAATTATAATTTTTTTGTAAAAAAGCTATATAATTCTAACTACATTCTTACACGTTTATATTTTTAGTAATCAAGTGCTTGGGCTCTCGGCGGGTATCGAGCAGACCGGACAGATTCGATTGGGCATGGCCTTATGCCTGCTGGCCGCCTGGTTAATTGTTTTTTTATGTCTTTGCAAAGGAGTGCAATCTTCGGGAAAGGTCAGTTAGATTTTATACGATTTGCATAATATAAACGCAATTGTTTGCGTTTTAATACACGTTTAGGTATCTATGAAAATATGAATAAGTATTTTTTTTACCTTAATTTTAGGTAAAAATGAAGTAATAATTTATTTGGTTTATTTCCCAGGTTGTATATTTCACGGCACTATTTCCATATGTGGTGCTTGTCATCTTATTTTTCCGAGGGGTGACTCTACCAGGAGCTTCTACTGGCATCTTGTTCTATCTCACTCCTGACTTCAGTCAACTTGCGAATGCTCAGGTGAGGATCTTACAAATCAAAGCTTTAAATGATATTATCTCACACTATCGGCTCCCTTAGTACCTTTTTAATTTGAATGTAAAAAATATAATAATTATTTACGATGTTTAATTCATTTTTTATATTTTTAGGTGTGGGGTGACGCTGCAGTGCAAATTTTCTTCGCCCTCAGTCCAGCCTGGGGTGGGCTCATTACGCTGTCGTCTTATAACAAATTTTCGAACAACTGTTACATGTTAGTAATAAGAAATTCATTACATTATTATCCTAATTATTTTTTATTCTTGAATTTTTTTTTCATGCAGCACAATATTTTCCATTTAAAAGTATGACGTATCGATATATAATTTTAAACTGTCATGGATACACATTAGAAAACTGAAAATGTCCGGGAAATTTACCATGTTGTTTTGTTTTGATGAGCTCCCGATATTTCGGCACTGTTGTAAGCGCCATGATTATATATGTTCATCCGTGATTTCAGTGTTCTAATATGACGTAACAAATTACTCAGATTCAGGACGTGTTGTTGCTACAATAGAGCAAAACATTACTGCACCTTTAAAACTAAACAGGTTACGCCATGTGCATCATAAAATAATTTTCAATATGTAATTTAGTTATTTAGGATGTGTGAATTTCTACATGTTGCAAATATTCGTGCTAAGTTTTTTTATGTTAATATTACTAAACGTGTGCGTATTATTTCAGAGATTCTCTGATCGTGGCTGTATCCAACATCGCAACTTCATTCTTCGCTGGTCTTGTCATATTTTCCGTGATCGGATTCTTGGCGCATGAGCTGAATGTCAATGTGGATCGAGTGGTTGACCAGGGAGCAGGTTTAGCGTTCATTGTATACCCAGAGGTGGTGACTAGACTGCCAGTCTCACCGCTTTGGTCGATACTGTTCTTTGTCATGCTTCTTACACTCGGTCTCGACTCTCAGGTACGTAGTTCTAAAATAAATAGAAATTAAAAGCTTGAGCTTAAAATATTACTTGATCTAATATGTCGTAATTTTGGTTTTAGTTTGCTCTAATGGAGACTGTTACAACAGCTATCCTCGATAGATTCCCGAACTTCAGACAAAAAAAAGTCTGGGTGGTGTTGACTGTGGCGGTATTTGGCTATTTGGGTGGACTTATCTTCACTACTAATGTAAGATTAATTTTTTTTATTATGTTAATAATTTTGGTAGGTACACTCATTTCTCCCTTTAATTAATTCTATGTAGCCATATTATACTTTAAAAGTTAGAGGCTTGTAAAGGATTTTGTAGCAAGTACATGTTTTTGATGTTTAGCAGCATTACCTACTCGCGTACGTGCCTATGATTTATCAACAAATTCCTAGGCAAAGTATTATGCATATTTTAGTAAAATATTTAGAATGTAGATATATCTTTAAGCGACTTACGTGTTCGACAGAGCGGCATGTACTGGCTGCAACTGATGGATAAATACGCGGCGAACTGGTCGGTGCTGATCATCGCCATTGGCGAGTGCATTCTTATCGCGTGGATCTATGGCGCGGAGAACTTCTGCCGCGACATCCAGCACATGATCGGCCGCCAGTCCAAGCTGTGGGTCATCTTCTGGAGCGCCATGTGGCGCGTGGTCACGCCCGCTGCTTTGGTCGTGAGTATCACTAACTGTAGCGGTTATTTATTAAGGGAAATGTATGGCTAGCAATGGTAATTAAATTATCCATCTCAAGTCTTAATTTTTTAATTAAAAGATTTTTATCTATTCTCTTCGCATGATTATATTTTGAGTCTAAAATCTGCTTAAAATATTGACGATCGCAATTTCCGGATTATGGTAACATGATAACATAGGCAAAGAAAATATGCCTCACATAAGAACAAGTTTGAATACTATGGTTAAGAAATTTGGTCCAGTACCTATTTGATTTTCTCCGCTGTGATTACAAGACTTGCTATTTGTCTAGCTGGTCACTCTAAAACCAATCGTAATCCACACTTCCAATTGGTTAAATGCGTGTTCTGCGTTCCAGTTCATCCTAGTGTTCAACTGGATCGAGTACAAGCCGGCGTCATACGGCCACTACGTGTACCCGATGTGGGCCGACGCCGTGGGCTGGATCCTGGGCGTGCTGCCCGTGGTGGTTGTGGTGCTGATGGCCATCGACCAGATCTGCAGCGGCCCGGATGACCTGACCATCATGGAGGTTTATATATCACACAACATTGCCTATACGATAAATGCTTTTGAACTCTCGCTTTAGTCGAACGATAATAATTTAAAATATATATATATAGTCGTATTTTGAGCTTAACTGAAACAAAAAAATACTCGCACAATATTTTGTTTCGAACATTAGCTTACATGTCCACGATTTTCTAGAGGTAAATTCTTGATAATGCAGTTCGAATGTGGCTTTCTGTTTTTGAAAAAATATATTAACATTTTGAATTAGGTACCATAGAAAAGACATCAACGCGCGCAGGTCCAAATATTAATGCAATATTTTGTAACACAATTATGTAAGCGGCAATATCAGCAAGATCTAATAATTAGGTTTACAAGGAGGATAGGTTTATTTTTCACCAATATCCGGAACAAGTTAATCCGTTTAAAGGTGTAAGTGGATTAATCCGCTTTGATGAGTTTCAAAGGGAACGTTATGGCTTCTATCATGTGTCGTAGCCGAGGTTAATGTGCCAGGGATTTTATCGTAAAGCACATACTAATTTTAGCGTACAATAATTTTACTTTTCTTTTTTTCCGTATTATATTGTTTTCTTCATTTGTTATTGACATTATGTCCTACTTAAAGAAGGCTTTAGGGTTGTTTTTATTAACGTAAGATTTTTCATTACATCAAAAAGTGCACTACATTTATTTAGCTTACCATCAAGTGAAGCAAAGTCAATACGCTGCCACTGAATAAAATATGAGAATCAGTCCATATCATTCAATCCTTACTAATATTATAAATGTGAAAGTAACTCTGTCTGTTACGCAATCACGCATAGAATACCGAACCGATTTTAATTAAATTTGGTACAGATATATGAGATATAAGTAGTCCAGAGCCTGAGAAAGGACATAGGCTATTTAACAGACTACGCTATAAAGAAGTAATGTTTTACCCGTTAAACGTCTCTACGCGGACGGAATCGCGAGCGGAAAGCTGGTATTTAATGAAACTGAAATGTAGAACGGAAAGAAAAACAATTTCATTTTTTTTCCTTTATAAATGTAGGTAATTAAATAAATATTTTTCTTGTTTCGTTTCTTTAATACTCCTCTTTTTATCTCGTTCCAGAAAGCCAGAGTGCTAGCCCGCCCAACAGTGGAGTGGGGTGCGTCGAAGACGGCGGGCGCGGGCGTGGCGCTGCACGGCGAGTCGGAGCTGTCGCCGCCGGTGCTGCTGCTGCACGGCCGCCCCGTGCTGCGCGAGCGCGGCGCTTGACCCCCGCACACCCATCCGCTTGTTGCCATGCGGAAGGTTCGTACACTTCCCTATCGTTCATTGTTTCTTAGCATCATTTTGGTTTTTTTCTTTCTTTACTGGCTACGATGATGTTCGTGCCTTATCATCATCACCAGACTTGCGGGGGAATGGATCTCACTCCTAACATAATTTTGTACAAGTCTTTGAAGGTGGGGTAGATGATGATAAACGTTTGATACAATTTGCACCAAAACTTGATTAGGTGTATATTTGATTTTGTGTGAAATATCTATGGTGACTCTTTCCAATTATTTCCTTCTATTGATTTATGTCTTTACTTATTTTAAAACTAAAACTTTAGATTTCGTTTCTTTACAGACATCGCAAGATGGGGGAGATTCAACCTCCATTACAAGTGGTATAGAAAACGAGGTTAAAAAAGCCTCAACTGGGCTAGCTAAAATAAAAAGAAGCTCTATTAAAAAGAAGGTCCAGAGTTTCAGCCATGAATCAGACGATGGCGTTGGTGAACCGCTTTTACAAAAAGAAAAGGAGAAATCAGAATATCCCAGTGCCAAATATTTATTATCAAAAAATAAGACTGATTCAGCAAATGAAAAAATGAATGACACAGATATGTTATTGCCAGATAAGGAGCGATCTACATTCACAAGTTTCTCAAATATCACAGATACTTCAATGAATGGTACAAAGGATATTTGTAAACCTTTTGTATCTGGTGTCAGTCATAACCACATGAACTCTAATATATTCAGTGGTCCAGATGCAATTAAAAGTCATATTATTGTGCCAAAGACTCAAGTGCTTGTTGAAATTGATGGAAATAAGCCAGGGACCTACAATTCAAGCCCTTTGATATTTACCACGGCTAAAATTCATACTGATGGCAAATCTATGCAAATGGAACCAGTACAAGTAACGCCGGTTCCGATTTTGTCAACAATAGAAGGGAACGTTATAAAAACTAGTTCTATAAGTGAGTGTGAAAGAAAAGAAGAGTCCTCTAACAAAACTAGCAATAACATAAGTAGTGGAGACTTTACAAAACCAGGGCCTCTAAAGACTCTTTCCAGTAATACTGATGCAGTTTTGGATGTGTCTAAAACTAAGGTTGAAGAAATAAAAAATCAACCTTTTACGACTAAAACATCGATTGGTAACATTATTATTGATTCAAATGTGATTGATTCATCTTTAAAAATAAACGATACTAAAACCCCAACGAATATCATAGTAAAAGATTTGAACCCAGTCAAGACATTTAAATCTATCACAGCTGCTGAAAAAATACCTCAAGTGATAAATAAGTCACACGAAACTTCGAAATCACAATACAGCGCAGAAAATACTACGGTTACACAAGAAATGGACGTCAATAAAAATTTCCAGACTGATCCAGGTCCAAGTAAAATAAAAGGTCCTGCTACTGAATCTACAGCCGCCAAGGAAATCATACAAAACCCAATTACAAATACAATTGTACCTAAAGAAGTGAAGAAGATGACACCATTGCCGGACAAATTGGAAACATCTTCATCTACGACTTTAAAGGAAGCAGCTGCGACGCTAGTTACAAAGACTAATCAACCTACATTGCCAGGAAATTCAAAAACAAGTGTAGTTTCACCAGTTACTGTCACGACTTGTAACAAAACGGAAACATTTAAAGCTACATCTGCATTTAATTCTGCTACTACAAGTTCTGTTAATATTTGTTCTATAACAACTACGGCTCCGAAAGTCACGAATTCGATATTACCAATCAAAAAAGTTACCAAGCAATCAGATCAAAGAACTCCCGTTACTGCAGGGACATCTACCATTCCTACAACAACAATAAACCAACCTGTTATACCAGCAGTTTCAACTGTCGGAAAACAAATATCGTCTAATAACAAACCCACTCCCACAGGAGTTACTTCGATTACACAATCTTTAAGTGCAAAAGGTAAAAACACAGCGACAAAAACTTCGCCGAGCACAACATCTTTACCAGGAAGCCAAACTTCTAGATCACAAGTCTCAACAATAAGTGCTACGACTATACCTAAAAATGTATTACCATCTACATGCAAACCAGTAGTTACAACTGCTTATGGATCATCTGCAACAGTTAACTCAAACGTGAAAGCACAAAGTTCAATTGCAAAGAATGTTGCTACGACCACTGGAAAATCACTAGTTTCTTCATCCAAGCCTATATTTACTACGTCTTCAACGGCTACAACAAATGTATCTGGTAAATCTTGTACTGCAATCACAACAAATAATCAAATAAATGCAGAACCGCTTATTAATAAACCTATTTCTACTACAGCTTCTTCAAAGCCCAGTAAAGAAAACCACTTTGTTAATACACCCGTGACCACTACTCCCGCGGCAAAACATGTATCTTCAAATGTATCCAGTACACCGCCATCGACAAATATGATGCCAACTTCTGGAACTTCAAGCAAATTAAGCAGAACAACGGACATTTCTAAAACAGAAAGTAAAGCAATAAATTCAACAGTTGCGCCTATAATGAAACAGACGGAGGGTCTTAAAACAACGCCCGTTACATCTTGTTCCCAAACAGTAATACCATCACCTAAAACAGTTAAAACATTAGACAGATCTACAAATGTTACAAAATCTGATACAAGCGCGGGACCGGCTAAGGTACAAAAAGACAATGCAGTTAAATCGAGTAGCAGTCAAAAAAAGGACGATTCGAATCATAAGAGTTCATCGGCTTCAAGACCGGCTACAACACCTAGTCAAGTAAGTATGGCACCTTTAGTTAATAAACCAAACGATTTGCAAAATAAAGAGCACAAAAAAGAAAAATTAAAATAAAACTAAAGTAATTATGTTTAGATTACATGACGAACTTTAGTTTAGGATAAATACCTTTGGCTCAAATTCAACGTGATAAAATGTTATGTTATTTTTAGTTAAATATCTTAATGTTTATGTGGGACGTTATATTCTTTCTGTACCCCCTTATAACGTACCTACTTCCCAGTCATACAACAGTGTCTACAAGTGTTTGGATAAAAATAGTTTTTAGATCAGCAGGTTCAACACAAAATTATTGCTGAAACTAAACGAATACATAGATAAAACTTAAAAGCAACTTTTTATATCCAATATGAAGTATAGCCCTTGTTAAGACATGGCGGTTTCTGCGGATGCGTACCATGAGGTTACAAAAATCCGCGAGGATTAAAAAGTGTTCAGACATGCGCGGTGAGCGTAAGAAGTGGGATAGGGTGATCTACTTTATTTCAACAATGGAAGTCAAAGAAGCAATATTGTCTGTACTTACACCTAAAAAAGGAAAAAAATAAAACCCAATGGCCAATTTATGAGTTTAAATACCCAAAGTTGAGGAATTTAGAGTCCAAATTGGATAAGCGCAACGCCCGCACTAATTAATTTTCAGACAGGTATGAACGAATGGATCACGCCACGTCTGAACTAGGTTTGAAAAACTTACTTTTTATATTATTTTTTTTTTTACCCAGAATAAATCATAAATTTCCAATATAATTATAATACGAGTATGATTGAGTTTTGATGTTTCCTAGAATGACAAATGTAAAAAGGAATCATGATAAGAGTTTATATAAAATACATATAAGGATTCTAATTGTATCGTTTAAATTAAAAGTCATGTAACTGCTCATAAAATAGATGCATGGAATTGAACAGTTTTGATGTTAATTAATTTTGTGTAGGTACTGGGTGTCCGAAGCCATGTTCTTAATATCGTACTATTGCTACTGTGATTGTTTAGATTTGAACCTACGACTTACAACAATCATGTTTACCCTATAAACTAAATTTGGCTCTCATAAATAGATTTTATATTATTTGGTGTGGTGGTAGTAGGATAGTGGTGCTAAGATAGACACAATATTTTTCATAGACAATATAAAATGTTTTCGAAACAATTTAGAGATGATTTGGTTCGTCTCACACAGCGTCAATTTGTATAAATTATTTGATAAAATTGATAAATATCAATCTTTAAATGAAATATTTATATTTATTCTACTTTACTCTAATACATAAAATGTTGACGAGAGAAACAAAACGCAGGGTAGCGGCAGATAATACTTATATTACTTTTTAAACTCGTTATTGAAAAAACATTGGAATTGTAATCATTTATGATTGATCACAGAATTGCCTAAAGATAAATATGTATTACAAAGCTTTTTTTTTATAATATTTACTTGATTATGTGAATATTTTTTCAAATTGAAAATCAATTCTTTAAATAAAATATCTTATTACGAGTGTATAGATAGTTATCGAACGAGAGAGAAAGAGAGTTTATTTAATTTAGTTAATGGACAGATAAATAAAACTTTTGAAGTGGTTCAAATGGAGTGAAATAAAATACATATTTTTATCCATATCATACTTACCTACGATTTTTCTTATTCCTAAAAATATAGTAGGTATCATATTCACAAACGGCTTTCTTACTTCCGTATTGATTTTATAGTCCTAATTTGTTCCCTGGCATGTTTTTAAGACATACATTTCCTTATGTTTAAGGTGAATGGGTTAACAACATTAATAGGTCATACATGCATTCGGTAGGTACGTCCAAATGACACCAAATCCGTCTAGTTTTGCACAAAGTTATTATTTCATAGACTTACCTATTAAAACTGTATGAAGGAAAAAAGTTTGAAAGAAGCCCAATTGAATTCATTCAAGTTACCAATAAGATAACCGAAATGATATGTTCATAGTCATATAATGTATCTTCTTAAATCATGTTATTTTGTATACCTAATAATGATTCCTATTTTCTAGTCCGTGTATTTAATATGAGTACTAATTTTAAAGAAAATAATAGAAATAGTTGTGAATGTTCTTTTCCTAAACGCTCCAAAACTAACTGTACTTATCTATATTCATATTGAAATTTCACTTTTAGGTAAACTTTAAATCTTTAAAAGTAAGTAATTATTAGAACCTCTGTCCAATTATTATTTTATAATTTTCATGAAACCTATTCTTCTAGAAAAATATAGGATTTAAATGGTAAAATTAAATACAAAACTTATGTGTAAATTATAGAAAAACATGGTTCTAACTTCCCAATAAATTAATATATTATTTTGACAATAAAATGATCGATAGCGTTTAATATACTACCTACAGTGATTTTCTTAGGTGTTGTTGTAACTCATTTTAATGATTTCTTATAATATTATACAATTACGTATAGGTAGGTCCTTCTGAGTACCTTATATTGTTATGTTATTTTAGACTAGATTATGTAGTTAGATACTAACAATTATAGTCATAATATTGATTAAGTGTTCGGCAACCTATGTAATACAGTTGCACTATTGTTTGAGTACGAATATGATTTATAAGAAAATTTATTATTTTTAACAATGTGAGTAGGCACTTAACCAATTAATATTTCACTAGAAGATTCAATGTCAGCTAAATATTTCTGTACTATAAAGAACGTTCATTATGTTAATATAAGGAATTCAATTATGGGCAAACGACATTGCGTTGTTTGAAATGAATTTAGAAACGTAAAATAATATTTGTCAAGTTAGCAAATTAGTCTTGTCGTTTAGATATTTTATTGAAGTACTAGATATAGAATGTAAGTAAATTATAATAATCAATTAAGTTGTTAAATTTTTTTTAGATGAATTTATTTTGATATAACTATCATGTTTTATCCCGTAGGAAATGATTTTATAAATGAACTTACAATTTATATAATTATTGAGGACATAGAAGACACGTATTGTTTTTGAATAGGTATATCCTATCCGTGCTTAGTTCCCCATATAATACACGGTAGTTCGAGTAGGTGTTGGAGTGCGAGACGAGGAAGGAGTCCAGCTGAGGGCGCGGGCGCCGCGCCGCGGTGCATACAGGGCAATACGGATTGATGTACGTTGATATAGTATATCCCAGAAATACGTATGTTTCTACGAGACAGTTAGATCTCGCCTAATTGATTAGAGATATTGTTGTTAAAACTTGATGTATTTTAGAAAATTATTGATTAAAAATCGATGTTATATAGATGTTTATTGTAAATATTAGAATAAATAATGCCAAAAGTAAGAAATGTTCTAGCGTGTTATAGAAGGCTGTATTTTTGGGTGATATTTTAGAGATGGAAGGCAGCATATCTTTGATATATTATTTAAAATACCACATGGGAATTGTGAGGATTGATGGACATAGTTTGGTAATGATGTGATAATGCAGAGTTTAGTTTTAGTGTTGTTGTGCTATTAATAAAATATGTTCAAATGTGGTTACTGGTGGTTTTATTTACTGTGTTCTAATTTATTTAAAATATATAATTTTACACTTCGAAAATACTTATTTTTACCTAGATATTCATTTGTTTTTTACACTGCCGAGATAATAAGAAATATCCGTACATAAGTTGAGTGTTATTCCAAATAAATCATAAAATAAATTGGGTATATAATACAATTTTATAACAGTACATTAGTCCTAGGTGACATAAATACTATTTAAAATTATATATATTTAATTTGCCTTCCTTCACTTTCTTACACATTCCAGACCAGAGCTAAGGACATTGTTAGATGTCCGTATATCCAGAAGGACCCTTCGCCTGATTCTAATATGAACCAAACTTTCACTTCCGTAATAATTAGTACCTTCCGAATTGTGTTAGTAAAAAATTAGTACCTTAACAGTTTATCCAAAAAATTTACTTTAATTCCAGCAGGACCCTCGGTGGTTTGAAGGTCTGCAGACCTGTAGTGTATGTCACTGTATAGCGATGAATTAGTACCTTTAGATTATCTTTGTTTTTGTTTTAAAAAGTTAACAGTTTATTAATAATTTTCATCGGTTACACAATATAAACAATATCGCGTCGAGGGTTAACAACACTACGTAAAGTCGCCTTTGCGTATAGGAGTAATGTTGCTTTTTAAAATATTTCATCTGATCTATTTACTTATTATTGCTCATTCTTTGAATTATGCGATATGTTTTTTTGAAGGTACTAATAGAATGCTACTAGGAAATATGATTGTCTGGACCGAAAGACTCAAAACAAAAAAGGGTCCTGCTGGAAAAATAAAATGTTTGTCGGTTTATTTCTAATAAACTGATAACTTTTTAAAACAAAAACAAAGATAATCTAAAGGTACTAATTCATCGCTATACACTACAGGTCTGCAGACCTTCAAACCACCGAGGGTCCTGCTGGATATAAAGTCAATTTTTTGGTTAAACTGTTAAAGGTACTAATTTTTTACTAACACAATTCGGAAGGTACTAATTATTACGGAAGTGAAAGTTTGGTTCATATTAGAATCAGGCGAAGGGTCCTGCTGGATATACGGACATCATTGTTAGTACCTACAAGATTAACTATTTAGGTAATTAAATTGTCTATTTACTGATTGATCATCCCGTAACTCACAGATCAGATAATTTGACACTTCGTATTTATAGTTACTTGTACATATTTAACAATCATCATCATCAGGCAACATGTCCCCACTGTTGGGACACGAGCTTACCCTCACACCTGTGCTCTCACCTAGGGCGATAAGTGCTTGTTAGTCGACTTCTTTAGTTTTCTGATTAATTTTGAGAAAAACTGTTCGTTATCATAATTACAATTAAGTACAGTATTTATAGAGACTATCTAAGCATGAGAGGACACGGTAAAAGTAGTCCGTCGATAATAATATTGTTATCGTATTGATGTACGGCCTGCCTGTCTCACTTATCCCCGTAAGAAGGGTTTATAGAAATGATACTATAATTTTGTGGAAAAACAAGAAATGTCAAGACCTTTTAGTTCCTATCTATAGCAAAACAGGAAAGTATTTCCTCTAAAAGTGTTTACATAAACAACACAAATAAATGTATAGTGCTTTTACCAAGTTAGTATTGCCAAAGATGGCTACATGTTACAGTGTAAAGCCAAACAACTCCATTCTTCCATATTTGTTGTTTTATTAGCATTGAATTAAGCCGCCACGGCGAGATGTTTTATCGCCGCGCCAATGACGTCGACGTCAAACTTTCTTCGGCTGCTTTTATTTTACCATTCGCGTCGGTGCTGCGCCGCGACCGCACGCATCCAGAGGCCTGCTGCCGGACTAAGTCGGTACACAGTTTGGAATTTCATAAATAACTAGAATTCGCCAGTTCGTGCTCCGGCATACCGTTTACTATCCGTGCACAAAGTATACCAGTCATAATATCTAACCAATGTTAACGGACATTTCGTGGTATGAAGTGAATTTGTGAAATGCCTTCAAATCCGTATGTTCAAGTGAAACAGGCAGTTCATCGAAAATGTTCTGTTATTTTAAATTGACCCGTCCTAAGAATAGTTTTAGGCACATCTCGCATTTACATTGTGGAATTTGGGATCAGTAAAACAGGTTAGTGGAAACTTTATTTTTGTTGGTTTTATATAGCTATTTAAAAAAAAAAAAAAAAATGAAAAACTATTTATTACAGTAACAATTATAGTTTTAAGCAATATCCGAGTTTGGATTCTCCTTTTAAGTGTGTAGACACTTGTGCCAGGAGAGTCCGCTCTCTTATAGCTAAAAGAGTTTATATAATATTTAGATATAGCAGTTGTTACTTACATACAGAATTTGAAGAAACTTACAATGAAAAAATATTATTCTATAAATATGAAAATAAAAATTAAAAGTTAAAAAGTTATCCTACATAGTTCGTGTTTGTTAGTGTGTGTGTGTGTGTGTGTGTGTGTGTGTGTGTGTGTGTGTGTGTGTGTGTGTGTGTGTATTTATAACTCTGCATCAAATTTTAAGACCAAAAATGCATGTATGTATTGCATACCATTCTAATTCCTACTAATGTTGATTAAATTGGGATATCTTCGTACGCAGCAAAATGAACACCGAATTTACATATACTCTGCAACCTGTATGAATAGATCAATATATATTGCTGATAGATTATCATCATGAGTGTCTACCTACTCGTCATCTGTTATCCAATATTTATCAACATCTGATATGAGATGGACAGTGAGGGAGCCACCTAACCGATGTTGATAACTTTACAGTTATCTCGAAATATAGTGTATTTCCTAGTGATTTATCTCAATATTCAAATAAAATGTATTGTACTGCGTTTATAAAAACGAATAAATATCAAGTACCTATATTTATTATTAATCAATTATTTTAAGCGCTCAAATATGTTTTAGTGCATTAGATAAATAATACCTTTCTATGGCCAACTGAGTAACTTAGCTATCGTAACGTACCTGGTTATACTAAAGAAGTATATTATCTTTAGACGGGACATTAACAGTTAGGGTAACTAACTGAGTAGATACTTGTTTCACGTGATTGAAACAGGTCTGATATCCTGTGTTTACTTACAGCAATCATATAAAATTAGCTGGAATCCTAACTATTTCATTTTCTACTTCGATTTAAGCAATCTTTCTTTGTCCTGCTTTACATAACACAGACCGGGGTAAACTTTCATCTCACGAGTCAGTGTAAGTTGAAGTCTTATTTACTACTCATTTCTTAATATCATGAAATCTTCACATGTCTCAGCCAGTCGTCAATAATACTGAAGAGACATGTAAAGATTTAATGATATTCTCTGGTAGGACTTCATCTGCAAAAGCATATTTTTTGATATAAGTCACTAGTCCGAATATTTCCCAGACTTTGAGTATCGTTTGTTACTTACATAATTATGAAAATTCAGCTAATATCAACAATAATTCAAATATAAATTTATACCATACAACACATTCATAGTTATTATACGTACATATTCTTATCCTCGATAGTACTTACTATTACAGCGACTTGGCTGATACGAAAAAGAAGGTATTGAAATTATTGCGGATATCTCATATTATATCGAATAATTGAGTAAAACTGTTAGGTATTTTGCCATAACACTATGTTACCAGAAATTATCAAGTCTCCTTAGCGAATATTGATTTAGTAAAGACATCACTGGATATATGTATCTGAGTTACCTATGAAATAGTATTTCATTATTTTTTTACATTTTAAATTCAATATCTAGGTATTTCGGGAAATGATTTATTTAGCAGGTGAGTAGACATTTATACATATAACCAAACTATAACGGGAATGCCCTTGGATTTAGTTTTACTTAATTACTATAATTATAACAGCAATTAAGGTATTATTAACTATGTAATTATTTAACTTTTCCAGTTAAATTATGGATTAAGTAGTGCCTTCCTGAAAGTGTATAGTTAGTTGTTGTAATTAAACGGATTGAGGAAACCGTAGTACTAAGAATTGATCGATTTCCCCAGTAATGTTTTTCCGAACTGATATCGTTCATTTAGAAAATAAAGCCCGTTGCGTATATGGGAGCGTGTGAACAGAAACTGCGGCGGTCTCGTCGGTCTGCTCACTTTCCATCCATTCATGGAATCTCCAGCTTTTTCAAATGATTTCTTTCGACTTTTTATACGCTTGTTTACGATACTTGTTTTATAATTATCGGCTTTCATCGCTTTGCGCATTTCCATTTGTTTTTTGGGCATACACTATCTCAGAACAATACCTCACAAAATGTAGAATTTATATTCGGTTCACTGATAAGATAATACGTTACTCAACAACTTATGTACTTACTACCTACCAGGCTTTGTTCTTGTTTTACAGCTTTTTTATATAACATTTTAATATTAAAGAACGCAGTAGAAGGTTGGGTAAATCTCAGTCTAATGTTTGCCATTACTCGGCTGTACAATGTCATTTCATCATCAGCCCATATACGTCCCCACTGCTAGGGCACGGGCCTACCCTAAACTAGGGCGATAAGGCCTTAGTCGACCACGCTGGCCAAGTGCGGGTTGGTCGACTACACACTTTAGAATTTCTTCTCGGGTGTGCAATTAATTTCAAATTTGAAAAACACATTGGTACCTGGCGGGGTTTGAACTGGCGACCTCTCGCATGGCAAGCAACGACCTTAACCACTCGGCCACAATGTCATTTCTTACTATCAATTTCTCAAATATTTTTCTTTCTTTGAGCCGGGGTGTTCGATCAATCAAAATATCATTGTTTGAACACAGAAAACAGTCGCTAGTCATTGATCTGGTATGAGAAAAAAAATTTCTTGGCTTGTAAAAATAATAAATAAATATCAGACATCATCACACACATTGATCTGATTCTAATTAAGTGGCTTAAACGCTTATTTCATGTATCAGAATGTACAGGAGATCATACAGATAAATATTTAAGAGATAAATGAATATTGCATTTGACAGACATGGAATACGTAGAAATGCTCATGACACAATATTATTTCGGTCCATCGGGCGCTGATTGCTTGTCCGAGACTGGTGCAACCATACATATATTTAAATGCGTATTAAACACGCACGAAATCTACAGTGTTTTGCAATAACTCTCGTTGTCCAAATAATTTATTGTATCATTTGCGCTGTGAGAATGATTACGGTCGTGCAAATTGAAGAGGTACTGGAGCGCCGCAGGTGTATCAAGATGTGTCCGATTGCGCAAGCGCACGACGCGGACTCCACTCCGAACCTTTCCCATCACTTACCTATTATTACAAAAGCGAGTTTCTACTTTGACCTAATCTTTACCTGATAAGTTCACAATAATCTTCATATAAAAAATACTTGAAGGACTTACAAATTTTTCAATTTATTTGCGAAAAACTGCTATTAATCTCTTAGCCTTGATTGTTATTGAAAGAGTATACCTATAGCCAAATTATAATCACACACATGTCATCAAATTCATGGTTGGTCCGATCAGGAACACAATTTACAGCCCACATATACGATGTTTGAAAAAATAATTTCTCATGTGTCTTACTTCTTGGCTGTTGAGTTTCACCGTTAACTACAAACGTGTAGGTTACATCGGATAATAACATAAACATAACTATAGAAGTCCAAGCATTCACATAATATACGTTGTGGGAATATTGGGTAGGTAGGTATTTAACGGTTTAAGGTTCCTAAAACGGGGGAAAGCCGTTTATAGCATAACATCACTGGCATATTACGCGAATAGTTGTGCGCTAGTAAAGTTGCTCCTATAACCATACAGGTTAAAGTACGAGCGGCAACTGCGTGCAGATAAGCTAAGCCAGGTGGACTAAGTATTGTAGGGCATGCAACCCGCATCTATGAATAGTACCGGGCAGGCATGCGGCCCAGAGGTCGGAGGCGGTTAATTGGCGAGGAGTCGCCGCGGCCGGTTTGTCCGCCGGTCATTATTTTACGGCATTCCTAGTCAGCAAGATACATACGACGCGGGTGCTTCGGTTCACTCCAACAACGCTAAATAGTGGTTCACTAAAGTACATCCTGCCTACCTTGTCCGCGTAATTACTTTTTTGAACTTTTTTACTAAACCGATATGACTTGACTGTGTGTACCTAACAATGCACTAGGTATGTCTAGCTTGGTACTTACTTAGCAAACTAACTAAACTTTATGATACCATACCATATGCAACCGACATAACATTATTTTGATAGCATTATTTTTCGTTTTGTTGGTAATATAAACAATACAACAAGGAAGGTGGTTAAAATTGTCACCGTTAGATGTTTGATCCATAGTTTAGTAGGCACCGAACAGTCGGTAACACAATACGCATGGAACCCGCGCAGGCTTCCCTAGTGTAACCGGAAATTAGGAATCCCCTCAATAACGGCGTCCCCAAAAGTTTTCACTTTGTTACCTAGCAATATTGATTTAGTTTTAACGGAAAGGGATACATTTCATGCTTAGTTTTGTGTTGGTATGTTTGTACGAGTTTAGAATAAGCTGAATATTATTTTGGCATCCATATACATAAGTATTAAATGTTTTAAAACGTGGAATCTATATAGGATATTAGATACAAGTATCCACAATAACACATGTGGAGGTATTATTTTAAGTTATTTATGTAAAATAAAGTAAAATATGTTTTAGACGTAATATTATGTCAAACTTCTTTGTTTAAAAACCATATTAAATAATACTCATAATACGCTGCTAACATGTTGCTAATAATTTCTAAATAACTACAACTTACTCATAATTTGTGGTTAGGCTTATCTTTATTACCATCACAGACACGCATCAAAAATGTTTAACATCTTCCTCGAATCGCGGAAACAAGTTTTGTTTAGCTCTCCTAGTTAACCTTCAGGGTTAAAACCATTCTCGAAAAGAATGCGTTTTGCTTGGTAAACGTTTGCGTTTTTGACGAGGCCGTTGCTCTCGGTTGAGCTGAGAGAAAAAACGGGGAACAGTTGTGTACCGGGGCAGCGGGGATTCACGGTCGAGCGCGCCGCCGCCACCTGCGCGCGCGCGGCCGGTACGCCACCGTGACATGCGCGATGCGTGCTGCCAGTGGCCGACTCCTAATTACACCACTCATAATATCATGAACGGATTGTTCCCGGTGTTGAAATTGCCCTTCAATATAGTTTTGTATGCTCTTTGATCAAACGAATACACCACTATACATCTGGTACCTATGGGCGGAATACTGATTTGCGCATTAATATCATGTCTGTCTGTCCAGCAGTGGACAGTAATGGCCTGACGATGATGATGATGACTTGACACACATAATAATACAAGTTCGTTAATCAGTATCGAATACAGTACAAACTATAGGGATAGGTGAAAATTATATATTTTAATTTTGTCCCTTAATAATAGAAAAATATGGCATACGTATCTTTTGGCTTTTTCATGTTGTGTCGTCAAAAATGTACTAAGATAAAGTTCATCAAACTGCTGGAGAAGGAGCGTGTAATGTCACTCTTTCGAACTAACTGGACAGAATAGTGACATCAACCGACTTCATCATTTTTGTTTGTGAAACAAAATAAAAAATTTGTTACCAATATTTTGAAACGGACTAAAAAGTATTTGTTTAGTCTAGCCTATTGGTTTTTATTATGTTGTTGGCGCTGGTCTGCATTATCGTTGTAAGTATGTATGTACTTACAGCTATGGCAATTTGTGAATATATTTGCCAAAAATATTATCAAAACAAATGATGCATCAAAATTATTGGTCTTGCATCATCATAGTAATAGAATACATACCGTAACAGCCAACACCTACTTAATTTGATGTTGCGCAGGCGCGTGGAAGGCTTGAGTGGCGATTGAGTGAAGTGACAACAATCAAATCAGTCGGTTACATTCTTCGTGAATGCTGCAGAGTTCCGTATTGAGTATTACGTGTTATCTATTTTGTGGCAAGTGTTTGAATCATTCTGACATAACTTTCACTTCCATAATTCTCGCATGCTAATGTCATAATAAGAGCATGCACGTGGTCAGTTAATGGTTCAAATACATCTTATTAGGTATTCTACAAACATCGTTCTTGATCACTGAAAGGTTCGAAAAGGATATGAGTTAACCAACATTTTTTATTAAATATTGTTTAATTAAGGGCAAGAGCAGGTTATAAATGGTTTCTCAACATAATTTTTTTTCTATCTTGAACTAAACATACAAATTCTGAAGTTTCAATTAAATAATCTTATGCAACAGGCATGCAACTATAAAGTTAAGTACATATAATAAACTCGATAAGAACCAGTATTCAGTTGATGCAAATGCTATTAATTAAATCAGCCGATCAGATCAAGAGCGTGCAGTGTCAATGAGTGCGTCAAGCAAGTCGCGCAGGAGGCTGCGCGGGCACCGGGTCGTTGCACTCCGCCGAGGAGCCTGCACTCTATCCCTGGTCACGGACGCCCTCCCTACCCCTTCAACCTTTTTATCTCTTGTTTTTCACGGAGCCTTAAAATCACGAACTACCAGCTGGTAGGCAGCTGCGTTGACAGAAATAATTTTATGTAGTCGAGATGACATCATTGGAGAGCTTTGTTTGATTTTTCATTCATATGGGCTTAGGCTTTTATCTAACTACTAGCCAAAACTATTTATATTTGTATTATATGATGGAGCAATAGGTCTGGGGATATCCAGTAGTACAATATAAAAGAAACTCGTGTCTTCCATCAAGGTTATAAACGCAAGGTTTGAAAGAGTATTTCGATATTACAAAATGTATGTTAAGCACTTAAAGTTCAAAAGACATTGAAATACCATTAGTAGCGCGGCCCCCGAAAGTTCACTTTTTAAATTATTTTAGTGAGAATTGCTGTACTTAAATTCGTGATTAGTAATTTCGATATAAAAATACATGACACGGAATAAGTACAAGTTGGTATTCAACACGAAGCGCCCTAGCTGACATTTGCTCTATGAAAAGGTACAGCTACTTGTATAATGTCAAGGGAAATATGTACAATGATTTGCTATTATATTACGAACTAGGTACTATTAAAAAATACAATAAACTCGCGAAATGTGTAAAAACTAAAAATGTCATGTGAACATTGACAATCAGTGTCAACATTCCAATTATCAGCCAAAGAATTAACCCAATTTTTATTCTACTAACTCGCTTCTTATGTGTAGATAGTTATAAATTATATTAAGCAATTTAATACGGACACGAAGTCTAGTTTATGGTACGGATCTTTCGACGAACAAAAGAAACTGTGTTAAGTAATTTTGGTATCTACTTATAGAATGAAAAAATACTTAAGATTCTAACAACGAGAAAAGATTTTCATAATGGAGCATTTGGTCATAAAACGTAGTTTGTATGACATTTATATGCAATAAACAATTTAGCTATTTATAAGTAATAAAATAAATTACCGTATATTAGACACCAACGCGTTACTTACTTACTTTTGCAAAACAGGCCGTTGTGCTACGTGCTTTTATTGACTCCAAACAACAACATGAGATGGGAGGTATTTTAATGCTAAACGGAAGGCCCAAAAAGGCTTTGTGCAAATAATGCTCTGCTCCTTTTCGTTTTTTTCTTTCATTTTTACCTGGCAAAATCTTGGTCTAGCGAATGGGAGGCGCTGTTTTATATTTATGCGTTTATTTTTCATGCAGCAGGATGTACGGCACGTCGACGGCGTCGACGACGTCGGGGTCGACGCGTGGCGCAGCGCCGCCGGCGGAGCGGCGCGTGCGCGTCGTCCGGCTGCTGCGCCCGCGCCGCGCCGCGCCCGCCTTCGGGTTCTCTCTGCGCGGCGGCCGGGAGTACGCCACCGGCTTCTTCGTGTCGAAAGTCGACTTCAATTCGGAAGCGCATCACCAAGGATTGAAGGTGAACTTCCTTTCTAACAGACTTCAAATTAGGAGTTTATTTGTGTTTAACTGTGTTGTATTTTTATGTCACGCTAACTAGTTTCTATCAGTTTTATTTATATGCCTGCTCTGAGAATGAATTCTTATACGGGATATTTATTTACATTTTATGTTACGTTGTTCACTCCTATTAAAGGTATAATAAATTAAATTCCAATTCCAAGAAAAATCTTGAATTCTTCTTGCAATCCACCTAGGATGGGTAAGTTTCTTTTCTATGGAAGTAGCATTAGTCGCAGCCAGTATGGTTGTGTTAATGCATGACAAAATAACTATAGCTATGTAGGTGATTTCAAATAGGAGTGTATTATTTTTATTATAGATTTTTTGTTAAATAATGACTATGAAATAGTTTTTCCGGAACCCCCAAGACTATGACTCGCCCATGACCTGCTTTTAAGTAAATAGCATTGTGCGAAGATTGCTTTTGACGCTTTTGTCGTCCTTTTCTAAAGCTTTTGACCGTATGCAATCAGTACGGTTCTTATATAATAGAGCGATTGACACAAAGCTCTTCCTCCAACCGGTTCTCTTGGATAATATTCACACTCAGATTTATCTGAATTTCCTGATTTCATAATTATATTTTTAAACAGTGACTGCCTTTATACTATCTTGAGATATGTAGACAACCTAGGCGTAACGTGAGTTAATTATTAATCCTTACCTACTTTTTAATCTACCCTTGTTCATTGTTCGATTTAAATTCTTACATTGTGTTGTGTTTAGTTCTTGTGCTTCTTACACGGTTATTGAGCAATGCGTTATTATAGCATTGTTAAATTTCTGCGTTCGTTTTGTACATACAAGCATATGTGACCACAGAAGAAGATTGGATCTTTGTTGTTGACAGTTTTTGCCTTCGTAACCTATTGCGCAGTTTCCCACAGTTCCTGTGCACTTATCCAACCGCTTGGGCGCGTGCGAACGCCTCATCTGTATGTAATTAACTCTCTGGGCTACTCGCAGCTACTTCTGATAATTACTTACCTACATTTGACGCTCAAATTGTCGTAAGACACATTGCATTATTTTCCCCACTTGCGTAATATTATCGCTGTTGTCTCCTCGGGCATAACTCAATCTGAGGTTCCATTGATGATCGCAGTGTCAAAAGCATTTAGGTCACTTCTTTGTAGGTTGCGTCTAGTCGTCGCAAAGCGTGCCTCGTTGAATAATGGAAGTCAAAACCACCGATAAAAGACGCGCATATGATTGACCCTCGCCGCGTTCGGCTTCGATAACAGGTGTTTATAGCAATTTGGTTGTAAGAATCTGCTATATCATAGCAGCTTGTAATAGTGAAATGCTACTTTCTACAAAATGAAATGTGTGTACTATACCCGAATGAAGAATAACATGAGAGTGAAGAGATTAATTAAATCTTGACCGTATTATAATAGGTGCTCCTCATAATTAGATAGCGTTAACGGTAAGAATGCATGCATTATTCGCGATGTTTCACATTTTTTTCACACGAATACTTCCCTAACAAAGAAGTTACGAAAATTCACGAGTACATCCGCTGTTATTTAAATATTACAATGGCGTATTTTGAGACAATTACGGCAGATAATCCTGGGAAGTGCACATGCTCACTCAGCTTCAAAACTGTATTTGGATTTATGTGTAGCAAGCAAGGAAAACTTATGAAGATACTTACATCTTCATAATCCATCTCCGTAAAGCCATCTTAATGGCTTTACGAGTACTTACGAGTTTGGTTGTTGGTGGTATTTGGTAACTGTAAAGTGAAATCTAATTTACTTGACACTTATTTGTTAAATAGATATTATAGAGGAAGATCCCAGAGCCGCCAGACATCACTTATTTTCTAAAGGACAAAATATATACGATTGAGTAGTGGTGGGGTGTACTATCATCATATGACCAGTTGCTACCTTGACCAGACGGCCATTTTTCAGATATCAACCAATCAAGGTACATAGAAACACTGCTCACCTCACTTAAATTCTGATGGCTGATTTTAACATATATTACACACAATATCATTAAAAATCAGGTTTTATTACTCCCAGACACATGCGGTCGGCGGTTTTACCTTACAGACGCTTTAAAGCTATGAAAAAAATTTTACTTTTACTTAATTTTACTTATTTTGTGATGCTTGATTTTTATGAATGTTATTCAAACAACTATTTTAAAACGTTTTGCAAACGGACAGACCGATCCAAGGGGCCAAACATTCACCAGACCCGACTGTTTTAGATTTTTTTAAAAAATTGAATTTAGTTAAGTTTTTCTAATAAAATAGTTTGTAAGGTACAATTCTATAATTATTGCGGTCAGATGAGCACTTTTTAGTTGTTTGAATAACATATATAAAAATCAAGCATCAGAAAATAAGTAAAAGTAAAATTTTTTCCATAGCTTTAAAGCGTCTGTAAGGTAAAACCGCCGCCCGCATGTGTCTGGGAGTAATTAATCCTGATTTTTAATGATATTGTGTCAAATATATGTTAAAATCAGCCATCAGAATTTAAGTGAGGTGAGCAGTGTTTCTATGTACCTTGATTGGTTGATATCTGAAAAATGGCCGTCTGGTCAAGGTAGCAACTAGTCATATGATGATAGTACACCCCAACACTACTCAATCGTATATATTTTGTCCATTAGAAAATAAATGATGTCTGGCAGCTCTGGGATCTTGGACCATTATTCATGTACCTACCGCGTTGATTTCGTTATTCTCTAGTTCTTGACGCCGTGTCGAAGCCGTCATGGAGTAATGAACTTCAATAGCGTAATCTGTTTTACCTGTAACTAGAATTCTCCACTCTACTTATTTGCTACACTTAAGATAATTATGGTTAATAACGTCGTCAAAGCCATAGCTACTAGGTATTTAAATGGTAAGAGAAATCTGTCGTTGGCCGGTACAATTGAGTGAAAAGATCTTGAAGTCTATATTCTTGGGTGGTATGTTAACGGCAGGAAGAGGCGTATGTAAAGGCTGGCAATTATGTGAGAGATACAAGACAATTTTGAAATGGCTGGTGTGGTCCGCGCAGTGGGAGTGCACGCATGTCCGGCGCGGCGCGGCTCAAAGCGATGCCGCAGTTCGGTTGATTGGCGACTTTCTACTCCTGCTCCGAGCCCCTGTCGCGCCCCTTAACTTATTCTTCTTTTGTAACGTTTGAAAGTTCTTATGTGATTTTTTTTCAGCATACTGGTGTTAATATAGGTATGAGGATTTCATATTCACCTCTCGTAGGCAAAGAGTTACTCCAGTAACCAGTAACGTTTTTAACTCTCTCGATATAATAATTTTGAGCACAACCTTTACGGTAAGGAAGAAGAGAGTTGGCATAATAAGACAACACAAAACAACATGAAGATATTTCAATAAAAGGATCATGTCTTTTAATACGAAAAGAAGAGACGTAAATTACAATGGCAATACATCGAACAAAACCTTACGTACACTTGCATGTTTGCAATTAAGTAAACAGCGGCAACGCTGTTATCAGTGAGTCGGTGACTCATTACGTGCAAATATCATACGCCACATGCTGCGTGTGAACAGGTGCGACACATTCGCTGATATTCGTTTCATTGCATGCAAATATGTATGTACCGCTATAAAATCAATAACCTACCTACAAATAAGTTTGTGAGATTATGTAGGTACTGCTTATAACGATTAGCTATAAATATTGTCAAAAGTGATTGTGTCTTGTTCATTCATTGTAAGATTATTTTTGTCGTATACTTGTAGATAAATACCCTATTTACTTTTTAATCTATTGATATGGGCAATCCTTAATTAGCTATGTATCTGAAATTTTTGAACACTCCCAAGCGCTAATGACAACTACGATTAGATTTAGATTGTGCTCATGGATAAACAGTATCCACTGGTAATATTTAGCAAGTGACCAACAACTAACTATAGGATCTGTATTCTTGAAGTTAAAATCCAAGAATGCATAATAATATTATTTCCGAAAGCCGGGCGTCATGGAGTCTGGCCCTCACCGCGTCACTCGCAAAAAGACGAGTTGGAACGAAAGTTCGAACGAAAGTTGCCCGATATGTGGGGCACGAGCCGACCTGTCCGGCTTCTTGTGCCGCGAGACAAACGCAAGGAAAGTACTGCCCTCGTCACTGAGGCATCAGGCGCGTGACGGCGGCACACCGCGGAGCCGTGACGTCACACATTTCATTCATCCCACAACTCAATTGGTAATGCGTATGGTAACATCAATAACACTCAAATTATGATCATGCAGGTCAGCCGGCAACGTTTTAGTCATGTTAGTATAGGCGACGTAAGATACATACATGTTAGACAATGAATAAAGGGATTTATTTATTTATTTATTTATTTATTTATTTATTTATTTATTGGATTACCAACATAAGATACAGCAAGTACATGCACAAAATACAGTAAAACATAGAAAGTAACTGTTCTTACAATTAAAGGTAATCACATTATGCTAAAAATTATTAAATGAAAGATATGGTAATATAAAACTAGGGCAAGAGAAAAAAAAAGTTCATCTATTATCTGATACCAACTGGGAGACCAAGCAGTCACACTAGGTAAGAGATAAAAAAAAAGAATTAAAAAGCAATTAATAAAGGGATAAACAACCACACACAACTACTCTAACTGAGGTAATGCTTCTCTTATCAGCAGTAAAAACTTGGGAAAGCTTTGGTGGCATATATCCAGTTCAGTCAATCTCTTAGTTAGGTCATTATACAGGCGGGATAATCGGAAGACGGGAGAACTGCGGCCTAGATTAGTTCTACACATTTTATTTTTGAATAACCCACAAGGGTAGCGAGGGACTCTAGTAGGAATGTTAAATTGTAACTTACTAAGCAGATTAGGGCTATCAATTAGATTGTTTACCAGTTTATACAAGAAAGACATATCCAAGTGAGTACGTCGCCTAGAAAGAGAATCAAGTCGGAAGTATTGGAGAACCATATTATATTCTTTTAAGTTTCTCGGAGGCTTAAAACGATAGGACAAACTGCGGATTAATTTTTTTGCACCCTTTCTATGCGATTAATGTGTACTTTGTAAGCCGGGATATAGATATAATAAAATATAGGGATAAAGTTTATAATTTTAATACCAGACTTATTATGTGCAGAATGGTAACATAAATCGTATAGCCTTAGTTATCTATCAATAGTTGTCTATCAGATATTCGGAGTGCAAAGCCTGGCATATCGCGGGTGGCTGCAACAGTAGTCCTTTAAATTAAGTTTGCTTTGTCGATATTCGATGAAAGTAGGCCAGGGTTTCGGTTCTTGTTTAGATAGGAATTTATGTTAAGCGTAGATCCATTTCTGTGGCGACTAATTGCATCAGTATTACAAGAATTTAACTGAATTTAACTTTTATCATATTTTTTATGGAAGTTTTATACCAAAATGTTAATAGAATAAGATCTAAGATTTACGATATGAATATAAATATCCTTAATAGCAACTACGATGTAATATGTATAACAGAAACTAATCTCAATGAATCTATATCTGATAGAGAGATTTTTGACTCAAGGTATCATGTATTTCGAAGAGATAGATGTTCTTCCTCTAACATCAAAAAGGACGGTGGCGGAGTCGCTATAGCAATAAATAAGTCTTTCAATGTAGTTCGACAATCTTCCTGGGAATCTGATCTTGAGGATATTTGGGTAACGTTTTATCCTAGCTCACCTGGTGACCACAAATTAAATGTACTTCTGTGTTACATTCCTCCGTATATATCGTTAGATGATTTGACCAAATATTACCAGCATTGCCAAAATTTAATACTCGCGGCTGACGTTGACGAGCGGTTTCTCTGTGTTGGCGACTTCAATACACCACATCTTCAGTGGACTAAATCTCCAGACTTTAACCACCTTATTCCTTCTCCAACAGCGGACAAGAAGTCTGTTCTACTACTTGACACTATAGCATTGTGCGGTTTTCATCAGTACAATGGCACAAGTAATATAAATAATAGGCAACTTGATCTAGTACTCAGTACTTTCGACACCTTAGAAGTTCGTGAATGTCATCCTTTAAGCCGTTTGGACCGGCACCATCCAGCAATCACTATCTCTGTTAGTCCACACACAAGTTTTAAAATAACTAAACCCAAGTATTGTAAACGTTACAACTATAAACACTCTGACTTAGAGAAAATTAAGTCCGAACTGAAAGACACGAATTGGCAAAACATTTTGGCATCTTCAGACATTAATATTAACACCGACGCTTTTACAAACACGCTTATAACTATAATACAAAACCACACGCCCATCATCACTAAAAAATCTTACAAATATCCCAAATGGTTCAGCGCTCCGGTTATACGATGCCTGGCGGAAAAACACAAATACCATAAGCTGTACAAAAAATATAAAAACCCTCGGGATTATGACGTCTTTTCTCTGCTTCGTGCTCGTTGTAAGCGCCTCATAGATCACTGCCACAAACAATACATCAACTCTATTGAAGACGGACTAACCACAAATGTCAAACACTTCTGGTCTTTCGTGAATAGTAAGCGAGGAAAGAGTAATGCAATCCCCAAAGTATTGAAGTACAATAACAAAGATGCATCCGACCTTAAAGGAGTGTGTGAACTATTCTCACAATACTTCTGCTCGGTATTCGAGGACCCAGTAGGTTGTAACAGGGCTTCCATACGTTTACAATGTAAGACTTCTAACTCTTGCCTTTCTTCAATCATATTAAGAGAGAATGATGTCAAAAGAAAATTGAAGAGCTTGGACGCTAACAAGAGCGCTGGGCCTGATCAAATTCCACCTCTAATTCTCAAACTTTGCGCGGATGAGTTGTCTCTGCCGTTATCCTTATTATTTAATCAATCGCTAAGCTCAGGCATCTTTCCGGAATCTTGGAAATGTGCGCACGTAGTTCCCATATACAAAAGCGGCGACAAATCACTCTGCCTAAACTATAGACCTATAAGCATTTTGTCTTGTTGCCCTAAGTTGTTCGAGTCACTAGTCTACGATGATATCTACTTTCATATCAGTTCCTCCCTCTCTCCTAGCCAACACGGATTCGTCAAAAACAAATCTACTCTCAGCAACTTACTAGAATATAAGAATTATTTGTGTGAAGCATTCGCCAAAAATGTCCAAGTGGATTCTATATACACAGACTTCTCCAAAGCTTTCGATAAGGTTAACCACGTCAAACTTTGTCAAAAACTACAAGCATTGGGTATGCATGGTTCACTACTCCGTTGGGTGGAATCTTATTTGTCTCGCCGAAGTCAGCTGGTTGCCCTGAAGGGAGAATTCTCGGCTCCTGTAGCTGTCACATCTGGCGTACCCCAAGGCTCGCATTTGGGACCCCTTCTTTTTAACGTTTACATCAACGATTTGATAGATAGCCTGAGTAGCCCATGTCTTTTATACGCTGACGATCTCAAGATCTTTTCCACAGTTGTTGATTACAGTAACGCAGAAACTCTACAGAGAGATCTCAATAAACTTTCCCAGTGGTGCGCTGACAACTACATGCATCTAAATGCCGACAAGTGTTTTGTCCTGACCTTCACCAGAAAAATTAATCAACTACATTACGACTATAAGTTGAATAATAATAACTTGAATCGTCAGTGTAAAGCAAGGGACCTTGGAATAATCTTCGACAAAAAGCTTAGTTTCAGAGATCATTACACATATATATATAATAAAAGTGCCAAACTCTTGGGGTTTGTGCTGCGTAACACGAAACATTTCAAGAGGCCTCGCTCAATCATATATCTTTATAACACACTCGTACGTAGCAATCTTGAATATGGTTCCATAATTTGGTCACCCTTTTACGCTGTGCATAACAATCGCATTGAATCTGTTCAGAAAAAAATGCTGAGAACTCTCTCTTTCAGGCAAGGCAACCACCGAGAGCTGAACACCTACAGTAATCGGCTAAAAAAATTCAATTTACCTACTTTAGAGGCAAGACGTATGCAGACCGACTTAATATATCTCCATAAAATTGTAAATTCATTAATAGATTCCCCAACACTCCTATCTGCTTTAAATTTCAACACTCTTTTTAGAACTCGTAATCCCAAAGTATTTTCCCTTCGTGTATACCGCAACAACACATCCTTCTTCAACCCGATAGTCCGTATGTGTCGCCAATACAACGAACTCGCTCGGAACAATCACGATATCGATATATTTTCCGTTAGTCCAAAAATCTTCAAGAGGGCCGTCAGAACCCTCCTATGAAGTTCAAAAATAAGAATTGAACACTATTTTTTTTTTTCTTTTTACCTACAGCCCTTTAGGCACCTTTCTCGTCTAGTTATACCGACTTTTTTTTTTTATATCTTGTCATGTCATGGACACATGTTTTAGGTAATAGTTTAGCTCTTAAGTTATCACATAAGTGTGCATTGTACAACATTTTTCGACTGTTATCTGTTTTGTGTTCTAAATAAAATAAATAAATAAATAGATTGCACCATTTGGGTTCTTAATTGATACCATTTAATGGAAAAAACGTTTGGTGTGCAGAATACACATACGCCGACTTGGGCACCTGCGATTATTTAACAGCCGACCCGTAAAGATAACCTCAATGATAACGAACACAATCCTATAATGATTAAGCCATGAATAATACTCCCATGTATCTCTGGGCATTCTCGTAGCTTGGCCTCGTTACATCACTTTCCGCAAAGCAGCGACTACTCTATGAACCACCTTGTGTTGATATGGCGCAATCTGCATATAATAAACCATACACCTACAGTATTGTCAAGTAACATCTACACTATCGTCACGCTTTGAATAATCATTAATGTACATACGATAGCTAGACAATGCACATAGTCGAATAAGTTCGCTTGGAAACATGTTAGTTATCGCAAACGTAGGTAATCGTTTAGAGACATCAGTTTATTTCAATAAAATAAGATTGTGACTGCAATCAAAATAGTATCAAAAAAAAGATTATCTTAATTTGATTGCCGAATTGAGCTGTAGTGTTGATTTCCATCAAATAATACGATTTCAATAGATGTAAATTGTCTCTCAGGGTCATATTTTAATTTTAATTAAATCATTGATTCGGCTAAACCAATTAAGAAGCTTAGTTGAGAGCCGAGTTTTCCCGCTTTTGTTCACCAGGGCACTTCTCTTTCAGTCACATGGTGGGCAAAAGTAAAATAACCAGCCAGAATGCAGACGTTTCACGATGGATTCAGATGTAGTCGTACTTCATCATTAGATGTCCAGGTTTCCTCGCGATATGTTTTCCTTCACCGTTAAAGCGTCATAAAATCGTACATATGAATTTCAAATTTGAAAAACACAGTGGTACGTGGCGGGGTTTGAACTGGCGACCACTCCATCGACGCTTTTTTTTAGTTTTGTAGGCACCCCAAATTTGTAGACGTACTTAATGTGTGTAATAGCCAATGTGTATGTTGCAGGTCGGTGATCAGCTGGTCAGCGTAAACGGATACCGGGTGGAAGACGCGGTGCACTCCGAGCTGGTGCATTACCTCGCCTCCCAGACTCGTCTCAAGATTAAAGTCAGACGTAAGTGTATCTTTGTGTGTATTAGGTATAAAAATGATCCAGTGAATTTTCTTGTTTCGCGTTAACAGTCTTCAGAATAATAGTTGAGTATCATTGACGTTGATTCGAGAATTTGGTTTTTGAAATACATGAAAAACTTACTCAATCCATTCGAAAGGTTGAAAATGCTGTATCAAACGAAGCGAAGCCAACTATACCTACTAGTATTTCCTTTCCGGACTTTCTTTGACATAAAGGATTTCGTGAGTGGCCACCCACCACGCTCCCTGATAGTTATGATGTTTGTATACGAACACAAATGACGCAAGAGTAAAGGCAACTTCAATTATTTGTCGGCGTAAGTTCAATTACTTGTTGCAAGCTGTATCCCTCACCGTAACAAAGACGTGAGAGAATGGACTAAAATATTATTGGTTTAGGTCCCGAACATTGTTTATAACCTGATACAAACCACCCACAAGTTTTTGATCTATAGGAATATTAAATTTCAGACTATGTCACTCGTGAAATGCTCTTTAATGCTTTATACTGTTGACTTTTGTTAAAATGAAAATGGCGACTACCTGTTTTGATAACAGATTTTTTTAATGCTCATCTCATATCATTTAAATTACTTTGGTGCATGACACGAACCAATTTATAAGAGCTATTATTGCGTAATTTTGCACCCAACTCGCCCAGTCTGTTACGTGGGTGTCGTCTGCATCGCATGTAACTACAAATATCATTATGCTAATTAATCAAAGTTCACTGAAGTTACGACATTATGAAGCCTGTGCGATTGTCGGCGTCGATTTTTGTAAGTGTGATAATCGTGAAAGCGCGTGGGCAACCTGGTTCAAAATCGGTCTCTAACATTGTCGTTTTGCTGTTGCGTAAATGGCTACACAAACGAAATGGAAAGTCTGGCCACCTGACTGTTCCAATATTTGACTTTTATTTTGATATACACCTCAAAGGAAATATAATATGGGTTATGTACACAAGTAACAGTATAAAGTAATAAGATCGGAAGATGCATACCTATATAAAGCAAAACTAATATATTGTGACCGGAACTCGTAATGCTGTAAAAGTTTATATTCCTGAAAAATATTTTTATTTACGCGAAAATTTATAGCATTACCTTACATGTTTATTTGTGTAGCAGTGTTATCAACAAAGTATATATGGATATAATTAAATTCAATAAAAATCATACTTAACCGTAATTGATTCAAATTATTTGTTTATTTTCAGATGTTGGAATGCTGCCTGTCAAAGAGTAAGTTATCATAGGCGAGGTCACTTGAATAAATTGATACATTCTTTAAAAATAAATGTGTTAATGTGAAGTTTATTATTATTACCTATCTAAGTTAAAAATGCACCTGCTAAATTGAGGCAGTTACTTAAAGTAGATGGTGTAAATAAAATTTTAAAAATAAGGTAAAGCAATATTAAACTGTCAAGATACCCAGTATTTACTTAAGCCTCATTTTAGTAGCTTAATTAGGTACTTTGAAATCTAATGAAACTTAGTTAACTCTCTCCGCAATATACTTCAGTAAAAATACTAGTTTTCATCTACTCCCGTCACAGGGAAAGCCCTTGTTATGCGTACCGTACCTACCTACTTGTCTAACCAAAGTGTGTTCAGTTTAGTTGTATTCAATGCCATGCCCATCTTACTAACCCGTACCATAACAAAGTCTTAGTGAAATACGTGTTATTTGTTGTAGCAAAGCGCATGAGTCTTTGTCATGGCAGTTCGTGTCGGAGCGGGCCTCGCTGGGCTCTGACGTGTCTTCCTCACCGACTCTGTGCCATGACACAGAGCGGCTGGCAGATATGCGTCTGTCGATACTGGTGCCACCTCGAGCCAAGTTAGGATGTGGGTGAGTCTTGTTAACACAAAAATGTTTGAACATTTTTAAACGCATGATACCTTATCGTGCTTCGCGAGTCGAATGCCTAAACTTGGTGTGCTGTCCCGCATAGTCGATCGTCTTGACGAATAGTAGACTACTTACTTATGTAGGTATGTATTGACTTACTTTCATGTAAGTAGGTTGAATACCTTAAATTAGAGTCGGATTTAAAAATATAATTCCATCGTTGGTTTATGGATGGATGGATGGATAATGATTTCGATAGAGACAATAAAAACGATTGGGAGGCCCTTTAAGATATAATCAAAGTACTCTTAGATAATTATGAAGTAGAGTCATTAAATTAAATATAATAGTCATTAGTCATATCTGTTTCTTACTTGTACTGACACTTATCTATTTACCTATAATATAGGTATTTCATACGTATCTATAGATATAGATATTTAGTTGTGCCTGCCAAGACCATAACCGAAAATATGTACTTGTTACCAATTCTGATTATTTTTTCTTCTTACAGGATATGCAAAGGTCCAGATTGGAAGCCCGGTATCTTCGTACAATTTGTGCGAGAAGGAGGCATAGCCCAAGAAGCAGGCCTGAGGCCGGGCGATCAGATCCTGTCCTGCAATGGTCAAGATTTCGCCAATATTACGTTTAATGAGGTGTGCTAATACCGTTTTACGATTATATTTTACATATTATATGCTAATTGACTAGCTCCAAACCATACCCCAAATTTATAGATACATACTTATGATGTACCTACGTAATCCTTCACCATTGTTTTGAGTTACAGTTTGTTAATAATCTGAAAGTATTACTTTCAGATTATTGACAATATAACTGAAAAAAGCTCTCTTTATCTATCTCTGCCAGTTCAAATATGGAACTATATTATTGAAGGAATAAAGAATAATGAAAAAAGAACATGTATAGATACGTTAAATAATATATAAGGTTGAAAGTTGACATCATGCAATATTATATTAGCTGTCAAAATATATGTAATGTGAAAATCAACTTTGTTGTTCTCTAACGCGCGAATGAGGTTCAACCACTCGATACCCGACTTTCGACGTCTGCCGTTTTAAAATAATGCCTGCGATTTAAAAAACATGTATACCTACACAAAGTTTCTGTACGGTAGACAATAAAAACTTCTGTGTAACATACACAGCAGTTCCCAAATGTAAGCCAACCTTGATGTTTCAGGCGATATCGGCGATGAAGGCAGTGGGCCGGCTCGAGCTGGTGGTGCGCGAGGGCGCAGGCGCGGAGCTGGTGTCCCCGGAGAGCTCGGGCTACAACAGCTCGGCGTCGTCGGCGGCCGGCGAGCGCAGTCCGGCGCCCTGCGCGCTGCCGCTGGCGCCGCCCGCCGCGCTGCGCCGCCGCCTGGCCAGCGTCGCCGAGGAGGCCGCCGATAGGGCAGACAGGTACTGTGGTGGTTGATATTGCCGGAGCAGCTCGGCGTCGTCAGCGGTGAGCGACCGTAGCCCGGCACAGTACGCCTTCACCTCGCTAGCGAAGCCGCGGAGGCCGCCGGTCGCGCTGTCAGGTACTTTGGCAGATGGTGTCGATGGAAACTACAGCAGCTCAGCGGAGAAAAAGCGGAGCCCGGCACAATGCGCCATCATCTTAAAGGTACCGTGACGGACGAGGGCGTACCCAGGCAGCGTGCCAGAGGAGGCTACCTCCCTACTGGAAGAAAATGTATTCAAGCTTGCTTGATCACTAACCAATGTGGAAACAGGACCTTATTTACTTGTCAACTTCTGAATAAACCGCTCAGTAGACACTAGTAAAATGCTCGAAGCAATAGCCATGAAAATTTGGTGTATGTGAAAAAGAGATCGGATTTAAGTCTTACAAAACTTTCTCAGGAGCGGGCGAAGCTGCGTGTGTCCTGTAAGCCAGGAAATGCAAAAAGCAAACTAGACACGACTAGCCACGTGCTTGGTTGGGTGCGTGATTGTATAAGGGCTTGCGAAAAAAAATAAACATGAAAGAAATTACCTAAAATGAAAACTTTTGTAACATCTCAGTTAATGGAATTAAATCTCGCCTGTATAAATCTTCCAGATGTAATCGGTCTGCATTAATTAACGTTTCTTTTTCTATAACATTGTTTTGTTTCAGATTGACTTTAAGCAGGCTTAAAAGAAGAACATGGGACAGCTTAGAGTTTGACTGGAAGGAAGGAGACATTCACAACTTCGACATCGATGCTCCATCAGACATAGAGCCAGACTACGACTGCCCCAGCATACCGAACAACCCGCATACATTCGAGAACAAACACAACCTGCGAAATAAGCTGAAAGACTTTATAACAACCCCATCAAATAGAACTATAATTAATTTAACCGAAGATGGCGCCACCATACAATGTAGTTATGATAATAACCAATCACCTAGGAAGACCACTTTTGCAACTAACCACACCAATAATAGAGATATTGAAAAAAAGACTATAGTAGTTGAAGTTCATCACACTAGTGGTGTGCCTTGCCCTAAGCCACATTGTAACTATCCTCCACCGCCTAAGAAAATGGAAGTAGACACCTCTAGTATATCGAGTTCAGCCACCTTGTCCAGTGCCATCGCTGAAGAAATACAGAGGCGAAAACTGGTAATATTAACTGACTGGTTTGAATATAATATCTACTAATTAATAATAATACCTTTCAATGTATTAATCAACTAACGTAATATTTGCCGTATAGTGCATGAAGTATAATTTAAGCATCTTTAACAATTTTTAGCTTTTTCCATTCTTTTAAGTGTATTGTTATTTATTTGGATCCATAAATCAATAAATCTAGCATATGATTGATGACAATCTCATTACAGAATAAAAAGCCTACGAACGCAGAAAACAACGCTGCACCGAATCCTCCTAAGAAAACTAGTGTACCAAAAATTGTAGAGAATGATAAGAAGAAACAACACGACGCTTTGATGGACGAGTTTAAAAAAGTTCACAGAAAAATGTTTGCGAATCAGGATAGTGACGCCACAAACACAGAAAACAGCGCCGTGGACGCGGACAGTACGGTGAGTGTTAGAATTATCAAAGTAATTTATACCCAGAAGGCGTTTTATTTCTGACTGGCTCGATGGAACAGTGATTTGTGACTTAGGGTCACTACTTACGGTTCCAAGAGTCGTGGGTTCGATTTCCACCCGGGACTTGTTTTGTATGTTCCTTGTCTGGGTGTGTTATTAAACATATTAAGTATCCACAGTTTAGTTTGATATCCGAAACACAAGTACTTAAGCTACTTGCCAAGGGATCAGATCAATTTACATTCTGATGTTGTGTAATTTTTATATTTATTATATACCACATGCTTTACAAAGTTAATCACAATGATGGTCTCTCTACTTTAATTACGACATACAGTGGGATAGCTATAGATTCATGTTCTCGACACAGAATGTTTTACAATTATTTCATCAAAGATTACCTAAAAGTATTACTGTCATGTTTTACGAAAACAAATTAATGTGAACTATGCATTATCTACCAACTAAAAAACTAGCTAATTATTCTATGGATGCCATGAATATGCAAGTGTTGAATTTACACATTATTTTCCGTACACTTCTGTCATTTACATAACTATACTCGTAATTAGTTTTAAGGTAATTGCCAAATTAAATAAAACACAGTACTAATTATGGCTTGCAGTGTCTTAAGAATTGGTTGAGTACTTGCTTATTTGTTAATGTTGCGTAGGCTGTAGCTATTGGCACTGCAACTGTAACCATTAAATAGTGAGGTGTAAAAATTTCACAAATTTGGCTGAATATATCGTAACCCAGATGGGAATATATTGGTGGCAAACAAAGAGTTGGTATAGGCAGATAAGGTATAAAAAATTATTAAATTTTCGAAAAAATAAATAGAATTTATTTTTAACTATAATATTTTCAGTATACGGAATTTTGCTGTCTGTGTTCTTTTGGGAAGTTTGTTGGGATTGGAAAAATTGGTGTAGTTTAATATAAAATTAGTTATTGGTGTAGTTTTTGGTACTTTAGAATTGTTCTCACTCCAGGGGCTTCATTGAAGTAACAATAACCACAGAATACTAATAACAGTAAACTGATTGTGAAATAATTGGCGTTGGTCAAATGGAACTAAACATTTTTCAACGGTTGCCAGGCACGGCGACCTTGGGGCGCTGTCGTGCTTTACCGGCAGATAAAACACAAAGTTTGTCTATTGGACTGTATGATCTATGAAGTGGCACTTTTTAGGGTTCCGTAGCCAAAATGGCAAAAACGGAACCCTTATAGTTTCGTCATGTCCGTCTGTCCGTCTGTCCGTCTGTCACAGCCGATTTACTCGGAAACTATAAGTACTACAGTGATGAAATTTGATGGGAATATGTGTTGTATGAACCGCTACAAAAATATGACACTAAATAGTAAAAAGAATTGGGGTGGGGCCCCCATACATGTAACTGAGGGATGAAATTTTTTTTTTCGATGTACATACCCGTGTGGGGTATCAATGGAAAGGTCTTTTAAAATGATATAAAGTTTTCTAAAAAACATTTTTCTTAAAGTGAACGGTTTTTGAGATATCAGCTCTCAAAGTCGTAAAAAATATGTCCCCCCCTCTATTTTTATAACTACGGGGTATAAAATTCAAAAAAAATAGAGGTGATGCATGCTAATTAACTCTTTCAACGATTTTTGGTTTGATCAAAGTATCTCTTATAGTTTTTGAGATAGGTTGATTTTTATTATATTTGCTGCTACGGAACCCTTTGTGCGCGAGCCCGACTCGCACTTGGCCGGTTTTTTGTTCATAAGTCATCCGCCAAAATATTACAGTTAAGTCTGATTGGTCGATGATCTGATAGAATTAGCAATGGAGTTAAGATATTGAATATTGATGGTAGAAAAAATAGATGGCCGAGTGGTTAAGGTTAAGCTTGTCATGTTAGTTCAAACCCTGCCACGTTCCACTGTTTTTTCTTATTTTAAGTCTACTGTATGGTACATGTGAACTATTACGGTGAAGGAAAGCTGCACAACGATAAAACATTTCTAAAGTTGTGTAGTCGACCCACCCGCATTTGGCCAGCGTGGTTGGCTAAAGCATGATCGCCCTAGTTTAGGGTAGGGCCTGCCCCTGCAGTGGGGAAGTCGGTATATGGGCTATTCATTCAGCAACGTGCAGCATATCCATAACTTTTCTATAATTTTTTTCCCAACTGGCACTGACTTGCAATCACTTTAAGCGCAAGCTTTAGTTTGATTATCCATTTTTATGATAAGTTTGTACTAATTTGTAAGTGTAAGCCTTAGCGAAGTAGATGATTGTGGTCGAAACTAAATAATTTTACATTTTTTATAAATAACGCGAAATCAGCTTTTCATTGTTTTGTACTTGTAGATCAAGATACTCTTTTTTTTATGATATTTTTATCTTCATTGACACTTTGCTTAAAAAACACATTCGAGGAATATTACTAGAAATGTTTATCTTTGTAAGTTCTCATAAACCCGTATTAAGTAATCTTACATAACATCATATCAATGCCTTCGTATATTCTTCTGGTTAAAACACCAACCACACAATGATGTTTTGAGAACGGTTTAGAAACAATCAATAACGTAAACTATAGCGAACCAGCACAAAGCAAACATAATACTGTGACAATGGATCAAGTCAGAGTCAGTGGTGGTGTCATGATATAAGAACATCATAATAGACAACAATGTTACAGGTATGCTGTAACCAGAACTTTCAGACTATGGAATGCTAAACGTTTCGACATTTATAGATACAGTCACTTTGGCACAAATAGAACAGTCGCTGCATGCTTTCTTACATCATGTTAATCAATTGGACCGTTACGTAGTAAGTGGTAATGAGTAGTAGGTGGTGATGAATAGGTATTTGGAAAATTAAAGCAATTGTGCCAGTAGGTAGGTATGTTCATTTAGATTCATATCAGTATTTCAGTACAAATGAACATATTTAAACGGATACAATATTATGCACACGCATAGGTTTCTAAGTCAATCACTCAAATAGGTGTTGTTTTTTTAAACTTTTAGAACCACACTGCAGTTTATTTTAAATAGCTGACCCGACAGACTTCGTCCTGTCAAAAAAATGTGAAAAAGAAAAGGGCTGTTTTTAGGGTTTTCCGGCAATTATTCGATTTTTTTCTCGCCGCAGGAACCATCCTTGGACGTCAACGAACATTTTAAAAAAATAATTGGCCAAATTGTTTCAGGCGTTGTTGAGTTATGCGCTTACCAACACATTTTGCGATTCATTTTTATATTATAGATAATACGGTTAAAGATGAATACCATCAGAGACATAATGCTGTAAGCATAGCATAGATCCTACCTATCTTCAACATTTCGCGAAAATGAGATAGGACGGAGATGCATTGCACTGCAAGGGTTGTCAGAGGGTTAACATTTTCGGGAAAATTATAATTTTAGAAACAGCAGCTTCAATCTTAGGACAATTCTCCTACGTGGAACCGAGACTCAATAAAGGACACTCCCATAAAAGATAAAGTCAGGATTATATTTTCCGGGATGAGTTACGTTGGAAAATTTAAGTATAATAAGATGTCATATAAACTAGTGAGGAAAATCCGGGACAACAAATCCGAGACAATCCCTGATTTTCCGGCCATCTGCCAACCCTAATCACGACTAGTGCAGACGTGTATATAGGTACGACGGCCGTGTGTGCCAAACATGATGCTATGATAAAAGTGTTTGAAGAGCGACAGCAATGCAATCAGAAAACATCAAAACCAGCGGATATAATGAAGTTCAAATAAACGCTCGAGTTTGTTGTTACAAATTTGGAATCCTAATTCGTTAAAAAAGCAAACGGCAGACAATCGCGGACGCGGTTAGCCGAGATAGATTTTTCATTACAGTTGGTCGCGGTGCACGGTTGGAGGCGCACAATGATTTCGCATGTTTCTGCCTTGCACTGATAACGCGGCGCGGGGCGGCGGCGCTCAGTCGGCCGCGTCGCGCGCTGCCCAGAGTATCGCGCCGCCCGCGCTCCGATCGCTATCAATATTTTTCCGCGCTTCGGAAAAATTATCGGCCGACCTTCATTTGTTTTTCAGGCACGGTCGAAATGCTCGCATTGTTGCCAGTTATGTGTGATTTATGGAGTTCTATCGCTGCCGTGAAACTATTGTGTGTACTTGTGTTTTAGTACGTTATACAATTACATCAATAAGTTATTAAATATCTCAGTGTCACCTGCGTGAAAGACTATTACAAATATGAATAAGATAAATAAATCAAAGCCGTTGGTTGTGATACAATGTTATGAAGTAAGTGTTAAAGATGCAATACATTAGTATACCATATAGTATAATATTAAAATGGTTAGTTCTGCAAAGTGACCAATAAATTAGAAAGCAATGTAGGTAATAATAATATAATAAACTTTATAATTCGATATCGCTTTGGTTAGTGTATACTATAATTCAAATTTAATCAAGTTAATATTATAGGTTTATTACCTTTCTGCTAAAACAAAAAACGAATAAATTAGTGAAAACAATATATATGTAGCTTATATACAAAGAAACAAAAACAGTATTATGTATTAAGAGATGGTATTTGTTGGTTAACGTTTTACAAAATTTGTCACAACATACAGTTTGAGTGGTAGTTATCTTGTTGGATGACTGATAACTTCACAATCAATAAGTACGTATCTATCTACTCGCATTTCTAAAGGTAATACACGCAAAACACGTACTTAGGTAAATGCTTCAAAATAACTATTCGCTTAGTATCTTTACTAGGAATACAATGTTATAACATATATCTGCTAATTGTTCAGTTATCTATCTAAAAACCATTAGAAGTTTGGATACCTAATCAAAGCAGTTTTCCTTTTAAGCGGTATAACGTCATATTCTTAGTAATCACTTACTTGATTACCTGCTCCTAGCCGGCTTACCTACTAAAATAAATAATAATGTTTCTAAGCCTATTATTCGACACGTAGCTATATGAATGTGCGATTCTTTGTTTGGCCTTGTCTTATGTTAATGCTTACTTATGTACGTCAGTGATCTCAGAGACACTTTAAACGCGATTTTAACGTAAAATAAAATCCGGGATAATTTTCATGTATTTTTCCTCAAATTATTTTTTTGCAACTTGTTTTGCCGAAAAGAATAATTGGATCCCCAATTAGATAGACAAATTGTAGGTATATGATAAGTGTGGTTGTTTTGTTCCTAAAGGTTGTTGTGTTTGCTACTTGCTCAAAAAAATCAAACGCTAAAAATCGAGATCGTAGTATTAGTGCAAGATTTACATAATACATTTATCCTGCTTAGTTCATACGAGAAATATCGTGTAGAAAATACAAGATTTCTACAATGTCATCATGATTTTATATGTAGGAAAACTTGTCACATGACCAGTTATAGGTACCTATGCACTTGCAAGTCGAATTCAAAAAGGAGGAGGTTCCCAAGTCAATCGTTTACCTTATGTACCTACCTATGTACACACACTACGCTGAGATAACGCGATTCTTTTGTTTGATGCAGATTAGATGTCGTAGTAAAAAAAAATGTGTAAATGTTTATTGCAGGACCGTCAACAGACTCTGCCACTGAGGAAGGCGGAGTACGAGCCGGAAGCCGCAGCCCCCAGCCGCGCGTCGCCCAAGCGGGACGCGCCCGACAACCCTCCGCCTCCGCCACCGGTACGTAGTGGAACAAGACGAAGGACTATTGTTTAAAAAAATACAATAGCCCATCGCAATTTTGTGTTACAACGCCACTTAGAATATGTTAGTCTTTTCGGTTTTGACGACGAAACGACGAAAGTGACCGTTTGCGAAAGTGACGTTTTGCGAAAATATCCGTTTGCGAAAGTGACCACTTGCGAAATAGACATTCTGCGAATGTGACCAAATTTTTCAATTTGCGAAGATGACGATCTGCGTCAAAACCATCTTTTCGTCAAGTTTAAACATCAGATTATGTTGCGAGAAGTACTTACTGTGCAACGGTACCTAATATTATGAATCTTCATAAATAATTCTTAGCTTATGAAATTATTAGCTACATCATGTTTCAGTAAATAATTGACATTCGTGGGAGACCATATAATATTGCTACTCATGATGACGGCTAATCGAACTCTACTTACAGTATTCGCTTGGATAAAATATTTTTGAATGCAATGTACCCACTTATTTATCATAATGCATATTTCAGATGCCGTCAACAAATGGACATGTAAATGGAGATTCCAAAGTGGCAAACCTAAAGCCTGTCGTTAAACCGGTACATCAAGATGTTATTAAAACACAAACTCTTAGGAATAATACGCTGACACGGACGCCGACACCAGATTATAACAACAAGGCAGATCCCCCGAGTCAATTGAAGTTAAAGAGTAAAGATGAAAAAGCTGAACTTGAGTCTATTGAATCATATAAATTGAAGAACCCAGTTAATGTTGCGCCTAGACCACCTTCGAATTATTTTATGAGGGCGCCTAATGGTACAGCGACTATGAAGAAGTTGGCGAGGCCCGTGTCTGTGACCATAGGAGAGTATGGCACCGGCGGAGCGCCCCGGCGGGAGCCCACGAAGCTGGACTTCCTGAACGGGGACAGGCCCGACGGCGCGCTCGACCCCGGAGACGTCCCCATCACTAATAGGTTACAGTCAGAATTGGCACTTACGCTCTCAAGATCCAACTTGCGTAAAAAGACTGAGGCTTTGGTAAGTTTTGATAATATATTCGAATATTCCATTATTAAATACAGCGGCGTGCTTATCTACTACTAAAATATGTATACTATATTTTTCAGGGTGATGCCATAGCTATGAGAAATATGTACGCTAGGGAAATGCTAATTACTGAAGATAGCGATGAATCTGTAGATAAGAATTTCCATGCCAGATACGGCAACAATATTCTTCCATTACCACCTCCAATAAACATACCAAAAGTCGGCAAAATTAAGCACCATGTTATTTAAAGTACCTACATCCATTGAGTTTATTTATGATGATTTTAATTGTTTACACTAAATCACTGTATCACGATGCGCATGTATGATTTTTCTAACGCACAAAATAATATTTTTTTACTAAGTAGTTATTATGTAGTAATATTACGTTAGTTCACTACGAAATTAATATGAAATATTAATTTTAATGATACCCTAAAATTAATATTTGTAATTGTTTTTAAAAATATGTTAAAAATTATCACTTAAAATATCTAACTTAATTTGTGATCAGTTGTCTCAAAACTAATTCAATCAAATTGCACTGCGTCGGTAAAGGGTTCTTTTTAATTTAAATGTAGCACAAATTTTAATTTAGAAAACCTAAAGTCAAATAAATACCAAATGAGCAGGGTGAGGGTAGCAAACGGAAGTTTTTTTTAACTTAGGTATTCAAATTGGTGCTGGTTAGGTCTTTGTATATTGTTATTAATTTTAATTAGTATTTTTTGTTTACAGGCTGACGCTGGTCGATAAGAATTTGAAGACAGATTAAGGTGTAAAAATAAAATCACAATGTCAAAATATTATCAAGACTTGGTTAGAATTAAAATTTTCAGCCAAAGTTTATGTAAATATTTAAAGTTAGATAGGTAATGCGTATTATGTAATAGTAAATGTAGGTACGGGAGATCAGAGTACCACGGAATATATACTACGATACGATTTAATTGAAATGTATTGTACAATATTTAAAATCTTTATACATTATTTAAAAATATCAATATATCTGTTTTAAGTTGTATTAGGCTTTTTTCTTAAATATAAAATTATATCAGTGGTCGTGTTTTAAATATTATTTCAAATGTTGTGTCAAATAATGTATGAATCGCCTAAGTCATGTAATAGTAATAAATGAATATAGGATATCGGTTGTGTATTTTATTATCCATAGCTTACATCTCCAAATTTGGTCACGGCTTACCACGGGCCCTGTAAAAGCACGAAACATCTTTACATAAATTTAAGCGTGTTGCATCCGTTTAAAAATATGTAATGTTTGCGCAAATGTTGTGTTCAATTATGAATTAAAAGAGAAAAAACATTTGATTAACTTCGGAAATGTAGCTAGGTACCTAGTAGTGGCAATAGATAAATATGATGGGCAACTGTCGCGTTCGAGACTATGAATAAATGTTACGTGCTAAAATCTACTCGTGAAAGCGTCATGTGTGAACGAGGAGGATAAATATGGAGATTGTGTAAGTGTGGATAGGTACTTTAATAAAAGGAAAGGGAAAGGAATGTGGTCTCATTCATTCATAGATTATAGTGCGGCAAGGATATTTTGGCTATAATAGTGGATGACATTGACAGGGTGGTGGGTGAGACATTAGTGTTACCAGTTAGCAAAAGCTCTTTAGTTTAAAGAAATTAAGGCGTCCGACCGATTTCAGCCATGGCGGCCGATCTCAATTGAGATCAGCCAAGTGCGCAGGACATAATATTATAATGCATAATATTATAGTGCGCGCAAACACAAGTGCATTCTCTGTTCCCTTACTCTCATAATTCGGTAAGACGGCAACCCGACATGACCGATGAGAGATCGGGCGCAGGACCACCGGCTTAACGTGCTCTCCGAGGCACGAGCGTTCAACCGCCAACTTCCTAACTCCGGGCTGAGTAATTTCATTACAGAAAAACTCACAAATTTTGCCCGACCCCGGACTCGAACCGGGAACCTCTCGGTACTAACGCAGCACTTGCTACCAATAGACCAACGAGGCAGTTAAAAAAGGCTTAAAGGAATTATTGTGTTGTGTGTTGTCTCATTATTCCATAATTCTATTTCAACCTAGGAATTTTTTGGATGATTGGATTTATACTTGATATTATTTACCTAATTTAAAAACTGTAGAAAAGTAACGTAACCTCGCGTATATTAACAATCCTAAACATAATCATTTATAGACCCGAGACGTTTCTAGCTCTTCACAGGCCTCGTGGTCGCAGGAAGACTAAAGATAATACGATGACATAGAACTCACAATATCCTGTGATCTTGCAATATGTTGTTGTTACGGGCCTGCCAAATTATAGTCTTTTTGACAGGAACCCAAGCAGTATGCCTGTCAAAAGTGACGCTTAAAAGTTGGCAACGCATTATTATAGTTCTGAAATTCTGAATTTTGCCACGCAAAAATTGTCCTCCTTGTAACACTAAGGCTGTTGATGAATGATTGATTATATAACATAATATTTTTGAGACAGACGTCTTTTAGTCTGTCTAGTAAATTATACAATTAAGCTTCCACAACACACAGCTACCTAAATAATGTCCAGTTTACCGGAATATTTACTAATAAAAGACCTTATACTAATCAAAAGTCATTTTGTAGAAACCACGAGAAAAGGCAAACATCTGTGCTCAGTCAATATTGGTTAGTTACCTGCAATAAATTCTACCGAAAAGACTTAGGTAATAGGTAGCTAGATAAGTTTCCGGCTTAGGTATAGGTATCTAACGCTGACACTAAATAGCTGAGTAGACGTGAGTTTTTCATAATGATAAAGTTGGATTAAAACATACTTTACATAACTTTGCGTGGAACGCTCAGAGTGCGACTAAGGATGTATATGGATAGTTTGTAAGATACAGTATCTGTTCTAGCGTTAACACCAAAAACCCTGATAATAGCGTCGTTGCAAGATGAAAATTATCGGCGACGTAACGGAATATCCCATTCTGATCCCGCTTATCCACTAGAAAGCACAAAGTTAAAAGTGTTTAAGAAAACTCGGAGACAATCTCTGCAAGTTTCTTTTGCAGCAGGAACAAAATATTATGAGTTAGGACGTTCAGAAAAAAGAAAGGTAAAAGGGATTAGTAGGTTACTAAACAAAATTATAAATCACATTATAAAACAGAGCTTATCTTATTCGATATTTCCAGATATTTTGGAAATTATGGTGTACACATGTAGAGGAATTGAACAGAGAACACAAAATATGGCCGTTTGTGCATTTTCAAGATGACAATAAGGAAGATGAAGGGCATTTCGACAAAGTGAGGAATATATTGTTTCGTTTGGTTTACTTAGTACGGTAGAAATCTTAAACAAGATAAATAGATTACTCTGAAGAGCCACCTCTCTTCTTTCTACAGACAAACCATCTCCCGTGGACCGACAAGCATTTGTATTTGGGTTCCAAAAGGGCTGTGGAAGACAGTGACAGGCCTAAGCCTGTTCCAGGCCTTGGACCCACAGAAGATATTAAATTATTGTATTTAAAGCCGAAATACTTTGGTTGCTGGGACCAATCCGAACATTGGGTGCAGTGCGGCAATAGTTCGTTCTCTTTTAACGATCAGACGGGTCTGATCAGATAAAATGAATTAACAAATTCGTAATGGGACTCAATTATAAATAAACTTATGGCACCTGTTTTCATTAATTTATTTGATTAATATGTACTCAAAATGTAATATAAGTTGAGTGTTATGATTTAATGCAAACTTTGTCTAATCAGGCTAGATCTCCCTCGTCTATAAATATATTTTCGGTTTCAGATCCACTACTTTTCGGTAAAATTACGTTAGCGGATCTATTGCTACTGTTCTTAAATTACCTATGAGAAGATTTTAATGCTATGAGCACGTATTACAGATACATTTATACCACTTTTTGTATGGTTTTAATTATATAATAATAAATCATACATGTAGGTAATATAACAGTATTTATTATTTTGCTATAAATAGGTAATTACAAAGCGATGTGAAGTTGAGGTCACATCAAATTATTTTTATTTTACTTTTACATTTATTTTTGACTGCATCGGCAATTAGTTCTTTTAAATAATTTATTTTGTCATCTTTCGTATTTAACAACGAATATTCAGACCACGGCACCTGAAAAAATAAATGAAGCATAATACTAGAGCAAAGTGATTGTGAAAGCTTAAAATTCGGTCTATCCCACTTTGATCACATGGGAACATAATAATAACCTGAGTGTACACATAGGAGAAGTGCCCAAATTTTTAGAGGGAAGCCGAAAGATAGACTTGTTTGTTGGTGGGTCAAGTCAAGGGTTTTTCTATGGTTGCCTGGTGCAGTGCTCCATACCTGTCACGGCTGTTCCGGTTAGTTTCTGCACCGTATCCAGCGGGAGGACTCCCTCAGATAAATCCGCTTGGAATTTGCAGAGCAATTCAATACAAATGGCGCGACACCCGGGTGTCGCTTGGGGATTGATGGGTTGATTGTTATTTGTAGAAGTAAACTTTTAACGGCCTTTTTTAATTTGTTGTTAAAGCTGTTATTGTTATTTTAAAAGAACTAATTTTGGTCTTTCTGGCGGCAAATTGTGTATTAAACATTTTCAGTTAAATAGAAATGCAAATATCAGGAAAACGAATTAACATGATACTACTACTTTTTGGGTTAACCGCACGCTACAGTCCAATATAGCTGCTGGTGATGTACGTCACATCTCATCACCTCAGCCACATTCGAGATGTAGTTAATAGCTATGGAAAGTCGCATTACTCGTCTTGCTCTTGTGTCTCGTACCTCAATCATAGTTCTTTGTATATCGCTAAGACTAAGGCGAAGAAGAGTGCAAGGAAATTGGTTTGGCGGCTTAATCATGGCATGGCATCACCATGCTCAACTAAATTAATCAAGTACTCAACCAGTTAAAAGAAGTTGACTGCTCAAATGTATGAAGTTGAGCAATCAAGATGAGTACTGGGTCAAATGAAGTGATGTTCATATTGTTATCACACTATTATAACAGATTAAGAACTAACTGATATCAGTTCTTAATATGAGTCCACCTTTGCATCTACACAAAATACTAGATTGAAATTATTCGATTAAAACTATGCAACTTACCAATGCTGAATAATATCCCAGTGCTGCAAGTTCTCGTTTTTTGGCATGGAAGGGCCCTGTAGCTATATTCGTGCTCTGGATTATCGCATTCCTTCCGGCTATTATTAAAGCCACCCAATTATTATCGTCGTCTGGTGCTCTTCTTAATGTACCAAACTGAGTTGAGTTGAAAAAATCAGCAACCTTCAAAGGTTTTCCATATTCATCATTGCATATAATTATGTCTAAAAGAATGATAAAATTATTGTAACAAGCTAATTTAACAATGAATATTTATGTTTGGTTTGATTTTATATAAATGTGATGATGTCTCTTATTACAATACTGATTAATATCATGACAACTTGCCTCCTCTTTGATGATGTGTAACAATGTGATCCCCTACAACATACTCATCATCCCCCTGGAACGCTTTTAATGTTTTCATTACATCTATTACCATTTTTTCAGATACATTGTACTGCTTAATGAAAGTCTCACTTGGGACAAAGTCTGTGTACCTCTTTGCCAACACTATGGCTCCTTTGTCACTAAGGCGGTGCATATTTGCTTCAGGTAAAAATATCTTTGCTGTATTATGTATTACTAATATTTCTCTACCATATGACATCACTTGTTTACCATAAGTATTTTCTAAAAATTGTGGGCTAAGCACTTTATCCATTAAATCAATAGGATATATTCCTAAGTGCCCTAAAAATGCAACACAGCAAGCAAAAGACCTGCCATGCTTTTCAATTTCTGGAAGTCTTTCAGGTCTTCTCAGTTCCTCAATCACTTTTTGAAAGAATCGATTAGTTGCTTCTGTACTAAGATTAAAAGTACCAAGAGTGAAGACCAATCGTTCCATATCTTTCATTCGAGCTTCTTCTATATTCTTTATTGCGAAATTAGCAATATCTGTTAAACATTTTTCATGTAATGTCAATGTTGATGTGCCAAGCAAGGCCAAATGAACATTACACATCAATGATAATCTCGGCACCTCATGTTGCAGGGCATCTAGTAAATTGTAAATTTCATTGTTGGTAGCAACTCTCTTAGAGTAACGAATTATTTTCAATAAGGCAGCTAAAGACACCTCATGAATATTTGTAGAACTTTTGATTAATTCACAAATTATTTTCGAAATTATGTCCATATCTCTAATAGGAGTTTTACTTTTGAAAAATCCCATGGACATAATAGCTAGTTCATCAATATTAAATTCACTAAACAAGTTGTTTAACTGAAGTTCCAAGTTGTGTATATCAAAAGGTGATCTTCGAACAATTCCAACAAAAAACATTACTTGAACTAATTGATTTGCATTCAATTGTTTTGCTTTACTTGCCATTTTTTGTAAACCTTTTAAGGTGAAATCACTAGCTCTAGTTACATTCAGCATGTAAAAATGGGCAATGTATAACAACATTTCATCATAAGACCAATCTCTTAACCTGTTCAAGCAGGCATCATCTAATGCAACCCAAACTTCTATGTAGTTTCTTGTTCGAATAGAAGGAGTTTCAGGCCATTTTAATAAATAATAAAATAATGAACGGAGTTCTTCATCAGAAGCTCGGCTTATATTATCTGTCAGAATATCTACAAATGAGTCAAACATTTTATTAGAAATGCAAAGGCCATTGGCAGAACTATAGGACCCTAGTAATGAGAATGCTTCAAATATTTGAGTAGGTTGTTTTTGTGACCAGTCTTCTTGTAACATTTTGTCAAATTGTTCTGTAGTAAATGTCTGATCACTACTCGCTGTACCAAGCAAGTAGCCAACGTAGCCTTTTTCTTTCATTATATCATAGGCGAAACTATTTTCCCGTTCTAGATACATTTTCTTACAAAGTTTTGTGTTGTAATGAATATTTCTGTATGATTTCTGAATTACATTTCCATAGTTTTTAAATAATTTATGATTAGTTCTCGATTGGTGACACAAATAACGTAACATTTTAATAGTAGAGCACATTTTTGTTACAATTTAACTGAAGAAGAATATAAAATGTGTTTGTTGTTTATTTTAAATTCACTTTCAGTTTTTAAGGTTATGTTATTGACAATTCCTTTATGACAACTTTTTTTTTAAATACTATAATTTTTTTTTTTAGGATTTCTGGCCTGGTTGGTAGAACCTTTAAGCCAACCGATTAAAAATACGCAGCTTCATTATGATAAAAGTGCTGTATGCATTGTAAATTTAAGTAAAATAAGTAACTTTTCTAGCTACTAGATAGATTTTTTATTTGCCAGAATGTGGTACATATAAAGGTATTAAATACAAAGATTCGTGCAAGACACATTCACCCTTCAGGCATTAATTTTGGTTACAAGAGAATAGCTTTGAAGATAACTGAGATATTCTTCTTACTTCTGCTTTTTGGCACTGTGTATGCTGTTAATTTTTGTGACCGCTAGAAGCCATTTGGCCAAGGGCTGAATACAAGCAAGAAAGTAATATATGGCATATTGAGTTTAATCGACACAAAAATTTAAATTTATTTATTTATTTATTAAGGACAACCAACGAATCTTACACTATACTCTATTCCAATTATGAAGTCCTTTTTGACAGATGTCAATAGTTCAGTACTAGGGAAGTACCCTTAGAAATCGATATTCAGCGGCAACGATTCTCGATATGTAACAAATTTAAATCGAATTAACTTTCAAAAACTAAGGTTAATAAAAATTGTCGAAAGAACAATTTTAGACATGCAAAACTTCCAATCTTGTTTTTTGTCGAAAAAAGAAATACACGATTGGATGTTTAGTATAATAATTATATAGATAATATAGATATAGAATGACCTGAATAATGATAGTTAAGTTATTTAAAATTGACACTGAGTTTAAAGGATCATAACAGTTATAGTCTCGTGACGTGTCAAAGACTCGTTAATGAATGGCACCGAATGTTTGACACCGTTTGCTGCCAGGAGTGTTTGCACCGAGTATAGTTGCAACACTAAATTAATTATACGAATTGTATCGCGTAATGGAGTAACTCAACAGTTTCTATGAGCATCAGATTAAAATAAAAACAAACAATTCATTTAAGTTTTAATATTTGATTATTATAGTTATTAATCATCACTGCTTGATTTATTAATTAATTTTGTTATTTAATCAGTTTACATATTACCTGCAAATGACTGCACTTTTTATTACGTTTTATTGTAAAATGCATTAAAGTTATAAGCAGTCCCATTGCCGCCAGATTCATTTTCATTCGCGAATGATCGGTTTAACTAACCGAATACTTGAGGCACGTCACTATGTTTAAAAGTAAAACATAAACCATAGTACGTAACTGCATTCGCGCAAAAAAATATTATTTTATTTTGAAGTTCAGATATAGAAACAATAGTTAGATCAAAAACAATAAGTTAATTTTGCTTGTAAATTAATTGTAGGGTGTTTTTGCATAATTGTATATTTTTTAAATTACGATTTACTACTAAACACAAAAAGAGATATTAAATTGGATTTATTTGAAACGTGCAGAGTTACGTTCTTCGAAATGTCAAAAAGGACTTCATAAATGGAATGGAGTATAAACAAATACAACAGATACATGACATTTATAGTATAGTTTTGTTTATTTCATTTACTTTCTTCAAAAACTATATAGTAGTATAGTTTTGAAGAAAGCTAAATAAAAAAAACAAAGAAAATCACTACAATTATAATAATTCCTTGTAGTAAGTAATTTTAATTTACATCAATGTGTGGCTTTAGTGTATACTCGTAACATGTGACTCGTTTACAATATACCCAAGTCCATTATAAGCATAGACAATAATGTCTGTAAGAAAGACAATTGAGTGAGACAGACAGTTGTTGAGCCGCCATTTTTCGGTGAAGTTGCTGTATTTCGCGCCCGGTGGTGATGCTTTTTACTGTACTGCGTTTAATAACAGAATGTTTTTAAATTAGAAAAAATAGAGATATCGCACAAGAGAAGTTTATTACTGGTAGTAAAATGTCTCAAACAGAAGAAGCCATGGATGTTGCAGATGTCGGGGATAATTCGGTAATTTGTAGTCGTTTTGGTTGTTCTTATTTTACCGCATCTTGTAGGCTTTTGTCTAATCGTTCGATTTTTTGTGCAGAATGGATCGTCTAGTGATACCACTTCCTCGAGGGGCAAGGAAGGTGATTTTGAAACTAAGATAGAAACAGACCGTTCGAAGCGTTTCGAGTTTTTACTGAAGCAGACAGAGATATTTTCTCATTTTATGACCAATACTCCAAAATCGAGCAGCCCCCCAAAACCTAAAGCAGGAAGACCCAAAAAGAACAAGGATCTGGATACTTCTGGAGGAGCAGGAGAGTATGTACAAAATACTTTGTTACCTTATTGAAGTATAAATGGCATTTACTACATCATAGTATATTATTCTTTGGTATTTAAAATTAGTTTGTTACACCTTTATTTTATGTATTACCATGCTGCCAAGTTTCAATCCTTTCCATGAAATCCATTTTGCAAACTTTTTTGTTTCTATTAATACTTGCAGCGTAGGTCACCGGTGACCTACGATTTTTTTCTATCTTGAATTAAAAATTATTTATTTTTAGTTAGATATATGTAATATTCCACAATTAATAGCACGTTAGACAAGTCTAAATATATGTTCATTTACTTTTCGATTATTTTGATTTTTTAATTCACGATTTTTTTTAAATAATTTCATATGGTGGCAGTTAAAGTGTTAACAATTATTTTGAACACTTGGAGAATAAACCTAGTTGAAGACTTGTTGAAATGGGGTGGTACCTTAAGAAAACTTAAATAAATAATGTATAAACAGATTTTAATATTATGTAAACCAAACCGTATGACTGTAAGAATCTGTTTCAGTTTTCATACATTTTTTACTAAAAAAAATTTAATTTTATGTATAATATTTTAACAGCCACAGACATAGAAAAACTGAGCAAGAAGAAGATGAGGAACTCCTTGCTGAGACTAATACAAAGACAAAGACTATATTTCGATTTGAAGCGTCCCCACATTATGTCAAAAATGGTGAGATGCGTGATTATCAAGTGAGAGGTCTGAACTGGATGATCTCGCTGTATGAAAATGGAATCAATGGGATACTAGCTGATGAAATGGGTCTCGGGAAAACACTCCAAACTATATCACTCCTTGGTTACATGAAACATTTTAAGTAAGTCTAAAAAATATTGACTAAAATGGTAATTTGTATGTATGTCCACAAATATTTATTAAATCATCTTTTCAGAAATGTACCTGGGCCTCATATTGTTATAGTGCCAAAATCTACTTTGACTAATTGGATGAATGAGTTTAAGAAATGGTGTCCTTCACTAAAAGCAGTTTGTCTGATAGGAGATCAAGAAACAAGGGTAAAAAACATATATTTTAATTACTTAATAAAATCTTTACTAAATATTGCTTTTACTATAAGTAACATTCTCTTTACAGAACACATTTATTCGGGAGACTTTAATGCCTGGGAACTGGGATGTCTGTATTACATCTTATGAAATGATTATAAGAGAGAAGTCTGTATTTAAAAAATTCAATTGGCGATATATGGTTATTGATGAAGCTCATCGTATAAAGAATGAAAAGTCAAAGCTGTCAGAGTTGTTGCGTGAATTCAAGAGTATGAACCGTTTGCTTCTGACTGGTACACCATTACAAAACAACCTTCATGAATTGTGGGCGCTGCTTAACTTCCTTTTACCTGATGTATTCAATAGCTCTGATGTGAGTATCATTAACATTTTAATTCAGTTCAAAATGTTATTCCTAACTCTAATGCACTTTGGGGTCTCTGATATTTCTTTGCTGCACTGTTGGCTCATTTTGCCTTTAATGTTTGATTGTTTTGACATTTCAGGATTTTGATTCCTGGTTTAACACAAACGCGGCATTGGGAGATAACCAACTAGTATCGCGTCTACATGCTGTTTTGAGACCATTTTTACTCAGACGATTGAAGTCAGAAGTAGAAAAGAAACTCAAACCCAAGAAAGAAGTCAAAGTGTATGTCGGATTAAGCAAAATGCAAAGAGAATGGTATACAAAAGTTTTGATGAAAGATATTGATGTAGGTATGTATACTTCATAACTAATTATGAAAGCTATCACATTCTGGAATCTTTTTCTTCTTATCGTATGGTTGATAAACAACCTGGTGTTGAGAGTTTTTAAACTGTAGCCCTCTGACATGGCTTCACACACCGTTGAAAAATTTCTCATGTGTGCTGGTTTCCTCACAATGTTTTCCTTCACCGTTAAAGCATTGAATGATGGTACATATGAATTTCAAATTTGAAAAACACATTGGTAACTGGCGACCTCAAGTAACTTAACCACTCGGCCATCAATGTTTTTTTTTTATTTATTTTTTTGTTCTGGAATACATGTAGGAAAATTTACATAATATTTTCAAGATCATTACATGAGGATTTATTCAGTTGTTTTATTAAATTATAGTGTGTATATGTTAAATATGTATGAGTTTTATAGAAACAGTATTGCAAATATTTATGTAATTATAAATGTTTTCAGTGAACGGAGCCGGTAAGGTGGAGAAGATGCGCCTCCAGAACATCCTGATGCAGCTGCGCAAGTGCTGCAACCACCCGTACCTGTTCGACGGCGCCGAGCCCGGCCCGCCCTACACGACCGACGAGCACCTCGTGTACAACTGCGGCAAGCTCGCCATCCTCGACAAGCTGCTGCCCAAGCTCAGGGAGCAGGACTCCAGGGTGCTCATATTCTCCCAGATGACCAGGATGTTGGATATACTGGAGGATTACTGCCTTTGGAGGCAATACAAAGTAAGTTTATATGATTTTGGGTTGCAGATTCTACAATTTCTGTTCTGTAAATGCTTTCTAAACATGAAATACTCTTTAATTATTATATTAAACTAGCTGACCCGACAGACTTCGTCTTGTCAAAAAAAATTGTAATGTGGCAGTGTTTTGTTCCTACCTTTTTTTAGTTAGAAAACATTTGTAAGTGAAAAAGAAAAGGGCTGTTTTTAGGGTGGCAAACCCTAAAAACAGCCCTTTTTCTTTGCAATTATTTGATTTTTTCTCGCCATAAGAACTATCCTTGGACTTCAACGAACAGTTTAAAAAAGAATTGGCCAAATTGGTTCAGGCGTTGTTGAGTTATGCGCTTACCTACGCATTTTGCGATTAATTTTTATATTATAGAAGAATTAATACCTTGAGGTAATTTATCATTGCGCAACTTTTTCAGTATTGCCGCCTGGACGGTCAAACACCTCACGAGGACAGAAACAGACAAATTGAAGAGTACAATGCTGAGGGTAGTGAGAAGTTTGTATTTATGTTGTCCACGAGGGCCGGCGGTCTCGGTATCAACTTGACGTCCGCCGATGTAGTTATAATTTACGATTCAGATTGGAATCCGCAGATGGATTTGCAGGCCATGGACAGAGCGCATCGTATTGGACAAATGAAACAAGTATGTTCCTTTATATTTCCATTCATAACTTTTTCTATTTACATGTATAATATATCATATAATATATGACTGTCTCGGTGGAACAGTGGTTAGTGACCCTGGCTAGCGGTTTCAAGATATTTGTGTGATGAACATCGGTGTTTGTTCTGTGTCTGGGTGAGAATATGTTTTTATAAATATATATGTATGTATATCAGTTTCTGACACCCATAGTACAAGCTCTGCTTAGTTTGGGGTCAGATGACCGTGTGTGGAAATGTCCAAGTTATTTTTTTATTTTATTCATATTTTATTTTAGGTACGCGTCTTTCGCCTTATAACAGACAATACAGTTGAAGAAAAGATCGTAGAACGCGCGGAAGTGAAGCTTCGGCTGGATAAATTGGTTATTCAGTCTGGCCGATTGGTCGACACTAAAAATCAATTGAACAAAGATGAAATGCTCAACATGATCAGGCATGGTGCCAACCATGTCTTTTCGTCTAAGGATTCCGAGATCACTGATGAAGATATTGATACAATATTGGCTAAAGGAGAAACCAAGGTATGAATTTCTATTCAAGATACATCCATCTGTTAATCAATAATGAACTATTGAACATGTGCTTTTTTTTCTATGCATTTGGATGTGCCGAACGGAATTTAAATATTATTTATATTTCATATAGACTGAAGAGCTGAAACAGAAGTTGGAGAGCCTAGGAGAATCGTCACTGCGAGCATTTTCGATGGACACACCGGGCGCCACAACCGATTCTGTATACCAGTTCGAAGGTATGGTTAATGACACAAATAAAATGTTCCTTAAATATCCGATTATTAACAATTTTTCATATTTTTCTGTTAGGCGAGGACTATAGGGAGAAGCAGAAGGTTATTCCCCTCGGTAGTTGGATCGAGCCGCCTAAGCGTGAGCGCAAAGCGAACTACGCAGTGGATGCGTACTTCCGCGAGGCACTCAGAGTGTCCGAACCGAAGGCGCCCAAGGTACAGGTAAATAAGTGTAAAGAGCTAAACCAGGAGGTGTTAAGCCAATTTTTTTTACTTCATTACTACATTTTACTTGGTGGTGGTGGTGTAGTTATAGTATCATTATGACATTTATGTGTTATTACATTTATTAGCTCTTTATACTGCTGAAGCATGCATTAAATACATATTTTATGTTATTTTTATACTTTTATATTCTGTGATAATAATATATTGTAGTATCTACCTATTTAACTGAAATTATCTTTTTTATATTATTTAAAATATAATATAATGCCTATTATAAATTATAAAATGTTTCAAATCATTATCTAAGTAATAATACCTACCTACATAATATAGTGTAATATTTATCATTATTTATTTTTAAATCATATTTATATAAAATCATCTTCCGAATTTATGGGGGAATGTTATATGAATAGTAATATTTGTTTTTTCTATGATTCCATTACCAGGCCCCGAGACCACCAAAGCAGCCGATCGTTCAAGACTTCCAGTTCTTCCCGCCTCGGCTTTTTGAACTTCTGGATCAAGAAATTTATCATTATCGAAAAACTTTGGGGTAAGTAATAAACTTCTTGGACTCAAATATCCTATGTATCTCATATTTAAAAAGTTACTAGAAATAAAAGTAATTAAATGTAAATAGGTATAAAGTGCCGCGCAATCCTGAATTGGGCCCTGACGCTGCGAAGATTCAAAGAGAAGAGCAGAGGAAAATCGATGATGCGGAAGCTCTCACAGAAGAAGAAATACAGGAAAAAGAACAGCTTTTAACACAAGGTATTTTTGTGATGTTACCTTCCTTACCATCTAGTATTCAGCAGGCATTGACAATAAATCATCGGCCTTCCGTCAGTTCCGTCTGCATATAAAAAAAAATCATATTGAAAGTTTTATTACATTTCCGATATTAATATTTAATTGTATTTTGATTTAAGGATTTACCAATTGGACAAAGCGTGATTTCAATCAATTCATTAAGGCTAATGAGAAATATGGCAGAGATGATATTGAAAACATTGCAAAGGATGTTGAGGGAAAAACACCTGAAGAGGTTAGTTAGTTTCAAGATTACTTTTACTTAATTTTGCCACAAAAGAAAGCAATTCCCAATTAAATTATTTCTACCTTTCAGGTAATGGAATATTCTGCGGTATTTTGGGAGAGATGTCATGAACTGCAAGATGTGGACAGAATAATGGGACAAATTGAGAGAGGAGAAGCAAAAATACAACGGAGAGCGTCAATAAAGAAAGCATTGGACGCCAAGATGGCACGTTACAGGGCGCCATTCCACCAGTTACGAATCTCATATGGTACAAACAAAGGCAAAAATTATGTTGAGGAGGAAGATAGGTAAATATTGTTTTTTTATAACAAATAGCTATTCTCTGCATGTATTGGTGGCAAGCGCTACGCAAGGATCTAGTTAGACATTCCCAGTTCGAATCTGAGGTGCATTTGTGTGTAATAGTTAGCGTAAGCGCGCCCATTCCTCGGACAGTGTGTTATGCCGGTTGTCCTGTGTCTGGTCTCATTGAACTCAGAAAAATTTGGTCCGACTCGAAACTCGAATCCGGCTACTCTCGGTCTTTATGTCATCTTCGATATGAAACCTAGCATCATCATGTCGGAGGCTATCTCAGCGTGTCAGTCGCGCGGCGCGTCTACGACCTTCTGCGACCCAAAGATAAGCTCAACCCATGTTTCTGCGACTGCCGCGGTCGCCACGCACGCCACCGTCGCGATCCACTGTACCTAATGTAACGTAACAATAGCCTTACTAATACATGTCGTGCTTAGGTTCCTGGTGTGCATGCTGCACAAGCTGGGCTTCGACAAGGAGAACGTGTACGAGGAGCTGCGCGCGGCCGTGCACGCGGCGCCGCAGTTCCGCTTCGACTGGTTCCTCAAGTCGCGCACCGCCGTCGAGCTGCAGCGCAGGTACACTCGACATGCTGTGATAGGCTTGGAACTAAACGCCTGTGTGGTTTCTGGGAGTCTAACGGACAAATACTGAAAAATAATAGGCCCATATTTGATTTAGTGCTGCTTCGCTACACAGTGTCAAGCAAAGTCGCCTTCCGCGTCTGTCCCTATGTATGCTTAAATCTGTAAAACTACACAACGGATTTTTATGCGGTTTTTTTAATAGATAGAGGAATTTAAGGGGAAGGTTTTTATGTATGTATAAGATATCCCAAGCGAAGCGAGGGCGGGTGACTAGTAGATGATAAAGTAGGTTCCAAAATCAAATTCATCCAAATTTCATACAAATTAGCCTGTTCGGTATTCGGCCGATACATGATCTCACTCAACGATCACGTAATTTGGGCGTATTCGTATAAGCGCCTGTAGCGGCTAACGTGAGCATCCAATTAGGTCCCTTGTTTATTAGCGCTTGACGCGTATGAGTAACAGTCGCAATAAGGTCTTTGGTTGAAACGTCTTATTCCTCTTTACGATTTTACAGCAAGTCTCTTGAACATTTCTCACGACAATAGGTATCTCTCTATTTACGACCACTATCATGTGTTTCCAGATGTAATACGCTGATCACTTTAATCGAGAGGGAAAATCAAGAACTGGAAGAAAAAGAACGTGCAGAAAAGAAGAAAAAGAGTGGTGCCGCAAACCAGAACACTCCCGGCGGGAACGCGACCGGCAAGGGCGCGAGCGCGGGCAAGCGCAAAGCCGAGAACACTCCGGACAACGCACAGAAACAAAAGAAGAAGAAGAAGTGAAAATAAAATCATATCCTGAAACCGGCCCCTGAATTTCATAATAATAATGGTCCACATTAATAAATTTGATTGAGACTTATCAATGTTTTAAATTTATATTCTATCATGAAAATTTTCATAATATTATTCGATATAAACAAACATGTATATGATTATTTTACTGGACAAAGAAACAGGATAAATACATGTTTTTATGTCGTTAGTGGTAGTTGTGATCCAGATGAAAGTTTGATTAATTTTAACGATCTCTATCGAATTTTACAAAACAATAAATTATGCACGCTTTTAATAATGGGCCGTTGCGACAAACTAAGGGCACGCCTTCAGGTGATGTTGACTTTGATGATTTGGATTACCATGAATCCATTAAGACAAAATAATTTAATGAAAAAAACTGGCGCGCGATTTGAAGGAACCTATAAAGAGTCTAATCTTAGGTGTTAAGTGTAATACATTCCCTACCGATCACCATCTCCCCCTACCTATGTGATTTCGGCTATGGTCTCTTGATCAAAGAGGGTTTTGCGAATGTGAAATATTTTCTTTCTTACAAGCCCTGTTATTAGACGCGGCCATTGCGAAATTCAATAATGTAACAAGGTGATCGAATAATAATGTGAACAAGCGTTAGAACTGTATCTTTTTTGTAAAAGGAATGAAAATACTGAATTTGTATTTAAAACCATTAGTTTTGTAAGTCATTTTATGTACAAAAATAAAATGGCTGTATAATGAGTTGTGTTTATTTCTTTCAAAATAATTTCTTGATGAAACCTTGGGTATCGCGCACATTTAGGTGGTTGGTACCCCACCAACGTTTATTCCCGCTGTCCACCCCTTACTTATCCACCGCGGGTGGAAAGAGACACGAATGTTTCAAAAACGACTCTGTGTCCACCCCTGGGGGATAGCGAGAATTAAATGTACATTATTCCCACTGGCCACCCCAGATATTTTTTAAACAATTCTTTATTATCATTTACGTGAATTTCGTCATTTTCTTTATTTTTTGTCTCAATACAGTAGAGATGCATGTTAGGGTATGCCTCATGGGTAAGCCTTTAAATGATAATAAAGAATTGTTTAAAAAAACCTTTAGGCTCACCCATACCCTAACATGCATATCTACTGTCTCAATAAAATAGAGATGCATGTTATAAAGAAAATGACGAAAGTCACGTAAATGATATAAAAAATTGTTTTAAAAAAATCTGGGGTGGCCAGTGGGAATAATGTACATTTAATTCTCGCTGTCCCCCAGGGGTTAGACACCTAGTTGTTTTTGAAACATTCGTGTCTGTCCACCCGCGGTGGACAGCAGGAATAAACGGAAAGTCAGTAGTCACGTAAATGATAATAAAGAATCGTTTTAAAAATATCTGGGGTGGCCAGTGGGAATAATGTACATTTAATTCTCGCTGTCCCCCAGGGGTTAGACACCTAGTTGTTTTTGAAACATTCGTGTCTGTCCACCCGCGGTGGACAAGCAAAGGGTGGACAGCAGGAATAAACGCACACCAACCACCAGTGACGTAGCGTGGACCAATATAGACGTGAGCAAAGCCGCATCAACGAGGACTTTGCTCCACTTAACCCCACGCGTAGCGGTTTTCGCCCGCCACGTTTGCCGGCGACCAGTAGCGCTACCATGAGTTCAAAAGTGACAAGACTGGATATTGTATATTATGTAAATATATCTATGAAAAACTTGTACAGCGGCCCTAGCTACAGCAGCTAGCTAAAACAATTCGATAGTTTTTTAACGTACGTAAGTTTTCGATAGTTAACTCATGGTACCTCTACCTCTACTGCAGTTGTTTAACCGCGCCAGCCGCTAGAGCTATGTAAATAGCTAAAATTAATTGTGTACATACTTTTCTACTTAGTTTGAGATTTCAATAAAACAAATCAATATTACTAAAATTAAGAATACTTTATTTACTTAAAAGGATCTACTTATTAAGAACAATGACATGCATGACTAGAGCACACATTTTATTATCTATAGTGTGAAAAGTTGCACCAATAGTCTTTAGACTACAGAAAATTAAACATAAGACCTAAAATTATTAAGTAAGCGAAATTATTTCGCAGCATGTGGGTATAACATTTTACTAAAACCCAATTCATACACAGTAAATTACACTCTGCCCTTCACAGCTAATTATTATTGGCAAGAAATCTTACCTTTCTATATTGGCCTTGATAAACAAAATATTTTTATAAAATATGTACATCTATCTTATGTCTCAGTAGCAGTTTTATAAATGAATTCTATATAATGTTTAGTCAATGAAATATTTTTATAGATACTATTTAGAACATCAGCTGTGCAGGCAAACCATAATGTAACAACCATGAATATTATATAAATATAGACATATTTTTTCTGCACTTGTCAGGTACATAACATAATATAATCACATTTTTTCTAAAGTTATCTTTGATGTAATACTTGCTGAGGTGTGAGGCTTATGATACATAAAAGTTCATCTAATCAAGAAGAATTACCATTTTCGCCATTATCTTGAAAGTTGTTCACATTTGTTGAAAATGGGGCACCCAGACCATACAAATGGCCACTTGTGCTTTCAATATTCCCATCAAAGAAGATCTGAAAAATAAAATTCGATTTTTATTTATTATAATTTTACAATGGTCTGTAATTCAAATAATAGATACTTGCTTCTTTGATTTTGAAGAATGCCATTCCTGTTAAGTGTGAATCAGAACCAGCTTGGTGCTGTGGTCCAACTCGACGCAGTTCTAGTTGGTCAGCCACTTCTTGTAAGCCACCTTTTAAGTTCTTACATAGCTTCATGAGATACTGAAAAATATAAATTTGTAAGATTATAAGTGTGCCAGGTATAATCTGAAAGTGAATGTATTTTAAATTACTGAACTCATAAACTTAAATATTCAAGATGTTTTCAGTCTGTAGTTATACTCACTTTGACATCATAAACAGTGGGGAAGTATAAGCGGAGACTATCAAAAAAGTCATTTTCTTCTTGGGGTAAGTTTTGATCAGTTAAAAGTTTTAATAGATAGCCAAAATCATATCCAGAATGAAAACTTAGCCAATTAATGTTGTCCATTAGAACAATCCCTGTAAAAATTAGTTTTCATTAATTATTACTTACCATGCTTGCATAGGTCAGTTTGAAAATAAGCTATTTTCTACAATATAATTTAATAATTAAAGGCTTAAGGTCTTGAAAGTATATACCTGATGACATCAAAAGTTCAGCAAACTCTAATGGTTCTATGCCATGTTCTTCATGTTCTCGGAATTGGAGTCCTGAATTCTGTAGCAAGTCAATAGAATCTTGAGCATACATATCTTCTCTGTAATAATAGAAAAACTAAGCATTTACTAAAAGTGAGGATGAAATACTTATTTTAAAATATTTTATTAAACATTAACTGAACATAGTATTATTTTTGTAAAGTGCCTATACTTACTGTAAATTAAACTTGAAATTGAATTGCCATGTGGTACATCCAGGAGGGGTTTTACCACTTTCGTCCATGAAAGTGAGACCCAATTGTATGATTCTCAAAAGATCTACATTACATCTGCAGAGAGTAATAAAATAATAAAAAAAGATTATCAATGAAATATGTGGTGTGTATGTGTATAAGCACTATTTAGTATTTTACTGTCATAAACAGTATACTGTCATATCACCATACCTTAACAATTGATATTGGTAATCAGCGGTAGATCTAAATTCTCCTATAGGCCGGGCTACTACACCAGGAAATTCTGTGTCCATTGCAACCCAATGATATTTCTGGACAACCTAGAAACAATATCTATTAGTAAAAGTGAATTAAAGCAGTGGCTACAGTTGAACTATAAATTTTATAAAACTTACTTGTCTGATAACATGAAATTCTTCATGTAGGTTGTGATTCCACACATTTTTGATAGCACAATCTTCCTTTAGCGAAACGGTCCCAAAACTGGCAGCAGGCATCTTATATAATATTGAGTGGATTCAATAATATTTATTATTAAAGAAATTGTTAAAATTATTACGACAAATAGATCGATGCACCTTTTTTAGTTTTAGATGTGTAGTTGAATATATGAAACTTTTGCAGGTTTGAATAAGATTCCTTAAAATGCAAAAGATAAGATTGCAATATTCGATTAAAATTCCGAAGGATTTAATACAATTTAATGTTATACAAAATCAAATCAAACACGAACGAAATCTGCTACTACTACTACAGCTGAAGCAAGTCCAAATACAATCACAATGACATTGACATTTACAGTAGAGATGAGCTTTTTCGACCGACGAATCGGTTTTTATTTGTCTATGTTATACCAGAGCCGCTCTAAGTTGGCCGATTTGCTACATGTCAGACTGACTGCACTAGTGAGGGACAACGGTAAAATTGCCGAAGTATATAAGTAACAGTTATTTCCACTTTATAACCAAGCAAGGTCTAATTATAACAAATTTTTATTAAAAACATTAATTCACATCCAAAAGATTGAATTTAAGTTCCTTATTTATAAATATATTTATTTTTAAAATACAATACTTATTAAATCCTTCATCCTATTTTTAAAAAATACCTGGTGAGTATTACCCACTACGTCACTATGAAAACGTGTCAAACGGCGTAACCTTGTAAAAGCGTAATACAGAGTGAAAATTTTACGTTTTCTTTTTATAATTCAATTATTTTAGGTAATAAAAGACAAATAATTAGATAATTAGGTGCATTTGACATTTTGAAATAACGTCTTATTTTTAAAAGTTGTTCTTTATGATTAGCTAAATATGTTTCTCTTAACAAGGATAAATGCAAAATATAAAATAAAAAGTGTCAAATCAGTCTTCTAAGAACGGCTCCGGTATAAGATCATATCGATTGCAGGGAACAATCGAGTTCTATTGAGTAATTGTGAGAGTGGAACCCATTTTTACTGCGAAAATAACTTTATCGGTCGCGCTTTCTGCACAAGCACTGAACTTTGGTATAAATGAAATTTGGTACATCGATTCTCGAAATACTGAGATAGGACAGAGGCTATTTTTGTAAACGACACGCGGACGAAGTCGCGGGCGGAGAGCTATCATTGTTTTCCTTTTTTCTTTATTTGTGTCTTACTGACATCGGTTATCGGTATCGGTTTAACGGCTTTGATTGTTAAAAATCATGCGGCCAAATCTTCAATTTAATGAGTTTTACTAGTTTTAACTAGCACACACACACACTGACACACCCACATTCACACTCATTATCTTTATTTTTTTAATAGGGCTTCCTTTCTTCCTGCGTATTTGTTTCTGCATGCTGCGGCAGTCAGAGAAATATTATTAGGTATAATGTCCTCAATGAATGTGGTACCTACACATATCAACAAAATAATACACGAACTCATAGGTTATTAAAGCGGCCTAAAACAGGATTCTTCAGGAAAATCAATAAATACTAAGATAAATAAAATTTATTTTATTTATATTTTACTCCACAAATAAAATATAAATAAAATGTATCTCACAAGATTCTAAATGACCTTTGATACTAGTGAAATCGGTTGTTAGATAAAATGAAACTAAAAATAAAATAATGTGTATGATACAAACTATTCTTATTCATAAGAAACATACAAAATTAATGGTAAAATCTTAAAGAAAACATCCTTATTCTATAAATATTATGTATAAAATTCGTGTACCATTTCATTACAATATTACATGATTATAAAAAGCAGATCTTGAATGTATGTAAACAATTGAATTACATTTTATTAGCTAAAATCATTATTTTTTTAATTGCATAATTTATAAATGATGTGCTATGAAACAATGCCGAAATTAAACAATCTGATATCCTAAGACGACATGTGAAAATATATTTTCACCTTTTATCATTATCATTCGATTAGATTACAAGTTATTTTCTCAGTTCATTATATAAAATATTTACGAATAGTAGGAATGTACACACCAGTACCTATGCTCACTTTTCACTGATATTAGTTTAGGTGTAAGGGCCTTTTTTAAATACTGTTACAGCTAATGTTTGATTGGTTTCAGTCTTTTTAATTGATAGTTGAAATTAGGTAATGAGCACATCCTTCTATTATGATTAAGACTTATGAGATATAAAGACTTAGATGGATAAAATATCCAGATTATCTGACAAACATGTATTGACAATTTTATTATAATAAAATTTCGTTTAATGAATTAGTTGATAAAAATTGCTAGTTCAAATTAAAATACTTAACTATGCTGATAAAAGAAATACAAAACTTTATAATTACTAGAATTCTAAATAAACTTGTTAAGTTTAGTTTGTTCAGCATGTACAGTACACTGCACAGTAGTGGGAAAGCGTTCACTCTGTGAGATGAAACACTCGCGGCTGAGGCGTCTGTCTGCTCACACAAATGGGCTCCTCCAATCATGAAGAGTTGCCATTCTCACCATTGTCTTGGAAGTTGTTGACATTCACAGAGAAGGGTGCGCCCAGTCCATATAAGTGACCACTTGAGCTTTCTATATTGTCATCAAAAAATATCTGAAATAATTACATTGAATAAATATACTTTCTCGATACATATATTTATTTATTAATTAAGCAGAAAATAAGGGACTTCAGTAAAGTACGAAATTAAAAAAACTAGATGAGACAGAAACAAGCTAGCTCGTTCATATTATATTCATATGACAAGAATTTGCATGCCATTACATAGATAACTCTATGAAATATTTTAAAACTTGCCTCTTTAATTTTGAAGAATGCCATGCCAGTGAGATGGGAATCGGATCCTGCCTGGTGTTGCGGCCCTACGCGTCGTAATTCCAACTGATCAGCAACTTCTTGCAAACCACCTTTCAAGTTCTTGCATAGTTTCATGAGATACTGATAACAATGAATAACAGCTTATTTCAACTATATTTAAAGCATCTATGTTTCTAGTTCATTAAATATTATGCATATTACACAATACAGACCAATAAAGTGATTTGTCTACATGAAAAATATTTCACCATTAAGATGAAAAATTTAAATGAAATTAATTTATAAAACCACTCATAAATCTTCAACTAAATTTACATACAATGAAACATAAAACAATACCTTGACATCATATACAGTAGGGAAATATAGTCTCAAGCTGTCAAAGAAGTCATTTTCATCTTGTGGCAAATTTTGGTCAGTCAGTAACTTTAGCAAATACCCAAAATCGTATCCAGAATGAAAGCTAAGCCATTTGATGTTGTCAATGAGAACCAGTCCTGAAAACAAACATTTTGTTGAAGTAAAAAATATGATTGGTATTTTGAATTTATACCTACAAGTTATCCAGTTATAACTCTGAAAACCAATTAGAATATTATAATACTACATTTTCTCTTAACACATCAAAAAAGATAGAAATAAATCTGTTTTAAAATTTATGTATGAATATTGCACCTTAGTTCATAGAACAAAAATCAATACAATGTTTTAAAATTAAATTATAATAAAAATTTTTTTATTCCATACCTGAAGACATGAGCAATTCTGCAAACTCTAAAGGCTCAATCCCATCCTCTTCATGTTTTCTAAACTGTAATCCCGAGTTTTGGAGCAAATCAATTGAGTCCTGAGCATACATGTCTTCCCTAGAAAAATGATATTATTCTATAAATAAATATTACACAACTTCACATAGATTGATCTGATCCTGTGGTAAGGAGCTTAAGCACTTGTGTTACAGATATCAGAATCAACAGTGGATTCACAAATATAGGTACTTTAATATATTTAATAACACACCCAGACACAGAACAAACATTGATGTGCACAAATATTTGAAATGGGTGGGAATCAAACCCACAACTCTTGGAAGTGAACCCGGGTCACTAACCACTGTTCCACCGAGCCAGTCCAGTTGACCGAAATAGCAGCATTTCAATTAAATAAAATGTACTAATTTTCTTTTTTGTTTTAGTGTTATTTAAAGCTCTAATGTCAATTTATATAATGTGTCTGACACTCTATCTATCTGAAGACCGGTGGTTAAAATCCCTGTTCTGGTGAGGTCATGAATGTGTTTTTTTCGAATTTTAAAATGTTCTAATTATAAATATGTGATTTCATATTGTTATTATATTTATATTTCTATCGATAAAAAACACACATAACCATTTGTTCATTTTAGATATCAGTACTTACTGAAGATTGAATTTAAAATTGAATTGCCAAGTTGTATATCCTGGTGGTGTTTTTCCATTTTCATCCATAAATGTTAGACCCAGTTGAATTATTCGTAGGAGATCTACATTGCATCTGGAACAAGAATTACAAATATGATGAACTACCAATAATTACAGGAAATAAGTTTGTTGCAAAGATTAGATGGGAAATTTTTACCTCAAGAGCTGGTATTGGTAGTCAGCAGTAGACCTGAACTCGCCAATAGGCCTGGCAACTACTCCTGGAAATTCTGTATCCATTGCCACCCAATGATACTTTTGGACAACCTAGAAAATTATGAAATTATATTTCTATTACACAAAATTTATAAATAGCTTAATTTTATTCTGGAAAAACTTCATGAATTGAACAAACATTGTAAAAAGGACAAGGAAATTACAAACCTGTCTTATAATTTGGAATTCTTCATGAAGGTTATGGTTCCAAACATCTTTGATGCCACAGTCGCCAGTCCCTGGCAACTGTGCTATGGAACCAAAACTGGCAGCTGGCATCTGCAAATAATATGCAAGTCCATTTAATGCATCATTACATACGAGGCATATGCCTATGTCGCGGTTATGTCACTATTTTTTATTTTGTTCATAATGGCGCGTACATTTGGGTATGCATTATACACTAAACAAAACTCAAATCCATACCTTGTATCGGCTGTCTGCTTCCAAATGGGCAGATTCTTCGGTTTTTTTCGACGCCGTGGTTTTCGACTGGATTTGTTGAACTTTACACAATTAAAATCCAGTTCTAAATGAAAAAAAACTTTAAGGGTTAGACTGTGTACGTATTCATAACTGTAAGATTGTAAGTATATAGGTTTAGCCTGGATTTACTTGGCAATTGCAAAATAATTGGTTTGGTTGCTTTAATTATAAAATATGTGTAAAACACAGTCAATTAAATAAATGTAATAAAATACAATCTAAAAACCAAACTCAAAATCCACTGACGCAACAACACAACCCGTGACATTGACATGTGTGACGCTCTTTTATTTTGACAGTTGACAGATTTACATAGACAATTTCTTAGATTATTTTTTATATAGCCCTGGTTTCATGTCAGCCTCAAAATATATGAAGCTAAATAAAGTGTGTTTCAGTTTGGGTTCATAAATTAATTGATAAAAAATTGTCACAAGTAATTAAGAGATTTTGTTTCTTTGTTACACGATCTATTACGAATGATGATTTCCTAGTATTCATAAAATCCACTTAGGATGAAAATTTAAACAGTTAATAACATTGTGCTTAAAATACTAGTTATTTTATGAGTAACATTGACCATAACTGTGGACGTAAACAAGCAGAAATATTAGAAAACTGAAAATGTCCGGGATATTTACCATGTTGTTTTGTTTTAATGAGCTCCCGATATTTCGGCACTGTTGCAAGCGCCATGATCACGGGTGAACTGTAGGACTGCGAGAATGATGGTTTCAGTTTTCTAATGTGTGTAACCATGACAGTTTAAAATTATATATTAAGCAGAAATATTTACCTAAATCTAATAGTATTCAACCGCCCAAACGTAAAAAAAAAATTCCTTAGTAGTTGCAATTTTAACGGCGGGTAGGTAGAGGAGAGGATATAATATAGGTGGATTGCAATTTCAATTAATAATAAATATAACATCATCACACCTTCAAAGTAATTTTTCTCATAAACTACTAGTAGTCACTATACGACCAAATTCGTTTTTGAACCCACGTAAGAAACAAATACTATTATTGCCCATAACTAGCTATACAGATTTTGTATTACAAAATATAAATTTAAGGAAAAAGTAGGCAACAACAAACTTAGCTTAGTATGTCAAATACAACAATATTTATCAACCTCAATTAACTCTTCAAACAAAACAAAATTGTGGTTAATTCTAATCTAAAACCTAAGCCTGTAGAAATAAAAAAAAAATAGGTACTGATATTAATAGCGATTAATTATTGTATTTTTTTTTCAAATTCCTACCAGTCCAACGCGGCAACGACCGGGCCAGGTTCGAAATAAACTAAAATTTCACTGTAGATAGTAAAATTTTTAACTGTAGCGCTACCATGAGTTTAAAAGTTACGGACTCGATATCGCCTATGAAAAACTTGTACAGCGCCCCTGGTGGTCACGCTAAGAACTAAAATCGGTCGTATGAAAAAAAAAACTCGATAGGTTTTTAACGTACCTACGTAAGTTTTCGATAGCCAACTCATGGTACCTACCGCTACTGATTTTGTAGGTATACCTACCTATGTATTGCTATTGTTGTTGCTATTTACAGAAAATTAGGTAGTTAAGTTTTATAATTACTTATAAATAATAAAAATGCACAGTAAGACTTGGTATTTTTATCTCGCAGTTTTCTAATACTTAAAGGTTGAAAGCTTAAAATGATTTAATCATATTGGAGCAACGTCCTCACTCAAACAATACATGTAAGTGTCTTGTTTTCACCACAAATTCAAGTTAGAAAGCTTAGTTGAGTTTTGTAGTGAAGTTAGGACGAGTTATCTGGATGCAGTCCGCCCGCCCGCCTAAGCCGCGGGCCAGTTGCCCGCGTCTCGCCACCAAGGCTGCCTGCATCCGCGACAGCTGTGCGCCCGCCCATCGGCAAAGTTTTTGTGCGACGATATAAATTACTTATTTCTTTTTTTATGTCACAAATTATGTGATATTACTTTGTGTTATTTTTTGTTTTATGTTTTTGTGGTTTAGTTTGTTTTGTTACGTGTGCAATCAACGTAAAAAGTGGTAAGTTAATAAATAATTATAATAGGGGATCAAATTACTTTTTACACAGTTTAAAAGATATGTGAGCACACTTATGTACATTCGTAATTATTAGGAATTTTGCTAACTTTTTTAATTAACTTCTTCAAAATCGATGAAATTATATTTTTATTTGTTGTTTTTAATGCTATTAAAATATTATTAATAATACTATTATTTTCAAATTTTAAATTTGATTAAATTAGTTAGATATTTAACTGCGAGAGTTTACGGTTTTGATCACTTATATCCCATCCAAAACAAAATTTAAAAACGAGAGGTTAGTTTAGGTAATAAAAAAAATATGCTTTTCTATGGTTTTCAAAAATATTGGAGATAAATTAGCGCCAAGTTCTATGCAAAATCCAAATACCAAAATATATTTATAGGAAAAAAATATCATAGGATGTACAAGTATTAAATTCTATTTATATGCTTTATTAGATACTTTAAAGTAGGATAGATTTGACTTGGCCACACGTAGTTTTATGTGTTTACGTTAAAAAGGTTTTTAGTTAGAGAAGGTTCAAATGTGGCACTAGCTATGGCTCGCCAGTTCCTTTGCTTGTAGTTGGCTTGACACGCTGCCGAGTGTCTAGATTGACCAAAAATTCGTAAAATATCACGGAAGTCTCACTCAAATAATTATTTTAGTAAATATTTTGTGTAAATGTTATTTACTGAAGCTTGCACGAGCCGTTTTTTTTAAACTATTTACCTTTTTTGTTTATCAGCAGCAGTCATACGTCATCTCATCTGTAAAGAAATCAACTGTACCGTGCTACCCCAATACAGTCATGTGAATGTCCATGAAATACAGCATGTTGGCACTCAGACAGGATAGTAAAGTCTTAATAACAGTTACGGGATCCTAACCTTTACCCTTTTGGTTTGTAATCAGACGGTACCCTATGACCTATGAAGCTTTTTCCGCTTAGACTCTTTCTCCTCTAAAGTCTATCCAATGAAATTTGATTTTTTAACACAGTTAACTGTTCGGATTTAAAATTTATAATAAACATCCTTTGTATACGTAAATAGAAGTTGTAATTTCAAAAGTACCTACTTTCACAACTTAACTGTTATTTCTTCGTATATGATCACTGATTTTAACATAGAAAGCAAAAAGGATAACCTAAAGGATTTAACCGAAAAAATTTTTTGAAGATTATCATTACGAGGCTAGCTTTTCTAAAGTCAGTACGTTTCGGAGTTTTAATTTTATTTGATGTTAATTTTATTGAAGGTGAATTAGATCGAAGAAAGAAAGGAAAGGCTTTTTCTAATAAAGCTCTAATAAGATTATAATAAGGTTTATAATAACCTGAAATAATGCTTTGTAGGCTCGTACACAATGCAAAATCACAATGCATTTGAAACAAAAATAGATACCTACGAGCTCCTCTCTAATTCATTCATAAAAATAAAAACTAAAATGTGAAAATGACAATTTTTGCTGAAGTACTAAGAGTCTAAAGAAGAATTATGGAAAATACGAACCTGAATCGGTAAAGGGCTGATTACATTTTTGAGATATTAGGTAGGTGCTCATAGATAAGGGAGAGACGCGATCGGGATAATAACTTACGCACGGTTTTAGCTTGTGAATAGGTATTGGAAGCAAATTTATATCTGCTCACCCTCTTAACCATCTTTTTTATGAGAACAGTAAAGGTGAAATGTAGGATTACATACTTACACATATTTTTCAATAAAAATGCCTGCATTCAATAAAAATAGTAATTACCTATTGGTTATGTGAAATAATAATTGGTAGGTACGTTATACAAATTTATTTTAAATGTACACATACAAATAAATAAGCTTTATATATGTTACGGTAAAAGTGGATAGAGCGGTTATTATGTATAATTACCGGTAACTATGCATAATTACTAGTGTTCGTGGTAAAGGTGGTGAAAACTATCGAATTAATCACATTTACCGGTAATTATATAAAATTACCATACCCTTTGTGTAAATGTGGCAAATAATAAAATAAAACTGACTTGACTAGCTCGGTGAAACAATAGTTTTGTTAGTGACCCAGGCTGGCGATTCCAAGAGTCGTGGGTTCGATTCCCACTCGGGACAAATATTTGTGTGAATATCGGTGTTTGTTCTGTGTCTAGGTGTGATTATGTAGTTAAGTATGTATTTATAAATAACTTTTCTGAAAACATTTAAACCGCGTAAGATAGATGATTGAAATTTGGCATGCAGGTACCCTAATAGACTTAAAGCTTACTTGCGACGCGATATTGCAAAATTCGTAAGGGATCGGGAGTTACTGGGAAAAAAACTTTTGTATGTAAAATCCTGTAGTCCACGCGAACGAAGTCACGGGCACAGCTAGTTATAAAATAAACCAGTCAAGTATCTAGAAACCAAACTACATGTTTGGTTTTTAAAAAAATATTATCTTATAAAAATAAACTTAAATAAAATTAGCATATAGGCAGGGAATTTTCAGTGGAACTCTTAAAATTTTTTCTCGTCAATATATTTATGAGATTTGTTATATTTGGAATTGCAGAGTACTTGTGATATTTGTCAGCAATGTCAACATTTACCACAGTCGAGCGGGAGTTTTATATAATTACCGGTAAATTTGAATAATTCACTACATTTACCATGTGCGTCGGGAATTATCTATATTTACCGGTGATTATAGATAATTACCGATTGTTCACATTGACCGTAACATATATATCTAGATGAATCTGTACTACAGCTTTATTGCATTTTCATAATGAAACTGTAAGACTTTCATTAGACGCGATAAATCACGTGGTCAATCCCATACATTTCGTTCTTTTCGAACTTCGTTATCGTTTCGATATTGTTACTTTGTCTATGCCCCCTTGTTACAAAATTTAAAGTAGGTAGGTATCTATATTAAATAAAGTTTTCTAGCTCAACCATTTGATAGTAAATATAAAGTTGCCGACTGATACTTAATTTATCTTGTTTGTTTGGTCGAAAGCGCTGATCTGAGGCACTTTTGTTTCGGTTTGAAATGTTAATTTTGTGTCGGAATTGTGGGTTTGTCCATTTACCGGGAAAGGCTATAAAATCACTGTGCACATTAAAGTAAGTGAAACCGCGAGGAACAGCTAGTACCTAGTAAAATAAAGATACTCGTTACTGAAATAAAAGGGATTTTACGCATTCGTCTCGGGGCTTTATAGGTTCGCTTTTGCATAATACCTACCAACCCCGGATAATCCTAAACATTCCTTCTAAAATTCCTAAATTCTTCGCAAGTTGTTTGTCTTTGCGTAAACTTAAAATATTTATATCCTTTAAAGCGGCTAAAAATAGCAATATCATACTATTCCAAACATATTGTTTACGACGTTTGTTTAAAAGGCCACTTTTTTGCCTTTTGTGAAGAAGCTTAAACGTGTAATTGTATCCTGGAAGAGTAGCGCTTTTTGTGCTCGTCCAATTGACGAACTATTAAAACTGTAGGACTTTGTCAAGATTAAAGATTTCCAACAAATTCTTTAAAGTTTAAACAGAGTTTTTATTATTATGTGCCCCACCCAACTAAATCCAAATTAAAATGCTTAAAATCCATTTGTTTTGAAAAACGATAAGCTTGAGACACTTTTTACAAGGCAAGTGCACAATTACTCTTAACTTGACCACTAAACACAGAGTAGGTAATGCCAACTGTGCATTAGGTAGTGATAAATGGAGTAACCGAGTAACGTTCGTTGTTTCACCAAAACGCTGCACTCTACACAGGATATTGTATTTATATTTGCACTGAACGCCATATTTTGTTTGAAATGCTACAGCAACAATGAAAACTACTGTTATTAAAATGTTGTAGATGTTAATTCTGTGATTGTATCTTTACTGTGTACGTTAACGATATAACTATTGGTTCGGAGCCAAACGCCCTGACCATCTTGATTTTGGTATTTAGAGCAATGTACCTATACCACAAATTACTGAAGTCCAGTACATATTTACTGACCGGATTTCTTATTTGAAAATAAATTCAAATTGATTGACGCATTATATTATTGTAATAGTAATTTATTCAAAAAATATAAGTATAGGTAATACGGCAGTACACACCTACTATGATTTAACGACCACCAAGGTTTTACAAAAGTTTGCCTTGATTAAAATTGTTTTTGTCAAGAAAAATGGAGTCATAGACCAAATAATTAATAATTAGTATGTATGTATAAATTGTTTTAGATCTTTGGCAACTGGCTCAAATGTGGATTGACTAACGAAGCACATGGCTGAAGTCATAAATATGCCGTCGTAAACATTGTGGCTTCTTAATAGCTTATAATCGTAAAATTATTAGCGAGATAAAAAGAAATGAGTGATGCAACCTGGACCAAATTAATTACTTTCATTTGAGTTCTGACTTGCCTAGTAAATAGATAGAGAAATGTAGAGAGTTGAGGCGTCATAGTGAATCCATACATGCCGCCGGCTTTCAGGCTTTCAGAATGCCTTTCCGCTGATATTATCCCGATGCCTTGGTATACGTAACAGTTCGTTTTGATGGTATTTTTTTATCAATATAACCCCTGTTAGTATTCACTGGCGTACGGTAAGTTGCGCTCGCTACTAGGCCCTCCAACTAATTTTAATACAGGGTAGTTGGAGGTCCTAATGAACACACGCCGTGTACCACGGGGACCATATCATTGATATCTGTGGCTGATACAGACTGAATAAAGAATTTACTTTTGTTTATATGTATATAAGCACAAAAATATGTTGTATTTATGAATACGGAATGTGAAATTGAATAGAGACCCTGTAAATTTGATGTAAAGATTTTTCCCGCTATCTAAAACTAAAAAATGAATAAATTTTCAGGTAGGTGTTTATAATTAAACTAATTGGATGAGACATATAAGGAGAAACCCTATAACTTAATTAACTTCTTAGCATTTACCTAAATTGCGAGTAGTTAAGACATTCAGGCCTTAAGTGCTTTTTAAGTTTACATGGCAAACTACAACAGAATACAACTTTTAATGGATCAATTCAGATGAAACACAAAGCAATCAATTAGATAAAAGTTTCAGCGTCTTGTTCGTAACGGTCCCATAGTTGTCAAAAGTTTACCATGACCTTTACAAGTAGTCATTTCCAGATTTGCAACTGTTCGGTACCTACGATCTTAATATTCTAGGTAGGTCCCAGGAGTAGAAAATTACATAGCTACTTACTGCCCGACGTTTCGACTGGGTTACACCAATCGTGGTCGCGAGGTCCCAGGAGTACCGCTAGTGGCTGTTAGTTGGAGTTGTATATTTGTTGAATTAATTTACCTATATAGATAATGGCTCGTTGTTGCGTCTGGAAGTGTTTCTTTCGTGTATTTTTTTATACTAGTCTAACAAGATGACCTCACTCCACCTGATGGTAAGCGGTAGTGAGATACAAATATGAGGTCGACAGGCACAATAGACCATATTATTGATTGAGCCTGACGCACTCACCATGAAGGCCTGTTTAAATTCCGTTTCATGCCCCGCCTGAAGATCCCGGGATCATAGGGGGGGAGGGAAAACATGAGCTGGTAGGGCATTCCCCGCCTTAATGACACGTGGCAGAAAAGAGGAACAGTGTGCAAGGAGTATTGGATTCAATCCCGGTCTGAAAGGCAGATCCAAGAGGGTTTTAATAAAAAATTACACTGTTCTTATCTATAATATACTCGTATAAGACACATCCCAACGTGTGAATGGCTGGTTTCGATATTTCGATAACTATTCTTTTGTTGTGTTAGAAAGATAATAAAATAAGAAAATTAAGCATTAAGTTAAAAAAATCAAGAATAGAAGGCAGTAAGAAGTTAGACGATTTCACTATTTTATCGTTAAATTCACGGATCGGTACGTTTTGTGGTCTGAATTATGGCTTTACCTGTAAGCTTTGAACTATTATAAATTATATTAAGTACATTTAATGCTGTCCTCTGAGTCAATAGTTGAATAAACATAATGAATTATTCATAAGTTTATTAAACTATTGTTGCTATTTGAAACTCGATGGAAGTTTGTCGTCTTCGCGGGACCGTTTATTTTGGGTGTTAGAGCGTTGACTCAGTGAGATTACGATTTAAATATAGGCGGGGGCGAGTTGCCAAATCATTGGGGAAAATGTTCGGCTCGGCTTGCTCGGATGTTTCAACGAATTGCTTGATTGTTCGCTACACGAGTACATTATTGAACACCGAAACAGATTAAGACATTGAACATTGGATATAAGTACAAATTACACATTATTTGAATTGTAATATTGAAATGTGTTCTGTGGTACATCCTGTGGTATGTCATGGAAATCTCAGGAGTAATAAAATATGAATTCCATAGAAACAAGTTAAATCACAATCCTCTGTGGATTTAGTGCCCTTTTACTTTCTTTTATGGAAAACTCTTCAATCTTCAAGTTACTTTTATAGAAAAATTGTCTTTTTGCGTAGTTATTTAGTAAGTTAATAGATACGTCTTTGTCACGTCACGCAATTGAAATTGTGCACTTTTCCTATTTTAAAAATAATGTTTGCGAGGTATGTTATTTTTGCTAAACCGTAGGGGATTCCATGTGATTATAGTGTCAGTTTACGTAATGGCTGCCGTTTCAAAGGGCCTTTTTGTATATTTGAAACATCAGGCGAACGAGGAGGAAAGTTGTAACGGATGACAATTCGAGAATATTCCAAAACTGCGACATGCTGGACGAATCATCCTCATCATCATCATCGTCAGCCCATCGACTCCTGAATATATCATGAAATCAATCTGTCGGTCAACTATGAGCAGATGTGCTGTTAGGACCACTCAAGGGTTATTAGCTTGTTTTCATATTAGTCGATCATGACCGATGTCATATCCATTCATGACTTGTAGGTACTAAGTAACTAAAGTACATGTACGCAGCTTATAATGACATGAATTATTAGAAGATTTCTTCAAATCACGGGTCTAAGCACTTCAAAAAACGGTGGTGAATTAAATGACGCCTACAATACCTTTACAACTCCTTGTTTGGGACGAGTAATTCATTCATAAAATTGTTGGGAAAGTTGCCAAATACCAAATGAACTATGGTATGAATTGACAGGATAGCCCTGACTATTTATATGCCACGTTCTTAAACTACTTTGATTGTAGTAAAGTGATTGATTATTGTTGTAAATGAAGTGGGTATCATTAGATAGATAATGATGGTATCTATACCAGTTATTTTTCCGGTAAATTTATCCTTGACATGATATTGTCTGTTTGCCTGCTTACTAGATTGTATTTATGTGTATTATGGTTTCTAAAAAAATACGTGGGTATAGTTTCATTCTAGTCTTTAATCTTGCATGATGCACATTGTCTTAATTACAATTAGTTGGTTGTTCGCATGTTCAACTATATTGTATCGTTCGTTGATCCCTTAGTTGATCTTAGAATTATCCGTTTTATTGAAATGCGTTATACGAGTATTACTCTTTGTAGGTATTTGACTACGAATCTGAATAATGAAGCTTTGACTGAAAAAATAAATGTTGTGAGAAACATTTATTTATCCTTTTCGAGATCTTATTGATAAAATAATTAACTGTGACGCGCGACTATTAGAATAGTTATAACAAAATTACTAGCGTCTACTCTAATCTATGATTGAATTGTGCCATTTTCCCTTATATTTTGGAACCAAATTCTACCTCCGCCTGTCGTCGCCTGCCGTCATTTTCATGGCCGCTCAACCGTAATCACGTTTACTCGTCTTCAAGGCACAAAAGGGGGACCACGGTAAGCAAATATTTTTTCCGAGATTTATTGAGTGAACACAAAGAACAGTTTTGCCACTTTATTGTACCATGAAGATATTTGGGAGTTACGTGCATGTATTTGGTAAACTATAGCAAACTGTTTTCTTGGTGGTGACAGTGATTCGGTAGATTACAATACGTTTACCAAGGATATGTGGCTTGTTTTTATGAAAAGAACAATAAAATTGAGGCAACGAGTCTTTTGTATTTAATTTTCATTAAGACAATACAGATCCTTGTAGAAATATACATTTCACTACACAAAACGATACTTAATGGATCGAGCGATCGATTCATTTGGTAATCATACATTTTGAAAAGCTTTTACCTACCGCGCATTTTTTTTTCAGGATTAATACGAATTGAGCCGGGAACTGTTATGTTTTCATAAAATCTAGCAATTCTGAGTGTAATTAAGCATTCACTTATCAGTTTACCTCAATAGAGTCCTTCTCTCAAGATGCTTCAGTTACTTTAATGATTGGAAATTATAACACAAATAGAACAATCACGGTTGTATACATTTGAATAGCAAAGCAGCCACATAATGCGAAGTGCACTCCAGGGACATAGATCATAAAAATAAGTACAGCTCAGTCTCGTCACTGTTATTTATATCGGTGATATACAGATTTTCCTATTAAATTTCTTAAGAAACGTGACTTAATCATAAAACCAAATGTAATTAATGACTTTAGACTATCTAGTTATAGAATACAATTTTCACGTGCACACCATATTCTACGTAGGTATGTAATGCTAACTGTGCCGGCGACTTCGTCCACGTAGAATAGAGACAGCATATTTGATATATGCCCCGCAAGTTCAACGTGATTATTTAAATTAGCATGATTTTATTATTTACTAGCTGTGCCAGCGAGTTCCTCCGCGTGAAGTAAACTTTAGGAAGCATTTTTGAAATTAACCGCGCCTACAAACGCCCTGCACGTTAATGCTACGAACTGCTAAGCTATCAGGTCAACACGTGTTATTGTGAGTCAACCATAAAATATAGACATATGCTGGAGCGGGATATTTTTTAGACAATTTTATGTAAAATATTTCCGTCATACACAATTTCTATGTAACTTTAACCATTAAGGCTGCACACGCGACTGAAGCTTAAAAAATGGAGTAACTTCTCCCGTTTTCACTACATTTCCCTTCACTACTATGCTCCTAATCATTGTAGCATCATAAAAAGTATACTATAATCGGCCCAGGAGTATGAAGAACAATTGTACCAAGTTTCGTTAAAATCCGTGGAGCAATTTTTGTTTTTATGAGGAACACACAGACAGACATACAGACAAAATTTTACTGATTGCATTTTTTGCATCGGTATCGATCATTCATCACCCCCTGATAGTTATTTTGAAAATATATTTCATGTGAAGAATTGACTTTTCTACAGATTTATTATAAGTATTGATAACTGATTGAGACGCTACAGAATAGTACACGTAATAAATTGTGCTTGAAGTATATGTTTGCGTAGTTCAACTTTTGATCCATTCAAGCTATTTATTCTAAGAGGCTTTGGTTGGCACGCGTATTACACGCTCGCATTAGCTGCCTTCAATGAGGACCAACCTATAAAGACCGTTTTACCTTGAATTGTACCCTACGTAATTTATAATTTAGCCTTCCGGTGCCTACATGGTATATAAGGGTAGATCCTTTTTACTTTTATGTTTGTTTCCACAGGAAACTTATTAGCTGTATCATACTCGACTAAGACGGGTCTTGTCCCTCTTGTTTTGTGAACTTTCAACAGATTTATTTATCAGCAAAAAAAATTAACAAAATAAGGATTGTTCAGGATCGATTGAAAACAATGTATGTTTTTGTTAATATGGTTGACTAGCTGTGCCCTCGACTTCGTTCGCGTGGACCACAGGACCACATTCAATAGTTTTTTCCCAATAACTCTCGTTCCCGAAGGAATTTAGCAATATCCTGTTCCAACTAAGCTTTAAGTTTACTAAACTAAATTATTTTCCCGTCGAAAGTGAAAATCCGGTAAATTGAGTATCTAATCAATGTTCGTAAATTTAATAGAAATTTTATTATGCTACGAGTACTCTACCTCTTCGTCTATTTTTGTCATGATTTTTAGGCTAATAAATTGTGAACTGACCTTAATTGCTGAAAAAAGTTATCCTTCAGGATTAGAGTTTGACAAATTGGGCCATTACGTTTGACCAGAGCAAAACCCGAAAAATTCCTTGATGTTTTTAATTGTGTACCGTTTTAATATTTTCATGATGATTTATACTTAATTGTATATTTTGCTGCGACAATACAAATGAGATACAAAAATTCTGAATCTATACAACTAAATGCAATTGAAGTATCAGTTTGTAATAAATTTAAAATGACGACACTTCCCACATGGGTATGAATCTATATCGGGTACCAATTACAGAAACACGATTAAAAAATATTTTTGTCTGTCTGTGTGTCTGTTTATTCCCACTAATCTCCGAAACGGTTGGAACAATTTTGACGGGACCTTCACAATTAAATGGCTAATTTTATAAGGTACAATATTATAATAAGCCATTGCTGCCAAAACCATTTCCACGCGGACGAAGTCGTGGGCTGCCGCTACTGTACAGTCGCCGTCAGATATATCGTAGCAGACAAGGTGACCAAATACATCTGAACAATTTAAAATGTCAATAACTTCGATACACTACAAGTAACCATAAATATCTGAACATTCAGTACTTCATTAAGATCTGAGCAGATGCTTGTCATTAACTTCTGAACATACAACTTGCCAATAATATCTGAACACTTATCACGTCAAGTGTCAATCTGAGCACTTGAGGAAACATTGCAGTTGGCAACTATAAATACTACATGTTTAAATAGGAACTCTTTGATAATTTATGTAATAAAATTACTCTGACAGTTTTGAAATGTCTATTGTCATCACAGTCGAGTGTGAATCTGGGTGGGTGTGTGCGTGTGTGCATGTGTGTGTGCTAGTTAAAATTAGTAAAACTCATTAAATTTAAGATTTGGCCGTATGATTTTTATTAATCAAAGCCGTTAAACCGTTATTAGTAAATAACGGTTACTACTGTCATCACATTAATCTGATGATGAATCTGATAAAGTATTTTATTAATCCAGATGAAGACATTACGTTCGTTCAAGATAATCAAGACAATACAGTGCATAACGCTCGTACTGTTCAAACATATCAATGAACAGAGAGAGCTTAGGTACTTTAATCAAAATACCGCCAAAAAGTCCAGACCTCAATCCTATCGAGAACTTGTGGGTTAAAATGGTGCAAGAGTGGAATGGGAATCAATGTCGATCAGAAGAAGCATTAAGAAGACATGCAAATAGTGTGTAATCTCACAGAGGTTGCGTCCTCTGAATTGTTGGTTCACGATTACAGGACATATTAAATGCAGAAGGAGGTCACACAAAATACTAAACCTATTTGATTTATGATGTTTTTATAAAAATTATAAATACTATAAATAACTAAAATCTGTTTTCTTTTCAAATAGTGACTTCCGCCGTCTTGGCCCCCAAAAACCTAATTAACAACACCCATGCCGATTATTTCGAACGAAGTCGACTGGTCGACTGGCTCGATGGCGCATTCGGTAGTGACCCTATCCTATGCGCCAACAGACGTGGGTTCAATCCCCACCCAAGACAAACATTAATGTGATGAACATTTGTGTTTGTTCTGTGTCTGGGTGTAAATATTAAAGTATATATTTGTGATACCACTGTTGATTCTGATATCCGTAACACAAGTGCTTTAGCTACATACCACGGAGTTAGAAAGAAAGAAAAACATTTATTAATCACATACATTCACATTGTTTAACAAACACACATACAGTAGATGTGATCAACAGGTTCTGCCTCAGCATGTGCTGCAGCGGCTGCTAGGACGTTACAGCGCTGATATTCTGGCAGAGTTAGATCAATGTATGTGATGTTGTCAGATATTATTAAGTATTTTGTTAAAGAAATATCGTAAAAACTAAATATTTTTTAAATATTAGGCTAACTGTTTCGTTTATTCTACTAGAGTGGTAATCAGAAAAAAAGTGTTTAGCAAAAGAATTAATAAATGCTTTGACTTTGAATTAGCTAAGTATTTGCTAAAGATAAAGATATTTTATTTTTAAACGGACTTAATATTTTTTTACAAATACATTATATAGTCTGCGGTGACCCTAATAGTTATTCCAATGCGAAAACACAAAGATTTACAAAAAGAATTCTTCTGAGACAAAAATCATTATAAATTATTACAGATGCTAAACTTTATTAAATTGATTTCGCAAACGATTGGCAACCTCGCATTGGTACTTCCATGTCAGTGATTTGACATAATGATTTAAAAGAACAATGAGTTTATCTGCATAGATACACTTGACGTGTTGAGTGTTCAGATATTATTGGCAAGTTGTATGTTTAGAAGTTAATGACAAGCATCTGCTCAGATCTTAATGAAGTACTGAATGTTCAGATATTTATGGTTACTTGTAGTGTATCGAAGTTATTGACATTTTAAATTGTTCAGATGTATTTGGTCACCTTGTCTGCTACGATATATCTGACGGCGACTGTATTAATAAAATCTAAAATTTGTATTTATAATATTATAAAAGATAACACTAAGTTTTGATACCTTTACTTATACTTTAAGTTTCGAAATCAGATTTTGTACTATTTTCAGTGTAATAAAATAAATGTTAATAATATTCGTAGGGCATTCCTTTCATTGCAACTAAACTTTATCCACCGAATGTTCACAACAACTTTAACTGCACTTTCTTCTTTCTGGTTCTGCCATCTCAAGCTAATATTAGATATACGAACAATTAAGAATTGGCTCCATGCCACTTTTTATAATTGAATCACAACGGAAACTCGATAAAAAAACGTCTTCGGTGATCTCGTTTGCGAAGTGGCCAGACATTTTGTACGGAGTTTTATTAGCTGTTTTCTTTATTTGTTTTATCCACCCACACAATAATAAGAATATTTTGCTAAAAGCACGCCTAATCTTTATGAGAACTTGATTATGATTTTAATCATTATTGAGGTAGGTACTCAGAGAATATCACACAGAAATAATACGAAGAATAAGAGACAAATAATTTAAAATGAAAAAAGGAGTATTTGCAGAGTAAATATCCAATAAAGTTATTCCATTCGGACAGAATCGAGAGAACAGCTTGTAGAAATACTTAATCCTTTCTAGTGATAGCGTCTGAACGCGAACGAACATAAAACAAATACTAAGACTGAGGGGACTATTCTGCACCATTTTTACGAGTGGCCATTTCGCTTTACGGTTCGACGAAGTATAGTTATACGGCTTGATTATATAAATAGTGACGGACCGCTTATGAATCCCTTGTGAAGCCATGCATAGTTTTATCGCTAGAGCTATATTTCATGATATAATGGATGCCATGAAATATAGCCTATAGATAATAGTCGCCCTTGGCTATTTGATATTATTGGTTACCCAGACTGCTTGACGCCTCGCCTTTCTGGGCTTCTCTAAGCTAGACATGGCGCTTTGTATTGTTTGTTTTAAACGAATATTGATATGTCATATATGATCGCCTAAACTGTATGAATTTCTATTATCTCACATTTTTCTGGTGTAATCTAATACTTAACGTTTAAATTTACAACTAAGCATATAACTTGACTCACTCTCTGGTAAAAGGTAAAAAGGTCGGTCTTTAGAGCAGACCGAGGTAGAATTGGGGTAGATTTACTGGACTAAATTCACGTAGTGCGTGAATGTTACAGTTATGCTTCTGAATACAAAAATATTTCCACTATTGTTAATGTAAGGAGAAAAATATCTCAAATGTCCGTCTGTGTCGTAGCCCCCGTCATCCCGTGACCGCAAACGTAGAAATGTCACACCCACGCGGATTTAGTTCTTTCACATATCTCTGGACCTACCCGTATGGAATGCTGCTGGAAACGCCGCAAACATTGTGTGCATGCGAAACAGATGTGGAGATAGTCTATAGATACATAGCTTTGTGCGGCTTACTTCGTATCGAAATAGGTTGCTTTATGGTATTATCTATTGATGAAACTTCTTTGTTTGTACATTTATTGTTTTCTGGGTTATTTAGTGTCAGTTGCCGAACTCTTCGTTATTCGTGAAAAATTAACCTTATAAACTCAACTGTAAACTTCATTTCATTAATGTGCACCTAATGCATAAATGGTACGGAGAAAGTTTAACAAGCACTCAACATTGTGGGGACAAGTTGGAAACATTTATGTCCCTCTAGCCGGGTTAACAGTGTCCAAAATTATGTGGTGGACTACTCGTTTTGTTGTGTTGTGGGCTTAAGCTTTAAAACGTAGCTTATTTATGTCGTACTAATAAAAATCGATTGACTAGTACCCTATTTAAAATCATTCAGCTGTTAGTAGAGACGTTCATTATAAAGTAACCTTTATATTTAAGTATAAGTACTTGTGTATCCACTGTTGTTTCTATTATCCGAAATACAATTCCTTACTACGGGACTTAACTTAAGTTACTTACTACGGGATCAGATCAATGTATGTGATGTTGTGTATATTTCTTTACCTTTTTTTAAAGTAAAAAGAAGAAAAACGATGACATTGACTAAATATGTTGCCAAGTATTCTTTGTGCATATCACTTTTGGACCTAAAACCCTTCAGCGGCAGGTCGCGATCCGACGTGCTGGTGATGCAATTGCGGCAAGCCACGGAATATATGGTGCGATGTAACGGCATGCTGTATTCCGGCTTCGCCTCGATTCTTTTGCGGTGACAGGAATCTGCAAGCCGCGTCATTCAACCGGTGCGGTTCAGCGGAGCCCCAGAACAAGTGAAGCGGTTGACGGCTTACCGCTTGTGTCAGTGCGTCGATAATTCAAAAACACATGCGGGTTCATATAAAAATCGGTGTCCAGACGCTAGTTTGATCACGCCGCTATTTACTCAAAACATCGCACGGACATTCTCTGTTTACTATAGAAACTCAACAAATTTTAATCACCCAACCATTTGATGGTTGAAATTGCTTTTTATTCAGATTTTATGTGTTCACGAAGCGCGACCAACTGCTTTTTATTGCTTATCAGTAAGATATATTTTTGAGCTTCTTTTTTTATTGCCTTAATTCAAAATTTTATTATGATGCTAGCTTATTTGAATAATAAAAATATGATGATAGGTAATATCAAAACAATATACCTACAGTAAAAGATAATATGTTTCGTTGAGTACTTACTTTTCAAACAGGATTTATATATATGCTTGTAAATAAATGCAAACAACCGCTCGCCGTAATTGGCTCTCGATTTTACAGTATACCTAATTACCTACTTGTGTTCTAGATAAAAGGCGACCCTCTGGAGGGAACGAGAAGATTTCGTTTGATCCGTGCATTTTATGACTCCTCTGACCCGAGAAATTCCGTATGCGTAGATACTTACCTACTTAGTTTAGAACTTGATCCTCATTGGATTAAAGGAAAGTAAGGAAAAAAGAAATCCTCTTAAATTTAACGAGGTATCCGAATAGACCAACAAAAACGATATTTTAATTATTTGTCTCTGTCACATGCACAGATCGAGAAATGATTGTGCCGTGCCTTATTTAAAGCGTACAATAGACAGTCAGCGGCACATAAGAATGATTACATATTTTCAAAAAGAGTAATTAGTATTATCTTACTATATGGATCAGTATCTGCTCTGTGTTGCTTTTCTATGACATTATATCGGAGAATAGTTTGTTCATAAATATTTATGATTGTTCTTGTGAACTAAACTAAGCTAATGGGTTTGGTATGGTCCTGTATGCATGTCTAATGACACTGAGACTGCAGACATGACTACGTTTAGGTACAACTTTTACGAGATTACTCTGTCTACAAACACATATTAGCGTGCAATAAAAACAAAGTTTATTACGTTAGCAGTTAAAACAAAATAGACAACTCGCATCCGTTACGAATATACGAGTGGTCCATAAAACAAAACAACTGCTGGTTGACTGTTGTTTCGATTTTCAGAACAAATGGTTTGAGTAATTGACTGACTGGTCATAAGTCCTATTGTCATTTGTTTTTTTAGGAATTGCGTATTACTCGTACTTATATCAAAATCTCACCGTACGATACCTAAAATCGAGAAACGTAAAATAATTTCATGTGTGTTCAATAATGAATGAACATTATAAATCTTGCCAAGAAGAGAAGTGACATTATTTTAGCACAACGTTGTTTTAATGTTTATAAGCACGATTTGATATCCCTAATGAAGTACCTACATAACAATTCCCCGTTCCACTCACAATATCCTCCGACCTGGCATTCTGAAAACATACATAGCTTTTTGTATGTTTAAGTTATTCTGGTACACAGTGTAATCGAGAAGTGTAGCTACTTCTTTTGATCTTTCATGATTCATCTCGGACAGTCGCGAAGGTCACGTCGAAGCTGCGGAGGTTCAGTCTCCAGACTTCGGTGATCAATCACTTGTCATCCGATGGATTCTTGTGGTTTGCTTATTTACTGAGTTCACCAAGAATGTAACCTTATAGTCGCCAGTTTATTCCCTGTTCGCTGTAAGACGGAGTGTCTTATTAACGATCTTTACTTTTCAGATCACGTCGCAAACGTTTGTATCATTTTATGTCTACAAGGGAGACTGTGTTTTCTTAGATATTCGTGGAACGATTTAAAGCTTTTGACTTCGTAATTGGATGAAATTCATTATTGTTAATCTTCTAATTAAATAGAATTATACGGGATGTATTTAAGTAAACAATTAAATTTTAATTTATAATTCAAATATTTACTATACTACCTTTGAAATTTTGGTACTAAAATAAACTTAACATGTGCCATTACCACTGTTATCCATATACGAGTATGTACGTACAGCTACATATTAAATATCGAAGCATAGAATGGGCTAGGGATTACTTTACAAATGAGTTCGTACGGACCAAATGGGCATTCATAAAAGAAGATCTTTAGTAGGATCAGTGTCGTGAAAGACAAAATGGGTCTCCAAACGACGTGTTAATTAACGCTATCGATTTCGGCCGTGTCCGCGGCCAGCGGGGACATTACTGCAGCCACGTTGCGGCACACACGGGCCCGTACATTTACGCCTAGGGAACTATAGACTTTATTGCTTATTATTACATGTGCCAACTTGCCCTGTATGGAGTAATAAACTTAAGGAATAAAACCTAGAGATTGAGACTATCTAGACTCGACTCTCGGCTTAATGCGTAAATATAAGTTCGAAATAAAATATATTATGTTGAAATTTAAAAAAAAATACCAATCAAATTGTTACATTTGTAGAGAAACCGCTAGGGAATTTTAAAAATGTCAATATTTAGCAGAGGAAAATTCAGTACAAAAGTTAACGGCTTCCTTAAACTCGGGGGAAATAAAATTAATTGTGCTCATGGGCAGCAATCAAACCAGCGCGCGGCTGATAAAACTGAATGGGTAGGACTTTGAATGGCCGAATTGACCTTTTCACGACCCAGCTTTCGGGCCATATGTACTCGCAATCCGCGTGATCAAAATAACATACCGAATGAAAATATTCATCACGTCTTGTTACTGTGTAATACGTGGGACACATCGCATCCTGGATACAAGTCACGATCAAACACAATTACTTAATGAAGTCTCTTAAGTCTGTGAAAGCTAAAACAAGCTTCTTAGAACTTATAAATCATAATCGTATCTCGTTTATTGAATTTGACTAAACCCAAATAAAATCGTAAAGACTGAAAAAAATTATCGAATTATACACCGTGAAATTTTAGTGGTTGTTTTCCCGCAGTAAAATGATTCTATCTTAGTAGTACAATAGATTTGTGCAGTTCTTTTTTGTTAAAATTAATAAATGCCGGTTTTACGAAAGGTTTAACCGAAACTCGAAAGCACGTTCGAACCGCTTTATGACTTAGGGTGTCGAGCTTCTTCAGCTTTAAGCATCGATTTCATGCGGCAAGCAGTACCTTATTACGTCACATCTTATAAAAGAACGATAGCTTCTCTCGTTTTCGAGTTGGAAAATTATTATTTTGAAAATTAAAAAAAAAAAATTTTTTTTCGAGGAATTATTTGCATGTTTCGATAGTATTAGGTACTAAAGGCAAATCGTTCTGCCACGGGAAAACAACCACTAAAATTTCACGGTGTATAAGTAGGGCACATCCAACTTGAATTTACGTTCGCTAAGAAAATCCAGCTCTATATGCTTGTTGTTGCTGTTATGTATAGGAAACCATTTTTACTTGACGAATAACGAACGACATATTCATAATTCATATCAGAGATAAGATACATTGCGATATTCAGTGCATTGCATAAATGTCGTCCTCGTTATAATGAGACCCATTAGGATACCACTCTCTCAGAAGGATACAAATTATAGGTGTTCTCCATATCATAGGTGCTATTAATACATCATCATTCATAAATAACTCAGATTTGTAAATGACCCTGTCTTTGATTAATCTAGTTATGTTAGTTGTTGCTTACACTGAAGATATATTTAGGATCAAAAATAGTAACAATTAGTGTTAAAATTACACTACACAGCTTTGCTTCAACACGTCTGTCTATGTAAGTCATTCATTCCATCCTTTTCAAACAGATTTCTAGATGCGAGTATCTACCACGGAATTGGTTACCTAATACATATTGAAAAACATAGGCACTAAAGCAAATCTCTCATCTCGTATTCATAGCACAAATATTTCCGGGCTCAAATCGAGTTTCTTCCAAAATGTTGCACATGAAAAAGGATTTTTATTTGATTTATGACACCATCACAGTATCACTGTTGCGGTAATGGAACGGTCGGTCTCTATATTTTGGATTGTACTTTTACGTTGGTAATAGTAGATATAAATTTGTGCGTACAAAACTACTGTGTCATCTGGTGTGTCTACTTTATTTGAATATAGTGCCTCTATGGGTATGCGGATGTAGTCCTTGTTTTTAACCTACTTCAAAAAGGAGTAGGTTATCAATTCGTCTGAATGTTACTTTTTTGTAGTTTACGATATGATGGTTACATGTAAGATTGATTGTGAATATAGGTATTATATAACAGCATTGCGTTCATGTTTTATTATAGTATTGTCTATTATTTGCGCGAACTCTACTGCAGTCTCCCGTAATCACGAGCGCTGTTTGAAACGTAAGAGTTTCTAAATAATTATGTTTTACAGGAGTTGCAACCGTGAAATTAATTTTGAGGGCTTTATTTATTATTCTGAATAAATAATTTGTGATGTATTTTAAAGAAGGATAGAATCGGATGTAGATAACTTGATTATTTTATATTATTTTAATATGTAGTGTTCCTACATATACTGTCGGTACTTATGCTATACTTATACAAACATTTTGACTTGTTTAAATTTTCTAATGAGCTCGTTCGTATACATCAATTTTGTATTTTCTGTCGGCTGACCTAAAAAGGCTGTTACAATTAATTTTTTTTGTAAACTAACAGTTCGCGCATTGAATGGTTTTGTTTAGGCACTTAGTTTTAGATTTAAGGTAACATTGTAAAATATTGTTTTTTTTTAAATTTTAACATAGTTCTGATATTCACGAAACTATATTTTGTTCACAGAGCCCATTCAGTCTTCGCGACTGGGTGATACTAATAATCTCCAAGCGAGCAGTCGTTGAATCGTCACCATTCCCAAAGCAAGGTCGAGTAAGCCGAGATGTGCTCGGAAACGGAGAGATAAGAAGTACAAGAAGGACAAGAGTCCCACGATGTTCTCTTTGGCTGAGGGATGTGGGTGCGTGAGCTTCAGGGGCGGGCGGCGCGCGCGCGTTCGCTGGGCGACGACTCGTCCTCGTGCCGGAGCTCCGAGATCGAGCAGGAGGCTCCCAGGAAGCTGGGCAGGCGGGTCCTCAGCGGCGAGTGCACCATGAAGGCCCTCGCACCCTTCCTCAAGTTTTGGAGGCGCGATGACGTCAGCATGACGAAAGCAGAGAGGAGTAAGTACTTTATATTGCTGACTCACTTTCCGCCCACGACTTCGGTATCGTAAAGTGAAGTCGCGGATCTTGTTATCGCGTGAAACGTTACTCCTACATAGCGCAATCGTTTAAAAAGTCGTTAAAAAGCCCTTGTCCTTTCTCTTGGCTTTTCATTTCAACCGGTTAGGAAGTTTGGTGGGAAACTACGGCAAAAGGACAGAGATAGTTTCGCATCATAATATTAGTAAACATATAGGAAATTACCAAAAATAAAACATATTAGCAAGGACCAACAGAGTAAACAAAAATTAACTTCATTTATTTAACAAAATCTTATCTATCCTTACAGGCTAACATAACCTAATGCGATAGAACAGACTACACTATTTATAAAAATACAGTTATATTATTATTTACACTTGCACAATTATTAATAATTTAGAATTAGGTATATAATGTTCTTATACTTATTCTATTTACTTATAACTATCTGACAGCATATCTTGCAATTTGTTCTCGATAATTTGTCTGTCTGGAATCATTAATTACTATTTGTTTATCTGGAATCATTATTTATCTAGAAGATTTTGTTTTTTAAATGATATGGGAGTGAAAGGAGTAGACACAGAACTGACGAATGATAGGCCCGAGTGGAAGAAATACACATGTTGCCCCGACCCCACTTAGCGTGGGATAACGGCAGGAGAATGATGATGATTTTGTTTTTTAATTAAGTGCTTCTGAGAAAACTATTAAAGTCGTCCGGGGCTGTGATTCGAAATATATCAATAGTTAAAGCTCGATTGAAATCTCGTAAGTTTATGTTCTTTCATAATAAAAGGAAAAATGTTAGTGGTAAATATATCGTAAAACCTATACGGGTGGGTAGGTATTTCCCCTTAATCGATTTACCTACATAAATGGTTCCTTTAATACTGAATTGCTTTTCATAAAGGTATATATAGGTAAGTATTCATAGATATGTAATGTAACTTGAATCTCGCAATCTTAGGTGTTACATAAACATAGAGGGTGAAACTACGTGAGCGAGTGTCGTTCCCAAATGTTAGGGATGGGGGTAGGGAATGTATGTAATTACAAACTTAAATCAATTACAAGGAAACTTGTTTGTTTATGTATGTATATTCGGTTATTTAAGATTGGAAAATACGAGGATATAACTTAAGTATCGCTTGTTGTATTGAACGAATGACCGAATGAAACCATAATTAAATAGATACCTATTTTAGGTACTTGATTTCTGCTTTGTCGATTAACAAGTTCCTAAAACTATGAGTAAATATATTTTTGACGATTAATAAATCGTCAAGTAGTTAATTATTTATCGTTTCACTTAGGCCGCTCAAGCTGGGAAAAGCTCATCAATAAGTTGTAATTTGCTCTTTTCTGACCCTTTTAAACGCTAAGTAAAAATAATCCTAGGTATTCTATGTATTCTAAAAAATAGTAAACAGAGTTATTAAGTATTTCAACAATTAGTATTTTTTTGTTTCAACGTGGATAATAAAAGATGTCGTGTTCTTATAAATTCTCATCCATTGTAGAGTTCTGAACGGAATTTCACATTTCGAAGCCATGAAGTACTTACCTCTCGGAGGAGAGTCTCGCGTCCCAACCCACTGGTAATAGTAAATTATGTTATCTCGTCCTGAGTACGGGTCTACTTAAGGTATTATACTCCAGTTCAACCTCTGGCGAAAATGGACGGTGAAAGGGTCAACGCAATTTAGTCTCTACTATTTAGATAATAATATGCTAAGTTACGGTATATTGTTCGATGATAACGAATTCACCTTATGCCAAAACTATTCAGTTGCATTGTTTTATATTCTATTGTAAAGTTTGCCCGATAAATTTTGATTGTGATTTTATCATAACTTTAGCATAACTAATTAAACGTGACTTTCTGTCGGCTGGTAGCGAATACAATTACTTTAGCCCGTGCATGATGAAAGCACAAACTGTATTGCGAATTCGAAATTGATTACCTTAGCCCTCCATTACAGTACATACTATTCGTCAAATTTAATTTAAGGTAGTAGGGAACTACGCTTGTTAAATACGGATTTGATGGGAATATGGAGCCCCGATCCCATCTGTAAGTAACCTTGGAATTATCAGCTTTGTATTATGCCTAATCGGCTATCCTACCGCTATTGCAAAAGAAGAATTGTCCATTTGGTATAATAAAATGATTATGAGTTACGTGAGCGGTATACAGTGATGACCATGTTAAAGACTGTTTTAGTTGTAATTCCGTGCCTGAGATCGTTATTATGGTGTTGTTATTGGAATGAAACAAACTCAACATTTTATGTGGGATTTACCATAATATATTACTGAAAATCTCCATCAAGATCGAATAAGACATTTCTGGGACATTTCAAAAGGGACAGTTCAGACAATTTCATCCTAAAAACAATTGTTTTGATTATTATAGCGTTGATAAAGGTTTACTTAATATTGTTTTATGTATCAAAAAGCACAGACTTCGATCGTACATTTTTATTATGTACCTATAGATGTATTAAATGTTGTACTCCCTTTCACGATCCTAAAGTATAGTTGATATTTAAATAAAATTACTTGTTATCCTGTATTCAAATAAAAAAATATCCTTGTTTCAATAAAATAATCATAACTAATAAAGAATACGAACAAATCCATTTACGTACATGCGTATTGTGTCTCTACGTCAAGCTCGAATTATGTGAACACGTACAAACCCTCAAAATTTGCATAATTTGATTTGGCATGATACTCTTTCGTATTCAGGAACCAAACTCATAAATTAGATGTATACATCACATAATTTAGAATCTTCATTTCTAAAGGAAATACGAGTCTATGACTTGAAATTAATTTCGCGATGAAATTATTTAGGGATTCAATAAGTAATAAACATTACTTACACAGTTTTAACATTGTGTGTTTTTGCTTTTGGTTAATTTGTTTTACTTAACTTTAAAAAGCACAAACACTGTTATTTATTCATTACCAATATACAACTAACTTTGTTCATTTGGCCCAAAGTTTGGTCGTTCATGCAAGTTATGGCCTTCAAGATTCAAGATAGACTTTACAAACAGTAAGTAAGTGTTTACCTACAAAGAAGTTTATCACTAGTAATTTTATTGATTGCTTTAACTTGTCCAGGTCTGCAAAATGAGGTTTGCGTGTATTTTTGTCACGCTCTATAATTTATATTACTACTAAATTGTAGAATTTGTTGAAGAAAAAGCGGTTGTTTGAAGATTAAATGAAAATACATATCATGCAGTTGCATGTTTCAACACTATTACAAGGTGTTGCTTGCGGGCGGTCAATATTGTGCAAGTCGGAATTATTCAAATAATAGATAATCTATGAAGAATATTCAGAATATTAGTTTGTGCTTTTCATTTTATACGTAATAAAATTATGTAAAATTGGATACCCGTAGTGCTTGTTATATCCCTACGGTACACATAGCCGGATGAACACAAATTAGGTCATCGATTGCTACCATAGAGACTACATTCTTATACCATTCGGATGGGGAAAAAAGGTTTCTGATAGTAACGGCTTGTCCTTTGCTTAAATGCATTACTGCAGCCTTCTACTTTCTCGACATTTTATGGGCTAATAGTAAATTTGCTAGACACAAGTGTGCTGAAGCGCCGTCTTATAAATTACATTATGTGATTTTGTTTTGATTTTTGTGACCCTTCTGCCGGGCAAAGATCTTCTTTACACGTATCCACTGCTCTCCATGTAAGTTAACAAACCAGAAACCTACCCAGTACCGACCTTTAAATAGAGTGGGGGAACCTCTTTTCACTTCCTGGCGTTATTATCGATGAAACTGAATGACGAAGGAGCTTTTCAGGGAAAATTCCGATATATTTCTATTCATTTCGAAAGCACTTTTAACTTTTCATGGAATAAAGAAAAGAAGCGGTTGAGTGTAATTCAGTTTTAATGATGTTTTTCAGTTGTTTTTTTAAAGGTGCTTAACCGTACCTTGTAACTGGGTACATGAAAATTATCAACTTTACGAAATATGACATACGGAAATACTTTGGTAGGTATTAGTGAATTACCTATTAAAATAGGTTTATGTAAACATACATAATACATTAGATATGAAAAACATGAAAATAAATAAAAGCTGAATAACCAAACACTTCATAGGTTTTATACGCTTTAAAACAGTACTGTATTTTTTAAATACATACCTACCTAATATTCTAGATAGTTCGGTACTTTTTTAAGCACAGGCACTTAGAATGTATGTATTCCTTTACCTGTTAAATATTTTGGTGTATCTTGTTCACCAATACCATGAATATTGCGCCTGTTTATTCAGCAGTCCGCTACATTTGAGCGCGAGGGGATTACAAGGTTTGGCTGTGATAAATTGCAACAACAACAACAGCTCTGAATTGGAGTCTTATCTTATCTTTGCTTCTGATTCTTGGCTAAGAGTTATGGTTTTACTATTACGTTTTTTGCTATCGTATCGTATGTATTTATTTAGAGAGTGATTGGGTTATGATTCGGTACGAATTAGGATCCATAAGGATGCTATATTAATGTTGGTAAGGAACTGTTAGGACTTCTAAAATCCTTATATTGGTTATGATTATAAATCCTTACTGTCTGTCGCGTTTTAACGCCCAAACTAATGAACTGATTTATATAAAATTTGGTACACAAATGGTGTTAAGACGACTAGAGAGGACATAGGCTATTTTTAACCGATTTCGCTATAAGGGTGATAATAATTAGTAATCGTCGATAAATAATGATCATCATCATCAGCCCATATAAGTCCCCACTGCAGGAGCACGGCCCTACCCTAAACTAGGGCGATCAGGCCTTCGTCAACCACCCTGGCGAAGTGCAAGTTGGTTGACTACACAACTATAGAATTTCTTCATAGGTGATCAGGTTTCAAGATGTTTTCCTTCACCTTTAAATGATGATAAACATGCTCAATGTTGATCTGCTATATATTAAGGACCACCATGTTATCTGTATATTGAAATATCGAATAATGATTGAAACAGGTTAAGTGGTGAAAGCTATATGCGCCCCCGCAATTCCGGTGGTGATGACAAGGTTACTCCAAGCCATCATCGTAGTCAGTAAAAGAAAAAAGAATGAAATAGGCGTAGTTATCATAGAGCGGTTGATTTTTTTTATTTATCTGAATATCCGTTGAAAAAGTTTGAGCAAGTGTATGTTTCCAGCGATGAAGGCCGCCATACTGATCCAGCAGTGGTACCGGCGGTACCTGGCACGCATGGAGGTGCGTAGGCGCTACACCTGGACCATCTTCCAGAGCATCGAGTACGCCGGCGAGCAGGATCAAGTCAAGGTGAGAAACGGTTAGGTTAACAACGAATTACACATGTTATTTCTTTTTGATTTACACATGGGTTTCACACACTATTTATGGACAGTTTGAGTAAAAAATCTAACAATGTACTTTGAACCACATTTTGAAAACATGAAGATTTGTACCCTATCTTGTGTTATGGTAACCTCATTAACAACAATCCAAAAGACTTTTTACTTTTTAAAGATTTGCTATATTTTATTTTTAAGTCCCAGGGCATGAGTGGATTATTTTTAAATAAAACTGAAAAATTTGAAATAGGTCACGGGTAGAAAAGCACCTACGCAAACTCACCGGGAATGTCCAATGAATAAAGGGGCAAATTACGACTTCATTCAGTGATTAACGTTGGCGTATAAATTAAATTTACTGTCTCCCGTCGCTGAGATTCTTAAACGTAAATTACTCGTCGTTTTGTTAAACCGAGATTTACATTTCATTTAAAATGAACTACAGCTTTCATAGGTGGGGTAGCTTTGTCCTATTGTTATAAATTTGGGTAGAAGTCTATACCAGGAGCACTCGAGGGAACATCTGTGTAATGCGCGTCAATGCATAATTAATGCGGAAATGGCTTGTTGACTTTTACTTCGGCTGGCAAACAAGTGAAACGACACATAAAGTATATTTCATTTAAGTTTACACTTGTCATATCACATGGTAATTGAATCATGAAAACTCGTGTGTTTGTTGCAAATAATAACTTAACAATGTAAATGTTACGTATAATTGACTCTACTGAGTGAATCGTTGAAACTTAGTTAAATTATTTGAAAGCCCACTCTAAGAATTCTCTCTCAGTGGTTTGATTAATCCGTGAATGCTCACCGAATACTTCAACCCGATCATTCGGCTCGAGTGAGCGCGCTATGCAGTCACGATCCATTGTCGTCAAACCGATCTCGGCGAACCATTAGTGTCAGCTTTCATTGCAACATTGTTTGGTTTGCAAATATTAATCATTATGATTAATTTTCTAGGTCAATAGTTTTAGTCCTGACTAGTTTGAGAATCTGTTAAGACCCAAACTGAAAACGTTGTGTCCCCTCTTGTAGTATATTATGTTAAAAAATGATTTCAATGTAAATGACGTAAATTAAGCTATTATCGCCAAACTTAAATAACATCTAAATCTCTGAGTGTCCCATTCGATCTTAATCGGGGTGCTTTAGCGTAGGCACCTTTCAAAACTTTGGAAGTTACTGTGAGGGAGGGTAGTTCCATTCAGTTGAATCGGTGAATTAATATTGCGTCGGTACCCCGAATTGGACGGAAAAGAGATTTCGGTCCAATTAATACTCTAGTTAAGTCTGTGCGCTTTGCTGAATTAATTAAATCTTAGTAGAGAACCGCATTTTAAACAGGAAGGCTTTACTCTACATCCTATATAACACCATCTTTGGCGGTCAAATTAGGAGAAAGGTTCCATTTATTGTAATAAGGGTCTGAATTAGTAGTGAGACAAAGGTTCATTTATTTTTACAGTTGAAAACTAAATTAAAACTCTGTGCCTTACAATTGTAGGGGACGTAATTACGTCTAGAAAACTTTTGTGATTTGGAAATAAATTACATTAGCGCTCTGCATGTAATTGAGACTATATTTGGTCCTAGCTGTCTTTAGCTGTTTTTTATAATCTAAATCATTGTGGTATGGAATACTAATAATAGTTTGGTGCTAACTTCCAAAATAAAATAATGCATAGGAAGGAAAAATCACAAGTATGCTTATTTCCTTCTTTAACTCATTTTTGGGCAAGTACCTATATCCGAATCTGAAACACGATGTTTAATTGGATTTAACCAAAATCCAATTTCCGTTTGTCAAATCGTTAAGATTGAAGATTACAGATTTACAGTCGGTCGTTGTAGCGAATAATCCGTTGATTTTGGTGATTAAGCCGTGGTCGGTTAGTAGATGAGTGGACGGACAATGGCGGTCAATCTGACGCGCACGCACGAGTGCACTTATTGCTCAGTCAGGCGGCTGCACAGGGCGGCGTGCTGCGTAGGTACAAGGTGCCCCGGTGCCCAGTGCCGAAGTTTTAAATTGCCAGTAAAAATAGACACATTCATCTCTGTCCCGGCTGACTACCAGCCTGACGGCCGACTACTGAAAAAACAATTCGATATTTGAGCGCCGATTTGCCGATTAAGTAGGTTCTGAATTCAAAACCTTTTCCATTCTCTTTTGAATAGCTTATAACGACGCTAACCTGCCATATTAATCGGTGTGTTAGTGCTAAATATTAAAATTATCGATTCAGTATTCATCAGTTCAAATTCGTTATGCTTTTTGGACCAAGTATGAACTGTTGGCATTACTGTGTGAATTTTGATTCACAGTTTGGATATATCATTAATTTATAGGTAGGTGATAATACACATTGATGTTGTTTTTTAATTGTATCAAACTATCAAGCTTTCAATTAAAACGTTACCGACTAATCTATAAACTATATCCTTTTAAATCAACCCACTAGCAATTGTGATCCAACTAAATTATTCAATTATAGAAATTCCGAATTATAATATGCGTACAAAACGGTGGATGTTTGCAGATGAAATCCATACAAAAATGGAAAAGCGCAGATGCAGGGATTTTTGGACTAATTTAAACAATCACATGAAATTGGGATTCTCGTATTCCGCTCGTCACTCTGGCGTGTATATTTTCATTATTGCAGCAGAGACGGAAAAATGCAAATGCACTCTGCATTCGTAACACGGTAATTTTACAGGACAAATCCTGCAGTTTTGTTACCATAATTTTTATTATAGTTATAATATCTATGATGTAATATCTATAGTAGTGTAATATCTATGTTGAGGTAGATTTTTATAGATTGCAGACATCCGGATTTTACGAAGCTCTAACCTTAAGTTCGTAAATCGGATTGGGAAGTTTGTATGAAAGTCGTAATAACTAACTCCTCGCGAATGAAGTCTCAAGCAGTCAATAGTGTTTTATGTAAGTACTCAGATGCTCTCTTTCTACAGGAAACCTTTAAACAGTGGTTTGTTTCAGTTGTACAACTTCTTCAACGCGCTGCTGAGCCACATGAAGGACGCGAGCGGCCGCCCGTCCTCCGAGCGCACCTCGCGCACCGCCTCCGTCTGTGAGTACACGCAATGTATCTACTATATTAAAAATCAAAGTCAAAGTCCAAATTCCTTTATTTATATAGGCATTTACACGCACTTATAAATAGTCTAACAGTAAATAAATAAATAAAAGATAAGTGAATCTACCACCGTTCTTTTTAACCGATTATCACATGAACTTGTTTAAAAAAATGCCATTTTGAGGATTGCCCTCTTCCTAAAATGTATGAAAATTGTTTGGTTAAAGTTTACGTTTCTTCAATCCATGATAGAGAGAGGGACCTGCCAAGATTTTTCTTTTTAGGAGTGAACGACACTCTACTATTTAGTGTGTCGTTCGTTCTTATGACACTACTAGCGACCCGCCCTCGCTTCCCTTAGGGTGAAACCTTCCTCTTGAATCCCTCTATCTTTTAAAAAAACCGCATTAAAATCCGTTGCGTAGTTATAAAGATTTAAGCATACTCGTACATAGGGATATAGTGACAGATAAAGTGACTTTGTACTATACTATGTACTGACTGAACCACGTTTTTTAATGCATGATTTAGACAAAAAATCTGAGGCTAAATGAGAAGAGTATCTCTCGTTCAGTATCATCACAAATCAGCCTATTAGGATCCTAAAGGGTCACACGCTTTGTTCAGTTTTTGGACAACAGTGCAAAGTCCAGATATTTCCTAAGTCCATGGTAAACGTGTATCCCTCGACAGTGAAACTCCGTGTGAGTGTACACGCGCCTCGACAATGGAATTTACATTTTGCCATGCCATTTACATTTTAAACATAACTTGTGCAGCGGAGTATGCGCGAACCCTAATTAAACTTGGAGTAGACTCCCTTCAGCGTAATTCACTTTCACAGCTGAAATTAATTTTCATCTCATCGCTTGCGTTACTTACAAATTATCAAAAAATAAAAATATTTTTTATTTTAATCTTATGTCATCCCTGTGCATGTGTATGCTTTTATGATTAAAATGCGTGTTACTGGTAGTTTAATTATTCACTAGAGAACTTGTTAGATTAAGCTCCAGTTCATAGTGCTTTTTATCATACTTGAGGGACGTCGCAGTGGCAAAATCAAAGTTTGTTCATCAAATTCATCAAAGATATATATATACAGGATGCTACTATGCCTGGGACATAGTTAAGGAAACATATGCTTGCCCATTACATATGCCACCCTCTCGGCCTCGCTGGCTGGGTCCACAGGAACGACGATAGATATGATATGATAGTCATAATATAAGCATCATTACGATAGCTTAGAAATAGAACTCATTGGCATGAGTATATAACTAACATAGAATATATTAGTACGTGTAGTGTAGGTATATCCATCTCAATAGAGAGCTATTAATCGCTCATATCATCATCCTATTATATCGAGATATAAGGATCTACTACATACATAGGCAGGCATAGGTAGTAAATACTTTTTATGTCATAGCAATACTTCGTAGATTTTAGCGAAGACAAATATTTCTTTTATATTTACGACGGGACTTCTTCACACAAAAAGATCAACTCATTGTAATGACAGCGCTCTCCTGCAGAGAGACATTTGTGTCTCGCAATAAAGTTGTTGAGACTCCAATTTCCTCTCGTCAAACTTTTGTGCTGACCACATCATTTTTAGATAATGTTTCGTCGTGTTCTGTTTTCTGAAGTTATTTTGTTGTGTCAGGACCTGGAGAGCGTCTCCTCTTTGTTTTGTAATTTATCGGAATCTTATTGTGCACACAGTAAGTTTAAAACAAGTAATTTTCTTCTTCATAACTTATTTAACGTTGAAATATTAAGTAAAGGTTGGAATTTAGAGTATAAGATAGACTTAGTTCTAATTGGTTTTCCCAACAGTATACGGTTTATCGGTATTAGAAGATGTAATGAAAATATTAGATACCTTAGTAGTATTGTAGGTACGAGTATGTTAATAAAGGATTTTTAGTAAGGAAAATAGTAGAATTAAGGGTTAATTACGTTTCATTAAATTTTATTACATAAGCACATTTTTTTACAAAACTGATCCAATTTTATTCAATATACCTACTTACTTGAAAATATAATTTACCATTAATGACAACATCGCAAACTTTGCATGAATTTAATAAATGAGATTGTACTTATATGTATGTGATAATATGAACTGATTTGTAGACTAAGCATGTTGAATTAAGAGTTGTTGAATATTTAATACTTGCTTGAAGGAAACTTGAACAATGTTAAAATAATTTTGCAACGAAACAATAATTTAACTCTCACTCGGCTTACCTTGTTTACTCATTTGAAGTGTTTTGTAGAGGCAACTCTTGTGTTGTCATGAATATAATGTGTCTTGCAAGAGTTCTTTGTCTACTACGGTAGCAGTGGAATTTTATTTTTAATTATTTTGAAACTACCTTTATCTCTTGTATTCTTTTCATCGTCCCTTACTTAGATGTTGAGTCGTTAATAGTCCACTTTATTATTTTTTAGGGTTTATCACACAATACGAGCAGTGTTGCTTACTGTGGCTGAAAGGCCAATAAAAATTTAGCCGTAAAAAGACCACCAAAAGGCAATTTGGGAATCAAAGTTCAAAGACCGTTTGTAGGGGCAATTTATTCCAACAGAACAATTCAGTGATCTGTTACTTTGATAAATAAATGTTCTCTTCTTTTGGGATTACATATTAATTGATCGTATAATGCCATCAGTGTCCATAATCTCTCGGTTAGGTCACATGTATGATTCTTTCAAACTGTGTATTTTGTCATGTTAAGTAAGTATGGACCTATGGACTTTGTATTATATTACATACAGTTTCACAACTTGGAAGTTCTGTTAGAAATAAAGGATTACGCGGCTTAAATTGAGGTTACAAGTTGCTTAAAATCTCCGCTACACCTCCCCATTTGCAAATTACTCCGGAGTAATTTACCCTCTTACGTACCTAATTAAACCATAAGTGTTTCTCTCTCCACGTCCGCTCGTCCTCGTTCCTTGTACAGCTCCCGTTTTTCCTTCATTTAATTGACCACTCGCACGCAATGTTGCGGTGTATCTTAACATATGTCTCGGGTTATGTAATTCACACAACTGCAGTGACCTTTTCATTCTACCTAATGCAGATAAAACTGGGTCTCAGCTATTCTTGGCGCACTCTGACACAAAATCCCCATTTCTACAGCATCGATATTACCAGTTAGTGTTCTTTGTGTCGTGTTATGTTTTAAAATGTAGAAGGGTTAAGTATTGACTGAAAAGTTTCTGCAATAAAAAAAATACATTGGAAAAATATTGAGTGCCAAGCCTTCCTTTTATTCTATAATCTTATATGTTTTACATTTTGAAAGTAAAACAATCATAGATAGGCTTAAAATATAACGGGTAGGTGAAATATTAAATATAGGTACGAGTTAATATAACTTTTATATTCACTCGTATATTTTGGCAGCCGTAGGTTATCAAACAACAAATTCAAAGAACATACCTAACTTCTTTAATAACAATGTACGTATGAAAAATTACAGGCTGAAACAAAGTAAAAAGTGAATTGGTACAACATGTAGCTCGCATCCGAGCAAATTTACGACTGCACTTTAATTTTAAGCCTACTTTGAAGGTACTTTTACTAAAAACAAGTATGTACTTAGGTACTGTAGAGTCTGTAGATAATGTCTGTCGTCATATTTCTATTTTTATTGTTGGTCAAAAGCATCTTTCTAATATGATAGGCAATATTTAAGCAGAAAAAGTTCGATGTTAATAGTTTAAGAGATTATCTTAAAACGATTAGTTTCATTAGTTAAAGATATATGATTCGTTTCCAAGTAAGGTAGATCTATCATCAGGGGATCAGTCCAGGAGGATTGTAATGAATATAAATAAAATGTTATTCTTCTTAATTTCTTTAACACCTGCAGTTTGCGCTTACTTTGACTTTTAACTTTTTCATATCAACTATTTCTTTGACAGTGGAGCAAGTATTTTCGGAAGAGTCAGATGAGGGTGGGGGCGTGGATGAGACGGCTCCCTCCAAGCCCTCACACGGGCCTGACATAGAGTTCCCCTTGCAGAGAAAGGATATCGACCTACTGATCGAAGCCTTTCGTAAGAAGAAGGTAGGTGCCCAATTCGGGTTGCTTTTGTTTTGAGAGGTCGATAATGTTTGAAACTAGTTACAGATGGGGGTATTTCCCGGAATGTGATAGAATATTCCGGGATATAACTTCTGTTTGATATTGCATACAATTATGTACAATGTAGAATTATTTCCGCCATGAATGAAGTTATATAACACATTCTTGTTTTGCTGGAGCACGTACCTACTGATTAAATCTTGAGCCCTCAGAAGCCCTTGTAATTCGAATTCATTATGTAAAGTAATACAATACATTCACACTTTAACTTGAGCTTGTTTAACCTCTGACGGTGCAGCTTTTATTGCTACGGTAATGGTATTCTTGCGAATTACATATTACTCATAATAATGGTAATAATACTGCACAAGGCTTTGGTAAACTTACAATCACTGAATTAAACATAGATAAATATAGTATATATACATTTTAATAAATAATACAAACACAATGAATGAGGACATATATCTATATTGGACCAAGATCCCAGGGCCGCCAGACCTACGTCATTTTAGCAAAGCTAGAATTTCCATGACTTATAGTCTAGTATGTACTTAGAAGAGTACGCGTACTCACTTGCTCGAAAGCGGGGCCGTTTCACAGGTAGCGCGAACTAAAGGTGTCCCAAAACAGAGGCAACCTACGTCATTTTAGAAAGCCTAAATTTGACATATATAACTACGTGGTACTATTTCCAGACGAATTGTAAAGCTGCCAGACCAATCCGATGGGCCAATTATTCAGCCAGACGCCTCAAAGGTTCCCTGTGAGTGCAAGCTTGAGGGCGTATCGACGCACAGCCTAAACGGCTAAAGTTAGGCACTTGAAATTTGGAAGAGACGTAGCTTAGATACCGTAGAGGTGCATTAAGAAAGGGATTCCCGAAATTCTCACGGGAACGGGAATAATCGGGAAAATCCTTTTGTATGAAAAATTCAAATCGCTTAAGTTAGACGCTTAAAATTCGGCATGCAGGTACCTTGGTAAACTTAAAGCTTAGTTGCAACAGGATATTGCAATTTTTTTACTAGGGAAGGGACTTAGCGGGAAAAAACTTTTGTATGAGAAAATCGAAACTGCATAAGATAGATGATTGAAATTTGGCATACAGGTACCCTAATGAACGTAAAGCTTACTTGCAACGCGATATTGCAAAATTCTTACTTAAACGGGAATAATCGGGAAAAAACTTTTGCTTGAAAAATTCAAGCTTTGCTAAAATGACGTAGGTCTGGCGGCCCTGGGATCTTACTCTATATATTAATAAACATTTTTATCAAATGCCTAGATATTTTAACGATTATGCCAGTTACTTATATCTAAATTAGCTATATATAAAGATTAATCAAAATAAAGCTAATAAAATCATCTTAATATGTAAGTATAATAAATATACATGTACTTGTTAAAAGCGTTTTCAGAGCAAAATATATTATTACCGTGGATATTAAAATATGTTCGCCTAAGCACGCACCGTATTAATAATGCTTATTATTTTTTATTGCAGCATCGTCTCCACCCTAAATACGTGGCGCAAATATTAAAAGAAGCTACTCAGGCCCTGAAACGGATGCCTAATATCCACGTAGCCACCACTTCTATATCCAGCCAAATTACCGTTTGCGGCGATCTTCATGGGAAATTGGACGATTTACTCGTAATCTTTCATAAGGTTAGTTGTTTTAGTGGATGTTTTTTTATGTATGGGCGGAAATGGCATGGATAATCTTCGTCTAGGTAAACCTACCTACATCCTACATTAAATGTATATATACGTAGATATAGATTGAAGTGAATCCATAGAGGTCTTCATCCATAATTTACTAGACAAACCACATACCGTGGGATCGGAATTAAGTTCAGGTTTCAGGGCGCGTTTCGCCAACGCTTCGTAAATAATTGTGCCTCTTTACATTATTAAATTCTGGCATTCTTGTCAGCGAGACGGAAGTAAGAAACTTTTGTTTTCATCGGCGGGGTGACAGCCGATCAATTTGTAATTTGACTTAAGATACAGTCTTTGATCGTTATACGAGTAAGCAGTCAGACTACTTATCTCTACTTAATTACTTCCTTTATGTAACTGAAAAAAAGGGATCGAAACGTTAAATAGGTCGACTTAAATAGGTAAAGGTTTAATCATAGGGTATTAAATATAGTAAAATCTTGAGCAAATAAAACTTACGATCGTTCATTGGTTATGGCTGAACTTTATAGCCTCTCAAGAATTCCATTAATCATAGCTTTCATATTTTTCTCACACGTGCACGGTTTATAGCAGTTGTCTGAACGACATGCCACGCCACATCTGACGTCAGCAACTTTAATAACGCAGATATGATCTACTGTTTTATTTCATTAATTACATTACCATTATAACCCTCTCGTGGTTATATATTGATGCAAAGCACGTTGGGATGACTCACCTTGAAGTGTGTAGAGGAGATAGTTAATTTTGAGTATATATTCACACGTTTGATTACTGAAATAGTTACATACCTACTACAAAAATTAAACGCTGATGTCGCGAGAACTACATTGTGGGTATACATTCTGAAATATAGTACCAGAATAGAAAGGTAGGTATTAGGTTTACGGCTGGCCAGATAGTATATGGCTGGCTAATATACATATACATACTTAATTTATATTCATTTAAATAAAACTTACATTCATACACCAGTTTTATACGTAAGTACGTGTACATAAAGTAGGTAGCTTCGTAAGAGTAAACAAAAAACGGGGCATGGGTAGGTCGACCGCATAAGAATTTTAATTAGAATACAGCGTAATAATATTAAATATTTACATATTGAACTGATATTTCAGGAATTCGTATCAATAAAATCACCCAAATAAAGTCCCTTTGTGTACAATGGGTTGGTTTTATACAATCTAGTGAGGACAATGTGTGTCGGGTCGACACCTTAGCCCATGTCAACCCTAGCCGATCCTATATTGTGATGGGTTGAATGGATTTCTTCGGTTAAGGGGCTCGAAGCTTCTTTAAAAACTTGGTTTATAAATTTAGTTAACCAAAATCATACAGTACATTTTGAACGGTTAGTTTTTTATCAAAACTTTTAACAACATAATTAAAACCATTCAGTGGAATCAAATTACGAGCTTTTAACGGTTTTCCGTAACTGCACTCCACTATATTATTGAGTAAAACATAGAGTAGTAGTAGATTTACTTATGTCGCTCGTTGCGCGTACAAATGTAGCGTGATACAAATGAAGCGTCAGTGATGGAAAAACACCAGTGACCCCGTTCGGTTATGCTTGTGTTGGAGTATGACATCAGGTAGTTAGTAGGGCTTCTTTGGAGTTGTTTTTGCCGACTTGCGTCAAGTGGCGGGTCCCGCCGCGCTCCGCAAACACAGGAGCGGGGCGCGTCATGTAATTACGGTGATTAGGTGCTGTGACATTAGCTTCTTTTGAAAAACAACAGTAAACTTACTGTATTTGTACGTCTGAAGGCCGTACTGAAACGAGAATTAGATATTATTTTAGCGCGATCGACGCTCAAATATGTAATTCCAAATTCACAACCGGCCGGTTACATTGTCAAATTTTTGTTTGTCTTTTCAGTATTCAGCCGATAAAGATTTATATCTGTGCGCTTAAAACACTAATCCCAACTAATCCTAAATTGCGTTTGCAAAAGTATTTGCAAGTATCTAATTATACAAGATGGGATAACTTGAGAAAAGAAAATAAGAAACAAGGATTATTACTTTGATTAAATTGTATGTGATAGTTAATCTGTCATTGGCTCGCACGCGTTTCGAATTCGGTAGACCTAAGTTTTTATTTTAATCCACTATCAAGATAATTTTTGGTCTTTGGTGTTCGCTCAATTATATTTCGCAATAAAGTTATCAAAATTTTAAGTTTAATTATGTCTATTAATATTGAAATAAACGGTACGCGAAACTCACATAGGCAAGGACATTTCTTAATTTTGTTCTAAATTTTTATGATCATTTATACGGCTTGAATCGGAATAGAACCCTCGTACGCTAAAATGACTAAAGTTAGAACATTTAAGTAACACGGTAACGATAAAGTGATATTAAGTCAGTATACGGCCGGGAACGCGTGGGAGATTTCGAAGGAGGTATTTACCTGAAGTTACGATCTATTTACTGAAATCGCTATATGACTGTCATCGCGAATATTTGCTTTTAGTCCAGTCATTTCAGCCTAAATTAGGTAAGAATCTCGGAATTCGAGATACCCAGCTGTAGGTCTGTAAATACTTAGATATTGACACCTTAAAAGTGGTCTCAAAACCTACATATGGTAGGGTGTACGCAACTATTAAATTTTCAATGTCAAATGTCACAAATATCAGTTTTATGAACTTTTGAGCGAAACGGGAAGTTTTATCATAAAAGTGTGTAGGAGAAAATTGCTTATTATCTAATTATCTATAAAAAATGTCTCTACGTTTTATTCCTAAGATTCACCATTTCAGAGATACAGCGATGCAAATAGTTGAAAAAATTGTATTTTCAAAAGCTTCCATACCCCCGTGCGATTGTGCTAGACAGTTAAAATTTTCACAACTGATGTATTTCAGTAGCCTCTATAACATCTAATACTAGAAAAAGCTCAAAATCAATGTTTAAGTGGGTTCTCATACAAAAACTATGGATTTTTTTCTCACCCTTGGCCGGTTTTTAACGTGGTTACCCCAGTAAACCTATTCCAGACGACACCTTTTATACGTGAAGAACACGTTGTTTATATGGAAGCCTAGTTAAATAATTGTTTTATGTTGTTTTTAGTACTATACATATACGTTTCAGTACTACTATTATGGGTCAAAAGTACGAAATAACCAATTTTTAGAATTTCTGTCTGAAGTATAACTAAAAAACATACTTTTAAAAATGTTAACCGTGCATCTAACTCTATTATGAACGTGAAGATCCATATTCACCAAATTTAAATTAATGAAACGCAGAAATCTTAAATATTCTGAATACTGAAAACAGCACAAAACAATTATTAAACTAGGCTTCCTTATAAACAACGTGCTCTTCATGTATAAAAGGTGTCGTCTATAATAGGTTTACTGGGGTAACCACGTTAAAAACCGGCCAAGTGTATGAAAAAAAAAACACAATTTTTGTATGAGAACCCACTTAAACGTTGGTTTTAAGCTTTTTCTAGTACAAAATGTTATAGAGGCTACTGAAATACATCAGTCGTGAAATTTTTATCTGTCTAGCACAATCGCACGTGGGCCTGGAAGCTTTTGAAAATACAACTTTTTCAACAATTTGCATTGCTGTATCTCTGAAATGGTGAATCTTAGGAATAAAATGCACAGACAATTTTTATAGATACATAGAAGATAAGTAATTTTCTCTTACACACTTTTATGATAAAACGTCCCGTTTTGCTTAAAAGTTCATAAAACTGATATTTGTGACATTTGACCTTGAAAATTTTATAGTTGCGTACACCCTACAATATGTAGGTTTTGAGACAACTTTTAGGGTGTCAATATCTAAGTATTTACAAACTTACAGCTGGGTATCTCGAATTCCGAGATTTTTTCCTAATTTGACTGGACTATTTCTTGATTTATATATATTTTGATTTAATTTCCAAATGTTTTGGATAATGTTCAAATTGTGTCCCTACAAGTGGAATAGATTATGGAGAGCTGTGCGGCAATCAATACTTAACATGCATTATTATTAGAGTACTTACATTTTGATTGGGAATTGAGACATAAATGGTGCCATTATTTACGTTCCGTGGATTATCAAGAGATATATTTAAATAAATAAATATCTTTATTTACAGTATTGATATGATTTATTTATTGGTAAAGTTTCATGGAACTATAGCTTCGTAACAAAATTTCTAAAAAAAAAAATCCTAGGATACCTACTTATGCTTGATTTTATGAATTATGTTTCGTACGATACTGCGGTATCGCAAAGGATTCCACGAAATTATTTTTATTACCTACCTATAATAGGGCATGACGTCACCACACAGCAGGCTCATACGTTATGATTGAACACGACATATTGTTTCGAAATCAAAAGTGGATGAAATAACCCAATATTCAAAGAGCATTAATCTACGAAGTACTGGACATGGCCTAGAATTATGACACTAATTAAATATCAGTGGGTTTTTATTTTATTACGTTACAATATAATGTACTTAATTCGCTATTGATGTAAGTTCATATTAAGCTTGGTTTGTTTACTTTATCAGTTTAAGATTAAATGTATTTTTATTAGGTAAACAGCTAATACCACAGAATATAAAATAGCTATACTTAGGTAGGTACTGTTGTACTTACGAGTCTTTGTCCACTACTAGGTCAAGAATGGTATATTATTAAAAAAATAAACGTGTGTGTGTGTGTGTAGGGTTGAATACTGTTACTTTATTAATTACCCTCTACAACATCAACATGAATCTAAACTTGTAAAATGCGACACGTAACGTAGCATGTTGTTTATATTGAATTGCATTTATGACGTTATGCTAACAGGTACCCTTCGCTGTTGTTTTAAACTGATTCCTCATCTCACATACCGGATAAAGAATAGGTTCAGATGCAGTTTTTTCAGTTTAATTACATTGTGTGAGCACTTGGGTAGTAGTTCTGCATTGAAATAATACAACATTTTCTAATGCAACGTATTATATTATGATTCTAAGCATAATTATTTGAAAACCCAACATTCGAGCTCTGTACAATGCTCGGCTCAGGGGAATCTACACTGATTGAACTATAAAAGAACTGAGTAGGTGCGAGTTGGAGATCCGGGTAAAGGAAGGATTTGCAGATTTCGCGGTTGACGTCAAGTGGCGGGTTCCGCAAACACGGGTGCGCGCGCGTCACCTAATTGGCTCCGGCCATCGGTTGATTGATAGATCGCTGCCGGACGAGCTCGTTACTTTGCACATATTGTTTTTCAACTGATGTTTCCGCCATGCAAATATGTTTATTATGTTCCGTGTGTGCTAAAATAATGACGCCGACGTTCCTGTTTCTACACGGTTGTCTTCATATCTGTTTGTTTATAGAGTACATAGAGTTACTGTTCGGTGCCAGATTTTGGGACCGTAGACGAATAAAGTGTCGTGTTTTTTGAATTCAGATCCTTTCTAATCGAATCTTCTATTTAAATCTTTAATATGAAAAAGGGATGATGTTTGGGATTTGCATGGTAACCCATATATTTTTTATTCATTCCAATTTTTCAAGAAAACATTGCAAGAGTTATACAGTGACTTAGTTTCTAGCAAAGTTAGTGTCACTTCCATTTAAAGGAAACTTACTTTCAAGGTACGGAACAGCTCGCTTGTTTCGTAAGTAACTTTTACGGAAGTTAAACTTAAAGTGTTTTAATAGATATAAATTGTACCTCAATTGTAAATTCCTGCATCTTAGAACACATTCCATGCGATGATCAAGTTTTACTACCTAGTGAAATGTAATATAACAAATGAATAGAATAGATACAAAATAAATTATACAGAAGGAGAAATTGTCAAACATTTTTGATTTTTAGAACAAGTTTAATATTCTTTATTTATTTCTACACTGGTTGATTTAAACAAATTCACACTAAACAGACCCACTGGGATTATTAGCGAAGAATTGAATAAATCTGCGTTAAATTACAGACGCGTTGATTAGAGGAAACCGTGTGTAAGCGTTCAATATGAATTAGTTCCTACCCTACCCTAGTTGTGTTTTACTTGACCCCCAGTAACGCTGATTACCGAGTGCTGGCTAAAGGATAAAATTACGTAACGTGGCTATCGATTGGTGGCCGCCGCTTCTACCGTTGCGTAAGCAGCCGTGGCCCAGCAGCACATGTGAGGATTCGGCTCCGCAATCAGACACTCATTACGCACGCATCATGTCTTCGTATTCGCGAATCCTTAATAGGATCATTGGGTATTTCTTGCGCAAGAGGAATTCTTGAACGGCTGTGTGTATTTGTGTGTGGTTGTTATAAGAACTAGTTTAGCACAGTGGATTATTAATTAAATACACAAGTAGGGTGGCAAGCCAAGAGCAAACATAACGTGTAGTTAGTTGTATTTAAAATATTTCATAGTATAGAGTTTGAGTAAAGTCACGTAACAGTGCATCATAAAGAGCAGAAGAGTACACAAATATATACTGATAGAGAAAATATACTCACCATGACACGAAAATATGCAATTGCTCATTACGTAACTGATTGGTCCTGGTTTGAGATCAAACCCACTCTAGCCTAGGAGACAGAGGACTGCCATACCATATCATGCCATAATTGCCATAGCATACTACCACTGGCCAATTGTGGCTCATCATGGACGAGTTTTTTTCTGAAATGATTTGATGGAAGTAGCCGTGCATGTGTTACGACGTGAAATTATGAGTATCATGTGTGGAGACATTACTGAAGCTAAGTAAATATATGAAAATGGACTTGGCTTCAGAAACGTTATCCTAACATTTAATTGAAATGTCTTTAATGTTTATGCTGTACTACTTTGAGGATAAACAGTAGCTTGATAAACTTCTCTTTTAAGTATCCTTGCAAAAAGAGACAGAATTGAGGTACTAGAATGTTATAGTTTTTTCAGCTAAGATGATCCTTCATTGCGTTCTGAATCACGCATTTTACGCTTGACAAACGAATATAATTTTGTTGCACACTTATTTAATTTTATTGCGGCTTCATTAGGAAAAATATTGAATTTATAATTTTAAACTTTTAATAGGTAAAAAGTATCGTTTAGTTTAATTTAAAGTAATAGAAATTTTTTAAAATTACCTATGCAGTTCGTTTTACGTAGAATGGAACTTAGTCAGAGTTACTACGTTTCATTCTACGTATACGAACTGCATAGGTATTTTTTAAAAATGTTCTATTACATTAAATTAAACTAAACGATACAGTTTATCATTTAAAAGTATAAAAATATTTATTTTAATATTTTTCCTAATGACGACGCAATAAAATGAAAAAAGTGTGCAATAAAATTATTTTCGTTTGTCAATCGTAAGATGCGTGATTCAGAACACAATGAAGTGTCACAGGGATCATCTTAGCTGAAAAAGAGGATAGTTCAATACAGAGTAGGTATAAAAAATATACTGTACTTTGGGTTATGTGAGGTGGGCTAATTATAGTAACAGACGTGGGACTTCCACAGCCTTGTAAGATGGATTCATTGTTAACAAGTCGTAACTTTGGGACTATGCAGTGACATGAAATTGAGATGGGTCCTGAACACTTTGACAGTTGCACAGGACGGCCGTTGCGGACCTCGTTTTGATGACATTTCATTATTTTTGATAGATTTCGTGTAACATGACGCATTGTTATTACTTGCATTAAATTGTCAACTTATTAAAGCAAGGAATTGTAACGTCGTCGTTAGTCGATTCTTCCATGATTTATACAAGAACCAATTATTTATTACCTACGTTTATATTTATTTATTTTTCTCTACCTCTCAATATGTTTTTATACATTCATTGAAAAGGTTTCTTGATTCAGAGCATAAAAGTATCGCAGTGAAGACAGATATAATTTCCCTTAATTTTACCGTGTATCGTTAATATCGACTGACACGCGCTGCCAATAGGTAAACTAAGTTTACCTACGTTCGCATTCTAATTCAATACACTGCTCGTAATCATATATATTTGTGTATTCAAAAAAGTGTAGCTTAAATTTCAAATTTTATCTGCCAAGCTGCTACAATTTAAATAGTAAAATATTCGTTAAGCATTTTGTACGCCAACACGCGAACTCAGTGGATAGGAAGAGTTTCAGCGACTTTTGTTTTTCAATTTTAAATTCAGGTCATGCTCTTTTTTGTGCAGAGCTAGCACCGTCCGGAACGGATACAGTGTTGATAAAAATTTATGTTTACAAAACATCGGAAAATGCACGTCTTTTCGTTTCAGTGAATTCGTTTGTGCTTGCCGCCTACCTATACGTTAGAAGAAGCTCGGTTAACGATTGATCGGATTACGTTCATGTTGTTTCTTCATTAGAGATTAAAACATCTTATACCTAATGTATACAAACAAAACGGTTTAAAAATGATCCTGTTTGTGTAAAATTAACGTTACACAGTACAAAAGATACAAAAAGGTAATGTTTTTTTATTATTATCAAATACGTACAATTTAATGTGCCCCACTTCACTTCACTGTTATGAGAGTTATAAGCTCAATAAAAGGCACTTGATTGAAAGGAATATCATTCCCGTGTATGTTGAGTGGTCGACCCTTTCGGCTCAGGAAAAACATTCTGTGAAGTAACGTATATTCGATACATTGGATCCTTATTCATGAATAGGAACAGATTTTTCATATTACGAGATCAATTCTTCTTTTCGTAGAAAATATGAATTTCCCAATTTGTTCGCATTCAAATAAACGAATCCCCGCTCATTAGGAATTTTAGATGGAAAAAAACATTTACAGTTCACAAAAATAAATATTAGGTCAAATTCGAATTTATTGCGTGATAAATTGGGAAATATTGAATGAAAGTCTCTGGGGTTCATTAATGACTGAGTGTAGGGTAACTTCGTATTATATTTATAAGTATGGGTTTGCGTGTTATTTTTGTGATTTTGCTTAATGAGTGGGCATACATATATTATTCAGCTCATTATTCTGTGAATTGATTAGTTCAGTTTTTTATTTACAGCCATATTGTATAATTTTGCTGCCTTAAAATTATATCTGCGCAGCTGTGACTTTTTCAACATTTGTTATAATTAGAAAACAAGACAATTGAATTTACAAATGTAGTTTTTGGTCAGTTAACATCGATATAATTTTAATTTAACGATAGAATAATAGGCGGTAACTAAATACTTGATTTGTTATTACTTATCCCACTACTATACATCATAATAATGTTACATAAACCTTCTAATACTGAGTCACTACTTTCTTTGCTGATAAATCACATCGGATGCACCACATAGTTTTACACCGAACGAATGAAAAATGTACTTACCAAAGTAGAAGATTAAAAAGTGTATTCGACCTCTTTTTATGCAGAATGGCTTGCCGTCGCCTGAGAATCCATACATATTCAATGGAGACTTCGTGGACCGCGGCAAGAAAGGTCTCGAAGTGTTCCTTTTACTGCTGGCCTGCATGTTGGCGTTCCCTGGCGGAGTCTACCTCAACAGGGGAAACCACGAAGATCTGATTATGAATTCTAGGTTCGTACCTACAAAGTCCCTTTTCACTTATTCAAGACTCGTGAAGAATAAAGATTTACTGTAATTTTTAAACTGTTCCTAAATCAAACGTTCCTTCAAAACTTTTCTTCATTCAAACCTTAAAAACTTCAAACCTTTCTATGTAGATAAGAAATTAACTGAATTGAAATTTTCCACAGGTACGGTTTCATAAAAGAAGTGCATCAAAAGTACCGGGTAAGTTACGTTAAATTTAGTTGGATTGCTGTGTTTGCAAAATTATCACTAAGTTCCCAGTTCTGTTGCTGTTGACTGAGTAGAATTATTTACGATATGGCAGGTGCTTGACTAGGTCTATAAGTAGTATGCAGTTTTTTGCAGTGATCCATTAGATACTTGGCTCATAATAGGAATTTTAAAAAAGCTGTACCTACGTAGTAAAAATTGGAGAAAAACCTGGTTTAAATGATTTGTATTTAAAAATATACAACTATGTTTATAAATTCCACTAAAACTAAAGTAAAATCTGATTGTAAAATTGTATAATACTATTCAGAGAGCGAGACGTGAAAAGCGTTTATAAGCGCGCCAAAAGGGCAATGAAAGTCTTGCAGACATCTGAGGCGCACGAGAATGATTAGTGGTTACATTACACCCTTATAATTCATTGTAGACGGGCTTTAGAGAGCCGTTTACTAATATTAGAATGCATTTTTAGACCTTGAATGATCATTTAGACGGCTTACGAAAAACTGAACGATCTATTATTTGGCTTTGACTTCAACATACAATCAGACATTTTAGGGAAAAATAATGAATACGTTCAATGACCGTGTTGTGAGATTGATTTATTTTCTTATTTATTCAACTAATATTAAATTTTGAAACGAAATAAAATGTGTAGACACTACACTATATGAATGAATCATGCTCCCAAATATCAAGTAAACTTTGAGTTGTTAACCGAGATCAATTTGTTGCGCAGCACAACGCAGAGCGTCTTCTGAAGCTGATCGAGTGCGTGTACCGCTGGCTGCCGCTGGGCACCATCATCAACAACCGCGTGTTCGTGGTGCACGGCGGCATCTCCGACACCACCGACCTCGATATGATACGCAGCCTGGAGAGGGATAAGGTATTCATATTGGGGCAGTCCACAAGAAGAACCCACGCAAACAGCACCCGCAAGTGCAAATAGCACCAAGTTCGTGCACCAGGCCAGGTATAGGCATAGATAATGCAGATGTTACTTGCATGGGTGCTCTTGGTGGACCAACTCCCCATATTATATTGTGTCGAAATGACAAACAAATGAATACGCTAGTCGGCCACGGAACGAGAAACAAGTGAATATCGTGCTTTGTATGGCCAAAACAGAAAAAAAAACACGACATTCACTTGTTTTCCATTCGTCCCATGGTGAGTGAAAAAAGTGAATGTCGGGTGTTTCTACGAAACGAAAAACAAGTGAATGCGATGTGGGTGAGTCCGAATGAAGAATATTTAATTTTCATCTGTTATTTAGCGGATCTACTGACACAGTCTACTTGGGTCGTGGAATTGCTTAATACATTTTGTATCCCTTCATCCCTGTATTATCCAGTTGATGCAGTATTTTTATCTTTTTAGATTAATATGTGTAAATATGTCTGCAAATTATATATGTCATGGAGCATAAAAAAAAGTCTTAACATTACCAAAATCTTGTGAATTTTGCTGTCCAGCTTAAGTATTACTGTTGCAATAAATATGAAGCAAGCACGAATATATTGTTAAAATAACAACAGACGCCTTATCTTCACAAGGTTTGCTAAGTTGCCTTACAATTTGTTGAGGGCTCGAGTTAAAAATTCATCAAACAAACGAAACTAGAGCAAGCAGCCTGAGCGCTAGGAATATTTATAGGTTGAACCTGCTTCGGAAAATATTAATTTACGAGTTTAAATTTGTTTTCAGTACGTGTCGCTGCTTCGGCCCCCTGTGACTGAGAACTCTACGGGCGCAGAAGTAATAGACAAAGTGGAGTGGAAACAGGTTAGTCCCTCAATACAACCAATCACTCACTATTCATTTTAGGGGCGCCGATCGAATCCATTCTGTTGTCGAAACTTTTCTTCGACTTTGGACTTTAATTCATGGCACGTTAATCGATCGACCTCGATTATTTTCACCTTCCGATATGCCTGCTTCCTCGAACCCTTACAGTTTATTCATCGCTGACCTAACAATAATGAAATCACCCGCATCATAAATATTCTAGGTCAGTAAAATATTAAAGGTACATTTATCTACTGTATCGTGTAATCCTTTGTAGACAATATTGAATTTCCATAACAACATCAGGCAATCAATCATACGGCTTCATGGGCGTACAAGTACATAAATATACTACAAAATAACTTAGGGGTAGGTAATGAAAACGTATAAATTGTATCGGAGACTCAATTTCGCAGTTGATTGCTGAGCGGAGCTCGTTACCCTGTCACCGAAGTCACCTCGAGCAATATCCTATAACTAACCGAGTTAACGTTAGATGCGCTATGAACATTTTATTGAGCACATAGCCGACATGTTCGCGCATGTCACTCCACCAATAATCTGATTAGCGGATTTCGTAGACAAATAGACCAACTATTAGTTTGCTCGGATAACCCAGATTCGAGTTGATTGTATTCAATTTGTCGTTTAATCTACTCCTAGTAGCACGCCTGCTTCTAAAGATATTACCTCCGAGCTTCACGGAGTTGCTAATAGATGAGACTGATTCAATTGTTGGTATTATTTCAGTGTAGGCACATATATGACTACGAGACTTATATTGTAAGGAATGATGTGAAGAAAACTGGTATATAACTGATTTAAATAATATTTAGTATCAGTTGTACGAGTATGTGTGAAAACTAATATTATAGTTTATTTTATATTTGTAATCATTCGTATCAACAGCGTTATGTTTAGACAATAACAGACAAATTGTCTCTGTTATAACAAAACTTTTTGAGAGGCCTTTATTGTATTTTCCACCACATTTATCTTTCCGAACTTTCATCGAAACTGGATTGATGCTGAATTTTTCCGTCGCGCTTAATAATTTTATTCGACCACTTCAGAAATTATTGGCCGGGCTTTGTCTGCTTTATTACATCAATGATCTTATCTTATTTCTTTTCGTTCGAAGCAATTTCAGCAAACGTCATCCTTGGAGTAATACAATTTCCCTGGGTCGGACCCCCACTGAGTGGCGCACGATAAAGTTACCGACCGCTCTATGAATACGACTCCCAAAGGCGGGTTGCGTTCTTCTTATAATTTGTTGTCTGCTTCAGACTTAGTTATTGACACATACTGTCCTTAAACTATACTAGTAGGTACTGTTATAACTTTACAAATAAAGTTAGGAGGTATTATGTTAGGACGTGCTTGCTTATTTATTGTTTGTGATACAACTTAAAGATATTACGATAAGGATACAAATTCTAAAAAAATGTTTTTTTTTTCATAATCAAAGGTCTCATTAAGTATTTTTGGCCTGTATAAATTTATATTATGATTGGAATTATGATTAACTTAAAATCATAAATTAGCATCTTAAGGATTCAAAATATGTTTGAATTTTTAAGTGAGACTTCAATTTAAAATAAGTGTAATAGTTTAGAAACTTCGAACCTACTTTATAGTACGCAGAAAAGCATCTATATAGCTCTAGTACGTACGTGATGTATTGTAGCAAATGAGGTGCAATGTAACATATATATAGTATGAGTATGTTAGACGTTTCCTATTGTTTCTGCGAAGCCTCGCGCTGGCGCGATGACACGCCCGCCTAATAGGCACTGCTGATAGCGATCGCATCCATCACTAACGAATGGAAATGGACTTGCCAATGTTTATTAAACCAAACAAATATTCCAAACTAGCGGCAGGCCGCGACTTTGTCCGCGTACGAGTATACATACATAGCTTACACGTAAAAAGATCAAAGTTTGTGATTGCGGGCTTTTTTAGTTCAACATTTTGCATTGTATTTTGATTATATACACCGTGAAATTTTAGTGGTTGTTTTCCCGTGGCAGAACGATTTGCCTTTAGTAATACTATCGAATCATGCAAATATTTTTTTCAAATTTTAAAAATAATAATTTTCCAACTCGAAAACGAAAGAAGCTATCGTTCTTTTATAAGATGTGACGTAATCAGGGACTGCTTGCCGCATGAAATCGATGCTTAAAACGAAAGAAGCTCCTAAGCTACCCTGAGTAATAAAGCGGTTCGAACGTGTTTTCGAGTTTCAGTTATACCTTTCGTAAAACCGGCATTTATTGATTTTTAATAAAAAAGAACTGCACAAATCTATTGTGCTACTAAGATAGAATCATTTTACTGCGGGAAAACAACCACTAAAATATCACGGTGTATTATATATTGATATTGGTGCTCCAACCGTCAGAACTACATATAGCAAGATTTTTTTTTACTTTCTGGATACTTATCGTTATACGTATTTTGAATGATAAACAATATAGTTTTATAAATTGTAGGCTATGTGTTATTAATATATAAACACAAGTATCTCAATATTTCTTGAGTAATTTTTGCGTGAAAGAGTTACAAACATTCATACTTTCACATATGCAAACATTAACATTTTTGATAAAAGTGATGGGTAATTGCCCCCTGATGTGAGGTAGGTATTGATATTAGTTCATAGCTAGTAAAATTTCATGCCAGTCATGTTCCATTATAGCAACGGCAGTCGTTAAACGGGTTAGGTAATAAATAAAAGCAATAATTTAGAAATATAACCTTGAAAGTACTTAATGATTATTAAAGAGTATATTATAGAAATTTATGAACTTAGGTCGTAAGATGCATAGTATGCTAGTATTCGAGGTAAAGTTTCGCGAAGTCGTTTCTCAACTCCAGTTTCTGGATAAATATTTTATGAGTGGTGGAACTAAAGCTATACAGGCAAGTATAACGGTACTTTTACAATAATCTATTCATGTATTCTTATGACAAGTCAAAAATATTCTGTTCTCAATGTGCAGGTATGTGATTATTTATTTTCTACCTAGCATTTTGTTCACTGGCTATTTCGATTGAACTTTTCGTAAGACCAAGTATAATGGACTATAATATTCGCTGGGTTCGCTCCGTTTTTCTGAGAATAGTTCGTAAAGGTGAACTGTAAATTATTTATTGTCCACTTCGATTGCGACTATAATTCCAATGAAAAAACACATTTCCTTCATCGCTGGGCAGATGACAGAATTTACAATAAATGTCAACTTGAATAATTTAAAGACAAGTTTATTATAGCTGTATGGCACGTTTCATCGGATTCTTTTGTAAGTTTCAAAATAAATATAATGATATTAGCAAATTTTACGTTATTTTATCCCTGATCATTGATAATCCGTTACTTTGATGTTAGATGTATGAACTTTGTTAGCTTAATTACAATGGAGCGGCTGCCATTTGACCTTTTCCGCAACTAGGCCAATTGGATAATATCCATTGTTATCGGAATATGCAGGTTGCTCACCATGAAGGAGCCGAACTAATGGGAATTCGTATATAATCGTATTAATATGCATATGGTATTAGAAAGCTAGATTTTATCATGTACCATGTTCAAAAAGTTATACAGGTTATATGGGATAATGATTAAATTAGGTTACGTCACCCAGCCGTGAGAAAATTATGTTGATATTATTCTCTAATTCAAATCCGTCGCACAATGACCCCAGCGCTCCACTGAATTAACCCCCCGCGAGCCGCCTAAAACTTTCTGCCATTTACATAAAGCTACGTGGATTTCGGATAAACCGAATTGAATATCGCTTAAACGGATTAGCATCTGAGAAAAAGGGAAATCTCATCTCATAATTCGACTAATTTGTAGGTAGCTGTTAACTCTCTCTCAAGCTTTTCATCATGTTTTGTAAAGTAAACAATTGTTATTTGCGCGTTCGTGTCAATAAAACAGTTAAGGGAACTTAGTAGACATCTTTGGAAGTTCTATGTATTGATTGGAGCTTGGAGCTTCAAATAAGACAAAATTATATATTTGTATTTATTTATCAATGAATAACGGGACTAGCGCAATAAATTAGAATGCAGTAATGTAACCAATTTTTTTGGATATGAAAGATACCCAGTGTCCTTCTCCGTACTCTGTGTATAAGCGAAATTTCTAGAAGATTGTAAATAGCCCGGATATTTTAGTTTTCTAATGTGTGTAATCATGTGAATTTAAAATTATAAAGATTTTAGCAATTAACACTTTATAAAGTCGGTTGAAAATCTGTTATTTATTCTCGTTAGCTACCTATTTGTATTATAAAAATATTATGTAGTAAGAAGGCTGAATCAGGTACAGGGGTCAAATGCCAATTCGAATGTAAAATATTTTTACAAAGGTGTGGAACTCGGAACTCCATTAAAATAAGGAGTACTAAAATAATTACTTATTCAAAAAGCATTTGAGTTTTTATAAATAAAATGAATTGCATAAACATGAACGAAAGTAATTTTCAACTTAAGAGAACGTAATTGGAAGGATGTCCTTAATCAGCTTTGTTTTCATTAAATATGTTTTCCGTTATTACAAATGACGGTGAAAAATAAGCATTCGCAGTTTGTTTTTCCTAATTAATTATCATTAGCGTCGCAAAATAGAAACAGAAGCTGTTATTTGTCATGATCGTAATTTAGTCTGGACATTGCAATATACTATACGAGAAAATACATAGGTATACTCGTATGAATGTAATGATAAACGTATAGTGATGAGTGAAAAAGTGATGTTTGGACTAGCTAATAATCTCATTTGTTGAATTACGTACCACCACTAATGTGGCAAATGGCTATATAGCCTATCAAAAAGCTCACAACTCTATATATTGTATATCATTAGATTTTTAAAATCTAAGATTTCAACTATAGTACCGCTTTGGGAAATGTGTATTCTTTATTATAGGTATAGGAGCATATAGGTATAAAATAGATTACAAAAAAAAAATAAGATTATCGTAATGACAGTTGTTATAATTTGAAAAATGTAGTTAGCCAATAGAAATTTGACGGATATGAAGATACTTACGAGAGTTACCAGCAAACGGCTTTGTAGAAACTTATTACATTTTATCTCGTCTACGGTAAAATCTATGTCGAACACTACGGTTTCAGCAGTTTGACATATTCATATATTCATTTTCCAATGCGAATACGACTGACAACATTTGGTGTAGGGTGAGAATGTATGAATGGTGATGAATGTACTCTTAGACTCTTAGAGTAAGTAGTTATGTTCAATGGTCAGAGTGATCAGTGTAAAGTGAAATGAATACATGTTTCAATGCTGACTATCAGAGTTCACAAAGAAAACATTATCTCATTAAAAATGCATATCTACTATTATAGCTTTGCTTAAAACCATGTGTGGATGATAAGTTATTGAAAATAAGGATTGTTGAAGATTACAGCCTTTTATGTCTTTTTTGTGATACAGCATGTAACTTACGTTATTGTAGCAGATTTCTATCATTTGATATCTGCCCAGTAGTAAGGGTCGCCATTTCGATTGCCGCGCTGACAAAGATGCCCCTTGATAAGATGTTACGTTGAGTCATAGATTTAATGGCATCTAACATTGTCGTTTTTGGTTTGCCATAACGAAAACCCATTTTTATAGAAAAGGGACACGATTAATGTATGTGATCAATTTGAGCCAATTTTTTCTCAATTGAACCAATGAAAGCTATAAGTTTGTGTGTGATATTCTTTCATCTATGCATTGCAGGAAATAATAGAATTTTATGTTTTGTAGTATCTATACCAGAGCCGCTCTAAGTTGGCCGATTTGCTACATGTCAGACTGACTGCACTAGTCTTTGAGTATAAAGCCACTGGAGATGCCATAACGTCAACGCTTCTAACTAATTTTTTCGCCACTTTTAGCGGGGGCGAGGTAAACACGTACAGCACACCACCAAAAAATTAATAACTCAACAGACACAAATTTTGCTGTAACGATAAACACACACTACAAAAATGTTCAACACTTCGAACAATACACGCACACAAACAAAGTTTTCACGTAACTACGCAACACACATACGAAAAAATAGTGATGACACAAAGAATAAAATAAAATCAGTTTGGTGAATGAACTGAACTATCTTGTACTGATTATTTTAAAATTGTTAAATGTAAAAAAAATTAAGATATTAAATGTTTATTTATATGTGTGTCTGTCTGTTTGTGTGCATTTATGACCTAAGCCTCTAGATTTCGAAGATAAGTACAAAAAACTAATATTTTAATTTAATCCTAAGTTTGATTGCATGGGAAAAAACTGAATATACAATGTGCTATATAGAAGCAGTAACAGATTCAAGAAAAGTAAAGAAATTAAATTACTTACCAAACAAGGACATGTTCGCAAAGAAAGTATTGCACCTTTAATCAATGTCTTTCTGCTATTAGCATTTTAGATAACACTTGTAGCTACGTGAGGGTTTCAAGAATGATGTTGGTTGTTCCAAAGTTTTCTCCATCTATCCTTTCTCTTTTCCTCTTTTGGAAATCGAAAAGGACATACACTTCTATTATATAACTACTATTTTATTAGTTTATGGTATTGAATGCATAACACATACACTCATAGCCCCGGACATAGCCTCGAAATATTTTATTGCTACAATTAATAATGAAATGAAATAATGAAATAATAATTAATTCTGCAAATAGATTTTCATGAAATACTTTTGCACGTCAAGTTGTAGATAAATTAATCACAAATTACATAATATAATTAATTGATGCCTAAGCGAACAGCTCACTATGTTCATGGAGTTTTATCATTTAAGTAGTCTTCTACTTTATAATATGCTTATTTCACAAGACACGACTTAATAAAAAGTTTGAAATTATAAAAAGGTAATTCAATAACATTTTGTGGGATCTTATTAAACAATTTTGTGCTTAAACCCAAGAACGACTTTCCAGTCTTTTGAAGCCTGAAACAGCAAACCTATGTTTATTTCTGGTGTTAAAATGGTGACTATCCGATTTCTTATTAAATGATTGTATGTTCTTATAAACATATGAGATACAGTCCAAAATGTACTGAGAGGCTACGGTTAAAATATCTATGTCTTTAAAAATTCTCTAAGGGAGTCACAGAATTCTTTTCATATTCAGACTAAATCTCAATATCGTATGACCAGAGGAAAGAAAAGTCATTTTTCAAATTCATCTTACAAGATTTATTTAATTCAAAATTAAATTAAAAAACGGATTATAAAACTAACTGCAGGGAGTGAATGATTCATTCAAATGTCGAGTCTCTTTTTTGACTTTGTAACATCACTAGCCCCTGTACCACTGTATTCTTGTTTATTTTTTTCTGTCGTTTACGTATCGTAACGACTTTTTATTTTAATAGCAATTCTTCTTAAATACACGTTTAAAAGTTAATAAAAACACTTAGATATGATACGAAACGCGCTCTTGTTGCGAATTTGAACTCTCGATCGCCTTTTACATGAGAATACTGCACAACTAACCATTTTTCAAGAGAAACGTCACGCGACAGGGATCAATGCAAAATGGCAGCGACAAGTAGTTTTAATTAACGTGTTTGAACAGTTGACCAATGTACTTTGCCGGAGGGGGTCGCCCGTGTATGGCATCTCCAGTGGCTTTATACTCAAAGGCACTAGTGAGGGACAACGGTAAAATTGCCGAAGTGATAATTAACATTTATTTCCACTTTATAACCAAGCAAGGTCTAATTATAACAAATTTTTATTAAAAACATTAATTCACATCCAAAAGATTGAATTTAAGTTCCTTATTTATAAATATATTTATTTTTAAAATACAATACTTATTAAATCCTTCATCCTATTTAAAAAAAATACCTGGTGAGTATTACCCACTACGTCACTATGAAAACGTGTCAAACGGCGTAACCTTGTAAAAGCGTAATACAGAGTGAAAATTTTACGTTTTCTTTTTATAATTCAATTATTTTAGGTAATAAAAGACAAATAATTAGATAATTAGGTGCATTTGACATTTTGAAATGACGTCTTATTTTTAAAAGTTGTTCTTTATGATTCGCTAAATATGTTCATCTTAACAAGGATAAATGCAAAATATAAAATAAAAAGTGTCAAATCAGTCTTCTAAGAACGGCTCCGATATAATATACATACATATATATTTTTAAATACATAATCACACCGATGTTCATCACACAAATATTTGTCCCGCCGAGTGGGAATCGAACCCACGACTCTTGGAACCGCCAGCCAGGGTCACTAACCACTGTTCCACCGAGCCAGTTAACCGTTCTTAGAAGACTGATTTGACACTTTTTATTTTATATTTTGCATTTGTCCTTGTTAAGAGGAACATATTTAGCGAATCATAAAGAACAACTTTTAACCTACCACCTAATTATGTAATTATTTGTCTTTTATTACCTAAAATAATTGAATTATTAACTAGATTATTAACTAGAATTTTAAACTAGATAAAATTTAAAATGTCTGTTGTCTGAAATGCATGTAGTTGTCATCTATAATTAAGTTTGCGTTTATCTAAATGTTCATCTGGTCATGTTACTTATATCATATCGTTAATGTAATCTTGTTGGTAATCTTAAATAAATAAATTATAAAAAGAAAACGTAAAATTTCCACTCTGTATTACGCTTTTACAAGGTTACGCCGTTTGACACGTTTTCATAGTGACGTAGTGGGTAATACTCACCAGGTATTTTTTAAAAATAGGATGAAGGATTTAATAAGTATTGTATTTTAAAAATAAATATATTTTTATAAATAAGGAACTTAAATTCAATCTTTTGGATGTGAATTAATGGTTTTAATAAAATTTGTTATAATTAGACCTTGCTTGGTTATAAAGTGGAAATAACTGTTACTTATATACTTCGGCAATTTTACCGTTGTCCCTCACTAGTGCAGTCAGTCTGACATGTAGCAAATCGGCCAACTTAGAGCGGCTCTGGTATAAAAGATAATTTATTGTAGGTATACCTAACTGTCAGTGTGCTGTCAGTGTGCATGTAATTTTATTGTGATTTGGCGATTATGCCATAATGCCTCTTTTCAAAACGTGTAGCTATCGGTTTTTTTAACATTGTTGAGTTCTTGCATCGCTCAGCATTGCATATTAGTACCATATTTTAATTTTTTAATTTTTTTTTACTTTATGTTGTTAAAGCGGTTACTTATCCTTTACTTACTTACTTACTTTATCCTGACATCTGTTGGCAGGTGTTCGACATCCTCTGGTCAGATCCGCAGTGCATCGGCGGCTGCGTGGCGAACGCCCTGCGCGGCGCAGGCACCTACTTCGGTCCTGATGTCACGACGACTTTCCTGCAAAAGAACAAGCTCAGCTTCCTGGTGCGGAGCCATGAGTGCAAGCCGGGCGGCTACGAGATCCTTCACAATGGAAACGTTAGTATATCAATGATTTTTTTAAAACCCGGTTCAAATAGGGATGTTATCCTTAAGTATATACCAGTTTTATCTACATAGACGTCACGGTCAATATGTGTGTTTGTGACTGTTAAGATAAATAAAAATATTCCAGATTAGACTTTCGAACCGCGTCTAAAATAATGATTTTTTAAGATACGAATATTCCTGTGGCAGAGAACTAAAGATAAATAACTAACATGCCAAACATTGTGTTTTAAAAATACCCACGTCTAGGGCATCATTTACAATCCATTAATACTAATGGATTGTAATTGGCATTTTATTCATAGCGTAAGTAAGTAACCAGGTGGGTTAATGTTCATGCGTGTAGGTGTGTTTACCTATTGGTAACGAATACCTTCGAGTATAAAGACAATATCACGATAATTAGATATCCACGGCCGTTGATAACAATCTCGCCGTCAATTTGCCGCGGCGCGCGTGATAAAGGCTCGGAATTATGCGGCAATTCCCGGTGGATAGCTGCACACACCGCCGCCGCAGCTGTTTGACGAGACGACGCCGAAATGTTTGAGGAGCGAGCTATTTCACGTCTAATGAAAACGCAATTTGGTGTCCTCCTAATGAATTTTACAGCGCATATTGGATTGCCTTAATTATAGAAAGACGCTTTAAACGACATGCTCCTGATCTTTTGGAACACTTCTAATTGGAGTAAATGAAATAATTTGTGTGGTGATGAAAATTTTTGCATAATAAGCCTAGTCTTGAAAGCAATTCAGCGCTAAGTTATGAAACTAACGGTTAGTTCTGCATTTTTGATAAGTTATTCAGTCTGAAGATGCTGCGAATTTGGATTACGGTAAAGTTCCTAATAACATATTAAAAATTCAGAACCTGCCGTTAGTTTGAGATTTTAATGTTCAATATTATGACTGGACTAAATACGTTATAAAGACAAGAAATATATAAAAGCTGGAAAACAAAACATAAACAATAAAAAATATATATAAAGACGCGTCGCGTGTCCACCCAGTAAGCTCGGACCAAAGAGGTTCGCATGCCTTGACGCTCTGACAACTTTAATGTTATCGTAGAGCAGTTAATCTTATCAGTAGCTTTATTCCTATATAGATAGAGAAGTGTTTAATCAGGACGCTGGACGACTGGACTTAGTGGGCGTTAACCTGGTTTTACAATTTTATTCCGCAATGCGGTTAGTTATCTTTCAGCTAGCTTGACGCTTTTCTTTTATTTTGTTTATCTATTTTTTTATCAAACGTCTCTTTCTAACTAATGGACAAAGAGTTAACGATACGATAGGTATTTAAATTTATATATAGATATGAATTGCAACTCATTTATATCAGTAACCGTGTTATAATTTATCATTTTGAATGAAAAGCCCAAAAGTTATTGTCTAACGACTAACAATTAGGAATTAACCGCCTTCTCTGTATTATGTTTCAGTCCACTGAAACAGAAAATGTTTAGACTTGTATTTCACAAAGCATCGTGATTTCGTATGAATATAATGGATGGTGTTGGAAACGTGATAAATTGATATAAATGACTATGCAGGTTTATAATTCTTACTGGTCCATATGGGATCACCTGTGTTACATTTTATTAATGGTTTCGTTAATTTTAAATTTATTTTTGACAAAATTAACATACGATAGCAAGTTGTTTTTAGCTCACACATTGATAGGTTAAGCATATAAGTTTTTAAAAATGAAGTATGTTGTCTTAAATACTCAAAAATGTTTTTCATACGATTTCATTAGTTTACTTTGGGATAATAGTAGGTACTTACTAGTTGTTGAAATCTAACATGGCCTTCTTTCTGAGCACGAGCCTTTTATAGAGCGATTTGAAACATAGGATCTCTATATAATTAATTACGTTTACTTCACTTGTTTCTCGCTTATTGAGTTTACTTCGCGAGTTTACTCCCTAAAATAAGTTTTATTAAAACGGCCTTCTTTCCACACAGGTGATAACAATATTCTCCGCATCCAACTACTACGAGCTGGGGTCAAACAAGGGTGCATACCTGAAGCTCTGCGGCAACTCCCTGGAGCGTCAGTTCGTGCAGTACACCGCGGCCGTGTCCCGCACCCGACGGCTGACCTTCCGCCAGCGCGTCGGGCTCGTTGAGTCCTCTGCCATGAGGGAGCTCCACAACCAAATCGTGATGGCCCGCAGACCCCTCGAGGCCACCTTCCGCAGCATGGACTTGGATCAAAGCGGTAAGTATCTGGCACATTTCAACAAGCGGTCATCTGACCCCAAACTAAGCAGAGCTTGTACTATGGGCGTCAGAGACTGATATACTCACATATACGTTTAAAAATATATACTTAAGTTCATTATCACACTTAGACACGGAACAAACACCAATGTTCATCACACAAATATTAGTCCCGAGTGGGAATCGAACCCACGACTCTTGGAACCGCAAGCCAGGGAACTAACCACTGTTCCACCGAGTCAGTCAGTGTACAAAAGTTCTGCTAGAGTGAACTGTTTATATTGTTGCGGGAACGGGGTACGTTAAATTCAAGATACGCCAAAAGTCACCAAAAGACAATTAATTTATTTATCGACTAACAATTACACAATTAAACACTTAAAAACACAATTAGAAACACTTAATTACAACACTAAACACGGAACACTAAATTACACTAAAGCACTGAATCACACTAAAACACTGAATTTCACTGACTATTCGCAGGTAACGCACTTGATCACTCTTAGTTCGCAGGAGACTGATTCGCTTCGCTTTCCAAATCGGAACTGTCCCGTCGCGTCGTACATCCCGCTTTTATACCCAGTGAGGACGCAGCTCTTCGCGTGGCGTCGAGAATCTTCTCGCGGGGATCGAAATTTCTAGAACTCGCTGGAGCTCGCTCCGACCGACCAGAGTGTGTGACGTAGTATCGTGCAAGCGAATATAGACCTTATCCATACGACGATAAGACTAATTTCGCTTGCACGGTCTCTCAAGGTCGTACTATTATTATTACTTTAGAACACTCTAGAGCTCGCTACAACCTACCAGAGTGTGTAGCGTAGTATCGTGCAAGCGAATATAGACCTTATCCATACGACGATAAGACTAATTCCGCTTGCACGGTCTCTCGTGGTCGTAACATTATCTCCTTGTTAGTCATGCGCGTGCCGAGCGTCATTTGACCGGTGGTAACGAGCCAATCGGATCAATGTGAACAATTTTCGGCTTGCCTCTTGTCCCTTGTTTGATCCGATAGGTTAAGTCGTTCAGCCTAGTGATGATCTTGTATGGTCCTTCCCACCTTGGCTGGAACTTCGGTGACTTGCCCTTCTTCCTGAGTGGGTTGTGTAACCAAACCAGACTCCCCTCATCGAAACCGTCGGTGTTGGCTTTGCGGTCGTAACGGGTTTTCATTCTTTCGCTGGATTTTAGACTGCAGTCTCTAACGAGAGCATGTACTTCATCCAGGCGCTTCTGTAGGTCAGCCACATATTCGGTTACTGCTTTCCGAGCTTCTGGCGGTGTCCCAGTCAACGCGTCTACCGGATGCCGCATTTCTCGACCGAAGCTTACCCTTGCTGGTGTTGCGCTGGTGCTATCGTGGATCGCAGATCGGTAGGACAGCAAGAAAAGCGGTATGTACTGGTCCCAGTCTCGTTGATGCTCGTCCACAACTTTGGCCAAGTGGTTTTCCAACGTTTGGTTGAATCTCTCGACCATGCCATCGGATTGCGGGTGTGCTGGTGTAGTACGGGTCTTATGCATACCCAATAGTTGACAGACCTCCTGGAACAGTGCTGACTCAAAGTTTCTTCCTTGGTCTGAATGTATCTCAAGAGGCACACCAAATCGGCAAATCACCTCGTGGACTAATTTCTTGGCAACCGTCTTTGCTTCTTGATTAGGCGTAGCGAAGACTTCAGGCCACTTAGTGAAGTAATCTTGGACCACAATGATGTACTTGTTTCCCTCGTCAGATTCTGGGAAGGGGCCAGCTACATCTACTGCAATTCTTTCCCAAGGAGCGCCGACGTTGTACAGCTTGAGTTTGCCCTTACTTCTGGTTTGTGGGCCCTTTACTGATGCGCAAGTCGTACATTTCTTGCACCAGTCTTCGACGTCCTCCCGACAGTGTATCCAGTAGAACCTCTGTCTCAGCTTCTCTAGGGTCTTCTTCACGCCTAAATGTCCCCCGGATACCCCATCGTGTATGTACCTCAGTAGAGAAGCAACTTGTTTACGGGGTACAATCAGCTGTAGTGTAGTTTGATCCCCTTTTGGTGTTTCCCATTTCCTGAAGAGTACTCCATCCTTAATCTCCAAACTGTCCCATTGTGCCCAGTAACTTTTCGTGATGGGGCCTGATGATGCTACCTGGCTCCAAGAAGGTTTTTGACCTACTTCTTTCCATTCAAATATTTTCCTCAGGTCACTATCCTCTTTTTGAGCCTTTTTGATAGCGTCTTCGCTCCATTCATTATCAAGTCCCTGGGTGGTAATCATCCGGACTTCTTCTTTAGTCTCCGTCTTAGAACAATGACTGCAGGCCACAGGACAAGGTCTCCTTGATAGGGCATCGGCATTCAAATGCGTTCTACCACTCCGATGTTCTGTTGTGAAGTTGTACTCCTGTAGTTGCTCTTAGCCACCGCGCCACTTGTCCTTCAGGGTTCTTAAACTGCAAGAGCCATTTTAACGCAGCATGATCTGTCCGCAGGGTAAACTGTCTTCCAACGAGGTACTTGTTGAAATGCTGTAGAGTCTTCACTACTGCCAACAGTTCCTTACGAGTCACACAGTAGTTCCTTTCCGGTTTTGAAAGTGACTTACTGAAATAGGCGATCACCACTTCCCGTTCACCTTGCTCTTGCGACAGAACTCCGCCTATGCCAGTATTGCTGGCATCAGTGTCCACGATAAACCTTCCTTCTCTGTTCGGGTAGCCAAGTATAGGACTGGTGCAGAGGTGTTCTTTAATCTGATGAAAGCTTGATCACATTCCGAGTCCCAGGCGAATACTCGTTTATCTTCCGTGAGCCGATGAAGAGGTTTCGCTATATCAGAGAAGTTCTTGACAAAGCGCCGGTAGTATGCGCATAAACCCAAAAATGATCTCACGTCGGTCTTGTTAGCTGGTATAGGCCATTCTTGAACAGCTTTTATCTTCTCTGGGTCAGTCCTTACACCTTTCGATGAAATAATGTGGCCCAAGTAGGCGACTTCCTCCTTGAAAAACGTGCATTTCTTTGGGCTGAGTCTCAAGTTTGCTTCTCGTATTCTGGTGAAAACCTTCCTCAGGTTACTGACATGCTCTGTGAAATTTCGACCCATGACAATGATGTCATCCAGATAGACCAGGCATGCATCACCCAGAAGTCCAACCAGTACCCTTTCCATCAACCGCTCGAATGTCGCCGGAGCGTTGCAAAGACCAAAGGGCATGACGTTGAACTGCCACAATCCATTCCTAGTTCCGGTCGTAAATGCCGTCTTCTCCTTGTCTGCTGGATGGATGTCTACTTGCCAGTACCCACTCTTAAGGTCCACTGTTGAGAACCACTTCATGCCGCTCAACATGTCCAGTGTGTCGTCTATACGGGGCAGAGGGTAGCTGTCCTTCTTCGTTGCATTATTCAACAACCGGTAGTCCACACAAAACCTGGTGCTGCCGTCCTTCTTCTTTACCAGGACTACTGGCGAAGACCACGGGCTTGTTGAAGGTTCTATGATGCGGTTCTTCTGCATCTCGGCAACCATGTCTGCTACCTCCTTCTCTTTGGCAAATGGAAGGCGTCTAGGCCGCTGCTTTATTGGTGACGCGTCTCCCGTGTCTATTTTGTGTTTAACGAGACCTGTCCTTCCCAAATCATGATCACCCTTCGAAAATATGTCGTTGAAATCTAGCAACAACCTTTAGCTTGCTGAAGTTCCCGCTCAGAGAGTTTGTCCTTACAATTTGCTAGGAGCGGCGTGACGTCATCTCCTTGACAGGATTCCGGTTCCCGGGTCCTTTTCAGCCTTCTGATGGATTGACCTGCATCGCACCGTCCGATGACACAGTTTCTTCGTAGCTGCACTTCATCTTCGCTAAGATTGATGACTCGCACCAGCGCTCCTTTTCCGGTCATTGCCAGAGTTCTTGCTGTGATCCAACTCGGGTGGTCGCCGCAGTTTTCTATGACGACGCTTCGCCCTTGACACGCAGTGTAAGGGAATCTAACTTTGACCAGAGTTTCAGATCTCGGCGGTAGGGTCGTATTTTGCAGGCAGTAAACTGCGCATGATCTCGCTCCCTCTAGGAATACTTCTTGCTCGGGGAAACTAAGTACTCCTTTAGCGACGTCTACCACACACTTCTGGTGTCTTAAAAAGTCTAATCCCATGCTGCAGTCGTCCGTGATGTCTGCTATGGGAACGCCGTATTCAGAGGTTTGTTCTCCAATGGTTATGTTCGCCATCGTCTCACCGAAGACGGTAACTGGCTGGCCTGTTGCTGTTTGAAGCTGAACGGATGGTCTCTGATTCCACACAATAGTCCTTTTCAATAGCTCCGGACGCACTATTGTTCTTGAAGCACCGGTGTCAATAGTAAAATGACACGTTACGCTGTTCAGCTGTCCAACCACAGTAAGATTGTTCCCATTACCAATCTGTGAAACAGTGACGGTAGGGGCTCGATGTTGGCCAGCCAGCGCCCGCCCCACGGCCCTGGCTCCTGACAGCTCTTCTGCGTCCACCTGTGTAGAGGACGCTACTGTCGTTCTATGCGGCCATCGTTGCCTGGGGCAACTAATCGGAATATGACCCCTCTCGCCGCAGCCATAGCACATCGGACCCAAAGAAGGTTTTTCCTTAACCACAACCTCCCGAAGTCGTTGAGTTCTAGCGTCTTGACGCACGGCTTCCACCTCCAAAGCATGGGCTAGAGCTTCCTGTAAGGTCTGATGATGGCTCAATTTCACGGTGTGTCTGACGTCTGCGTCTCTAATTCCATCACAGAAAGCTTGCGGGATCATTGATTCCATCATTGTCGGGCATGACACGTACGCTCGTCTGACTAGCCTTTCGATTTCCGTTGCCCATTGCTGCAGACTCTCACCAGGCTTCTGCTGTCGGTCGCGGAGTTGTGCTCTATACGCGTGTTCCAAGTGTTTGTCGCTGTACCTGCCTTCTAGTGCTCTTTGGAGAGCACCTAAAGTTCTGTTATCCGAAGGCAGGTTTTCCAACGTGAGCAGGGCATCTCCACGAAGAGCCAGAGTCAGAGCTATCAAGGACTCTTCCTCGTTCCACCCCTTTCCTTTAGCCACCGTCTCGAACTGATACCAAAATGCTGCCCAAGACGTCGTTCCATCGAAGTGGGGTACTTCGATTTTCGGAGAATCCGGACACTACCGTAGCACCCCGGGTCCCCACTCTTGCCATTTTGGTATGCAGCTGTCGCATCTCAGCATCCACCTGGCTCAATCGATCCTCGTGTTGGGTGAATCGATCTTCATGTTGGGTGAGTCGATCTTCGTGTTGGGTCAGTCGATCTTCGTGTTGGGTCTTGACGCTTAGCACATCATCCTTGAGAGCATCAATCTGCTTTTCTAATACTTCGTGCTTCTTTTCAATACTCCCCAACAAACTCTTGCTTAGCTCTTCCTTGAGTTCGACCAGTTGCTCCTCCTGGCGACGGGCTTGCTCCTCCTGGCGAAGGTCTTGCTTTTCCTGGCGAAGGGCTTGTTCTTCCCTCAGCTTAGCAAATTGTGCTTCCTGAAGTCGGGCAAGCTCCTCCTGGCGGCGGGCTTGCTCACGGGCTTGCTCCTCCTGGCGGCGGGCTTGCTCACGGGCTTGCTCCTCCTGGCGGCGGGCTTGCTCCTCCTGGCGGCGGGCTTGCTCCTCCTGGCGGCTGGCTTGTGTCTGCAGCATTTTAAATAAGTCTGCAAGCTCCACAGGCCCAATTGATGTTTGAATTGATCCCTCCGTTGAAGTGCCTTCACCCTCTTGCAGGGCCGCGGTTTGACTCCTTGTTACTCGACCCTCACTGTCTTCTCGTGGTGTAAGAGGCATCTTGAATCCCACTTCTGACACCAATTGTTGCGGGAACGGGGTACGTTAAATTCAAGATACGCCAAAAGTCACCAAAAGACAATTAATTTATTTATCGACTAACAATTACACAATTAAACACTTAAAAACACAATTAGAAACACTTAATTACAACACTAAACACGGAACACTAAATTACACTAAAGCACTGAATCACACTAAAACACTGAATTTCACTGACTATTCGCAGGTAACGCACTTGATCACTTTTAGTTCGCAGGAGACTGATTAGCTTCGCTTTCCAAATCGGAACTGTCCCGTCGCGTCGTACATCCCGCTTTTATACCCAGTGAGGACGCAGCTCTTCGCGTGGCGTCGAGAATCTTCTCGCGGGGATCGAAATTTCTAGAACTCGCTGGAGCTCGCTCCGACCGACCAGAGTGTGTGACGTAGTATCGTGCAAGCGAATATAGACCTTATCCATACGACGATAAGACTAATTTCGCTTGCACGGTCTCTCAAGGTCGTACTATTATTATTACTTTAGAACACTCTAGAGCTCGCTACAACCTACCAGAGTGTGTAGCGTAGTATCGTGCAAGCGAATATAGACCTTATCCATACGACGATAAGACTAATTCCGCTTGCACGGTCTCTCGTGGTCGTAACAATATGATCTATATAGTAGTATAAGGAATTGTTCAAAAGCTGATTGAAGTGGTACTTATAAATTGTAGAACTGTAGACACAAACACAAAGCTTATAACTTAGGATAAATTGAAGCTCTAGATTTAACTTGGCTAGATTGAGTTATTGGGAGTAAACAGGCACCAAACAATTCGTGTAATAATAAAAAGTTAAAAACTAAAACCCAACTACGACAAAAAACGACGCTGAAAAAGTATAAAACAAGACTTTTAGAACATACAATACTATTTTGAAGTATGCAATATTTACTATGTAGAGATAAGTTTTCATGTTTGGAAAACCGCAGTCACACGTTGTCAAAGTGCTACGGTAGGTAGGTACTTGTGTATGGAACGTGTGACTACGCCTTTCCAAACATGAAAACTTATCTCTACATAGTAAATATTGCATACTTCAAAATAGTATTGTATGTTCTAAAAGTCTTGTTTTATACTTTTTCAGCGTCGTTTTTTGTCGTAGTTGGGTTTTAGTTTTTAACTTTTTATTATTTGTACTATTTTGGTGTTAGTAAGTAGTAAAGAAGCTATGAACGAAAAGATGTGAACTATATGCAATCAGTCCATGAATATACGTAAAGTCACATGCAAATGCTAGTAATATATATATATTTAAAATGTACAAGTAAAGCGCTTTCCAATGATACCAAACACGGCGTATTTATCTTAACTTTATTTTTTTACTCTGTATGTTTTGTCCGCTAGTGGGCGCCACATTAGATTTTGTGAAACCCTATATAGCCTATAACCAGCGGACAATTAAGACGCTTCTAATGATATGTCATTTGTCGAATTCTGACAAGCAATTTAGAAGTTATGTGGAAACAGATGAACATACATACATACATACAAACATACATACATACATACATACATACATACATACATACATACATACATACATACATAGCCTGTCAAAATCATAACCCTCCTTTTGCTTTGCCGTAGTCGGGTAAAAATACATACGGCTGCTGCGTCGCCAGTACTTTTTTTGAACTTGACTGACACGCTGCCGCGTGTCTTGATAGGAGAATTCGAGAGTTTATTGTAGCTTTGAAATTCTCCGATATGAGGGATCTCTACAGCCAGATCGTGATGGCACGCAGACCACCTTTCACAGCATTGACTTGGATCAAAGCGGTAAGTGTACAAAAGTGCTGCTAGAGTGAACTGTTTATTTGATCTATCTAGTAGTATAAGGAATTGTTCAAAAGCACCTGGCACAAATATTCGTTAACAGCCCATATAGAGTTTGTGATGTTCTGGGGTTTCGATTTTTCTGCGATTCTATAGCTCCACAATCTGTTGGCGATAACGACCAGGCCCAGTTGTCCCAGAGCCACTTTTCGTACTATACATACATATCCATAGTATGGATATAAGTAGATCAAAGTGGCACATTGTACACAACATTTTCCAGATACAAATGCACGGTGCGTTTGATGTATCTTTAGGTTTTCTAAACAAACAAAATATCGTCTCTACTAACCTTGTTAAAGTGCTTGTTGTGTTGGCAAGATACATCTTCCCTTTACATGAGTGTTACCTCCTTCTGGGATGGAGAATGGGATTTATAGAATGGGTAGTATTGTGTATGGGTGGTTACCTATTCGTGCTTTTAATAAATTCCGATATTTATATATAATTATGAAACCGTGGTATATACTCATTACTGTTAACATGTTAAATATTACATCAAATCAAAACACGAATTAATCTAGCCTAAACAGCAATTTCAATATAGATCCAAATAAGTTCTTGCCTTTTGGTCTATTTATAATCCATTATCTGAAATAAGACCTTTTGTGACTCAAGCCTTGCAAAATAACGTTGCGGAAAACGGGTGAGTTTCGTTTTCTACAGAGCAACATGAAGTGCGTACTTTACGAACAAGGCCGTTCTAACGTAATATGCCCATCTGTCTGGAACTACCACGATTTGTGCCCTGTCACCTCGCATTTCATCCAACCTGTGTTGTTAACGTTCCGTTCTCAGTGATGCGACCCTCATAATCAGATTATTGTGATGCGAGTAGACCGCTGAGTATCGTGAATTCGGATCAAAAGAGGTACGATTAACTGGGCGGTAATTTAGTTTCATGTTATCGAGTGCAAAACACGAATTAATACAGAAAGGGTACGATAAGCTTTATGAACGAAAACTCACCTATTTGAAATTGTATTCGACTAAGTATTTTCCCTGAAAAAGAGACTTAATGCAGTAAATATTTTGGCATAATAATACTTGTAACACAACAATACTTTTATAGGTAAAGGCTTTATGATTAAGTGAGGGATGGACTACATTCAATAGACAATCTAAACATATTTACATGATGTATTTAAGTATGTATTTATAAATATCTATGTTGTATATCAGTCTCTGACGCCCATAGTATAAGCTTAGTTTGGTAGGTGACCGTGTGTGGAAATGTCCCTGATGATATATTATGATATATTCTGTGATAAAGACCTAAGATTTACCCGTTTACCCAAATGCGCTAAAAATCTGAAATTTCTAAGCGATAAACAACTTCACGGAAACAAGAGCGTGAGCTAGTGCTTTGTGTAATCGGATATAATGAGTTCAAGCAAACAGTTCAGACAAATCACTAAAGTTAAAGGCGAGTCTGCATGTACTAACGACTGTTTGCTGCGCCATTCCTTACTATTTACACAGACTATTCAAAGGATGCAGTTTACTCGATTTGCAACGAGCTTTTCGGAGCGTTCCGCCGCTGAATTGGTATAGACGCGATGCTGAAGTGACTGCGGCTTCATTTGTAAATGTCTGCGATGTTGACACCCATTGTGCCATTCCCGCGCCAGACTATTTTGAGATGATTCAGATAAACGTTGTGCATTTCAGAAATCGCTATGAATATTTGTACGAATTTGATAAAGTATTTGTCGTAACACTGTTAGCTTTCTTGAATATTTCATGAAATATTTCATACTAGAGATGATTTAAGAAAGCATTCTTGTATTTGTCAAAGAAATAAAATTTACAGCGTCTATATTATTCAAATTGCTAGGTGTTTGTTTCGTTTGACAATCAGAAAATGTTTTACGAGTAAAAATACTCACAGTGAATATAAATTAGAATATTGGAAAGTCAGAAGATTGCCCGCGGGGGCCACTAAAGTAAAAGCATTGTCTTTATAAACTTGTTATTTAACCTACTTCAGTTTTATTGCAAATTTAATGGTTGAATATTCTGCGCTGACGGAAGCCATGCTGTTAAAGTTTTACGGGTTTAGATCATAATGGGACGTGTCGTCCTGAATCACCCACGGATAGGAACGCGGGGTTTTATGAGCGTTTTAAAAAATGTTTAATTTCGTAATAAATTAGCACCGTTCTGACGTTTCATCCGCTATTGTTTCGCCGGCGAACAAAAGCGTTACATTTAATAACAAAATCTTTGATGTTATGTCGTATGAACACAGTCGTTAAAATTGCCCAAACATTTTCTTGTGCTCCATTGTTACTGTAATAGTCACATTATGTTTGTGACATCATTTACCAAAAAATAGGTTGGTTTTGGCAGCATACAATAATAAATCAGAGCTGAAGATGAGTTTAAAGCTGTCTGCTCCAAAATTGAGTTACAAGATTTCACCCTAACATAATTTCTTACATTCGCGGTTAAAGGAAATACAATAATGTATATGTAGGTAAACTGTTCCTAAAAGAGTAGGTAGTTGTTGTCATAGAACCTTTAACTTCAAGATTAATTCGCGTTTTAGTAAAGCATTACATGTACAAAGTACTATTATAGAATCCATAGCCAATATGTGGGGTGGGAGTTATGTCAATAACTAATTAATGCATTTTTCGTAGGTTACATATCTATCAGCGATTGGTGCCAAGCGATGGAAGACACCACACACTTGGGTCTGCCTTGGCGCATGTTGAAGGACAAACTGGTGCGGACGGATCCTGACACGCGCCGCGTCAGATACATGGACACCTTCGACCTCAATACCAATGTGAGTTGAAGCTGCCTTCATCATTATCATCATCATAAGTCTAAGTAACAGTACATAGGTCTCTCTCCTAAAATGTTCGCAATACTTGTGTTTACGGCTATAGTTGCAATTTTATTGATTACTAGAACGAAGGGTTGTACGTTCGATCCCTAGCTCCAGAGGAATTGTTGTTACAGATACATCAAACAATTTAAAGGACTATTTGGATATGTTTAAATCGTTTATTATGTGACCAATATTTGAAGCTTGATAAATTTTAATGTTGTCTTAATATAGTTCACGTAAATTATAATTAAGAAAATTTCTGTAAGGTGTCATAAATTGAAACGCATTCAGTTATAAGCAATGAAAATTATTTTGTGAAAAGTATAGTTATAAATAGATTCTTCAAGATATAAGATTCTTCAAGTCATATTTCAGTTAGCAGGTTCTTACCCAACTTTTGGGGGCGTTATAAAAGTAAATCGTTTTTGTTACAGAAGATCGGACGAAAGGCTGAATCCCAAACAGTTGTAGAAACTCTTTACAAGAACAAACGAAGTTTAGAAGCAATTTTCAAAATTTTAGACAAGGATAACTCTGGTATGTTTATTTAGAATTATTTTAACATAGGCTCAATGTAATTATTGTTTGTGTAGGTTTTGCATGCTATTTTGAGACTTGTATAACAGTTGACGTGGAAACCTGTTTCCACTAACCGCTTAATTCAAACATCGCTGATTAGTTCTTATGTTCACCCCAGGGTTTACAATGTCAGTCCATAATATTTAATAAATTACAAACCGACGAACCGCGATTGTCACCACAAACTATCGATTTTATATGATTGTCATTAAATCGGTAAACACGGTCCAGTTGTTTACGTAGTTAATGACTTTCGTTTGTGGTTGTATATTATGTTGATAGAGGTGATTTAAGTAATTTACACTCCTTTAATTCGTCCTTTAGACTTCTAAGTGCTCGTAGATAAAAAAATCTGTAGCGAATATATTTTATTATGTTTCTGGACATACCTAATATGCATTTATAAAGTTTATGTTCATAGGTTACATCACTTTGGAAGAATTTTCTGAGGCCTGCCAATTACTCGGTAAGTACATGCCGAATCCGATGACTCAAGAACAGCTAGTGGACATCTGCCGCCTGATGGACATCAACAAAGATGGGTTGGTGGATCTCAACGAGTTCCTGGAGAGCTTCCGCCTCGCCGAGAAGAGTCTTCAGGATGACGAGTTCGCGGATATCGAGGCCACCTGACAGGAGCTCGACCGTCGCCCCAGCAGGACGGCGGTCGATAAAGATGAGACCGGTGTCGAAATCGAAATACTGAGATTGGACGAAGGCAAAAAAGCAATCGAGAAAAATGGGAAACCTCACTTGATGGGCGATGTTGTGGGCAACTCCAAAGAGGACGACATCGAGCTAATAGATTGCGAGACGCCGAAGAGGCCGGGCCTTTTGGAGAGCGACATCTAACACTGCCGGCTCGGGCTAATTCAAATTGTTCTCCTACGCTAATGTGTATAGCAATTTATTCTTGTTGTATTGATTTTGTTTTGACTTTAACTCGTGCAATGTTTGATGTATTTTCTATCTTTCCTATTCGTACTATCAATAAAATGCCTAATATATTTGTATGGATAAACCTAAAATATGCTTATTTATATAAGATAAAGGTATTTATATAGAATAGATAACTGTAGTTATTTATATATCTTCAAAAGATACTCGTGATGTAGTACATAATAAAGATTTAGCCTTGATGCTACCAAAATTAAAAAACTAATGGATATACCTAAATAAATTTTAGATTTTACATTTAAATATTTTGATAATAAAATTGTTTTTTATGAATCGGTGCCAATTTTTGATCAGATTGTAGATGGAATCTTAGTTATTGGAAATTATCTTATACAGAACTGATTGGCCATTAACTGATAGGCATAATTTATTTGCTTAAAAGATTTTAACACTAAAATCAATTAACTATCGAATGGGAACAATGATACTGAAGTTTCAATATTATAGAGAATATCTTCACGTTGTACTTTAACCTAATAATGTAAGTCACAATCATTTGATTATACCGCTTGTCTTGACTTTTGATAATCAGATGTGCATCGACTTTATTGACAATTATAGGAATTTAGATAAGTATACCTACCTAATATTACTTACCTTAACATGAAAGATGCAATGGTGCACTTTTGTTTAGATTAATCTAAGTAAAGAAATATATTCTAATAATAATAATCAATGAATAAATTTAATAAAAATAAACAATGAATTACATTATTCGTATAGGATCATCCCTGATTTACGGTGGGTAGAAGACTTAAGAAAACAAACATTAAAGGCTTATAACATAACATTTTGATAAATAAAGAAAAGGGCTCGTTTCCTTTAGATTAAATACCAAATTAATTCTTGCCTCTAGTTCACAACTTTGTTAAGAGTCTTCTACTTTCCGGGATATTCTATATTATTAAGACTACAAGTGTAGACAAAATATTAATGCTGATATTGATAATTTGGATTTTTCAATTTCATAGTGTTTTCTAGTCCTATGATAGTAGTACGATTCACATACATATCTCTAATCAATTATTAAGCATTCCAATATTTCTGCATCAGTGACTATTTGCTATTACCTATAGATAGTTGAATAATATTGCAAGTTCAGGATATCGCAAATTCATTTGTCAACTGTAGGATATAAACTAAATATATTGTAGTTTCCGCTTACCTTAATTTTGATCACTGAATTATGTTTTAACGATCCAAAGAATATAAACCAGGATTCGAAATCTATCGAATTTGCAACCCAAAAAGTAGTTATAATTTCAGGTCTCAGAAAATTTTAATTTTAATGGCAAAATTTATAACTGAGAAAATTTGTATTTACTTAATACAAATAAGGGCCAATCATGCTTAGTATACAAATTTGTTTTCCCGAAATGCTCAAGGCGCTTACTTTTGAGAACGTTTTACCTTAAGCACAGATTATTATGATGAGATATGAAGATCTCTATCCTTATTTCCGTAAGCCTAGGGATTCACGCAGGGATCGTAACTGGGGTATCATACCGTGTTTTATTTCAGAAACGTGCCTACATATGTGTACATAATAATATGTACAGAATATAATCATTAGTTAATTCATAGTTGTAATTTTGAGCAGTTATGTCATAGATAAATAAGATATAAAAGCTTTTGTGGAAGTGTGTGCTAGAAAATATTTAAGAGTAGGTTTTCCTTATTTTAATTTAATAAAATAAACCGACTCACTGACAAGGCAGTTTCCATACAATAATGTTTTTTTCTGAGCACGAACATACCTACTTAATATCGTGTCTTCCTTTTCATTTGCGATATCCTGAATTTACTATGGTATATGCATTTTGTTGTTTTTAAACTGAATCGCATGATTATATATTATTGATATGTAAGTAAATTAACTTTTTGCTATCTACTGTCCTTATGAGAGTCGCTCTTTTATCTAATAATGAATTTTTCTCTATTTATGAATCGGTAGCCAGATTTATATTGTATTTCGAATTATTGTCCATTAAATTGTGATATTGCCATTAATCTTATTTTATTTCTTATTCATTATTTAATTAATATAATAGAAAATATAGCTTAGCGCAATTGAATTTGACACATTAAAAAGGGCAGGTAAAATTACAAAGGTGTTAATTACGCTTCAAATAAATCAAAGCTTATTCAAGACGAGATTACTTGGTTACAATAATGTTTTGGCTAGTTATAATATGTAAGTAGGTATTATAATATGGTACACACCTGCCCGAAATTGAAATACTTTTCAAAGTAGATAATGAATAGGCTTTGCATGCTTGAACTCACGACAATTTGTCAAAAAAGCGTCCCTGAAAGGAATCCATTTTCTCACTTTGAGGTTCAGATCCCGAAATATAATCACTCTTCTTCACAGAGCAGCTTAAGTGGTTGATCTTCATTCAAGGCTTTTTATAAACTAATAAATCTTCTGTTAGGCACGATTGCTTTCTAAAGCTTTGAATTAAACAACCCTCCAATAAACCTATGACGTTCGAGAAAGTTGCGATTAGTAATACGTAGGAGCCGTAAGTAGATGCGAGTTAATTAAATCTACTTATTCTAAATGCAGCCGTTTCGTTTAATAAATAGTTTTCTACGTAGTTACCTCAAATAGAGATGACAGTTCCTTCTTGCACTTTGGACAAACGTGTGATCTTTTATTTACACTTCAGACATTTTACTACTAGATTTACATAGAAACTAATATCACTTGGGCTTTGCAAGGAATTTTTTAAACAATTTATTTTTTTAGCAAACAACAGACCCAAGCTTTATTTCAGCAACGACTTAGTAGTCTTTCATTATTTTCTCATTCAACATAAAAACTGTTAACTTTCAGAAAAAAACCCTTTTATTTGGAAAGGTTTAAAAAAATACAATGAGCCTTGGCCGATTTCCCCGTGAGATATAAGGGTTACTACAATATAACTACTAAAAGGTCAGACGGGCTATTAAGTACAACCTGTGAACGATGAATTAAAGATAACGTGGCTGACAATGCCGCAGGTACTTTCCATTGTTTTGTATCGCCCAATTTAGAAGTCTTTGACAAGAAAATTGCGAATTAACTTTTTATTTCATATTTTAGGTATAGAAACCTATTGTAAATATCAATGCTTATTTCATGTACGTGTTACATTCGTACATATTGCTTAAAGTATTATGAAAGAATACAAAAATGGATTCTTTTTTTGAGTGCGTGGTAATAAAACACACTAAATGTTACAAAAATTTTATCCTAATTGTAGGAATACCTAAGCCCTAAAGTATTAGCATGATTAGATAGTTATATACCTAACTAGCGACCCGCCCTCGCTTCGCTTCGGGTATATCTCTATCTCTATATAATATATTTCAACCCCGTAAGGGATTTTACATACAGAAGTTATTTCCCAATAACTCCCGTTCCCATGGGAATTTTGTAATATCGCGTTGGAAGTAAGCTTTACGTTCATTAGGGTACCTGCATGCCAAATCTCAATCGTTTATCTATATCGCGGTTTAGATTTTTTCATGCAAAAGATTTTTTCCTATACTCCCGTTCCCGTGGGAATTTTACAATATCCTGTTGCAACTAAGCTTTTAATTTATTAAGGTACCTCCATGTCAAATTTCAAGCGTCTAACTTATGCGGTTAGTATTTTTCATACAAAAGGATTTTCCCGTTATTTCCCGTTCCCGTGGGAATTTCGGGAAATCCTGTCCTAACGGATGCCTACGTCATAACATCTACCTGCATGCTAAATTTCATCTCGATCCGTCCAGTGGCTGTGACGATTTCGTCCGCGTAGAGATGTTTAACGGCTAAAACATTACCTCTTTATAGCGCAGTCGGTTAAAAAGTAGCCTATAACCGTTTCTAGGCTCTGGACTATATCTGTACCAAATTTCGTTTAAATCGGTTCAGTACTTTATGCGTGAAAGCGTAACAGACAGACAGACAGACAGACAGACAGACAGACAGACAGACAGACAGAGTTACTTTCGCATTTATAATATTAGTAAGGATTAATAACACAAAATTTGTTGTCAGTAGGTACGATATATTGGTAGGCATAAATTAATATTCGGGTCAATTTCAACAAGTCCATATTTTTTGTCATTTCGGTGAACTTTTTTATTTGTTACTTTTTTTGAAAATACAACCATGTAGAAATGTTATTTACGCTATCGTTATAATTAATTTTAACACGACATTAAATTAAATTCATATACTTAAGAGATATAGTACTTTGAAATTTTGGTGTCACCGAAATGAAAGAAGAGTTCACCGAAATGAAACTTCTCATCACCGAAATGAGAAACGCAATACACCGAAATGAAATTACTTATGTAGTCACCGAAAAAAAGTAAACTGTTACCAAGTATACAGCCTACAACCTACGTTTTGAAGAGTGTATTCATCACACAGTAACAGATTTTTTCTTACTAAAATTAAAACTTCGGCCTTATCAATAAAAATGCATCTCCGTTAATCGTTTAACAGTGGTCGATGGAAACGTGGATACAACCGAGTCTTGATCTTTGTCAATTCCAGATTCAGCTCTCAATGCATAAAGTCCATCTGCCAATCAATACCCCTAACCTTACATAGACCGATTAAGTGCAATATGCAGTAGTGCAATAATTCGTTAAACAATTGACAAAGCCATTATAAAGCTAGCTTCATTACCGAACTACGAACGATTCGTAGGTATCATCTGGAAATCGTCGTGCCAACATATCCCAAGAGGCTGTCGTACTTCCAACGTCCCGGGTTTGACTCAAGAGTCATCTGCGCCGTTTAAAAATTATGAATCCGCCTATAATGCCGATCCATTTTCACAAGACACATGTGATGCTTGTGAAATCTTAATGCTGTCTATCCATGCAAACCAGCGAACCAAATGGATTAATACAGTCACCAGCATTGACATGACCCACAATAGTAAAAAGGCCTAGACCACAATCCGTAAATGGACTGCAAACAAAATTGCTCATCAATTGTTGCTGAATAAGAAATCGTACACTCGCCTTCCCAGAATTCAACTTGTACAATGCCTTCCGAAAGTGAATTTACTGAGCCAGTCTTTTGACGATATCATTTTTAGTGTTAGATACTTGAAATCTGGTAAAGCATCGAGTGTTGATAACATTTCCACAGAACAACTTAAAAACTTGGATCCTATGACTATTTGCTGGTTACAACCGATGTTCAATGATTGTCTACAATCTGCGAAATTATCACGTCTATGGATCTTGATATTGCCATTCCAAAACCGGGAAAAGTTCTAGATGACCCTAAAAACCTTCCGCCCATTATCCTTGCTCAGTCACACATACAAATTATCTCAACGACTTTTGCTTAACCGCCTATCACCTATTAGATCAGCACTTAATTCCAGAACAGGTAGGATTCAGACCTAAAAAATCATGTTGTAACCAGACGTCAAACCTCACCCAACACATGCCATTTTATCATAAACGTCTAGTCCATAAGATTTGTATTTGTAATTCAGAAGCTACACTGATGTTATTCTGTTTTGTGAACCAAAATAAATAACACATAGAGGATAGTTTTTAAATGGGAATGATTACAGCGCTGTATGCGTGGATCTGACAGCAGCTTATGATACAGTGAACCTGAAGAGTCTCTTGTGAAAAGTCTACTCGATGGTCAATGACTAGAAATTTATAAAAATACTTGGTGAGCTGCTCCGCAACCGTAGCTTTCAGGTCCATTTGTCTGAAGAAATAAGCAGATGGCGATCCCAAAAAAACGGTAATCCCCAGGGTCTCTACCCTGACTGATGACCGTTTTGTTGGAATCACTACTTTTCAACATCTACACAAAAGACCGACCATGTTGCCGATGACCTGGCGCTCATATCACAAACACAATCCTGTGAAAACATAGAAATAAACCTCACTTTAGCCTTAGGGTTCAGACACTCTCAGACTAAATATAACATGGCAGGGACAACCACACAAATTAAAGTAGAGATACCTTTATATTTATATTTAAAAAGTACCGAATCTTGACACAGATCCACCTTCTGCTCGTCTTAACCTCTGGTCTAACACGTTTGCTCCACCCGTCCCCTTGGTTCAGCCTTCAGAAAGCCTTCCAGCAGGACACGATTTGCCATGGTTAACCTGAAGGTCCCTGGACAGACTCCGTAGCCAGGTTGGCCAATGCAAAGGTAATATGTTTAGGTGGGGGTTTCCTGGACAGGAGGATATCGCGTGCCTATGTGGTCTCTCAACAATGTCCATGGCTCACCTCACTTCATGCCCCGCCTGTCCCGACTCCTGTACACAAATTGAGCTGATAGAAGGGTCAACAACCGCGGTCCGGGTGGCGGAATTCTCCAAAATAATTTTAAGTGTTTTGCCATCGACACGAAAAGAAGAAGAAGAGGAATAACTTACCATTTTGAACTTCATCATTTGACTTTAGATACTGTTGACAAACATTTCAAGTTAATCTGTTATTACTTTAATCCAGAGTCCATCTGCGAGTATGTTTTATTATTAAGAGGATACTCTTAAATATATAAAAGAAGAATCACTGACTGACATATCGACGCACAGTCTAAACGGCTAAACGTAGGCACTTGAAATTTGGTAAGGACGTAGTTTAGGTACCGTAGAGGTGCATTAAGAAAGGAATTCCCGAAATTCTCACGGGAACGGGAATAATCCGGAAAATCCTTTTGTATGAAAAATCGCCCACGCAAACGAAGTCGCGGGCACAGCTAGTGAAAAATAAAGGTATTGATTACAACCACACATAGATTTTAATAATTTAATCTGAAATTCATTTGGGAACATGTAAGAATAAATCAACAAATATATTGTAATTATCAACAATTAAAATAAAAATATATTCCTTTCGAAATTACAATGTAACAAAATAAATTAAGGTCTTTATTCACCGAAATGAAGTAATTTGACACCGGAATGACAAAAGAAATCACCGAAATGAAGATAATAATCACCGAAATGACCAAATTCTCACCGAAATGAAAAAAAGTCACTGGAATGATATTTTTTCTCATTCCGGTGGTCAATTTAGGTCACCGAATTCACCGGAATGAGGTCACCGATATTATAAACAGCCCATAAAAATAAGCACAACAAGGAAAATATAAATAAAAGAAATAAATTGATACGACCTACTTAATTGAGCGACATTTAGTAATAGTACATAGATTTTATAGACATACCGAATGATTGAATCACAACTTATATCCATTCACGTGAATGACAAAAAAAACGGTACGCAGTCACCGAAACCGACTTACTTACGTTTTTGGCGGGAACTGCAAACAGCAACACACGTCCTCTTACGTTAAGCGCTTAGGCGGCACTGATGCGCAGATTTACTGCGCAGTGGCAAGAAGCTAGTGTTTTTCGATGCCTAGATATTCGCGTACAACGAAAATTCACCGCGATGACATATCTCATTTGGACACGTGAATTTGTACTTACCATACATTAAATATAACAGATTTTGTATTGAACTTTCCGCAATAAGGTACTGTCATTATTAAGGATTTAAATAAAAAAGGTAAATCCCTAAAAAATCAACTGTTTTTAAAATATGATTAAAAGTATACTGAAAAACAAATTGTGCCGCGTCACCGATATGATACAATTGGGGGTTTAAGATTTTTTTTACCTAATTAGCGATAATCATAATTTAAAAATATTTATAGTCACCTACGACGCTTTAACGGTGAAGGAAAACATCGTGAGGAAACCTGCACACCTAAGAAGAAATTCTTAGGTTGTGTAGTCGACCAACCCGCACTTGGCCAGCGTGGTCGACTAAGGCCTTATCGCCCTAGTTTAGGGTAGGCCCGTGCCCCAGCAGTGGGGACGTATATGGGCTGATGGTGTGATAGTCACCTATAGGAGACAACACCTTTTATCTAAAAAAATATTACAAGTTAAAAGTGCCATCCTGCACTAGCAGTTTCAGCCGTGCCGTTTACGATTTGGTTCCGGGAAATTCACCCATTCACATCGTTTATTCATATTCATATCGCACCGACAACGATGGTATATACCTTAAGTGTACTTCGTGTGTAGTGTAGGTAGTTTATCCTAAAATCAGATTTAAATATAGATAGGAGTCACCAAAATCGAAAGTCATCTATCAGTTGTTTCTGTTTTCGGCAACAGCCAATTTCTACAGCTACAATATAGTACAATACACCTACCTAAATATTGATCGAATTAAAGTTAGTGTTTACCGTATAGAATAAAGGATCATAATATAGAAATATTCAAAGTCCTTCATGAGATTCCTGCAAGCTGTACTTAGTACAAGTTTTTAAATTTGATGTGACGGGCTGTAAGCATAATTTTCAACAATAGATAAGTAATAGTTATACTACCTACGTAATAAGACAAGATACAGTCAGTCTGTGAATAAATAATTAATGTAACATAAATTTACAGAAGCGCCTGCCCATAAATTATAATGTCGCTTCAATTTACTTGTTTCAAGCTTAATCTTCACCTACGTCAAGTCACGTAGCGCGCGCCGACACGACCAAAGTCTATCTATTTTTTATGAAAATATATGTTTTTTATGCTTTATTACCTTCTTATATATTTATAGTTCCTTCATTTGTGACCCATTTTTGTTTTATTGATCCATAATAAGAAGTTCGTTTATATTGCCACGTACGCCACCACCTATTCAATGCAACCAAACGACAAATCTATAGAAACGACGTTATAATGATTAGAAGGAAGGCCATTAGTATCATGCGGTTGAGAAATGTGACCATAGAAAAAATATTAGGTGCTGGTTCAATATGTAATTGGCAGAGCAAGGAACTTTCTTGATTTCGTTAGGTACGCCGGAAGAAGCATGAAAGTGGGAAGTTCTAATGAAATAGATTCTTCTTAGAACAAATGTACGTTTTGGTTATGTATCTATTTCTACCGGATGCCTTCGAAAGATCGTAATATTTTACATTTACAAAAAATAGCAGGTTCACTCATTGTTTATTTATTGTAGATAGTGTACCTCTATACCTACCCTACCTATCTGCGTACATATATCTTATTTTACAAAAATATTACGACAGTTACCTATAATACCTGTATAATGGAGGTAATTGGTTCCAAAATTAGTGAATTAAATTATTGTAATAACTTTAACCGCACCATAAATTTTAGTAAGGACAGAGACTTAATGATATTACCCTCCTAAGTGCTCTTGACTATCTACATATTTCATAAAGGTTCACGTACAGTACGTAGTTTACGATAATTACTAATATTAATATCATAATGTAGTAGACGATTGCACTATACATGAAGCTGGTTAAAGGTCTATATAAAAACCTATCTATATACCTACATCGGGACTTAAATTAACCAATCAAAAAACCTTTACAATATTATAAAAACGTTCCCAATTAGGTACATTTTTTTTTATCAATTTCTTATTCAAAAGTCTGATATTTTATGAGCTAAAAGTTGTAAATTCACTACTTATTCTAACATTGATAGCAACACGTAAAAAAACTTAATTTAAGTTTTTATTACTGAAAATTACTTTTTTATACTTGACTGTACTACTTTTTGTAGAAGGTACACTCAATTCGGTCAATACTTTTGGATCTAAAAATATTGGATTCTATTCAAATCATCGTCCTATATTTATGTTTTAGCAGGGCTGCTAGCTACAACTACTGCCCTCTTTCGGAAGTTTACCACAACTTATTCAATGTACTCTATAGGTATCTTCTATAGATGTCAGCACGTGCCAAGGTAAACTTGCTATAAGAAGCTTCTTTATTGTGAAGTAGATGGCAGTAAAAACGCTGTTATGATGACAGTTAGATAAGTGTTGACAGGCCAGATGGCGCTATCAACCTTTGTGCGTTCAACGCCCGATTTCCCGGATAACTTTTGTTCTCTTTTATTTATTCATAGTTTAGTTTTGTCATCTTGGCGTTAACAGGTAAGTTCCATTACCTTTCCAATACTGAGGACATGAGTTTTAAAACCATGCCTGCCTATAAAGTAACTTGAATAACGACAAGTAACTAGGTATGGCAATAAGAAGCTGTATGTACCTACAAATTGAAGAAATTAATGTTGTGAGGTAAGATTTTTTAAAGCTGTTTCTTGATAGCATCTCTAGGTATATTTTAAGATTATCAGATAAAGGGCAGTAACATGCTGGGCGCCAAATTAATATTTTGGTCTGACTGAAGGTTAGTTCTTAGGTGGTGATTTGAGCCACGATAGATCAAAATTAGATTAATTTACAGATTATTTTTTACCAGAAAAAATTATTTACTTTAGGATTATGCATACAAATAAACGCATTCTTAATCCCATTAGTGCTAAATATAACACCCCATTATTTAGTTTGAAGCAAAATATTATTGTGGTTTGAAGTTAGAGATACCTGTCGTACTGACCCGAACGCCCAAACCGTTTAGTCGGTGTGTCAAAGGAATGAGGTAAGAAGATATTACTTAGCTTTACAAACCGATGATTATAGCGGAACAAAATACTCTCGAACGCGATACGTAATTAACTGCTAATATTTGACCCATTTACGGTCAAACCTCAATTTGTGGCTGCAAGAGTAAGACTGGACAAACCTTTTAACGTATTCAGAGCAACCGTTCCAAACTAATAGTTTACAGCTATTAGGATAATTTATAGCCGTTTAATATCTACCGAAGTTGAGGATTTGATTATTGATGTAATATTTTTTGTGGCGGTCCCCGCATCGCGTGTCGCGTGCTTCTGAATCATGTCTGGCGTTTTTTTCGGTATTGGGGGTGTAACACAAAAAACTGTAACTGGCCACTGACTACCGGAATGTAATTTTTGACAATTTTATAAATTATACGGCCTATCGTTTAATAATGGGTGGCTAAGGGCATGGTTTTTGTTGCCATGACTTCCAATACATTGTGGGTAGTGGGCATCGAGTTTGATAGTGGTGGGTAGGCTGTAGTTATGTGATTGATGAAAAATTACAGAAATTCTGAAGTCAGGAAGTTGGTGGTTCATGCGTACTCGGAAAATCCATCATGTCGGATTGCCATCTCACCGAAAATTACAACACAAAAGTGGTTCATGGTTTTGGATCTAGCAGAGACGATGTTACTTCACATTGAGGTATCAATAATCCAGTTCGGCAATTTATGCGATTAGGACAAGATTTTAGTACCATCAAGGATACTGTGATGCGACGTGGAAGCCGACACTTCGTAATCGTTTGGTGTGCGAGCGCGAGTCTGCGGCTTAGAGACCTACGTATATGACTATTACACAGGGTTGGCCAGCCATAAAGATCACGTACGACTTGGTAAAGTCGGTAATATTAGTGTAAGTCGGTATAAATAATAACCTAAAAAGCTACATGTATATGGAACGATACAATGGGACTCTTTTCAAGCTTTTTTCATTTTTCAAAAACACGTTTGTTTTCAGAAATACTAACAAGCGTGTTAGGTGTTTTTTAAAACAGCCTTAGATACCTGATTGTACGAACGAGAAATTATGGATCATTACTTTACAGCGCGACTGTAAAAATAAACGTGGTTTTCTTTTTAATGAATTTCTAAAATAAAGATATTTTGCACTTGGATATCACTGAGCGACCGCGAGCGAGTTGAGCGAGTAATCTCGCTTATTTCCCAGTGGTTAAACTATGCTTTATTTAAATCCAGTTTGTATCCAGTTCATCTGCAGCTTTAGCAGCCGTTAGCAGCCCTATGGGTTGCATGGAAATTGCGCGGTCGCGCGCGCCTCGCCCCACCGCGAAACATGAATCGCCACGGTTCCTGGTGCTCACTCTTTACCTAGTGAGTATGCGCCTCAAACAGTTACCAGGGACTATATCTATGCCAAGGTTTTAAAATTTTACCCTGAGCGCCTTTGACTAAAATGTTAGTAAAAGGTACTGTGGACCTTACTCACCAAGAGTGCTTTTGCTTGTGCTTTTGCTATTAATTGCTTTTTAATTAACAAACTTTATATTGCAGCTTTCTATACTAAATCGTAATTCAATTTCTACCGTCTTTAAGTACACGTGTGTACCGACACAGGTAAGAGATTGTAATAATGAATCTAGAAAATCAATAGGTTTCAAGAGGAAAAATTAATAAAATGTTGTATATTACTCACTCCAAATTAGATAGCTTTTTAATTTACCTGATGTTAAGTAGTTTTAGACTGGTGACGCTAATTTATTTATTTTATAGAATAGAGTAGAATATAATAGAATAACCGTTATTTGGTACAATTATCTTAGAATATGGTAACAAATGTCTTAATCTAATCTTAAAAATATAAAATAGTACCAAATAGGTCCCCGCTCAGCTATTTAACTGAGTACGATTATTATTTATTTTCTTAACTGAGTACGATTTTGGGTTGTAGCCTTATCACCATCGCCAGACTTGCGGGAGAGCGGAAGGCTCACCCTTAACCAGTGTCCAAAGTTGCGCTTGCGTGCCTACCTCACAACCCTTGTATCTACATGTGTAGGAGGGCTTTCTGCGAAGGGTAGGTTGTATATAATTACGTATGGAGTAATTAAACGTACTTATTTAGTAACGTGCGTGAACCTGGTTAGTTCCGAAGGTAATCGTTTCGGGTAGACTGAATAAATAGAGCCCCTGCACTCAAAGGGGTTGTTGGAAACAATTGTCGTGCATACATAGCAATATAACATATGTATTGGTTAACAATTAAAATAAGAATGAATAGTATATTTACTATGAACACCTCTACCAACCGCCAGTGGCATTCATTACGCCATATTTGCGTCATTTGTATAATTATAAAAATAGCCGGTCAAAAGCTCCAGGACACTAAAGTTCCGTTAAAAAATCATTCCGTATTATACTAATTTAAAAGTTAGATTGCTCAAAATGTAACCTACTAGCAGTTGAAAACGTATTCTCGCCTCTACTAACAAGTGATCACAGAGCCAGGCAGTCGGCACCGCGGCGCCCGGTAGCGCTGCCCGAGTCAAACTTTTTTGCCCAATTCCTGACAGATCGAATTAAAATAAACGCTTCGATAAGGCGTCCTATAATATTATCGTCCTGTATTTGGTTACGTGAGCGGACTATGGGAACGCGGTAGGTGGGAGCCGAAGATGATCTATTTTTTCATAATAGATGAACTTTGGTGATGTGGTTAAGGAACATATTGTTCGTAGACCCAAAAGTAAGTTACTTTGTATAATATTGGTTCGACATCTTTTGTATATAACTATATATAGCGTGAATTTCAGACATCCTTAGGTGTTGGTCTGATGTTTGTTTACATTGCGCACTTATGTAGATTAACAATGAACATAGTTAACAATGAAATAGATCATTGGATCTACATTTAAAAATGCTCATGTTTAAGAAAGTAAATTAGGATAATTTCGTCACTATCACTGGTTAAAAGGCTATCGATTATGGCCTAAACCCTTTCTCGACTTCTCAATGAACGTGATAGTTACTTGTTAAATTATAAGTGATGTCAGTATATCCTTATATAATAAATAATGTGACATAGTAACAGGTAGGTACGATGTAAGACAATGCGCTATAAACAAATCCAGTGAGGCGTGGAAGCTACTGAATTCAACAATCGTGGGGAAGGTTCGTTTTTTCTGTCAAACCGTTACGAATTGCCAGATGGTTTATTTTTTGTTTCAACACATCCATAATAATTGCGGTTGACACATATGATACATGCTTCAACGAAAATCGGGAATTTGGCGTTTAGAACAAACAGAAAGGTGAAGATGTTGGGATACGCATTAGTGAGGAGTTGCATGTTTTGTTAACTTGATACTTATTGCACGTTATTTGTAAGGACGAGTAGATATCACAGTAATTTATTATGATATATCTTATGATTTTAAGATTTTTTGTATGCATCGTAAGGTATAAAGTTAAAAACATCCTTACTAATATTATAAATCCGAAAGTAACTCTGTCTGTCTGTTTGTCTGTCTGTTACGCTTTCACGCATAGAGTACTGGACCGATTTAAATGAAATTTGGTACAGATATAGTCCAGAGCCTAGAAAAGGTTATAGGCTACTTTTTAACCGACTGCGCTATAAGGAAGTAATGTTTTACCCGTCAAACGTCTCTACGCGGACGAAGTCGCGGGCGGAAAGCTAGTATGTAATAAATAATTTTTTTCAATAATACTACGTCGTATTCTGTAAATTAATTATACAATTTAGAATGAAAAAATCTTTAGTTCAAAGATCAAACTGTTAGTAATTAATGGTTATAATTTTTAGTTTCTTATTGTTACCTTCACAAAACATAATGCAATTTGAGATTCAGCCCGTATCTCAGTTCCCATGAACAAAACGCTAATTGCTACCCAAGATACCCATCCAATATTGAAAATACTAAAACAAAAGTTAATTCATCTTAATCGTACAGAATACTCGAGCGGAGGCAGAGAGATCCACCTGATCAAGTTACCTAGGCTACTGGGCATCCTCAATTAGATTCACTGAAATGATACAACGTTACATTAGAATATTACAAAAAAGTTTTTATTGAAACGGCATAAAGCTTGTTTTCCAACGCGAATGTACAGCCATTTATGTCAAAGCATGAGCACAGAATAATAGTCGCTTCGATGATTTTATGGAAACGTGATATCGTGTTGGCCTCTCACAAAAAGAGTAAAGCAAAACCCGACCGAAATTGTTTTAATCGTCGGAAGCCCGCGTCCCACTAGTATTACTTTGTAATTATAATACACGTATTGTGATTGCGTAACACCGGCGTCTGTTAGGCACCTAATAACTTTTTTAGTATCTCTTATTTAATTTTTCTTCAGTTTAATGTTACTTTATAGGTGATGAGGTAATTTAATCGTTGTTCTTTAAACATGTCGGTTGACGTAGGTTCTACGTCACAGTGTGAAATAAAATACAAGACAAGGTATAGTTATGTATCTGGTATGGTCTGACAATGAAATAACGATTTTTTATTTTAGATTAGACTGGTTATCAGATTGCAGAATTACGATTTCGCCCTGATGTCTATGTATTGTGCTAAGTGGTTGCTCTCTTAGGTAAGATTAGAAGAAACCGTACAACTACCATCATGTCTTAAAATCAGAGATAATTTGTGTGTCGTCAGATAAGTTTGAGCATTATAAACCTCTAATCTATCATAAACATGATAAGTACTTTTCAATAGTAGGGTAAGTTGCTAAGCATAATATAAGCATGAATATGTACCTACTACTTACCAACACAAGGAGTTCCAATGAAGAATGTCGACGCCGATGGTTGACGTGATGCCAAGAGACACCGTACGATTTGTTTGAACTAACTTGCGCATGAAATATCGTCCGCGGCCGGCTACCGATGGTTCGCTGGTTACCTACCGCGCTCCCGACCACAGAAAAAACTCATAGCTCTGTCTTATGCCTCTCGAATTCCTTCGAGGCAAATGCGTGTGTGTAATCGCACGTAACAATTTGTTTAATTCAGTGCGAGTAAAACACGGACATTGGAAGAAAGGAATCAGTGTTTTGTTTCGATTTAGCTTCTTTGTGAACAAAATCTCCTTATCCTTACTTAATAGAGCATTATTTGTCGTTTTATTCTTAGGTTTCAAAAAGTGTCAGAGTTGTAGGTGTATTGTACGATTGTAATGATAACATGGCCTTCTATTTAACAGTTTGCAAAGTAATGACGTCATTGAGATCACCTTGGGTATTAATTTAAGTCATGCTAAACATAATTTGTTATTGTGATGTTGATTCAATATTAGGTATAAAAATGTATGTACAGATACACTTTTATACCTAATATTGAAAAAGTTTCTGAATGTAGTAAAATAAAGCACAAAGATTTGTATTTTCAAAGTTATTTTGATAACAGTCACGATAATGACGCGTCTGTGATTTACTTATTTTTTATTTAGTAATCCAGGACTTCCAACAAGATACCTACCTACCTAAACGGTAAAATTAAGATTTTGTCTGAGCGGCGCCTACCTGGGGATTCCGTGAAGCGCGGATCGCGTGTCAAATACAACCGCGAACATTCGCGAGCCAGACTCTAATGGAGCCCGATAAATAAACGAACGGTAGGTTACTCTCAGGTAATCACCTAGCTTCTGCAAACCTAATTTCGCTACCAGGTAATTATCGGAATGGTAAAAGCTACCGTTCGAAATCGTGCATGGACACCGGGTGGCTCGATAACAAAACTCACTTTCGTATGAAACGAATTTGTTGTCGAGCTCGAAACTTTCATCTGCGACGTGAAAAGTTAAAGTTACGCATCAGGCGCAGCAGGTGAGCGGGGGACAATGCGTTAATAGATCGCGCGAGTTGACATTTAAAAGCCGAAAATCGTTTGGCGAAATTGCGGCATCCCTTTAGCGACATTTCGGAAACCACAATAAAACCGCACGCGTCTCAATGGTGTCGCGTGGCGGGTGCCTCCTTAAAAACTTTTACCAAAAGCCTTACTAAATTACACATCACAATTCGAAACGCTTTGGCACACATGGCTCGCTCATTTAACGATCAGACTCAAAAGTCTATATTAAAGAAGTGACGTAAGATGATGCAATAAATATTTTAGTGGAGCTATATATATCCATCATGTTAACAAGATTAGAGCCTTATCAAACGGGGTCAAAATGACAAAACGAAGTTTACCCGAGCGTCTGATTTATGTGGGCAATAAAATTGTCACTCCTTTACCCACAATCGAACTTCATTAAGTCCCGATGTGGCTTTTACTGCGTAAAGCCCTGAGGGACCCCGTGTTTTGATCACTGGATCCAACACTGGACCCATAAAAAGTTTAATTAGGTAAATTTAATGTTCAAAGTTTGTTAGTTTGTCTAAAAAAATATTTAAAAAAAGAGTTGTTGGTATTTGCCCAATGTCCTTGTCTTAACTAATGGTAATGCCATTTTTTAAATGTATCGAATTTCAGATCTACTACCAAAATTGATTAAATTACGTTTGTAAAAGAGTAAGAGTCATTACCTGTAGTATTAATTAACTAAACAAGTCAAAAGGATTCGTATTTGGAGCGAAAGCTAATTTCGAAAGCCATTGTGGTATAATAGGGTTGTTTATGTTGTGTCTAATTTGATTACTACTAATTTAGAAAGGGTTGAACCAAAGTATACGGTTACACACCTGCGTTTGATTGGTGCTTTGATAGCTGCTTGTTGTAAAACTAACCTACGTGGAAATGTGGCTTTTATTTTAATTAAGTATATTTAAAGGAATTTTAGCTGTCAACCATTGGCTTAGATACGATTAATAATACGAATATAATAGACTGCGGATGGAGAATACCAATTACCCAGGAAATCTATAATGTTTCTATTTTATTTTAAAATTGTAAACATAATGTTTAGAAAGTAAATATCAATCAATGTCGATTGTGTAATTTTATTTAGTTACGGGAATCATGTTGACTATGTTATAAAAATTACAGTCTGTACATCAATGCAACAAATACTTTTGAACTGGGTAAACGTTTATTTAATATCGTCAATGTTCTCACTTGCAAAGATAGCGTTAATTTTAGTTTGTTTACATGTAATGGTTTATTAAGACAACAAACTACAAAGCGATAGACTCTACATATAGAGTAATGAAACTCGAGTGCCTATCAGGCAGAGGTACAACAAAATGCTCAAATAAGAAGTCATAATGGATGGCTAACTTAGGTATTGGATGTTCAATGCTGGAGCCGTGTGTACCATAATAATCGGCGGTGCGCAGACGATGCATCAATTGGTCGCCGCGAGGGGTCGCCACCGTCTTGACACTGACAACCGAAGCAAGGTGACGGTTGCCTTCGTAGATATCGATATTTCATGTTTTCCTAATTAATTTGATTAATTAATATATCTTTTGAAGACGACATCTGCGAGACGAACTTGTTCTTAAAATATGCTTTATTTTATAATGCTTCAACTTTGTTTTGTTAAGTTTAGTTACCTGTTTGCCTCCATACTGGTACTACTGGTAAAGATTCAAAGAAATACATATTTGGTAGTAGATGCTAAAAAAGCGTCGATGGTCGAGTGGTTAAGGTCGTTGCTTGCCATGCGAGAGGTCGCCAGTTCAAACCCCGCCAGGTACCAATGTGTTTTTAAAATTTGAAATTCATTTGTACCATTATTCGACGCTTTAACGGTGAAGGAAACCTGCGAAATTTTTCAACGGTGTGTGAAGTAATATCAGAGGCCTACGGGCGGTTTAAAAACTTTGACACCAGGTTGTTCATCAACCATACGATAAGAAGAAGAAGAAGAACTAGATGCTGCACAATGTGTGAACTACAAATTGTGTACCTAATAACAAAGATCAGTAATTAATTTAATGAATAAGCACTAATTTCGCATCACAATCATTAAAATTAACACAAGTTAGGTATACAATATAATAATTAAATTTCTCAAAACAAAGTTGTTTGTGTGAGATCAGTCTCATCAGTCAATTGTTTGTCACACATCAGTGTCTGTGATCAATATAGCTTTTGAAGACGACGAGACGAGACGAGATTATTTGTATACCTGTAGTACAGGTCACCATTAATTGAACATATTGTTACGATCACGAGAGACCGTGCTAGCGAAATTAGTTTCCTGCGAACTAGGAGTGATCGAGTGCGTTAACTGCGAATAGTTTCAGTGTAATTCAGTGTTTCAGTGTGATTCAGTGTTTTAGTGTAATTTAATGTTCCGTGTTTAGTGTTGTAATTAAGTGTTTTTAAGTGTTTAATTGTGTGATTGTTATTCGACAAATAAATTAGTTGTCTTTTTGTGACTTTTGGCGTATCTTGAATACCCCGTTCCCGCAACAATATTATAAAAAAATATACATTAATATTATCCAATTGATCGAGTGGGTTTACGCCTAAGATTCAAGTATTAGATAGATTGCAGACTGTTGTGTTTTAAGCTGTAATTGCCGTGATGCACATTTTGTAACTTTATGTGCAGCAGAGATATCGACTGTTCCACGATATAAGGACCAGTTAGTACTTATATTGCATGATAATCGATAAACAAATGTATCGGCGGCGCGTCCCTCGCGTCCGATTGGTCCGGCGTAGGCGCAGTTCGGGGAAGCGGCGTACGTCGCATTCCACCGCGCGCATGCGCGAAACGCCGCCGACACCACTCGATCTTAGATAAAGACCACTTATGACATTAACCATGCTTTTATTCCAACAAATTGATTTCGAACATACCTAGAGACTGTATCTGATCCCAATCGCGCCCGGTTCGCCGTCGGAGGAACAAAGATTCAATGTTATCATTTATAAATTGACACGTATCTACAAACTGGTATACCTCACCGGAGAGTTGATCGATAGCTTCACAATGAGATATAATATAGTGTATTGATAAGACATCAATCGGTTGTGGGGCGAGTTCGTCTTGACGCACGATCGGTATTCTATGGAAAGGTCACGAGCGTGAAATCCACAGCGATGACAAACACACGACTATATTATACTCGTCACAAAGAACCGTTTAGACATCGGAACGATTTCTATGATTACGTTTTATTTTTCAGTAAGCATTGAATTTGAAGCTACTGAATGAGCTTGTTAAATGCTTGTCGTTTTTTATTTAAACCTTTTTATTGATACCATATTTGGGTAAACGCACTTAGTTTAATGTTTTTCAGGTAGAGCTGTAAATCACAACATTTTGTTAAAAGATTAACAGTTGATTAATTATTTTGGTTATGATGGTCATAACTTCAAATACCTACTAACAAGGCAAGTGTAACGGTGCAACTAATAAAGACTAAGATATTATTATGTGCATAAATTCGACACATATTTCCAAATCTTAAATGAACCTAGCCGTAAGACATACTACTGGTTAGTATAATGTAACAAATAAATAAAATAAAAACGAGATAAATATTAGGAAACCATAGTCCTGCCGAAACAGGTTGAACAATTATTACGCTAGCTGTTATTGTGATCAAGATAACCGATTATTAATCGCCGCTAATTACTGCTGGTGTTATTTCGACCTTTATCTGGACACCATTTACCTACGAGGTCCACAAAAACTTGTAAAAAAACCGTGAAGAAAGGCGCGACGGTACCCCTGTTCGGTCGCGGTTTCACCTGTCCATTGTTTGGCTGGCGGCTGTTAAACAAAAGCAGTGTGGACACCCTTACGTTTTGCTTTTCTATCACTTTCTAAAAAAATGGGCTAGAAACCCAAGAAAGATGGCAATTTTGTAAAAAGTATTGATTTTAGGCAAAGGTTTTTTGTTTATGGCTCGAGTATAGCTGTTTTTTTAACGGTTTTATTTGAAGTTGATTAACGAAATCTGACAATAACAGTGGTTAAGCTGTGAAAATAAACCAGCAGTGAATTCAGTGACACAATATGGGTGAACGATGAAGAGTACATTATGTTCGAGAATTGATAAGAACACCAATTTAGTCTCTTCTTTTCTTAGAAAAAAAAAAACGGTAAATATTACTTTTCCAATTTTTACATTAGCTCTTAGTAGCACTAAAACTACCAATAAAAAATATTTTTGGCTTTAATATTTCCATTAAATAAAAACCTGCATCTTTTCTTAAACGTCTTGTTTGTGTAGCAAACGGCTGTATCAGGCAACACCGATAAAAGGGTTCAAACATCACAGTTTTGGGGATAATGGCCGGCGTCGCGATAAATCAAATCAATAATAACCGCACTTGCGGAGGCTTAGATTATCGCCGTAATGCCTGGTTGAGGATTGTGCAAGGTGATTTATTGTTTTTTTTATTCGCCATAAATGGTTGCGTACTCTTTGATGTTGATCTACCTACGAATTAAGTTCTAACGTTTGACACAATAATGGGTGATTTGTGAAGGTTTTTCTTATAATCGAGCGGTGCCGACCGTGAAGTGTTTGTTTATTAAATTTGACTTACATCGGTGAATTGGTGATTTAACAACAATAAAAACTACACCGTTGTCACAACACGAGAAAATCTACGAGTAGAACTGATATATATTAAAATAAAAGTAAGTCAATCTTGAGATAACCAAGTAACAGCATTTTGATGCGCAAGTTCCGATCCCGTGGATCTGCCTTTTACCTGTTCGCACTAACAACAAAACAGTTTGCACTAACGTGCTATCAGCAGATAGAGGAACTGTCCAGATCTAAATTTTTTTTTTCTAACTTTGAGTAGGTAGGTATTCAGATTTGCAAAACCCTATGGCCCCTTGAACACTTGCACAGGTAATAAATAGATCGAACGTGAATTAGCGACAAGAGAAAGCAGTTCCAGTTTCCCTGGCACCTCCCGAGAGCGGAACGGATGCGTCGTCTGCGGCGGGAGCCCGCGATAAATCCCGGGCTCGCCGCCGGCGCGGGATTCGGGAGCCATCAATCATTGCGGAGCAGCGACGTCGCTGGAGGTTCCGAGCCGCAGACGAGTTATATGACAGAGAACACGTTTTAGTAAAGCCGTGCTATCTGGTCAAAATAGCATTAGGCTTTTATACAAGCTTAATACTGGAATATGCACAGAGTTCGAAAGTGATCGAGGTATAAAGTACACTATTATGAAAGAAACATACTAATTTTGACTAATATGGCTGCTTAAGCTATGAAATATTGTAGAGTTTTGATTCCGCTGATATTAGTTGAGATAATTTCATTATACGGTTATTCGATCGAAAGCTAACAAAAGTATGATAGGACACATTATTATACACCGTGAAATTTGAGTGGTTAGTTTCCCGTGGCAGGACGATTTGCCTTTAGTAATACTATCGAATCATGCAAATAATTCCAGGAAAAAAAAATATTTTTTTTTTCAAATTTTCTAAATAATAATTTTCCAACTCGAAAACGAGAGAAGCTATAGTTCCTTAATAAGATGTGACGTAATCAGGTACTGCTTGCCGCATGAAATCGATGCCTAAAGCTAAAGAAGCTCTACGCCCTAAGTCATAAAGCGGTTCGAACGTGCTATCGAGTTTCGGTTATACCTTTTGTTAAAACGGGCATTTATTGATTTCAATTAAAAATAACTGCACAAATCTATTGTGCTACTAAGGTAGAATCATTTTACTGCGGGAAAACAACCACTAAAATTTCACGGTGTATATGATGAATGTTGTAAGGTATCTAATGTCAAAAAAGTATCGCTGTAAAAAATCTGAGTTAAGATAAATAAACAACAGATAAAAGTATCTTGTTTCTACGTTTATGTTTTACTATTTTCCATAGTAAGTACCTAGTTACCTATTAATTGAAAGTCTCTAATATTGCATCGTTACGAAGTCTCTACGGGCTTCATTACTCTACGCAATATTCTAACGACCTCTTATTAAAAGCTTCGTAGGATGTCAGACACGGTCTTTGATGCATGATAACTAAAGGCGAAGTTACATTAAATCAGCTTGCTTGCACTGCAGCCGTAATTCACTTAATTTCACTTACTTACTCCGCGAAATTGGCGTAATACCAACCCATTAGGGTTTATAAACATCATTCAATTCTCGCCCTTGCTCGAATGATAAATGATCGATTGAGACCGGCGTAAGACTCCGATTTATTTATTCCCTTTGCCTTACGATTTCAATTACAGCGGAGTTCACACGGCCTCGATTTCAGGTGTTCGCTGCTCTCAATGCCTTTGGCGTAAAGGTCGCTAAATGATAAGTTGCCGTTGAGAAACAATATGCGAAACGTTTACGGTGTGGTTTTGTTTGTATTGACACGCGAAAAATTATAAAGTTGCGTGCCCACATAATGTGTTGCCGGTTATTAAAAACATAAAAGTAGCGTGTCATCGTGGTGCCGTGGGAGATTAACAAGCTGTTAAAAGATTTTTGTCTTATACCTGTTCATAGGAAGTCGGGATGGAGAATGGAATACAATATTGGTGGATATTCAATGAAACAGGTGTGAACAGCCTTCTGAAAAAAATAAGTTAATACAATTTTTAGACTTTCGCGTTCCATTACACTAAATATTTGTCTTGTCGGGCAGTAAATAGCTATGTATTTGCTACTCCTAATAACGCGTGAAGACCCATAAAGACAAATATTTAAAGTTAATACAACTCAAAATATAGATAATTTCCTACTCCGGAACAGTTAATAAATATGTAGAATAAAGTAAGACGAAAGATTTAAGAATACTTATGTGAGACCGTAATTGTTACGTGTGTTTTGCACCTTTAAGTAAATTACATTGAGTATAAAATGGATGAATCAAACATCTCATTGCATTGTCTAAAACTTTCATATTACTTTATGGGTTATAACGAACAGATTTGTCAGCGTTTATAAATGTCGGAGCAGATTGCACGAATAACAAAAGGTAATACAAAAGTCATTACGGTCAAGAGAATAGCGCTAAAGAGTGCTATTTGTAAGCTTGCCCAGCAAATGCCTCCTTTTGGCTTGTGCTTTTGATTGATCTCTGGATAATACTCACCATCTGGTCTTGTTGACCCTCAAACTCACTAAACTGGACCTTATTGTGCTATCTGTAGACTTGAATTCACGTGAGACTGGGTTGTCTAATTAATTAACGTGCCTTTTAGACGAGTTTGTACTTTATATGTGGAGCTAAAGGTTCAAATTGGTTATCAGATATTCGTATGTATGTCAGGTGAGTGTGAAATCAGTGCACGACTGAAATACTAGCCTCGAGGTGGCGATTAGGGTGTAGAAGCTTTAGCTTTTATAGACTTTCTTAGATGTAGACATGCCAATACATAAATTATCTCTCGAGTCCAAAATATAAGAATATGTGGAGAATCATATAAAATTACCTATTGTATGCTGAATATGTGCCAAATCACATAGACAAAACACTTAGACCACTTTAACATGCTCACACTAAGGCAACGTAAGGAGCAGCTTTCTTTGATGTTCTTGTATAAACTTCTCAATCACAAGGTGGATAGTCCGTCTCTCCTTTCACAGGTCAATATATTAGTTCCCAGAGTAGCAGCACGTCCACATAATTATAAACCATTCTCAATACCGCTGAGGAAAAACAATTACGGTAGTTCTTCTCCTATTTGCTCAATGTTTCAAAATTACAATATGGTATTTCAAAGTAGCGAGGTAGATATTTTTTGTAATAATATTTCCTTTTTCAAAAAGTGTATTCATAATTTTTGTAAAGAAAATTTTTAGTTTTTAGTGTTTAGGCTTTAGCTTTAGCCATAGTTTAGATATAAGTCTTAGTTTAATAATGTTTTTTTTTTACTGAAATGTTGTGCATACCTATAATTAAGATGCATATAAACGTAACCCCCTTATATTTGATTTTTGTAACAGTGTATTTCTAATATGTATTTAGTTGGTAAGCTTTATTAAATAAATAAATAAATAAATAAGAATAAATCATACATTTCTTATTGATGACTGTTATTATGTGACTAATTCTTATACGATAATGATTTTCTAATACGAATATTATTTTTATTATAGGTAAGTTTTTTTTTTCGAAGTGAAATAAAAAGACGTATGTTTTGTCAGTTCGTTACTTTCATATGGCCACAAATTATCCAGATCCGTAAGAATGAAGGAGTTACCTTATGGCACTAAATGTGTTTGTTATTTTGTCCTACAGGCACTTATTAGGGGTCTTTGGCGGCGGCCCTGCGGCCCTCGTCCCATACTCAGCTGTTTATCATTGCAAATTGTTCAACGCACCTGATGACCGTATTCAACTCAAAATGAGGGTTAGGGCGAAATATTTCATGCTGTGTACATACTTAAATTATAGGCATAGTTTTATTGCTGTGTTTATTTTTAAATTGTAACGTATTCCAAATTTTAGTTTATCAAAAAGTTTAGTCTTCCGTACGAATAGGCTTCTCATATGCAATATAGGTAGCTATTATGTGTTCTGAGAACCGTTTGTCATGATGCAGTTTATTATTATACTTTCTATGAAAATAGTTTTGTCTCTCTCATCTCATATAAAGAGCGATTTCTAATTACTATTGCATATTGTATCGGTATTGAATACTAACTAAGGTGATTTAGTTCCATTCCTAGCGCATGTATGTGTATATGAAGGTCTTTTAAGACCATATTTTTTGTTAACAATTGTAAAAACGCATAATCCATTGTCTTACTTACTCCAGGTATACTTAGATGCAAATAGAATAACAGCAACGAATAAAGACGTTAGATCGCCGCCTGACCCGAGGTCAAACCAACAAAAAGGTTTCGCAACACTGCTCGGTGCTATCGATAATGAGTCGATTAATAAAGCTCCAAAGCAAACGCTAGTCGGCGCGGGCATAAATCGAACAGCATCATCCTGTCGATACCGACTCGTGCGCACGAACATCGTTGAATTACACCTCTATTTACTGTCAAGCTTAATTCCTTGCTCGTGTCGTTGGAAAGTTCATAGCCGCTTGGTCGCCACTCGGTTTATGACGGTTTGCATGGTTTCATATTACATGATAAAATAACTCTTCTTTATGCCTAGGTTCTAGGTTCGTGATAAGACAAAAGGTGGATGCGAATCTTTGAGGCCTACTGATAGGGACTTGAATCAATAAGATTATTTACAGTGGGAGTAATGTAAGTACTTAACATGCAGTCATTAATATATCTATGGTAAATAATATGACAAATTTACGTGCATTTTAATAAAAATTACGTCTTTTTGACTGCTAGTTGGAACAGTAGGTACGGTTCCAAGAGTCGTGGGTTCGATTGATTTTCACCCGGGAAAATATTTGTGTGACGAACATCGATGTTTGTTCTATGTCTGGGCATGATATTAAATATATTGAAGTATATTATACCACTGTTATCTCTGATAACTTACATCGGAATCAGAACAATGTAGGTATGTGATTTTGGCTTGTCTGATATTTATTTATTACTAGTGACCCGCCCTCGCTTTGCTTAGGGTAAATTTTACATACAAAACTTCCTTAAGAATCACTCTATCTATTTAAAAAACCGCATCAAAATCCGTTGCGTAGTTTTAAAGATCTAAGCATACATACGGACATACAGCGAAAGCGACTTTGTTTTATACTATGTATTGATATATTATATAAAAAATATTCAGCAATGAAACAGTTATATTGTGGTCCTTTTATAATTTAACTAGCTGTGCCAGCGACTTCGTTCGCGTTACCCCCATTTTTTTACACATTTTCCATTGTATCTTTGCTCCTATTGGACGCAGCGTGATGTTATATAGCCTAAAACCTTCCTCGGCAAATGGCCTATACAACGCAAAAGATTTTTCAAATCGAACCAGTAGTTCCTGAGATTAGCGCGTTCAAACAAACAAACAAACTCTTCAGCTTTATAATATTAGTATAGATTTACAATACTAAAAATCGACTTAATCATGTTATTATTACACCGCGATTGACATCACGACTTTTTTAGATCAAGATATACCCTGAGGTCACATCGATGGATCACTTTTCGCGTTTGAAAAGTTATTAATTAGGCAATTTCTTCTGCAGGCTATAGCAATTACTGGGCCGACTCAAAAGTGGATGTGTAAGGCACTTATTAGTCAAGTGTGAAACTCGTCTGGTATGACGAGCGATTAGTCACCGCGGTATAATTTAGGCTTAGCGTCGAGGCGGGGTCGCTTGTTAGGCTCACTTGTTGCGCGGGCGCAGCGGCCCGCTCGGATTATCAGCTCGAATGTATGGAGAGAATATTCGTTTTTCGTAAATAAAATTGTACGAAACCCCTCACGAATCAGTAGATTCAATTTGTGACAAGCTGTTCTTTAAATACAGTAAATAACATATATACGAATTGAGAAGCCTTCTGTTTTTTGAAGTAGATTAATAAAATATAAATAGAAAAAAGAAGACATAGCCCTCAAAAACTAAGCATTACCACCTACATTTAATTTAGATCAAACTTTGAGCTCTACGGTTTACGAGTAGAAGTTGTGAAATTTATTATGATGACATGAACACCTGCGTATTTTAAAATCTAGTCTTGTTACTAAGAAAAATGGGTTGTTACAATATGACAAAGGGGAGCGATCTGGCGATCCCTTAAGACAATTTAATTGTCTAGGCTCTACATATCTACATCTACACTAAATTATAAAAATGAAAGATTATTTTTGTATGTTTGTAATGAATAAACTCAAAAACTACTGGACCGATTGCAATAATTTTATCACCATTAGAAAGCTGCCTTATTCAGAAGTAACATAGGCTATATAATATCACGCTAGTTCTTATAGTTGTGGAGTAGTAACCGAAAATGTTTCAAAAACGGGGGAAAAGTATCGTTTCTGAGGCCTTCCGTGGCGTGCGCTGAGCATATAGTTAAAGTTATACAAAAATGCTCTATGGATGAATTGTTGACGAGCCGCTAGTTTAAAATATCTTATTTCCTTGATCTCAAAAAAGAAATATATTACAGGCAATGGAATAAAAGTCATCGACAATTCTCAAAAAATATTTGTAAAGCCTCTTCCACAGTTCTCTCACGAGAACCAGACATTAACAGATCGCTGACCATTTATTTACATTAGCACCATTTCTTTATCAGTTTATCACTGATTGTCTCGAGGTTGTATTGAGGTATAACACACAGACCGTTGATAAATAGCCGATGACTAAATGTAAATACGATTGAGCTTTTGTTGAGGGACCTCGCGCGCCGGACGCTGCGCATGAACACCTTTGTATACGAATAAAATATCTTAACGCTATCATTCAGGCGGTACTGCTTACATTTTGACAGCGTAAAAAAATGATCTTATTAATGAATTAATAGGCACGGACTGCGGCTGTGAAAATAAGCATTGATCTAACGATCGGTTTCTTAAGCGGGTAGATATAATAACGGCTTTGTTTCGACAAGTTGGTAAGTTAAACAGGGTCCACACATTTAAATTATTTTTAACGCAATATGTTTTTTCTTTTAATCTTTCTTGAACAGGTAATGCATTCCAGTAGAACAGGTTAAGTGGATAGCTGAATGTTTATTGCTGCTGTAGTAAGTTGTTTCCATGTGCAAACATAATCATAATAATTCTATGATCACGCAAAGTGCCCTCAGAGCATCTTCACGCAAATGCAATTTTGAAATATCTTATTTATTTCAAAACTATCTCAAGTAAGATTATCCTCGTAATTTGATTCGGATGATTTTGTTTCTTATTCGAAAATATTATTTTTAAAGGCACAATAGTTTTCATAAGGCTTTTTTATCAAATGTGAAGCATAATTATATTCGACGAAATAATAGGATCTTGATACGGTCATGAAAAAAGCCTTTTTGATAGTCACACATTACATAACCACATCTACCGATGACAAGATTACAAAACGCAAGAATTTTGATAGAGCGACCCCTTTGACTGAGTAGATGCATCATAAATATGAATTAGTGGGTCGCGGGCATTCAACACGGAACCACCGCTGTGTTCTTTTGTGTCCGATTCTATTAACTCCTACAGAAGTTCATAGTATTTTTTTTATTGCCGGTGACACCTTTTGTTGCGCTAGAAGCCCTTGTTATTATGAACTCCTCGAGTGTCCCTTGAGTCGTTGATTGTATTATGTGAGAGTATTTTGACATATTGCCTAGTATTGTTTAGGCTTTTTTGATGTCGTAAATTACATCAGGAGCAAGCGTGCTTGACGAGGATTCAATTGTGTGATTTAGGATTAACTTGATGGTTATGATTTATGTGAAGTACCTTTTGTGAGGTTGTTCCATTAGGGTCAACTGAGAATTTCTTCAGACACATTTTTTACCATTTTTGGAATTCTCCCACTGTATGCCATGTCAACTGCGAATCGTGTATGACAAATTAGGCTGGCTTTGATTAGAATATAAAATGATTTATATTTTTTCTAAAGTCTCTTGCTGCTAAAGTTGTGTGTGTGTGCTTGTAGTCATAGCAAAAACAATTAAACTAATTAAAAATACAGATATACCTAAATAAAAAATTCTAAACTCTACTACATGTTCATATTCCAAAACGTATTACGTTCTTATTAAAAAGAAAAAATATTACTTAAATGTAGTATAGATTTAGGTACCTATACTACATTTCTAATAGTAAATATAACAACCTGTGGGGCTACCATGAGTTTAAAACTTAAGTTTTCGATAGCCAGCCAACTCATGGTAGGTTCTTTGGTTATATTAAGCTGTGACGTTTGATTCAAGCTCTCTATAATTTGGAAACTTTTACTGATATTAGAGTCGTGGGACAAAAAGATGTTAATCATACAAATATTTGTCCCAGGCGGGGATCTAAGCCACGGGTTTGATTCCCACATCTTGTAGCTTGAGCTATCCAATGCTTCTTCGATCAAAAAACAAAGTAACACTGACAATCTTCAACAATCAACATAACAATCTTACTAAGACGAAAATTGTAGGTCAATCTTGATGTTTAACTGATCAAACCTTGTCCTCAGCTTATTAGGATTCAGTGGCACTCCCGGCCACAATGTGTGGACAGGTGACAAAGGAGGCGGCGGGTCTTTGAGCGGCGAGCGCGACGAACAAGTGTGGTAACCGATTGAGGAGTGCCGGCGGCACAGTGGAGTCGCACAGTAGCGGGCTTCCGTGTCACCGCCATCCGTGGGCCTTCGGGATGGAACAGCCAGCTTGTTAGCTCAGCTTGAGAGAGTACTGTGAATCAGTCTACAGCTTTTGACATGGACACGCTCATATCTTCATTTTGGATGTTGAAATCGAGCGAAAGACTGGTAGAGATGGTAAGGTTTTTTATTTACAATTAATTATATCTAAACGTTGAACAAATCTGCTCGATTGACTTATTGTATCGTAAACATGCCGAAGAAATTATTTTATTTCTTACTTATTGCCAGCTTCTTTGTCTAAAATATGATGTCATCTTAGTCCTACTTACGTACGTACTTACTTATTTTATAGACATAAAAGCATTATCAAAATTTACAATTGCCTAGTGCTTACGATTACCTGCGCGTATACCAAAAGAATAGAGTAAGTGAAAAGTAAATTGTATGTAGGTAAGCATATGAAAACGTTTCACACTTCCGTGACAGCATTTTGTAAAAACATTGTTTAACATAATAAGATTCAACCTACATTTCAAGCAAGCAGCTTTTTAAAAATTGCTCTTTTTATATAAAGAAAACACAAAAATAGAGACAATATTTCAGTATTTAAGTTCAAAAATTATTTAACGTTTCTATGTTATACCGAAAAAACTAGATCTATGTTGAGTGTTATTGTTATTTGGACATAATAACTTGTGGCGAGCTGCACATAAGCCACGGTAAACAATTAGCATAATTTTAAAACTCTATTCCTTTGAAATGCTCCGACTTACCGGTTCGTACTACTTTGAACTGACATTTGCGGCAAAGACTAAACTTGTTTTACAAAATAATAATATGACTAGAAATAGTTCAAAAAGATATTTTTGCAGTAAAGTAAACGAAATAAGGTAATAGGTACGTAGAATTTATTTATTACACAATTATATTTTATGACCTAGTATATGCATTTTAAACCAGAGTTTATTTATATCGAGAGTTGTTACGAGAAGGTACCTACAATTAAAACACACAAATGCAATAAAAATCTACTTACGTCTCTGTATTTACTCACGCGCAGTTTACATAGCAGTTAAATGCACGTTTACGGCATAATCGTAATGTATCGTGGCATCAACAGGCGTGTTATGTACGGCCGTAGCCCCCTAATGCCTACCCATTGGTGAGCATTCACCGAGCATTCCCCTGCCAGCAATTAACCGTTTATTGCCAACCTCATTGGTTCGCCGCACAACGCTTATTTCAAAGACAGGAAGCAACAAAATGGCATTCACAGGTAAAGAATAGTCTTAGTACATACTTTAATATATATGCAGCTTAGTAAATGTGGTCGTTGAAAGAAAATTGTAGGAAGTAAAATGACGGCAGTACTTATTGAGTAATGCGTATGTTATGATGTTTTTTATTCTGTATTGAAATCAAATATGAATGAATATTTTTAGTAGCACACACAGAAAATAATAATTACAATAAAGTAGGTACAGATGCGTAGGCAATTACTGTTAGTTTAAAAGACTTCATCGATTTTCAATATTCTATAGATATGTATTAATAAAATTTGTGTTTTATTGTTACCTAACAACAAAAACGATTCGATGTAATACCTATGAACTTCCTGTATTTTATTTACCACCCAGAAACTACATAGACGGAATTATTCCTTATAAAGATCACTAAGAAATCTTGATCGTTAAATTTTAACGCTACCTATTTAACTCTACCACGTACAGCAATCGTTTATTACGTGCAATTAATAAAAGCTATCATTAACTTACATCTCGAACGGTATTTACTTACGACTAATTAAAAACAAATTACCCAAACCGTCAAATTTTAATTTCTCCGTCGGAATGAAACGTATTTTCACATCGTATATTAAAACAATGGCTACTGGCAGTTGCGCCATGCTTATCTGGCACATCAGTAAATGCCTTTCTTTGGAACGTCGAAGTTATATACAATTTTAATTTTCACGTCCGTCCATTATAAATGGGCCTTTTAGAGACCTTAGTTTAAATACAGCCTGCAAACTTTTGTAAGTTGGCCGAAGGTCAGTGATAGCTGGGGTTAAAACTCCCCAAATTACTTATGCTGGTTGTTTGTGAGTAAAGTGGCATTAGATATGGGTGATGATTGTCACGGCGTGCCCACACAAGGATGGGCCTCTATAATGGGGATTTAATTACAGCAGTGTAAACACATCACCCTTATACATTTTGTTTTAATGAAACTTCATTGTGGTCACAATCGTACACATAGCATTTCTTGTAATGGAGTTAAGTCAGATTGTCATAGTGAAGTTTTAATCTGAATATGTTCTAAAAATTAAGTAGTAAACTAACTAATCCATTTTCAATAGTAGCTTTAATGAAATTAGGTGTTATTTAGTAAACTTACAAGCTTTAGATGTCTTTGTAATCTTGCAGATGAATATGGGTAGTTACAAACCAACCCGCCCTTCAGACAGGTGTTTGAATCAGTTTAGATTATTTTAGTCAAACCGGATCCTTCAAAATTACTGGGCGCCTTGGGACTCGTTGTTTTACAATTCTAACTATTCGGCATCAACATCGCAAGGTGTGCATTTGAATATGATTAGCAGCTTGTCAAAAATGACTTAGGGCTCTAATGTATTCAAATATAATCAGGGAAGGGTTTAACTTATCAATTATTATAATAATTTAAAAGAACTTGCATTAGATTATTCCAAGTTAAGTCAGTCGAATAGTAACTTTAATTGAGTAGATCGTATCGAACGAGGGCAGACTCAAAAATATTCCTGTCTCCATCTTTAAAATTTTAAAAATATAATATTGTAAAGGAAATGTGTTGAAAACTTAGAGCTTACTAAGTTTCCTAACTGACAGTTATGTGAAAATTGTATAAATTATATTGAAATTATTACAAAAGTGTTTAAAACGTTCTGTCAGATAATGTTTGAATACTTGTACAACGCTTAATCTATAAAGAAATACCGATACCTGATGTAGATCAAGATAGGATAAGTAACCCCACTAAATAGCTACAAATGTCTCCGATACCGAGGGGTGCTAAATCGTCCAGACGACGAATTAACATATCTGTTTTGTTTTGCATAATTACTTGCATTAACAGAATGAAATGTGCCATCAACCCTTTGAGTATTTTACTTCAAGACGGCGAATGTGGAAGCTTTTACAGGACAGAAGCAAGGAAATTTCAATTAGTGTAACTATCGACATTTAGATTCGATGATTATGCTAAGTTTACCTGCTTAGCAGTTATAGGAAGCTTCATTACTGGTCATCACTTAGCTTTCCGTATTGATAGTCAGTATTTCTCTGCAAGCTCAATCAATCAGATAATGACAATAATGCAATAATTTTGTATCAGCCATAAGAATAAGACTCTTCTTCTACCTAAGGATATATTAAACATTGCAATATTTGGGTTATTGATCGTGCGATCATATTTTATGAAAGTTAAAAAACACAAATAAGTTTCGCAACCATCCTGCCGGTATTAGTGCTCTATTGTGTACGCTGGCGTTTTTGTTCGTTATCTTAAACACCTAATCGTTGGTTTGATAAATATGAACACGATTTTGGTTTGGAGCGCTCAAATTATTTAATTTTCTACGAGGAGGATATAATAAGCCTTCGTGATGCAATTTAGACCTTGAACTTATACTGTTTCGACTGGAACGATTTGCCTGTTTTTTTCATGGCTAATGCAATTGCGAATCGTCAAGCTCGCTTTTGTTGGTAATTTACAATGTGACACTGTCATTAAATGTGGCAGGTACGGTGTCGTTCGTGTCGGCTCATCAAGATAGCGGGCGCAGTCAATTGTCGGGAGTGCACTTTGTTGTTGCATCGCTATCACGCTCGTCAGCGGAGTGTCCCCGTGACACGAGTGCGTGACCTGATAGTAGATAGCGCTCATCATTATTAGACAGCACAACTATCCATCAGGGGAAATATTTACGTGCATGTAGGTAATTGGAAATCGTGATTCAATTGTTTATTTTCTCCAGTCAAGAAAGCTATAGATATCTGAGTAGTCCAATAAAAGCGGGCACTTAAAATCAAAAACAATCGTTTTCTCTATTGGAATTCATTCTAACATTAGTATGTCTGAACCAAAACAAACATAATTCGTATTAAATAAACAAATGAAGAAAAACAATCTTAGAGAAAGTAATTGTGCTCTTGTAGAGATGCTCAACAGAGTTTAAGTTTTAGTTTATTTTGTACAAGCGAAGGATTCGCGTATTCTCACGCTTGTGTATATTATAAGCCGGTTGCATTGGTGCTTCGAGGCTTGTGTTCCCACGTCACTATTTGTACAATGAAGTAAATTTTACAACAAAGAGGGCTGTCTTTAATCTTAATGTAATATTTGTGCTATTTACTAAAAAAAGGATAATGGTGGTGCTACCAAAATTTTGGCAAAGATCAATAAAATTGTCGTTTCATTTCAATGATTTTTGAAGATCTGCCAAGGAGAATAGATTTGTGAAATGTATTAGTGAGATTTTATATTAAGTAAAACTGAAATCTTTGTATTTAGTTACAATGTGTTTTTAAATGTAACTTGAATTTTCAGAAAATTTTACTTCACGTATTTGTAACAAGCAATGTAATTTTTATGTTGGATATATTGCATGATACAATTATAACATGAAGAAAGTTTGAATTGCCGACAGATCCGCAATTTTGTGTAAAGCCAATTTATAGTCATTGGTGCTTAGTGCAACAAAGTAGCTGCGCTTGCTGGCTCGCCTATTGCAATAAACTTTCTCGAACTCAGGTACTTTAAGTATTCTAGTTTATTTTTTCAGATCAAAGTAACATAATTACTCGCATCTCAGTTCTTACATAATATTTTGATCGTTGAGCTATTATTGCAATTAAATTAAAGACTCTGAATTTTCAAAGAATATTAAATTAATTTCGAATAACATTTGAATATAATAATCATAACGTAGTTTTCAATGTTATCTAAATACATCTGGAAAATGTATAGATATATTCATTAAAACACTTACCTACTGGTACAGTGTACATTTCTGCTGCCTAATTAGAGCAAATACATACCGATTAGCATAGGTTTTGGGAATAATATACACATTACTCACGTCTTAATTAAACGTTTATGCATTCAAATGTACCTTTAACGGCTTCATTGTTAAAAAACAAGATTAATAGTGTAGTTGTCATATGCAAATGTCATATCCCCCGCGCGCGTATCTAGCGCATCACATCACGGCTCCCATCGTTCGTCTTGTTTAAAATTCGCCCGTCGCGGCACCGATATGCAAATGCGGCGCGACATTCGAATACAAAAAGCTCGAGCGCGGTGGCAGCGAGTAAATCAATCGATCAACGCCGGATATAGTCGTTCGAATACGTCTTCATTGTGTTCATTAACGTCGTCGCGGGAGCCGACCACACCTGCCTCCGATATGTCCGGCATTCCGCAAAAAGCGGCAATGCTTAGCTGTTGCGATTTGCGGGGAGGGCGCGCTTTGCAGGGTGATGATTCATTTGAAGTGTGCTTCCGATGATAGCCACACATCGATACTAATATTTAAGTGCACACATAACCCTGTCGGGCGGTCTGTCTGTCTGTTTGTTTGTCGCGGTTTCTAGGTTGGACTGAACTGCTACAAATCTAAATGAAATAAGGAACAATACATTTCTAGAGCCCGAGTTACTTTTTACCGAATCCGATATAAGGGAGTAATGTATTGCGCGCGACTTGACACGAACGGAGTCGCGGGCGGATTGCTTGCTAGTGTCTGATTGACTTGTTTTACTTTTATCAAGACTTTAGTCAGAGGTCCTGCTTTGGATTGGTACTTGGTTAAATGAGTCAACATGGTTACGTAAAATATGCGCCTAGGATTCCCATGCAACACAATCTTTTAATCTCGTAGAGACATGTTGGTGGACTGGTGCCAGTCTGGTGGTAATATTTCACTATTTTAAAACCTAGGTTATTTCCAAATTATTCACTTCATTTAGTACCCAGGTAATCAGAGAATCCATCGTAATAATACATTAACGTCTAGAAAAAACGAACCCAAAAAATATTCCGTGTGCCTTTCTCGCGGCGCTATTAGATTGGCACCGTTAAGCTATTATGCCGTTTAAACACCCTAATTAGGCAGAGATCAATCGCCGTAACCACAAAGGCTTCATCTCGCATCGCTTACCGACTTTTGTGTCGTAAACTCGCAGTAAAAATGGTATTTTTTAATATTACCAAATTGTTTGAGGTTTTGCCTTATGCCAGGAACATTCTTAAGGAACAATAACAATAATGACAGATCATTATCGGGCATGTTATAGCTTTTTCTCACTTCTGATAGCAAAAAACCCGTGAAATTAGGCAATATAGTATTTATTATGTTTTACCACAACGGCGCCAACCCAGAAGCAGTTAATAAATATTTTATGGTCTGCACAAGTATCATCAAAAGTTCTTCAACGTTAAGAATATGAACGAAGATTTTTTTATATAGAATAAACATCAATGATTTGAAACTGGTTAGAAATAATACTCCGTATAGTTACATAATTTTTTCCTTTCTTGCCGTATATTATTCGTACTAAATAACGGCGACCCAATAAAATATTAAACGTCCTTTTATAAAACCCCGCTTTAGCCGATTTGTAATTGTATGCTATTGTATGGAATTTTTAACATTTGTTAAAAGGAGGCCATTACACAGCCAAGCATTTATTTCACAAGTGTTCATTGCTAATTTAGCTCCCACGGTAGTAACTACTTATATTATGTAAAATGGGTCATACAATTAAATTATCTCGTGCAATATTGTAAGCGACGGTTAGTATTTTCACAACAATGATGGCTACATTTGTTCATTGAAAGCTCTTTAAAAAGCGTACAACCACAAACCGCACGAGCTTCCTTTTATTTGTTCTGATTTTCGTTTGTTCGTTTCGCAAGTTTTCGGTTATGTTTTTGTTCTTTCACAACAAAAACAAGCGGAAATTATTACGATTTCAGATCGAATTTATGGAACAATTTCTGAATTGTAATATTTAAGTTCCAAGGATTTCTCAGCATAAACAAGGTTTGGTTATTTTTTTGGATTTGGAATTGGTCTGTTAATTCTCGTTACCAAAGACTTCAAAATCAATTGATTGTCATGAGAGAAAAAGCAAGTGTCAATAAATATAATGGAAAAAAAGAACATTTTATGTCTCTAACGTCACACCATCATAAAATTTAACCACCAACGACAGCAGCTCATTGTTTAGAAAATAAACCTTATTAAGGTGCGCTATCTCGGCGTACGTACGTGTACTTGTATTTATGGGAACAAGTGCTGCTTTTAATCCGAGCGCTGGCGGGTAAGCCATAAACGTAGTCAACCGTCCATTTTCCCGCTATCGGGCTACAGGCGGCGGACACGCAGCCCGAACCTTCTTCAACTAACTACATCGCCTTAAGCTCCAATAGCTTTCGATACAAAACCAACCATGCTAAGCCTTGTTAAGGTACACTTTAGCTTGCATCTAAAATGTGTGTTAAGCTACGCTATGGCGGCTGTTAATGTATTAACATAACGACCCGCGCGCCCCTTAACGCAGCATGCTTGGTCACGCTGCCCCCTCACGTTGGTTGCAATTTCCATGGCGGGGCTTTTCGTGAAAAGTGTGCGCGTCCGCAGAAAAATGTCACAGCGTGTTGACAAATACCTATTACTTTTTCTATATAAAGAGTTCAAAAACAATGGCCTAAGGAATGTTAGGGACTCTTTCTAAAATTCAACTTAACTTCGCTGTTTCCAGTATGTTAACCTACTATGAATGTCCAGTGTCCACGGTAAAATATAAGAAACCCAATACGATTTCCATCACTACGGTTTCAGAGCTATCTGCTATCTAGCGACTTAATTTGTCAATAATGGCTGAATTGGCAGTGCCATACATACTTGCAATTTCGTAAAGCTCAATCTCTTCTCTGCCCTTGTTATAGTACGGCTGAAAGAAATTGAACAACTCTAATTTCTGGAACAACGTACCTATAACTCACAAGACTCACATGTTGCGAAGACTCTACAAAGTTAAAGGACTGTCAACTAGAGAATATTTTGTCAATGGACTTCATCCAGCATTCAGCCTATTGTAGTTTATTCATAAATTATAAGAGATGTATCTTACACAAGATTAGTGTTGACTTGATTATTAAGATTTTACAAAAAATTTTTGGCCGTAAAAGTAGTAGAAACAGACATTTTTACAGGAGCTCTCTCGAATTTCATACGGGAGGAATTGAAGTGTATTTTACCCGCATTATTATTTTACGTTTATGGAATTATGGTTAATATTGTAGTCCACGATAAAAACCATACAAACAAAGTTCCATTTACTGCGCCATGTAAGAATAATTGTTATTTTCTAACATCGCATGCCACAACGCCACCCCAAAACATACATCAGTTGTGTGTCGCGGCGCAAAACTCGCATTTCACGTAAATCCAATTTGTGCGGGCGGCCCGAAAGGGCGACTCGTGGCTGGCCGTAATTATTCACGTGTTATGACATCTCATTAGCATATAATCGGTGAGGCAGTCCCCGATGCGTGAGGCAACGGCGAGGCAATCGTAGGCCATTCACACGAACACCAGACCCTATCTTGATGGAAGCCGGCCTATGAAAAAGCGGCCACTAATTAAAAAATAAACCACTGGAGAATGATGGTTCGTGAATTATTCACGAAAGCGCCCGGAAGAGGTTTGCTTATGAGTACATGCGCCAGTTACGGAACGCGGCCGTGTAATTAACGTTTAATGAAAGATTTTAAACGTTGCTATCGGAGTAGAGAGATCTATGGCTTAACTTTTACCGGCTTACTTGTACGATATCAAATCTACTACGAAATTGTTTCAAATATTGCTCAAATTCGAGTTTTACACAAAATTATTTCTTAAAATCAAGCTGTTATATAGGTACAATATACATTTTTGTTCAAAGAAATTCTAATTTCAGAATGTAAATCTCTTTTTCATAAAAATGGCACTTGATGACGCACCTAACTACTTGGCGGATATTTTTTTATCGTCCAATATTGCATCATAAGGACTTCGAAAGGAGTCACGATACCTATGAGTACCTACCGGCATTAAAAGTTGCGTAGAGCTGTTGGTTACTGATTGGTAATATTTCCCATGGTCTACCTATATTGTCTCGTATGTCGGCTGAAAAGCATCGTGAGAGTGCGTGCCTCGCGCCACCGTGCCCACCGTCTGTGCTATCTATGCACATCGCCATTGTACCTAACGCACACCGCGAAGCGAGCAAAATCGCCCCCTTTATTTTTGAAAGTAGGTAGCGTTGAACAAATCATCAAGTGATTTCAATATTTCAAGAAGAAATTTTACCGTACGCTAATCACATTGGGAAAAAACCTTTAGCCTTATATGGCTAATGTCGGAATGAGAATAGTCAAGTTACATTTTACAATCGAGCTTCTGCTTCATTAGGACCAATGTATCTTTATAGGATTTTTTTACAACAGACCGCTGAAAAAGCGATTGACAGCGATCTATATTGTATGTGGATTCAGAAGAAATGATTCCTTCCATAGAGATAGATTTCAGGAAGATATTGAGCTAAGGTATGGTCAGGATTAACTATTAAAAGGTATGTCCAAAAAACCACATCAATTAAACTCTGAGGAGATTCCAGTAATTGTGCTTTAATAAATAAAAGCACTCATACATTTATATCATCGGCCCAGCAAATACGGTGTAATTAGAGTAGGTACATAACAAATAGATTTATTACGAAAAACATACATACTTCACTTTTATTAACTTCAGTATGCAAACATATTTTTCATGCTGACTCTACTTGAACATATTCAGTGGCTATCTTCACATCTATTTTCAGGTTAGACACACGTCAAGACTAACGTACCTGCGTCAGTAGAAACCGTATGTGAAATGACGATTAAGAACAGTTGTAAGTAGCCTTTGTTTGATCGTAGGCCAGATAACAAGAGCTATTGTATCGGGTTGTGTACTTATTCAGACCACCACGTAGTTTACCCACCGTTCACGACTGCACTCCACCTGAGAAAACATTTTATTTCATAATCATGAAATGGCAAATTCAAGATGAAGCCATTTTGTAACATACCTGAATCTTTTCAAAGTATTCATAAAGAAGAAAGTAATTTTGGCTGATATGCTAACGCCTTGACCCAAGCTTCGGCAAAAGTTTTGAGTATGTTCTAGCTAGAAAGGAAGATTGACCAACAAAGCTACTGACTTCGCAGCTTTCACACTGTATTTATATGTTATTTGCTAATCAGATCGACAGTAAAAGGAAGGGCAGGTAGAGGTACCTGAAGTTGCCAAAGGCTACTTAACCAAAACGATAATCACTTTCTTTCTATCAATACGGCTTGCTTGTATCTGTTCAGAAGCTAATTACTTCAGACATTTGACAAGATACATAAAAGATATGTGTAAGAGATACCACCTTATCCTTTTAGTATACATCTAAGTATATTATTGGATGTGAGCTCATTTTAAATACATAATAATTTATATGCTAAAATTGTAAAAACCAATGTATAAATTAAATGTTTATTAATCCAGAACATGAAGTCGTTAAAATAATTTGGAGCATGTAGTATTTAACATAATAACCAAAACGGCGAATGTCGATTAATCAGCGGGAAAACCGTTTATGGTAATATTTTATGGCCCATACAAGAGTTCAAAGATGGACGGGAAAACCTATTATTTTGACGTTATAAAACGGGTCACAGGTCAAATAATTTTGCATATGTTTTCAAATATTGGCCCTTGAATGTGTAGGCACCCGACATTCACTTCTCGCATGTATGAAAAAGTAAGAGAACAATACGACTCCCCACAATAATCCGCCGCGGGATTTCACAAATGTTTCATTATATTGTATTTAATTTAACCTATTACTGCTGGCTATTGTTGGTTTTCGGTTCTCACCACCATTTAATTATCTAACCGTTCGTAATTAGCGTATTCACAAACGAATTGAGACGATAATGAGGGGCTACTAACGTTTCTTCTGAATAATAGATGCTACCTAATGAAGTAACGTTTTACACATTACATTTCTACTAAATATCAGCCTCATAATACTCGATACATTAATGTAGCTACAATAAATATAAGTACATTCCCATGAAATAAGTCTGCTCCGTCACATCGGGAGCCTAACCTGTAATTTAGAATGATGATAATGTAATAATTGATTTTCCTAATTATAACTGTTGGTAATAGCGATACTGTCTACATGACAATGAACGAGCGTTCCGCCCTAAACTTTGCTGTCATATCATTTAAATTAGGAATTCTAAATGAATATATAATGACGTAACACTGACTTAGATATGGAACTTGGATCTATGTTCTTTTAATCTTTTTTCAAATGAATCAACAAATTATGGAAGGGATTCTTTCCGGTTCATTTTGTCAATACCTCAAAATTTAGATTCTAAATATTAGATACGTTTTGATAATCAGCCACATCATTATTCAATATCCTTTTTTTCAATGTGTTATGTGTTGAAGTTTCCTCTAGAGTTACAATTGCGAATAAGATGAGCCAATAAGATTTATTTAAAATTAAAATATGTTAACTGTTTAATTTCAAATTAAGTGTATAGGAAGGTATATATCAAGTATGGTTTGCTAAATATTGAAACATTTTTATTATAACTTTTATACAACAAAATAGCCATCCCCTGACGTCGTCGGTGTTAAAGCACGCTAATAGGGTCGGTTTACATAAACTCGTATTTACATAGTGGCGGGCACGTTCGCGGCAGTTGGCGTTTTTTCCGTTAATGTATGTAAATGGGAAGCAATTAGGCGAGTTAATATACGGGGCAGGCAGTCTAGGCACCGCGCGCGCCCCTTCCGCCCGGCGCCATCTGGCGGGGGCGGGCGGCGCCCCGCGTTTCGCCTGCGACTACTTTCTGTCTTTTTTTGGACAGTTTTTATTTGTAACTACTAGTTAATGGCTAATAGTCGATATTAAGCTTACAATGGGTCAAGAAAAACATCGTGAAGTTGGAGTTGTTCTCGATGATGATGATCGTAACACTGGTATTTAGTTAGCTTGATTTATCGGTTAACAGAATTGAAACAAAGACAATTGAGAAAGATTTGAGCACATCAACTGAAATATAAAGTAGAAGTACATGGGGGCGATCAATAAACGAAATATGTTTAAGAAGACCCGGATAAGGGAAATTTCATAAATGTATTTAAATGATGTTCATAATATACATTAGTTCATAACAAACACTCTTATAAAGTCTAAAACATTATTATAGGACACCCTTCAACATGTTGCGAAGCAAAGTCAAGTCTTCGTATTGCTTAGTGACATGAAACATCTCGCAAATTTCAAGGATGCGGGGAATGTCTCTGCTCTCTCTTCAAGAGCCAGAGTATCTACAAGTCTCAACATTTTCAGTTTACTGATCGGCCTGGATGCGAGTAGCCGAAAAAAGACGAGAGTGGTGAGTATTTTGGCAATCCAAATTGGTGGTAGACCACCTAGGCCTACCTACGCCTAGGTCCACGAGTAGACTGCGTTGGGCTGATGGTGATGAAAATGATAATGTGGCCCCAGTGTCATATTGCTTAATTTGCCCAATTATTTGAGACTTTCGTGCTTCATTATATTTAAAACTTCTTATTATGTGGGGCAGTTAGTATAGTCTTTTTTATTACACAGCTTTTTATAATCTATGCAAAGTGTGACTTTTTTCATTGAGAAATTACTCCGACGTGACTCAGGAAACTTGCGGATGAATTCCCGTACCTCAGGGACGTTCATCGGGTGGTCCTGCTCCTAGACTGGTCAGGTTTGCCGTCTCAGTGAACTATGAGGGTGCAATCATCAACATCATCGCGGAGGACTAGCTTGTGAGGCGAGATTTGCTAATCTCCATTGAGATCGGTCGCCATGGTCGAAGTCGGTCGGTCCAGGCCTAGAAAACAAAAGTAATGAAAGGTAAAATGGATGGCGATAAGACCATAGAGCAAATGCGATGATATTTTTTATTATTACACCGTGTAGTAGAAATTAAAAACTTCAGGTTGCTGTAGCTATCCGAGGTCAGCTATTGTAGCATACATCTTTATCTATGATGCAGTAGAGTATCAATACCTGCATTTGAAAGGCCAATTAGTACATAAGCTCTTTAGTACATAAGGTAATATCTGCAATCTACGGTAGGGCGTACCAATAGAGTAAATAAAAAGAACATGCAAAATAATTGGGTACATAGATTTTAAATTGCTAACGGAATTTATAATTAAACCTAAATGTATTTTTTTAAAAATATCAATACAAAACATCTATTAAAGCGTTTTTTTCACTAAATATTAATGTAAAATTTGAATTACGTCATCATTAAAAATTTGGAAATCGAATAGTATTTTTTATGAATGCTTGCACATTTTTCTACATTATTGCAAACTTAAAATTAAATTAAATACATTTTCCAATTAGACATATTTGCAAAAAGTGCATAATCAGAAGGCATGGTGTGGCGAATTCGTGAGAGCGCGTGGCAGCGCGGCGGGAGGGGCCGCCCGGGGCCCCGCCCCGCACGCGCCCACCGGCCGGCCGCGCGCCTTAATGCGATGGCCTAGGTGATCTTTGACGACAATACTTTGCCTTAGCGGGAAAGTTAAATGTCAATTGAAAAAAAAAATGGCGGATAAGCAGCGTTCTTAATCACTTGGGACTAGTTTAGTAATCTATAAGATGGCATGGTTTCCATAAAATGGGATAACATGATGACCTAAAAAATGTGCCTTTTTGTAAATTGATCTTGAAAAATCATAATAAAACCAAATTTGGATATTTCAATACGAAAGGAGTGCTTGTTGGGAAGTATGACGTTAGTACCTATTTTTTCACTCGTACCTTTTACTCGAAGTTGTTACACGAATTCTTGTGAAAGAATGAAATATTGTCAAAAGTTACCATGTATTTAGGGATAATATTGGTGATTTACAAAAAAAAAAACATAGGTATTAATTTGGGAAATTCGAACATAAATAAAATTTAAGCTTATGCTACAACTTTTCGGTAGTAAAAAATATTCAAATTTAATAAACAATCGTATTTGAATATTTTTTATTACTGGAAAATACGAGTCTTAACTTGCAACATGAAATAGTATCATATTTCCAATTAAATACTTATTTGCAAGTCAAGTTATAAATCCAGATTTTACTAAATTTGAAATTTAAATATTAATTTTAAAAAATATACCAAATCCAAACTGTCTCCGAAAGAAGCAATTTTTTTTTCTGTAAAATATCACGTTCGTAAAGAAATTAAAGTGCCGTGAATCAATCAGGTTGAAGTGGTTCGGGTGATCTAAATAAGAATAGATTGCGTCTTTGTTTACCAGGTAGCTGTCAGATCGTGTGTCGCCGCCTGGGTGGTCTCAAAGCACAAATATTTTGAGCACATTATCATGGAAATGGGCAGTGTTTGCGACGCTGCCTGCTATTGTCGTTGTGACCACGACTAATGTTGCGTGGACTCGAGGTCCAGCGTAACTAGAGCCACGGCACGCGCATTATGAGCTTTATTGTTTGAGTTGAGCAGTTTTACAGAGGTCAGGTTACAGTGGCGTGGCGGTGGTGGTAAGTGATGTGTTGCATCGCGATTGCATTGCCTCCAGTGGGCGAGTCTTGGCCCATTGTGATTACGGGTGACACCTCAGTCTATTGTTCAACTGTCTACCTCAGAAGCTTGTGAAGTGGGTGCTAATGATTGGTGAATGTAGTGTAGTATTTTTTATATAATGATATGTATATACGTACTTATGTACTGAACAGAAAAGCTTTTGTTAAGAACTTTTTATTATTACGTAACTTATTATTAGGTTTATATATTAATTTGGCTTAACGTGCTCTTGATCACCATGTACTATGGAACTAATCTAATTATTGACAAGAAATTAACAGTTTTAACTAAATATTTTTGAATGTTAGGTATGTTGACCATAGCTCATTCGAGTGATTAAAATATCACAGCTAGAATTATACTACTACAATTGGTAGTAGTAGGTACGAAGAGGAGACCACTTTTAAAATGGTTGTGGTAATGTTTTAAATGTAGGTGTGTTTTTAATTCTAAAATTTCCCTCACCTAAATGTTGTAATATTGCTTTTATACATTGTTGCCTATAATCAGTGTTATAATAATCTATCCCAGCGGGCTTATGAGAGCATGACATACGAGATAAGCTATTATTTTGTCACTGTAATTACTGCAATAAACGTGTTCTCGCAGTAACTGATACCTAATATTGTATTAGTACTTGCATGCAAACATTTTGAATGATTATCGTAACAAAATTGGTACGTATATAACCTAGTTATTTTGTTTGATAGGATTACTCGGCTCAGGTGATGTCCATTCTCTTTCATACTTATGTGAGTCAGAATTTTCGTACTTTATGTTTTGATGGTGCTCGACTAACTTCAAGCACACTTTAAAAGTGTACAATTAAGCCGAAGCAACAGTTAAAATAAACATGGTAGGTATAGGCTAAGTTGAGACCGTTCTCTTTTTTGAAACCATCATTGCCGAACATTAAACCTAATTAATAAATTATTCAGCGCGTAAGTATATAGCCCTCCGATAGGGCCACGTCGGTGGGAGATAAAAGTGGCCGGCGACACCGCACATAAATAAATATATTCATTAGGTGACACCCACGCGGTATCTCGACACTAAATCCTGCGTGTGTCGGCCCCTGTCTTCGGAGGCCGTACGACACAACGCCTGAGCAGGAAAAATAGTAATAAACAAATATCGGTCAAGAGCGAGTCGGGTGCGCTGCGCCGGGGTACGCATGACGTCACCAAGATTCGGATAATTTGTTTACGATATAAATTTCCTAATTTAAATATAAAAAAGTCAGTAGTTATTCTAGCACTGACTTTCATTAATTGTTCACTTCTTTTAAAGCAAAGAAGATTTGTTTATTCTTCTTGTAAACCTTTACCACCACTAATACGAATTGTATTACGCCTATTCATTCATACATGTAAATTATTTCAAATTAATAAACGGTCATATGTCAAACGTTTTCATTTTCAAATACGGTACCTTGAAAGAAGAACAGAGTACCCAACGCCGACAAAGATTAGCCCAAGTTTTATGGCCGAGTACGATAGCTGGATCGATTTAAAATGTACTGATGCCTTGTATTCACGATGCGGCCCAATTAGTTCCCAGTATCTTTGTCTACTCGGTACCCAGTAGTGGGACCCGAAAGAGCTTTCAAAGAAGTCTTACATTTTTGATGTAGGTAAGACTTTATTGTAAAGATGAAATTAATTGTAATGTGTTCAGAGAACTTCGTAAATTTTTATAAGTTTGCTTTTCTTTAATTACTTATTATTTGTTCAGTGTTAATTTTAATATACATTCATCAACCTCAAATTGTATTTTAATTAAGTTATATGAACAACATATTATTTACTTTCAGGATTTCCATGTAGTCTGGGCGATAACTAACTAGCTTTGATCCAACTGTGTTGACCGAATTTGTCAAATGATTAGACGAATTCATGCGATACCAGATACTCAATAGGTACGTCGTCAGTAGTTTCATTTTTCTTTTATTATAAAGGTAAGCCAAATAACCTGGTTTTAAAAACCAATATCTTCATTCGTTATCTAGAGGGTATTTTTTTCTATGGTCTTGATATCAAATCAAGCTAAATATAAAATTATTAGGTACCAAGGTAGTTGGTAAGAATCTTAAATTTTGTTTATTTACAAATGGTATGCTTACAGATTTCATTACAAAAACACATAATGCATAACATTTTAGATTTTTATTCATAGATACTTTTTACAGAAAGCGGGCGAGGATTTTCCGATAGTGATTTTAGTAATAGTGCTTTGCGTCATGCCTTGTTATTTAAGTTGTTTATTAGGTAGAGAGAAAAGTAAAATATATTTTTTTACATTTTTGCAGACAACGTAAACACACAAAGATTTAATGCATTCCCTTTGCGGATATTACAAAACGCTCCATTTGTATGTACGGGAAACCGCAATGTCAATCGTGATTGATTCAAATTAAAGAGTAGCGCGGAAAGTACATTTTACGATCAAAAGAGTTGAGTCGACAGATAGAGCGACAGCTGTGTGCCGGCTGGGCTAGCAATTGTACCAATCACCTTCTCCCTGTAATTATAAAGCCTTGCACTGATATCTACTCTATGTAGAGCCGATCAAAAGATTCCTGTTTCTTGCTACTGCAATTTACCCGATGGCAATTATTGCTAATTCAGATTTAATTTCTTTTGTAAACGAGCCGTATTGATTGATGTATTTATTAAGTAATTGTTGACATATGGCAACGTTTCACATGCATTATGCTTTCACGTAGTTGTTTGAATTGTTTTGCAAGCAGTAATTATTTACCTACTGGAGCTTTGATAAATAATAATTATCATGCTAGAATGGACTACTGCTAACATGATTAACATTCATAGATACTCTTGTATAACACTAACACCAATAGGTACAAAATAATTTTTTAAGGGAATTTCCTTTGTCTAAAATAGAATACAAATACGAAACCAGAGTTCAAGAGAAGCCAAATATTCTACTTAAGTGTATGATGTCAAACGACATGTTAATTATTCTTCATGTTCAACTATCACTACCCATCGGTTAATTCCCATATAATTCATTAATATTGAACAAGAAAACCTGAAAACAAAGTCTTCAGTGCGAGCAGTAATGATTCTACTTTTCATGTAATTAGAATGGAACGCGGCCAATATCGGCGCTATTAAGCGGATGCTAAGCATGGTCAACTAGAACCATGTTTAATTAGAACGGTAGCCGCCGCCATGCCGTCGTCTCTAAACACACACGCGAACAGGCGAACGACAGAAAGAGAGAGCTATACATTAACACCCCCACTGTGAAGAAATGGTAAAAGATCACCTGTGCTCACTACCGTAATTCTACCGACCGGTAGAGCACCTGTCCCTTTCCTGCAGTTCAAGCTTAGGCCGAAGCGAACGAGTGCGAGTAGGAGTAGCTTCATTCAACCTCATACATAAAAAGACGCAACAACACACACTCTGCCAAACGAATATAGTCTTAAGTTTCAGATAAGTTAAGGTTGGGATTGGGATATGAGAGACAATGTTTAATCTAAGAATGGGACGGAAGGCTGCAATCGAATCGAGCGTTGCCGTAATTTTGACGCGTTCGGAAATCGAATTAAGAACGTTAGAGTGAGAGGTACATGGAGGCTCTATTCAGCGGAGGTAGTTTTTTGTTATTGTTTGGTGGCGAGATTTTTTCCGAGGCGTGCGAATGGGAGTAGGCGCGCGAGTGGGCGCGCCGCAGACCAAGCGCGCTCTTCAGTGTTCTGGCTGAGCTTCGAGCGAGCGCGTGCGACGCGGGAGCTGATGCCGTATGATAACGAGAGTGGCCTAACCGTGGACTGTTCTTTCTGAGTGGACTTTTGGTGGCGCATGGTTTGGTTGCGCGAGCTCGTGGCTGCTAGGTGGGTCGACCATGTTGATATCGGCGGGCAGCGGCCCCACGCCTGAGTTCTCCCCTGCCTCGTGCTGCGCGCCCTGGAAGATGGAGCCGGCGCCGCCTGCGCCTGCCTCCATCGCTCAGCCCCTCAACATATCTCCAAATGGTAAGTTCCTCATATTTTTGTGATTAGAAACTGTATTGAAGATTTTTTTTAAACAAATGTGAGGACCCGTCACAATATTTTTTTTTATGGTACCTATGGGTGATCCAACTTTTTTTTAATCAACCAACTCCCGAGGCAGTAAACGAAATGCTTAAAGCATTAATACTTGAAATGTATAATTAGAAATAATCAACAATATGCATATTATAATTTATAAAGGTTGCAAGTGCGTATTTTAATAAAGGATACAAATATTGCGACAGTTATGTAAAATATTCATAATTTTTAATGCCTTTTTATCATATATCATCTAGTCATATTATGTTCATGTGAATTTTTAAAGAAAATAAAAACATGAAATGATACAGACGTCACAATGTCACGTCATGAGTTTGAATATTTTTAAGGGGTATATGCTATATGTCTGCAATTCCATTCATACTTAAAAAAAAAACAGGAATATAAAATTTCAGTCACTAAACTTATAAAAAAATGTTTTTGTACTTAATTTATTTGAGAAAAAAAAACCCTTTGCTATATTTTAAACCCTCACTCGCTTCGCTTCGGGTATATTATACATAAAAAACTTCCTCTTGAATTACTCTATATATTTTATTTATTTTATTTTATTTATTTAAGGAAACATACAGCTTTTTTATTGTACATTATAAACTAAGTTAAATTAGGTTGTGCACTAGCAATTAAAGTTTCCAATGTTAAGTGTTACACAATACAATGCTGAGAAGACACTCACTCGACACAACAATAATACATTAATATTTAAACTATAATACTATAATGCACATCTGACATCACACTGACCTTAGAAGACGGCGATACTTCGTCAACTTCTCGTGGAATATGTCAAGATGCACAAAGGTTTTATTATATGCACTGGCTGCTCTTACAACAAAACTATTCTTAACATAATTAGTTCGACACAGAGGAATGTAAAATGTATTTTTCAGTCGAGCATTAAGTCTAGGGCACAAAATTTTTAATTTGTTTAATAGGTAAGGCGAATCAATAAGATTATTAATAATTTTATATAAAAATAGTTGGTCTCTAAAATTGCGTCGGGATGTTAATGATTCTATTGAATTTACGTTACAGTTTTTAAATTTAAATTTTAATCGTCTAATGAATTTATTTTGGATGCATTGAAGTAAATTTTGGTATTTCTGATATTGAGGATTCCAAACAGTGGAGGCGTATTCTAACTGAGACCTTACATATGCGTTATAAAGTAAAATAAGAGTATTTACGTTTCTGAAATCTGTTCCCTGACGAAAGATGAAACCTAGTAGCTTGTATGCCTTAGCGGTAATCTTATTAATATGTGATTCAAAATATAAACCACTATCTAATTGAACCCCAAGATCTCTAATCTCCTTCACCCTTTTCAATACCTTTCCTTGGAGATTGTAGTTGAATTTTAAAGGATTATTTTTCCTTGTAAATGATATTGTAAAGCATTTATCGACATTAAGGTATAATTTATTAAGAGTACAATAGTCACATAACCGATTCAAGTCATTTTGCATGATTTTACAGTCATCTAAATCTTTGATACCATAAAATATCTTCGTGTCATCGGCATAAAGCAGTACTTTTGATTTCATAAAGCACTCAATGACATCATTAATGTAAATATTAAACAGTAACGGGCCAAGGTGAGATCCCTGAGGGACTCCTGATGATATTGGAGTGAAAGAGGAGGTAAAACCTTTAGTGGTGACAGCTTGAGTTCGATTCCTGAGGTAAGACGCCAACCATCTAAGTAGATCACCGTGTATACCGATTTCTTCAAGTTTGGATATAAGAATAGAGTGAGAAATTTTATCAAATGCTTTTGAATAATCAGTATACACGACATCCACCTGACATCCCTTCCCCATAGAATCATAAACAAAGTCTAGAAAAACGCTAAACGAAAATAACGAAAATCTATTTTAAAAAACCATCAAAATACGTTGCGTAGCTTCAAAGATTTAATCATAAATAAATACAGACCCGGTAAGCGACTCTGCTTTGTGATATCTATTGATTAAAATATAAACGATATAAAAGTTATTTTCAAATGATTACACGTTATCATATTTTCTATAAGTAGAATAAAATTTTATTAAACCTACTGTAGGTGTACAGTTGAGTTACAAAATAATAGAGGGACACATGACAATACATGTATTTGTCAAGAAACCTATTGCCTAATAAGAAAAATTTAAAGATATAATGAATGGGCAAAATTACATTGAAAATAAGAAATTAATTAGAACTAGTGAGATTGTCCAATTAAAAGCTACAACATGATTTTTTTGTAGAAGTTAAATGTTATGACAATTGTATCACGAGCGCCGTAAAGAGCTCGACCGGGTCTCTAATAAATATATTTAAAACACCAATACATATGAGTTTAATCCGTAAACTTTTTAAATAATTGTATCAAATAAAATACATAAATAAGATCGGCTCTAGGTGTAACATAACTTGACAATGACGTTTTAATCATCATACAAATAAGAATATGTAAAGTAATGCATTAATAGTAAGTACTCCTTGAGAAAATAAGTATTTGAATCATAAAACGTGAAAAATATCAAATTAAAATAAAGGCAATTTATATTGATTACAGTTATTCATTTACATATTTTTCTTTACATAAAATAATACAAATAATGATAGTTATTATATTGATAATAATAAAACGTTAAAAATATATGCTATGTACAGAAATAAGAAAATATACAATAAAGTCCATTACTCGAAATTATTATTAAGTGAAGTCAGCAGTTTCTTATTTACGCATCTTGGGTTACGATTATTTTATTATTATTAGTTTATGACATAATGGTTTACATACGACGTATATACTCATTATATGTTTTTGGTGAAAGCTTTAAATTTCAGTCCAAGTAACCGGTTTTATTTATTTAAGAAACAGACTATTGTATTTGAGCACATGAAATGAAGTGACTATAAAATAAAACTTTGTTTTTAATAGGAGTGTAAAATACAACTACGTACTTCAGTTTATTACAAGTAATAAACAGCAAAAATGAAAATGTCATAATATGTTAAAATTATGTTGATGGCCTTTAAAATTGCGCGCAATTTCAAATTAAGTTTTCGTGTTAACGAAACACTTATTTTTATTATTTCACAATTTGTAAAGGTTTGCTTTTGCGGATTATAATAAGGTTCGTAAACAACGAATGAGTTTATGAAGAGGTTTATTTTTCAGAATGGAAATAAACCTGTGTTATATGTTTGATTGAGTATGATAACAATATTATGATAACAGTAGAATCTTAATTCATCCAAAAGAATGAGACAGCCGCTACCTACTTAATATTAAATTGGTTAATACTTATATGATGGTTTCAAAACGAGCAGTAGTTTCAAAAAGGTAGCCTATTTCAGAAAACATCTGTCAGGGATTAAAAAATGTAGCCTATACAAGTTTTAAATAATTTTTCTAATGCAATAATTTTTTTTATTAACACGGTGTATATTAAGTTTCTGTTAGTTTTGACATATTCCTAGGAAGAGTAGAAGAAGTACTTATGAAGTACATCTATACTCTACATGCCAATTCTTAGAGTTTCAACTATGCTTTCTCTCTGGTTTTTAGATATATATCTATCTATATAGATAGTTACTCCTGCAGACAACTTTGCCTAGAATGCATTTAAACTTTTATATTCGTTTCAAAGAAGTTGAGTGAGAATTAGAAATCTAGAACTTATAAGTAAGAATTTTTTGAACGGCGTTCCAAATTAAACTGATTACCAAATTTCTTATTACAACTAACTGATACCATATGCTACTCGTGTATAGCCTAAATACAATGTTGTATCAGTCAGTACAATTTTCTTGCGCGAACGCGCTGAGTATAATAATGAAAAGAATTTGTTCAATGGTGAATTTATTTCGGTAAACGAACAGCCTGGCCTATATCAGGCTAAATTGACTTACAACTTCTATTTATACTTTTATATGAATAATATTACCTATTTCTATGTACCCATACAGAGATATATTTACAGGATGCGCCTGTACTCTTTAGATTTACCACTATTGATGATTAATATAATAAGACGTCCGACTGATTTCAGCCATGGCGGCCGATCTCAATTGAGATCAGCCAAGTGCGTAGGACATATTATAGTGCACAAGTGTCCGCACAAACACAAGTGCACTCCCTTTTCCCTTACTCTCATAATTCGGTGAGACGGCAATCCAACATGACCGATGAGAGATCGGGCGCCGGACCACCGGCTTAACGTGCTTTCCGAGGCACGGGCGTTCAACCGCCAACTTCCTAACTCCGGGCTGAGTAATTTCATTACAGAAAAACTCACACAAATATTGCCCGACCCCGGATTCGAACCGGGGACCTCTCGGTCCCAATGCGGCGCTTGCTACCAATGGACCAACGAGGCAGTTAAATTGTTGATGATTACCGTGCTTCAGAAAGCATATAAACATGGCAGTCCTACGTCTAAATAATGTCTAGTCTTGAATATGAAGACTACAAGCAGCGTAAACACGTGTTTCGATATCAAGATATAACCGTGCCGTTTCCAACACCAGCAGCACTTGACTGCTGAATAATATTATTTATATATAAAGTTATTAATTTATTACACACATAAAGGCATTTGATTTTATATCAGGGGTTTCAGTCGTACAAACTCAGACCAATATAATCTTATAGCACTCCGCCGGTGACGTGTTCGTTCATGAGAGTTTTCACTGGAAAAAAGACTTAACAATTTGGTTCTATTCTTAAGCTAAGAAGTTACAAAAAAGAAACGTCTCAATTAAGCTACTTTTATAGTAAGTCATTTTATCCACCTACTTATGCCGATGACACCGAGATTAGATTATTAGTATCATATTATTATGTTCTTAAAAGCAAATCATCGCTACTTGAAGCAGGAAAATGTAGAATATTTCCTACCATACTTTATTAGTAGGCTTGTAATTATAGAACTGATGTGTTTTTATGATTATGCAGTTCCTTTTGGCTTGGTGCCGACTGTCATTTGTCATCCGTTCAGCTGTCGCGATGAGTGGGCGAAAAGCGCATCGGGCATCACACGGCATAGCCGGCATTGTATTAGAGATCGAACTAATTAATCGTTAGATCGGCAGCTAGATTGTCCGGTAGCGTTTCCGGCGATCGTTGCCCAATATTCGCTAGCCGATTTAACGATACGCGGTTGAAACGTTTTGATTAACGATAGCAAACAATTGGACAGACAGAATTGGCGGCGATTCTGTCGGTACGGCCCACTTCTTGCGTTGATGGATTTATCTGAATATTTAATTATGTATCGCAGACGCCTTAGCGTATGTAGGTAACGTGTAATTAAAAGACTACTGTTATTTGTAGGCCTATAAAATACTGATGATACGAACACCAGCTCCCTCCGATATAATTGATGTTTGGCTTTCATTGTGGAAAAGTATGGAAAAATTGGTATTTAATTGATGAATTAATAATTATTTTATACATTAAAATGAGAATGAATAAAACTAAATTATATCTACTTATCTATTAGCACCATACCTAACTGGTAGTAGGTATTGTCTTTTTCTCTCTCCGGTAGATTTGAAATAATATAAATAGCTTAATTAAAAAGCTTCTCTACAAATTGTTTTTTTAACTCTATATTTAATTCTTAACTTTGCTAAATGTATTATTTACACATATTTACTTAAAGTTACATATCTAGTCCGCGCGTCAATAAAGGATCCCCATCAATCAGCCAATTCATAGAAAAGAGAGATTGAGACATTATTAACTAAGTTATTTTAAGTATTTTTAATGTCAATGATTAAAGTAGTACTAACATTAATAGTATGTGAGATTATATTTCAACGCACCTAATTAATATTACTGGAATACAACTTTACATTCAACCTTTTTAAAATTTGTAGTTATGGTAAAAAAAACTGTCAAAAGCGAGTCGACTCGCACACAAAAGGTTCAGGTTTATTTTTTGTATTAGAAATGCATCATATGTGAAAATTTCAACTAACTATCACAGTTCATGGGATACAGCATGTAGCGCTACCATGGGTTTAAAAGTTACGGACTCGATATCGCCTACGTAAATATGTCTATGAAAAACTTGTACAGCGCCTCTGGCGATTACGCTAAGAACTAAAATCGATCGTATGTTAAAAAACAACTCTATAGGTTTTTAACGTACGTAAGTTTTCGATAGCCAACTCATGGTACCGCTACTGATGACAGACGGACGTACGTACGTACAGACGGACGGCGAAGTCTCAGTAATAGGGACTAAGTTTCTACTCTTTAGGCACGGAACCCCTAAAAACAGTTTATACTATGGGGAGCCCCCTTAAATTTTTTTATGTTTTTATTTGTTGTTATATATTATATAGCTGCAATGATGATGTGTCTGGGTGTGATTATGTATCTAAGTATGTATTTATAAATATATATGTATGTATATCAGTCCCTGACGCCCATAGTTCAAGCTTTGCTTAGTTTGGGTTCAGATGAGCGTGTGTGGAAATCTCCCAGATATTTATTTATTTATTTATTACAATATCTGTGATTTCAACCATCTAATTATTACCGTTCTTGAGATGCAGCCTGATGACAGACGAACGGACGGAGCTACGGACGGCGAAGTCTCGGTAATAGGGTCACAATGTTAAACTTTGGCTATACAGTTTGAAAAAAAATATATAGTAAAGTTCTTTTTCCAATCTACAATGTTTTGACTGATTTCACGGCGCAGCTCATTAGTACGGGTGTGAGTTAGTTTCTATTTGATATAGCACCTCATTCTATGTGATGTATCCCTAAAATACTACATTCATAAATGTCTGGTTCTCTGTTTAGCAATGGTTTTACAGGAACTGAACGGCCAATATACATACTATAACTAAGGTGTAGTAGCGATAGTCGTGTTCTTTTGAAATTGGATAAGAGCTATATTTTATGTAGTTTTTTTTATATAAAACCATATGTGTAGGTATGTCAATACTTGATACTAAATAATCATACAAAACCGTTCATCGAGATATTCTAGAAACAAAACTACTAGAGAAAATATACCTAATTATTTTATAACTTAATTCAATCAATTAAAGACGAATAATATTATATTACTCATATGACATTGTTTACTTCATAAACATTCATAAAACCAAATATAAAAATTAATAACTTAATTGAATCCAATTTGTAAATGATCTACGTAGAGCAAACTGGTGTTAATGTTGATTGGACTGGCCGGTCCGCTTTCCGATCCACTGGAATGGGCTAAGGAGACCAGCACGCGTATTAGCGCAAATATTAGCCTATATTATTATCATAATTAAATGAGCTGGCTAATTGCCACGCGTTTTAAATATTCCGATTACATCTTATTAACACTCCAGTTTTACTACAAGCTCATGCATTATAATAATAAAATTCCTGTTAATTTCCCCCTGCACTAAGATGGCGCTCTTATAGTCTGACTCATTAGTTACCTTTTAATACATTTCCATTAAGTTACTTCAATTATGTTACTGTTTCACGTCAAGTTTTATGTCGAGCAGTTTGATCAGGTGTCCCAATAAATCTAATTAACATTTAAATGGTGATCACGCATAATAATCAGGTGGCTTTGTATACTGAGACGATGCCCTTTAATTAGTAGACAATGGCAATAATGTATTAATGAGCCATAAAGTCGGCTGAAACATCCATACCGCTATTTATGTACAAACTAAGACGCACTTGTTCATACACTGAATGGATGAGTGTGACGCAGGCTCGGAATACAGATGCGCGCTGTGGAATCAACAGGGCATACCTCGGAGCCATTATTCAAACTTTTTGTTTCGCCAAGATCACTTTAATAGGACAACAATTACAGTCATGAATATATAGGAGATCGCCAGTGTTGCGGTGGGAATGTCAAGGGATGCCAAGCTATTTTTGGAAGTGTAAAAACATATTGCATAAACGAGGCTTGATTGTTTGCACATCTGGTCATCATATTCTAATGATGGTGTATACTTATCAAATGATGCTTTTGGGACTATCTTTACTTAGCTATCACTTGTTTCCCGTTTGTCAGAAGTCTAGCGTCTGTATGATAAAATACTGTTTTTTGGGAACTCGTAAAATTGAAGCCGAACTGAATATTAAGTTTCTATTAAAACGGATCTAAAGGATTGGAATCCATAATTTCATAGATTCTGCAGGCAAATTAAGCTCTTGTACTAGTTTGTCCCAGAATAAGGAAATTTGTCAAAAAGGGAAGGCAGGCAGGGAAGACAGTATAAAAGAAGGAAAACTTTAACTCTACTATTCTATCACAAAATAATACAGAAATATTTTGCTTTGTACGGTGATGGTTTTTGAACCAAACGTGCAAACCCCATTACCATTTCAATTGTTCTGAAACCCTCAAGGCGAGAGTTCGACTCGGACTTGACTGTATTTTTTATTATATTATAGTTAGTCCTCCAACAGATAGCATTTTTCACAGAAAATTATATTTACCCCAATAGTAGATAACTTATAAATACCGAAATTGCAATTTCTTTGGTTTATTACATTTTTTGTCATAAAATTCAAGATGGGTGGGGTGTTCTTAAAATACTCGTAGCTTGAATCTCCATACCAGACGGATCATGTATCATAGGGAGTGAGTTATAATGTCAACATCATCGCCATTAGCCCATATACGTCCCAAACGAGGGGCACGAGTGCACCATATACTAGGGCGATTAGGTCTTAATTAACCACGGAGGTCGGATTGGTCGCCGTCACACAACCATAAAATTTTTCAGATTTCCTCATGATGTTTTCCTTCATCGTAAGAATGTCGAATAATTGCATGGAAAGCAACGGCTTTAACCACTCGGTCATCGACGCTCTCAATCCCGTTGTAACAGCGATCCTGAAATAATCCCTGAAGCATTTTTGCATTTTATTAGACTACAATCCTTCGGCGTCTTCGCTACCGTATAAAATATTACTCTGTTATAGAATAATTGGTTAAAACCACAGGAATAAGTCTACATTTTATGTCAGGCTCAAAAAGACCTATGTAGCAAACTTGAAAAACAGAGGAGTAGGGCTACTATGTCAGAAGTGGGCATAAAACATACTCACGTATGACGTCACGGGATACTTAAACTCTATGTAGGTCTCCTCCAAATCTATCCACTGCTCTCTATTTAGAGCAGTGGATAGATTTGGAGGAAGACCTTGCCCGATGACATAGGTTAAGTGATGATGGTGATGATGATGTATTACAGTATTAATTTTTATGACCTACATGCAAACAGGAAGGGTTACGAACCAATATTGTAAAAAAAACCACGATTTTTGTATGGGTGTCCTCCTATAATTTTCGTATTGTTAACCGGCTTCAAAAAAAGGAGGAGGTTCTCAATTGGTCTGTATATATTTTTTGTTTTTAGTATTGTTGTTACAGCGGCAACATACCTACATCATTTGAGTAAGTATGAACTGTCTAGCTTTTAAAAATATTTAAGTTTGTACTATAAAGACAAAAACGTATTATAAAAATTATCTGATTACTTTTACAAAACAGCGCAAATACAATTGTAATTGAAATTGAAATTACGCGGTTATTTTTAATTAGACCTGCTACTGTTTGGAATTTGCTATCCGATAAATCCCAAATTCTTAGGTGCTAGTAAGTGTAGAATAGGCCAAGTACGTGCGTAACAAGTTTTTGGGTGTCAACAAAAAACAACAAAGACCTCTTTATGCGAACAAAAACTTATTTTTCCACAAAATTGAATCGGAATTGATGATCGAAGCGACGCGAATGCACAAATTAGTGTCTTTGAACTAGCGGTAGGTACACGCGTACTAATGCCCACTATTGCCTACGATTTCAGTCAAAATCGTTCAAAAATATTAGCTTGAGGTAATAATAACAAAACGTATTCGTTTTAAAGTCAAAATCTCATTGTTTATATAGGCATTTACACGTCGTATTTATAAATCGTCAGTACAGTAAATAAATAAGTAATAGATTAGTGATTCTACCACCAACCGGAACGCTGATTCTACCAAGAAAGCATCGGCAAGAAATTCTATAGTAACATTCTTAACCGATGAATACATAACATTGTTGAAAATTAGCCATGTCATACAGTTTGAGTATGTCACAGTAGGCAAGGCAAGCTTAAAGTTTATACAATGTAGTAGGTACCGTAATATAATATGTATATAATTAAACTGTACACAATGAATGGCTGCACTATTTATTTATACCATTTTATTCTAATTCGGCACCAAACAGATGAGCGGTAGAGATTGTAAGCACATTAAATTATTATTTTTATATTTAGCGCAATAAAGCCCTAAACAAAAGCGTTTAAGCCTTATTCAACCACCCTGTCCGTGCGCGGGATGGGCGACACATTCTGAGAATGTTCTACTTTTAACAAGTGTGCACGTTACTTAAGATGTTTCGTAATATGAACTTCAAATTTGAAAACACATTGGTACGGCGGAGTTTGCATTGGCTACCTCTCGCATGGATAGCAAGACACTCCATTCATTTAGCGACACTCTTATAATAAACCTTTGATGAAAGAATAATTGAAAAACCTGCAAAGACTCCGAAATCAATTTACGTTCAACACTTTTGTAGTAATTTCCACCAGAAATTAAATATTAATTCCCAACATAAGGCTTCAGGTTTCGTAAGACGCAAGTTTTGGAATAATTTCCCTGCGACCAGCTTCAGCAAATAAAAGTGCGTAAAACATGTTTAGTAATCGATGCAATTCCCTGGCTACGTTCATTATCATACCGAGCAGGGTAAAAAGTGCATCGCGGTAGGCAGGCTTATTTGATTTATTTATTAAAAGCTCACTTCCGCTGCGAGTCAGACTATTAAATCTTCGCGAATCGTCTCCATTGAATATGCAACGGTGTGGTTAACCAGGTTTAAGGACACAATGTACCCCGGCCTTAATCACTGGGATGTCACTCGCGGATGTCGTAGCTGAGACCCGTTTTTGTATCAAGTGCAGACAGCCCCCTCGAAGATGATTTGTGTGTGGACGCTGTTTTGTTTTCGTTTGATCAATGTGCACTGTACCGGTCGTGTGTTGTGTCTTCAATCTGCTTCAATCATAAACATCCTTGTGAGATGTACGCAAGTATCATTTCAGATTCGCTACTGCACAAGCTTATAACAAAGATATTTTATTATATTATGAAAACGCAGAATTCTAAAAAGCTTTGCAATGATTCAAGCATACAAACTACATTTAAGAACGGGAATTGTATGAATAAGCAAAAATGTTTGAAGATTATTTGCTTTAAAAATTTCCCGATTGATTTTTTTTAACAGCTTGATGAAGAGAATCTGCAGATAATAAAATCGTTCATACATACGAATAAAATTGCTTTCTGAATTTTTAAAACAATTTTGATTACTTTTTTTAGCCATTTAGCAAGCACGTTAAAAAGATGCAAGTATACAATTTTGACGGGGCATATAGCAGCACCAAAGCAGATCGTGTTTAAAAAAAATGGAAAGCGAAATGACGTACACGCCAAGTGCACGCTTTAAAATAACTTAATTCTTGCAACCGATGCATAATATGCCACAGAATAATAAGTAAACGCCTATACTATTCAACGAAATCTTTTGTGATCGGATAGCAAGTAATTTACGTCATTTATGCTGCCAAGAACTGAAGAATGCTAATGCGAATGAGGCCCGAAGAAACTTTTGTGAATGTTTCGCCAGAGGCTTCATACTAAGTAAGACTTATTGTTGTCATAAAAAAACGATACAATCCAAAAGCTCAAAATATTTGACAGACAAAGTGTAATTTAACAAAACGTTTGCCAAAGGAACATGTTTTTTTTTCTCAATTAATTATTTGGAATTCTCTAGTAAAAAGGGTACACAAACTAAGGACAAAATTTACAAAAAAAAAACATGTGGGTTTTTCATCAAAAATCATTGAATTTTTTTTGATCATTTATGTATTTTATAGTTACCGTAGTCCAAGTAACCTACACCAAAAGTAGGTATCCAAAAGCACTTATCGCTGCGCAGTTTCACGTCCGAACATTTCGGAAGTAGAGCTTGAAACAATTTCATACACAATTTAACACAAATCAGACAAGTTTTATTTTAATACAGAAGCGGGTAAGAACAGTCTTTAGCTCAACTGATATCCATAATATGCGAGCATTTTAAAGGTTTCAAAAGAACTACCGTTGAATATAATTCATTGCAATTATAAAGCGCCATGGAGGGTACTTTCGATTTTGTATTGAAATTTACACGAAAGGTGGTAATTTTCCGCCGCGTGATGACATTAATGGCTGCGACTCCGGTAGAACAATATTTTTTTGCATAAAACTGTTTCACATTCGGACGATCTCGATGTTCTTGCGCTTCCCTTCGCATCACTTTGCATGTTTATGCGCCCGCGCAGGTGTATCCGTATACTCTGTACCTGTACGTTTGTTTGTACAACTACCACTGCAAATAATTACGGATAACTCTATAAGCTACGAAGATAAAATTCATTGATTACGTAGACCAATTAAACAAACTCCTCCATTAACGATCACTATCGTAGAAGACACGACCACTCACAGGTAATATAATTAGCTGTGAGCTCGTCAACAGTGACAACGGTTCTTTACATTTCCGTATAAAGTTGAAATGTTACTTCATCAATGTTAGTCAGTCATGATAAGCGAAATAACAGTTCAAATTAGAGGCGAAACTAATAAAACGAGCAAACTATCCGGTTCATGTTAGTAAACGTTAACAAATAACTAAAATAAAACCATAAAAGCTTTAAAACTATCGGTCAATAAATAAGAACGACGAGCGCGCGGCGAAGTCAACGCCAGTCAATACATTCTAATCAGTGATTTATTGCCACTAATCTTCAGCTCAGCACAAATAAGCTATCTTGTCGTTTTAATGTTGTATCAGCTCAGGCGTGAAACTCCCGCGCACCACTAAGTGGTCCTTCCAGTTTCCACTCGAAATATTTTAATAAGGCCTCACTGCTCACGCACCCAAATAAAAACACTCACACGCACTCACCACACGAACGATCCCCTTTAAACCTCGATTCGTTCGACTCCAATTTATTTATAATAGTAGCGACACTAAGAATCTACATTTTTGCTCTAAACGGTGTTAATTTATTGACCGTGGGCAGATAATATCACTTTTTTTCTCCCATTATTAAAGCGATTACACGAGAAATTATACGTCGAAGTCCAGTCCTGCCTGCTTGATCAGTAAATAGGTGTCGTCCAATTGTGCACCTTACGTGTTTTGTATTAAGATATATAATTCTGCTTCAACTGTAGCGCAAAGGCTCTATAATACTTTCGTTGACGAAATCGCCTTATTGACTCGCTAATAAAAAGTGTAAAGTTATGACCAAGTTATGCCACTTGCATTAATTTCGATGCTTAACCTGATAAACAAATTATGGTATATTAAGTTAATAGCTTAATTTATAATTGAATGTGTTACGATGTGTTCATAAGAAGGCATTGTTACGATAAGTTTTTGGCATAACCCGAGCTTGTTAACAAGAAATTCCTTTGACACGTTACTTTAAATAATATATTCTTATTAGTTATTAATCGGCCGAGTTTTACGACTTATCATTTTATTCGCAGGACTGCTTTCCAACTAAACCTATAAACTGTAACTGATATAAAATGCAAATTATATTTCTGATATAACTTTTATTTGAAGTCGCGGTGGAACGTGTCATCATGGTTAGGTAGTGATTGCAGGGTGCCATTATTGCTGGCTTTTACTTAGGTACGTGTGGATTACAAGCAAAATGTTACCTAATAAACTAGTCTATAATAAAGGCAAGTTCTTGTGCCTTTGTCGTGGTAATAATACAGACGGATAATGAGTGAGCAACCATTGAGTAGCCCTCTGTTACACGGAATCACAGAAGGTTTCGCCAGAGGCGCGCTTATTATGAAAACAGAGCAAAAAAAACAGTTAAGCGCGAGTTGAACAGAAATAAATGAGGTTCTCTGGCAAAATTACAGTATGATAAATATTTACTTCTAAAATAAGTTTTTTTCGAATACAATTAGTAGAACAATAATAAGCAAAGTATGTACAAGTTAAGTTTTTTTTTATTAAAATAGCAAACACCTTAAGTTTTAGGTTTAAAGGTAAAGAACATTAAGCTTAAGGTTGCATATTATTAACATAAGTAACAAAATTATTTATTAATCGTCGTAGATGATCGAGAAACATGGTTTAGTGATAGCATTTTTTAGTCAGTTATTACAGAGGATATTATAGGTAGGTATGTACTTGCGATACTATTAAAACTAAGTTAACAATTAGTGTTAAGATAAATTACTGTCTAACAAGTTAAAGTCACAAACGGGGAAAATATTGTTTTGATGCAAGCCGACAAATCGAACACTATAATAAGAAAGATAATATGGAACCCTAAAAACTTTTAATGCTATTTGGACGAGGCTCTCGCGACAAATGACGGCGGTAATTTGTCGGCTCATTGATGACTTAATTTAAGCTCTCCGATTTTATGAGATCGTGACCCCGACGAATAAAATCACCCAAAGTTTTTATGAGACGCATTAAACATAAACAAATCTTTCCTCGTTCTGTTAACGTAGGCGTTTGATGTCCATAATAGCACATGCTTATTAACACTCAAGCATTTTTTTATATGCATACTCAATTAATACGCTTCGACTTCCGTCATAAAATCATAGAAGCATAACTTGTGTCCGTTTATCTTCATCTATTGACAGGCAGACGAAGAAAATTGGTGAATGATTATGATTAGTAATTTTAGTTTTTTTAAGATCGCTATGTGAACGTCGTGTAAAAGCTTGTTAACATGAAATCTACAATAATAAAATAAAAATAGGTAGGTACATTTGTCTTAAATTATTTTCAGTCTTGTTATTGCGTTTCATGTTTGTAATTATAACGAACGGTTCCTACAGGTAATTAAATTTAATTGAAATAGGACTAATGATGAATGATTCAAGTAAATTTGTATTGTTTACCCCAATAAGCCAAAGTACTATGATTAATATGCACACATTTTTTTTATTATCCTAAATGAATCTTTAATATTGAAGAAATATGAATATAATTTTATTTTTCAATTTACTTTAACGACGGCAGAGTTATACCTGTTTAAAGTTCCTGAGTAGACAGAGAGATCCGATACGTCAGGTGACGTCAAATTACACTACGGCCATACGCAATCCATACAAAACTCTGTTTTGTAAGAAAGAGATGGAAAATTAACTTTAATTCATTATAAAGCCTTCGTTTTTGAACCGATTTCCACTTCAATTTCACAATGTATTATATTTTGAAGTCTATTTGCATGAGTGGTTGAAAAAAGCAAGATTGCCGGTTTATGCATATACCTTATTATTGTACCTTATACTTCAAATTTAATCGTGCTCGCCTTACAATTATCATCAATAGTCTCTCCAAAGCTTCGTACTCTATGTTTCAAGATTTTTTTTTGTTTCTTCCAGTACCTGTGTCCCCGTCGTCGTCGGGGGGAGGCGCCGCCGGCGCGGGGACCCCGCTGTACCCCGGAGCGGGGTCCCACCCGCTCTCCTCCCTGTTGTCACAGCAACGACTCCTGGAGCTGTCCAGGTTCGGCCTGAGGCACTACGACATCGCGCACCACGTCCTGTCTCAGCAAGGTGCTGTTACCAAACTGCTTGGTAAGCAAGCCGTTTTTCATTCACCCAAACACGCTTCTCATGCCTTTGTCTAATCACATGCTCAGTCGGTCTGGATGGTAGAGTAATTTGGTACTCTTAACAAAACCTAGATGGATAAATTATGAAATAGCTAACATACTAAACCTGTAGATAAAGGTGAAATATATAATAATCTACTCATTTTAACGTAACTTTGTATGTAACCTGTTTATAGTCCCAACTAAAACAAGTAGACTTTCTTTAACATAATACTTATAATAAAAATAACATTTCATCAAGAGCGATTAATAAAAATACATCTATGCCTCCTGTTTCTCGAATAACGTGGGTGATAATGAACTAAATTATAAAAACGATGCGTGACCTAAAATATTGTAGCAATTCAATAAGACATACATTTGAAAACAAGATGGCGCATGAACTATCATTGCTATTTACCACAACACCACGTAACTTTTGCATCATAAAATGCTACTGAGGACTCTAAATGGAGATTTCCGTGATTTCACAAATATATATAGAGTCAGCTTTGAAAAACACAAGGTCGTTCGCTTGCGTTTTACGTTAACGCACCCACATAATAGAAAAGTGAGTTCTCGTATCACGACCGACAATTAGTTAAGGCTTGTTTGTGAACTGTAGTCGCAAAACGTTGGAAGTATCTACGGTGGAAAGTACAAAACTCACCCTAACCTTTTGTATTACGACTTAAAATCAATGTGCGTGGACAAATCCAACGTATTGGTAACGCTCGAGGGAAGATAATTGATAAAGTGAACTTCTACCTACTGGGTATCGTTTCCACTGTAATTAGCGCATGTATTATTTATAGATAGTTTGCTCGCCGAGCACTCTTCAGTGTTGTATTGATTTATACAACCGCTCTTTAGAGAATCGCCCCCTGGGCCCCTTTCGCCTGGAACTAAGTTATTTGCGATAATTACTCTACTGCCTGCCTAGAATTTTAATATCAATACGCCTGTCGTGTATGTGATCCGCGTAGTTGACCTAATTGATACTATCTTGAAGCTGTGTAGTTTTTTCAAGTAATGCCAAGTTAATTAGTTATCTCGTTATTTTTGCACAGCAAAAATCTTGAAGATGACTTGCAATAAACAGAGATGCGGATTCAAAGATGGTAGTTTTATCAAATTCGAAGATGGACAAACGGCAAAATATTCGTGAGCAAAATAAAAAAAAAATATTGTGCATTTAAATAAATCTGTTCATCATCGATATAAATAACACCGAAGGGTACATTGACAAGTCAGCAATTTGTCGAAAGCGCCGCGGCCGCGGTCCGTGGTTAGCGTTGCTCTAATAACACGGTTAGGGCAAAAATCTCAATTGCAATTAATCAATGATAAGAGATCGCCGGAGCCTGCCGCGACGAAAGCTGCTATTGACGAAAGCTTAGATCCTAATCGATTCATAAAACTTGCAGCGTGTTAATTATAAGCCACCGCACTGCGGACGAATGCGCCGGCGCAGCGCCCGCGAGCTTGCGCTCCCAATGCTGATGTGGCAACTATCTCACCATCGGTGATTCTTCACGTCCACAACCCTTTATTTGACCAGCTCCTTTACAATTATCACCGCTGCATTTTAACGCATCCGATCATTAATTGGGAGTTTCGATGCAATAAAACAATCGATTAATGATATAATCGATACGGTTTTGTTTTTTCTGACTAAGACTTCACCTTGGAATATAAAAGTAAATTTGCAACTAGTAACACGGTATTACAGGCTGAGCCATACAAATTCCCGGCAATTTAAGCGTTCGTTCATTAAAGTATTGCTGTTGGCTCAATTAGTACGTTATAATTCTATGGTAGGCCGTAACCAAAGGCTGGGTTTAAAGCGACACTGCCACAGACACTTGGCCGTATTCAGTTAATTTTAAGAATTAGATTTGTGAGCGGTGTGTTATTAGGACACATGCTTACTTTGTGTTTGCTCAGGAGTCGTGAACGGACAATTTTAAAAGCACTGATGCGTTTAGCTGGTATCCTATATAATTTTACGCCGTTTGAACCCGCGTTTTTATTGAAAGGCAAGCGTGTTTAATATTCGGTGCCGTCAATCTTCAGCTTGGTTCGTAGAGGCGATTGGTTAATCACTTACGTATTATTAATGTAATTATGTGTTGATGAATGCAAACTTAAATGATATTTACGCCAATTTTAATAGCAATGCAATGTAAAATTAATGTTTCTTTGAAGAGGAAAGATCAATATTAAATTGTTAGTATCTTTACAGGGCTCGGCCCCACTCTTATTACAAAATTTACCTACCAACACGATGAATCTTAGTTATTCTGTAAAAATAAAAGTAGGCAGAAGGTCCATTATAGGTATGTATGAACTCTCAACATTGAAATGCATCAATATCCTTTATATGATTTTTAATGTACCTATTTAGGTTTAAATTTATCTACATAATTAAAAAAATTAAGCGAAAAGTTTCGTATCAGTATTGTAAAAAAAAACACGTTTTTATATGGAACCTCCTCCCCTCCCCCCTAAAATATTAGTTTTCTTTTTGTTTTAGTATTTGATATGTTTCTTTTTCTTTTAGTATTTGTATATTTCTTTTAGTATGTTATAGCGGAAACAGAAAAGATTCCTTGTGAAAAGATAAACCTTCTAGCTAACGTGGTTCTTGAAATACTGTCAGGTCATAGGCGGAAGATCGTACAACGAAGTCTTAGTATTATGGTCCTGATAGTAACTTTTGGGTATGTAACCCTAAAAACTAGTTTGTTGACTCGATGGAGACGTGTATAAATGTTAAGGGTAGTGTTTCTTAAACTTGCTGGCAATATATTTGACAAACAGACTAAAAACTTCAAAATTTTACAAATTTAGAAAATTCCTAACTGTTTGCGTTACTTCTCAAAAGCAACTAAGTAATGTACGGCCACAACGATTGAATATGGCGCAGCGGTTGGTGTCAATCAATTTTCGCCTGTGGTGATTTTGTAACGTCACGTGTTACGTTCCCACGGAAGCCTGGCTCCGATCCGCCCAGGGCCGTCATGTTCCACCACTTACGTATTTAACATAGGTACACAGCCTTAGCTCAAAACTTATTATCTAGCCTAAACAATTTCCAAGCTGACGGCATGGAAATGGGCACGCATAAATAACGTTCCATGGTCAAGTTTGAGTATTAAATTGTCGGTTACATACGATGCAAGTGATGGATAAATTACTTTGTGACTTCTTCGAGTTCGCCCTGTAATGGTATACGGAGCGGAAACGTAAACGGTTAAGGAAAGAGGATGACAAAAAAAGGCGTGTAGAGAATGTAGTCGTAGGACGCAGCCTTGCGCAATTCGCAGATAAATGCGCAAGCTTAATTGCGGCTTAGCTGAGGTTATCTCCAGTTATTTGATGTATATCTCGACCTCGTTACGTCTAGATAATTCATGAAATTAGTTCCCGACGCGCAAATGTGCACATGAAGTCGCAAAATTACCGCAGTTTCTTTCAAAAGATTCACAAGATATCAAAAAATATCAACTTTTTTGTAACGTTTTTCAGCACGTAATTTTAAATTATCCCATCAAGTTTAAATATGAAAACAGCAACTTTTGTGTATGCCAATGAATCACCACAACTCCTAAGGCGTATATTTTATTCATAAAGTTATGCAAGTTGTTGCGGCGATTCACAAAGCCTTGTCTGTATTTTTTACGATCTGTCATTATATCAATTTGCTTATTATGAGATTCTACTAGGTTGGCGCTCAAACAATGTTTGTCCACAAAGCAACCGAAATCATCAAGCGAGTAATTTCGTATTAAACCGCTCATTTTATTTCGATATTACTTAAATTTTGGTCGGTAGCTAATGATACCTACTCGGGAAGATTGTCCGCGGATCGCCGCGGCGAGTAATGAACCCATATTTAAGCTTTGGTACTATAATCAAAATTGAATTACCAGGGTTGACATTCTTACTACACATGAACAGTGCTTTTTCTTTTTGTGCTCCAATTCTCGTAGGTCAATTTGAATTTTTTATCGTCTACACAGTCGTCGGCGTGTTATTTTTAGATTATAGCGCCGTACAGCTCGATTGTAATTGATAGCAGTATCTAATGATATAGTTGGTGATAGTATTAAGCCTTTAACGTCGGTGTGACATATCAGTTCCGTGATAATTTTGCTGTTACAGCTAATATGCCGTTGTGAGTAGTAATTTTCTAGCGTCACAGAAATTAATTTCTTTCAATGGCTACTTTGTTTCATCCGTATAAAATGAAAACCCGGGCTTGCTACAATTACTAGTTGTATGAACAATAGGTTATGGCCTATTACATATATTACCTATGTATGTAACTACATTTTCTTACATACAGTTCGCGACATACAGTTCGCGATAAACAAAACAAATCGTTATGTCCTAATTCATCACATTCATCATCTGACTTACTTTTTTATTATTGTGCTTATTGTATTTCTTCTATCTTAAATAAAATTCTACGATCTAGTCATATTAATCTCGCTTCTGAAAAAGCAAGCATGAACGTGAACTTTTTTGGGTGAAAAACCAATCAATCACTGAATCACCATCGTTAGCACACGCGTTGCATTACCTCCAATAAATCAAGGCTACCCGAGCCACTCCGGCGGAGATTTTGATCTATTGGCTGCATGACAGTGCAACTCGCGGCGGCAGTTAGCGCCAGCTAATATAAAGAACTTTAATACAAATTTAATTAACTGAATCCGGACTATTCCGCGCACACCGTTTACAAAGATCACGCCCTTCTTTGAAGACTCACCGTGTAATGACTTTAAGCGTCTATAAATGGGTCTTGTATGGAAATTTATTAACCTTCTGAGTGCGTATTGTGCGCCTTATTGACACCCTCTTCCTTGTTGTAGTGTTGATTAATAGGTTCGATTTTGCCTCTGAACTTATTTGAGGAAAACTGTTATTGTGGTACCTACGTAATTTTCAGGACTATGTGCACAATTAACGTCTTTGTAATGCAATCTGATATTTTTTCCTAGAAATATTAGCGAGAAAAGATTCATAAATTACTCTCTAGTGGAGCTGGGTACTGTAGGAAATATGATAGTTAAGATAAATTATAAGATTTAATAGCTATAATTCCGTGTAACAATTGAAAGTCGTGCTTGACAGTAATTACTTAATTACTGTTGGGAAATGCACATTGCACATGTCAAGAGCATATCTACACATGCTAGGCATGCATACTGCACATGTTAACACAAAACGTTGAATCATAATCCGTGGTTATTTCCAAAATGCGAATTTCAGGGTTAGAAATGATTTCGAAAAAGTTTCAAGCGGCTGTACCCTGACTCTCACAACGTACCTCCGTTTCGTATCCTTTACGGATTGTTAGATGTCAATAGGCGATAGAAAATAAGTTATTTTAAAAGGACGTCGGGTAATGAATCTATTGCCATTGGCTGATGATTACCGCGCCTGCGCAGGTTGCCGAACGCGTTTCGCGTGCGTGTTGTGAAAACATTTTGCAAATAATTACGCATTGCTCTTAGGGTTCCGCATAAAAACTGTACACCTGTAGCACTCAAATCTGTACACAATGGTCAAGTATAAATGATCTGTTTTGTTTGTTAGTCGTCGCATGAGCAAACTCATGCGCGAGCAGTCCCTGTTTCGAGCATTATTTGTGCGTAACACTAGTGCTTGAAATGAATTTGTGTTTATTAATATTGAAATGCTTTGTCTAGCAACTAATACATGCAATATCATTTTTCATGCCATAAACATTGCATTATTTGTTTAATTATTAAATTCCTATTTTTTTTCTATGATGCTATATGAATAGAATATGCTTGTGGGTTTTAACTGAAGTCTATCTCATATCGAACCACCTCCGCCTCACCGACTCTATCTTCGCCATTTTTTTGCTGGCCAGCATTACCACAACGCTGATTATGCGCAATCGTTTTCTAAGTCGGGAGCAAGAGCAGGCTGGGAGCACGCGCGTACATTTCGCGCAAATAATAGACATTTACAACAATTTCAGTGGTACCTCACACGATCCGCCTTTGCCTAGGCAACGGCGGTAATTGGCTACGGTCATGCGATTACGTTCCTAGCCGATTTAATTATCGCAAAATGATCAGTATGCCGGCCTCCCGCAATTTAACTATCAATCAAGAGGAGAGCGGCGGTTATTGCTGGCACCGGTACTACACTATGGATTTTCAATCGTTTCAAACGTTTACGTTTCATAAGTATTCTAACGGTTCAGCTAGGCGAAGTTTAAAGTCGAACTGAGGGCGGGTCGGGCATGTCTTATGCACTGCAAGCGTGGTTTGAACTCAATTGATTTGACATTGAACAAAGTCTTCTAAATTTTCCTTAACTCAACGTTGAACATTGTTTATTTTAAGAAAAATATGTACTACAAGCATTTCTGAAGATTACAATCTTTGAAAGCTTCTGACAAAAGTTAGTTTTTATGTTCTTCAACTTTCTAAATTAACTTGAAAAATGTTTGATTGATTAGGGAGGCATTTAGATTTATGGATGAATTTATTGAAAAATGTCGTCCACATTTTCCCTCTTTTCTTTAGCTACAGGTCAATTTCATTTGCATGTTAATTAACTTACGAAAATAATCTCACCATAAATCTAGGCTTAGCGTAGAAATAATTACTCTAATATTGTGTTCACGTCTTACCGTTTCCTAACACGCGACTTACCTAATGATAGCTGCTCGGTGGAGCTCAGTAGACAACTTATAAAACCATAATTCTGTAATATGAAGTTCTTATTCTATTTAAGTGGGAATAATAATATTATAATGGGACTCGCCTATTATGGCTCCGAGTAGCAGGCGACGTGTAAACTTGAAGCATTACTTTTTGCGCGTCTGCGCACCATTTTTGGCGCTGAGCTTTAGTTTTATCAAGACATAAAGACCCGTATGAATTTATCGTGAATGGCGTTGATAAAAATGTGAATATAATGTGATGAATTATTCAGCGTGTTATCGGTATGGAGGACGGTTGTCGGGCGGCAAAAACGCGCGCGAGCGCCGGCCGGCCCCGCGCCCTGAGGAATGCCGTGGCAGAGCCCTTTTTGCGTAATTGTCCTGGAGCATGCACTCATCACTTATCTAACTGATTTAGGCATCGCGGAATTCATTATTTTTTACCAATATCTCTCGAGTTCATGAACCAATCGATGTCCTTTGAATTTTGAGCGAGTGTAACAATTGAATGCCTGAAATTCATTTAAAAGGTATTTATCGTGATGATTATGACAATTATGAAATTCTCATATCCACTGGATTGGTTTTTATTGTATTTAAACAATATATTATTAAGGACGGCTCGCGTTAGTGATGGAATTAATATTTTTGTCAGAGCAAACAATTTGGAACGTAATTTAAAAATATCAAAGAAAAATTGCGATGCATCAAGTTAGATTACCTACATGTTTTGTGTAGTACTAAAGCATCTGAAAAATTTGTTGAAAGAGGAAAGTAATGAAAGTAGTAAGTTTTTGTGCAACGACTTTCAGCAAAGAGTTTAAAATGCAAATAGGGTGTGTTAAGTGATAGATAAAAGTACGGTATGAATAAGTTAAAGACAAGTGCACTGTCGTCCCGATAGCTACGCTTATCGCATAATAATGTGGTATTGCGCAGCCACCTTCGTTTGCGGATACATTGTCATGCGGATGATTCTGTAATTAGTACTAATTTGAAGATTCATTGTTGTTCTTGTTGCAGTGCACGATTACATTTTTTGTGGTAGCGCACATCCACCTTCCTTTTAAGTACAAATGTGCAAATGGATTTATGCAGTCGTAAAAAGCATATTGGCCTTTAAATCTTCACGTTAAGAGTTATAAAATGTAGATGTGTCGATGTCGGTACTCAGGAAGAATCGATTTGCGACAAGTGATTCGCGTTTACTCACGTTTAACACTCAATGAAATTGCATTGATTGGTATCGTGGCGCTATTATTGGCATTTTTATTTGAGACTCCGATTTATTTTTGACATCTTTTGTTGCGTACATTGAAATGTGCAGCAGGTGTCTATTTTTTACTTTACCTTTTAATTAAACTAAAAAGTACTTTAATCTGAAGCTTAAATATTTTTGATTAAAAACCAATACATAATAATTCTAAAAAAAAAATGACATGAGCGAGCAGATATTAGAGAAGATTGATCTTTTCGCCTCCTTTACCGGCTAAAAGCTAAAACTGTGTATGTTCCACATCTGTACTAGTAGAGAATAGAATAAAGAGATAGTAGAGAATATAATAGAAAAGGCGTTATTTACGTTTCCCTTTTCCCTTTCTCTGAGATGTAATATTTGATTTTTCTTATAGGTACACTGCGACCACCAGGGCTAATAGGTGGAAGCAAACCGAAGGTCGCGACCCCTGCGGTGGTGTCCAAGATAGAACAATACAAGAGAGAGAATCCCACCATCTTCGCCTGGGAGATCCGAGAAAGACTGATTTCTGAAGGTAAATGATTTTAAACTTACATTTCTCTAATAATGATAAATACTATTCAAATTTAACACTTAGTACCTTGTAAAATCATAGAGTTCGTACATATTTGCGAGATGAATGTATGTGTAAGCACTGATATTTTGTGGGTTAATGTAATGTAATGTAGTGATCGCGCTTTCTCGTTTAGGTACCGTGTATTTAAATAGGCAGTATAACTTCTATCTATTCACATTCAAAAAGATCAATGTATTAAAATTGTATAAGTATACTGAAAGTGAGTTAGCCGTACCATTAAAAACTTTTTGGAATTCCATTTCCACAGCAACTTCACCCCGCACTAAAAGAAAGCGTTTACCAACATTTCGTGTAAAACGCGCTAAAATATAAGTAAGCACAATAGAAATTACAGTTAGATACAATCAGGCAGCCTATTTATAATATCAAAGGCTTATAAAATGTCGGTGGGCGCGGCGCGTAATACCGGTGCGAGCTCACGTTACCTGCGCGCGCGCACGGCACAGGACTGTAGCGCTACCATGAGTTAGCTATCGAAAACTTACGTACGTTAAAAACCTATCGAATTGTTTTTTTCATACTACCAATTTTAGTTCTTAGCGTTACCGCTAGGGGCGCTGTACAAGTTTTTCATAGACATATTTACATAGGCGATATCGAGTCTGCCACTTTAAACTCATGGTAGCGTTACTGGCCACTGTACCAGTATACTGTGGTACATCGAGTATATGTAGGAGTACTGAAAAATCCTTCATAATATCATAAGGAAGGTAGAATGAAAAGAAGGGAAAAGTATTCATTCAGTCACCTACACAAATTACTTACACACACATAAATTTATAAACGTAAATGTACTACATACAAAGAATTAAACAAAAACCACAATGCAAATGGTAACTGAATTGGTAAAATGGCTGATATAACTCTTGTTTTTTACTTCATTACTACTCAATGAAGCGAAATAAAATTAAATATGTAAAAAATTACCACGCAAAATAAATCCAGGCTAATTTGCTTAAGAAATAGTAGATATGAAATACAAAAAAGGTATACACAAATATACTAGTCAGTCAATTAGGTAATCATATTGTTGTTTAAAGCCTGAGGAAGGACAAAGGCTTAATTAGTCAACAAGCAACGGCTTCTGATTTAGGTACTTTGTAAGTCGAGTATTACAGAAATTCGTGAGTTGCGATGACAAATCCAATATCCGTCAATTGAATAATCGCATTAAAATTGTAATTTCTATTTAGATTTATAAATAAATTAATTCTATAAAATCAAATGTCTGCTAAAATATTGGCACCTATTCTTGTGACATTTTTATTTTTATGCAATGGATATTAATGGGACGATGTTTTTATAATGGATTCCCATCCATTTACCGTCAGATAAGAATCCTAAAACATTACCTTGAATACCTTTACGCAACACCATAAAGGCCTTAAAGCTGTGACGGAACTAACTCCGGCTTCGCTTACATATATCCAATTAATGGATTTGACTTATTGAGTAATGAACTTTAGGTACCTACGTGTCAAACATTTTTGGGGTCAATAGGTAAAGCCATTGAAATGCAACCCCGAATATGGTCTAATAGTTTCGTAAATGTCCGTCGGCTTACCGACAGCGGATACCTCGTAACTTGAGAAGATGTATTGGATTTAGGAGCCTATGTGCACCAAAAAAAAAACAGGCTTATATAAAGGTAACGTAAGTACAGTGGCTCACGCCTCTATCCCGCAGGAGAAAGTGCGTCGAGACTGTGAGCTAACATGATTGCTTATAGTGTTACAAGATACGGCCAATCATCGGCGTGGGACATTCTGTAGAGTTTGCTTTTGTTTGTTTCTTATTAAGGCATGATTGTTCTAAATAAATATTCGTGGTAAGTTTGTTATGAGCTGTATCTTGAAAAAAATATCTTGTTATTTAAGTTGTTTTAAATTTCTTAATAAATAAACTTTAAATCATTCAGGTTAAAGAAAAAGAAAAGAAAATCTATTTAAGCCCCAACGGTTTAACGATCAAACTTCCGAAAACATCTACTTTTCCTCTATCAGTCTAATAGTAAAACAGCTTTGAACTACTTGAGCGATAAATAGAGCTATGACACTTAAACATATTGAAATTAATAAGCAGAAAGAACTACAGTTACAGTAATGAAATTAATTTAATCAATCGTTAATGATGATTGGCCTGACTATCACTGTACCAAGTGTAAAGCCGTAATTTATAAACTGATAATTGTCCGCAGTTAAGCAGGTCCGATACAATCCGAAGAAGCACATTAAAACAAACGGCCAATTAGAATATAAATAAACACCTCAAGACGAGTTTCCAAACCCATGGTACATTTAAGTCATGACTCGATATAAACCGTTGAAACCTGTTAAGTAGAAGTAATTTGCCTGCTTAATAATACACTGATAACATTGTAGAGTTTAGACCTTTTTCTAAATGTCGCATCATGCTGCTCACCCACTGCATACATAAATAGATATGTTGTGGAGCACGATGGGCGTCTTAGCTCGGCCAACGAGCCAATTGCGATAATTGCACCAAAGACACCTCTCGTGTCCATGCGTGACGTTAAACGCTCCTAATGCACTTCGAAAACGGTTTAAACACCACTATATCACTCATTCGATTTACGGCCCTCGACCGTAAAGCTTAAGATTTAAAATGGTGTAATGAGGGTGCGCGGTATCACGTTCTCTCGCGAAGATCACCTCGCCTTCTTATTTTCTCTAGTGAGTAGTGCAGAGCGGTAGGGTGCGTGCGATCGGCCGTGGAACTGGTTTCGCTCAAGTCCACTTCTGGTTTACGATATCACCGGGGACCGGATTAGGAGACGATAACATTCTTGATGGGAAACACTGTGCTAAACTGAGTTGTTAAATTGGTTCACAGTCATTAAATCCACAGGGGGCGCCGTAACTTCAGAGCGCATGATCGGCCAAACATCTTTATTAAATGTATTTTATTAAAGTAAGGGATTTGATATCGGGCATAACTATTTAGAAAAAGCAGTAAAAGTGGCTATACATTCTGTGCTTTAAACGGGAGATCAAGGTGTGTACTTAAGTTATAATCGGTGACCTCATAAGTTTATGTATCTAATTCACTATGGGGCATGTTTATTATTATTCATGTTATTACCGCAGTATGAAGTCTAATAATACTAGTTGCTATATTAATAATTTGCTTTTACATGTCTGAAATTAATGACTATTTTATGCCGGTATTTGTGAACAGAACCTCCAAAGCAAAAAACAAATGAATATCCATCAGAAAAACTTTGCCCCTACTATAGTTATGTTACAAACACATTCTTGAGCAGAGGTCGAACAATTGCTCAGTGAATGCCTTTATTTTTACGTTTTTTGTTCTTATCTGTGCGGTCGGCTGACATTATCGTCATTTGTTGAAATGTGTTTAAAATAATTGCTCAGGCGAGTGCGCGCCCGGGCCTGCTCTGTGTGCGAAAATTGCACGCGATCCCATGCCAGTTGTTTTGCGTAAATGCTCACATATTTGTCGTAAATGCTGCAATATTTAAATAAAATTCTGCGTATTTCGAACGCTTAAGTTTTACTGTTAACCCCCGCGGTTTCGTTTTGACTCATGTTGTGTTGCCAGTTCACAGTTTGCGCTCGTTCGGTGGAACATCTTATTTTCCAATAAGAAAACGTGTTTTATTTAAATAGGTACCGTTTTACGTACATTTTATTATTTGTCGTTAAAAATGAAAGTGATGTTTAAAGCACTGTTGACCCTGATTGCATCAATAAACCCTTGACTCTATGTATTTTATTGTGATTGCTAAGTTGCCATTTGAACAATGCAAAAGTAACTCAATTATACCAATAATTGGTATTTCTGTCAACATTTTACGGTAATTTTATGATTGAGCTTAATACATTTTATATTAAAAGTTTGGCAGAGAAACAGATAATGCATCAAGTTTTCAGTATTCTCAAAAAGTTATATTTTTTTTTATTGAGCTGACTGTATTAAATCTGCAAATCTGCAATGCTGCTAGATTTTTACATTAATTCTAATCTGGTTTGCTTCTCATATTAATAAACAAATTAGACGATTGTGTTCGATGCCACTATGGCTACTGCTAAGGCAACGTTAGCGCAAAGGCTGGCATCCAAATTCCTGAAGCGCCCGGGATGTAGTTATGATTGATTCCATTAGACCGGGCGATGGTTTCGGTGAATCAAAGCGTGTTGACCGCGGACCACCTGCTGACGAGGAGCTGACGGCTTAGATCTTCTAGAAGTGACAGTGTTTAGATACAAAACTTTGATAAATCAATTAGTTATTAGGGGATAGTAAATACTCCATCCGGTCTTAAAGTGGAGGGAAGTTATTATATTATTTTCGTTTAGGTAAAATAGCAATGAAACCTTACTAAAAATGCTATACCCTTCCCTTTGGATTTGCTTCTGACTTTGAATTTCACTTTAATTTAAAAGAAAACTAATATTTTATTAAATCCGTTCATATAAAAAAAGGAAATACTTAAACCAACCTAAACCGTGGTAAACCTACGTCTTAAAACGACATTAAGTGTACTATCAAACGATCAATACATGCCACATATGGGCATATCTATTCAAAGTGTGATCTATGGCACTATTGAAGTATGAGGTAATAGATTTTTAATCAAATTTATAACAAAGTGATCACGCTGACAAAGGCCAAGCTTTGACACAAACACGCGCTCGACTCTACGCTCATTGGCGTTCAGCAAATTGATTTAATTTCAATAACAGTAATTGCACTCTCGATACAATACGGTATCTGTCACATAGTAAAAATAATCATAAGGTCAGATTACGCAATATATTTTACTTTAACGAAACGTGTTGTTTGGGTCGTAAAGACACATGTATTTTTGTTACTTAAATAACAAAAATATAAAGAGATTAGAAACATCTATGTAGGTGTCGGGTTTCAGAAATGAAATCATTGAGTTATATAAGTCATGATTGCGATGTGTTAATACATTATTTCTATAGAAAAATCTACAATCTTACATAGTTAACGTTTTGATTGGAAATTCTGTGTTTGCACCTACACAGGTATCAAATACTGACCATGACAAGATTAAAATAGGAAATTAATATCATATTATTATCTTGTTTTTGTCTGATGCGGCTTGAAAGGAAAAAAAACATTCATCGGCTGTTTATGAAATTTAATCAGCGGTCTTTGTAGGTTCCGACGACCCAATTTACCTCAGCCCAATATTTACAAACGTGGAACACAATAAAAATCTGTCAAGAAAACGGCATCCACTTGAGTGTGTCAGCCGGGCATTCGGGGGCGCGGTTATCAAAACAGAGCGGGTATCAGGAGAGGCTAAATTTTAATTAGGTGCCCACTACCGCCTTTGTTGCCGATGACGTGGCAACTTCGGACAATGCCTTGCGCAACTTATCAACTAAATCGATATCGGTTTACGAGGCGTTACGGGCGGCTCTAGCTACTGACCACGTTTTGATTAATTGCATTCTTTCTCAAATCGTCGGCCCTCGGATATTGACTGGCGCCGATTAATTAGCGAAACCGATGACGCGTGAGTTTACAAACGGGGTGTGAAAATATTTTGAGATAATGCAGAAACACCTTTCCTTATTAGTTTTTACATGATGGAGAGGACGGTGAGGTTGATATTTTGTTAACTTATTTTGAGATCATTAAGTTATGTTGATTATATCCTTAAAAACAAGTATTAAGTAGTCTTTTTAGTACAGTATCTTTTAGGTAGTAATAAATGTCTTAAAAGATTCTATGTGGTGTAAGGAAACTGAAAATGTCATGATTTCCAATAGCACTAATTGGTTCAATATTTTGAACGTTTAGATAATATTATGTGTGTGTATATGATACGCGCCAAACTATGAACCCAATGGCTTTATGACTATTTGTTACTAATAAACCTGAAAAAGTAACAATATTCCTACTCCATGAAAGCCTGATGATGACAATGCAGTTTGTTAACTCTATTGTATATTTCAACATAATCGTTAGATTAAATTATAAGCGGTTTTAGCAACACATTTTGACTTTAATAGTTAACACAAAGAATCCCGACATCACAGTCTAACAAAGATACAAATCAATACAGACTCAACTCCGAGTCTAGGGCAATAAAATAACGTTTTTCAAATGTTTCTTGACATTTACTAACAAGGTCCCACCTTGTTTGCAGACATTGTATTGTCGGAATAAATCAAATCGATCTCTACACAGCTTCCAATAAACCGATACATTTATTAATTTGTTACAGCATTAAATTGGTTCCCAGCAGTGTGTCGAACAGTGTTGAACCTCAACGATCATGGACAGGGTTCCCCTGTCGCTTTAGAGATTTTGATGGTCTACATGTTTTAACAAAAAATACCTTTGATGGCGAGTTGCTTTCACCATTATTAGTTAGTTAGAGTAACGAGGTGGAACGTTCTTGGCCAATGTAATAAGATTTAAGCTTACTTGGCATAATGACTTTAAATATTGATACCTACAAAGAATTTTATTTTTTTTATAAATTAGGACTAGTCTATTGCTTACTTATTTCAAACTTGAAATCTGATTTGAGCCGATGATAAAAGACAATATCTATAAAAAAACAATAATCTACATACAATTTCGGGTCAAAGGATCATCCTAGTTGGTTAGTGCATACCATCTAAACTTATTACACGTCCTCAACTCAACTCCAGCCTTTGTTACTGCGCCTATTCAGTGCTAATTGAAATTGGTAGAAAAGCGGGAGCGTGGAGCGGGCGTTTAGCGGCGGGTGCTGCGCCCCCCGCTGGCGCAGGCACCTTTTTACTCCACGACGCCGCGGGTGCCGCCTGATTGCCTCCGATCTCATCGTTTTATGTTCCCCATAAAGCCAACAATAATTCATTTAGACGACGTGACGCCACTCACTCGTTAACTGGTTCCAATCGGCCGGGGACGTGATTTCGGAACGGGCTCCAATGCAGTTCCGGTAACGAACTAACTAGATGCAGTGTCGGTGACTATGCGAACCGTAATTTGGAATACGTGATAACGACCGGAAAAAATGTCATGTTTTTTTTGATTCTCTCGATAAAAAAAAAGGGAATTAAACGTCCAATAACGAAAATGTAGCGTTACATTTTGTTAAAAGTAGGATAGTTGCTCGTGTAAGTCTGGTATCACGTAGATGCTGTCAATCTGTTTTTAGGTGTTTGAATAATTGGTGTTAGCCATCATAAATATCGAAAAGATTTGATATAGTTGCAAAGGTCGGACATTTAGATAAAAAAATCCTTATAAATCCTATATTAATATTGTTGTTTGTTTAACCGCAAAGTTATTTATTAAACATTTTTGTGCAATATTTAAGAAAAACATAATGTTACGATGATTTACTAAATCTATATGCGCTATTTTACGTATAGTAAACAACCAATTAATTAGTCACTAATGTTCAAACTTACGCACTAATTAGCTCGATCCCATCGCGCCCGCTCGTCGACGACGACAAACCAATTCTATCGAAGAACCGGTATAAGTAAAACAAACAAACAAATTCATTCCGAACCATTAGGCACGAGATCCGACTGTTAATGTCTCAATTTAGAAACGAGCGTAAATCTTCAAAGGCGTGACAATTACTGTTACTTCCCGGCAATACAAACAAAAAGGGTTTCCGTCAATTATCGATAAATTAACCAGATTAAACACTCCATAGCAGACGGCGCCGGAGCCTTATCTCCGGACATGCCACGCTTTTAGGCAGGTAACAACACTCCGAGCAGAAACATTAACATTTTATACCAATTTGCCTTTTATTAGGAGTCATGGGAGACACTTATCGCCACTTTCTGTATCTATCTACACCCGATTTGAAACAAATCTTAGATACTGGATGCGACCGCTCTTACTCATTATAGACACAGAATCTTTCCGACACCCGAAATAAAAACTTAAAAGCTTAAAGCGATCGCAATAATAGTAGATACTGTACATAACAAGCTCATTCTATTGAAAACATCTAACCTTTTAATAGAAGCGGAGCCTATTGTGACTAATCATGATTAAACGACTTTAGACAAATTGCATGACCGTGACTAAGCACGTAAGGACCCGAACTCGATCCCAAATCATTAAAAGTACAATTATAGATATCGCGTTCCCAGCTGCAACCTGTTGACGGATAATGATCTCTTTCTAAACAAATAGTGAAACCTACCATTGATCGCGCCAAATTGCTCGATCGACGGTTCAAATTAAAATGTAATTAATAAAAACTCTTTATGTAATAAGCAAAAAAATATACTACTACCTTGGTGAGATAAATCTGACAATATTATTTAAAAAATATTTCACGGATGCTTTAAAGTTCAATACCAAAATTGTTACTCGATTTCAATTCAAAGCGAATCAAAACACGACACTAGAGAATTGGGAATAAAAGCGGCTCATTGTCGATCAACCATCTGATAGGTACTCGTTGTTACTAAACAAAAACCAATTTAACTGTTCTGTTAAAGATCATAGGAGTTTTTTGCTGTTCAAGAGACTAGATTAACTGCGGCGACGCGTCGTTGAGCTCCCACAAAACGTTAACAGATTTTCAACGGTTTGATTTCTTTTTATGAAACGCTCCCAACATAATTAAAGATCGGTAGGTAAGTGATGACTGGTCACCATTAGGCGTATACTCTGTTTCAAGCCTCGGCGCTGCGCTGGCACGGAAGGCTGTCTATCGAGCCTTCATCTTAAAGCGCCGATTACGAAGCAAACAAATTGTGTAGAGGGCAACTTTTTGTGCTTTCGACATGCTAACAATGAGCGAAGCCTCGCAACTGATCATTACCATTATACTGTATAAGGCTTTGTGTTTTGAGTAAATTATAACAGGTCCGTTTTATTTGATGCGCCAGCTCACCTCGCCGACAATGGGGCTTCATTACCAACGGTGACCATATTAAATCTACCATCACAGTAATCGCGATAGCATTAAATACCCATGCTTTTGTAATGTTATATCGCTCCCATTAGAGCTCGTCACATTATATATATGACAAACAATCGACGGGGCGGTTTATTTATTCGTGTAGTCGTAATTTTCTGTAACAAGCTAGGAAAACGTCTCTGTTGCATATGTAAGAAGCGTTCATTAAGCAATTACATTGAATTATTGTTCCTGAGTACGAGTATAATTGTCCACAACTGGCACAATTCAAATGATAGGTTTCAATAATACTGAAGTAGATCTATTTAATGGTCAAATAGCATTTAAAAATTGCAAAATCACACTTAAGTGGTTGCAACAATAATTGTAGGTATATATTGTAGTAAACTAGTTTGCCTGCTACAATGTAAACAAATAACTTAATTCATAATTTTCCAAGCTGACAGTCTTAATTATTCTTTAAGTGTTTTGGTTCAAAACGTATACAAAGTTTACAGTCTACATGTATTGTTTGATTATTTTTGTACTAAGTTATTGAAGACAGTGTCCAATGGTTATATTTTTGAATATAAAAAACCCTTTAAAATAACGTAACGTTATTTTGAAAGTAATTTTCATCGATCATTTTGGGAATGTTGATATGGATAAAATTGTAATAACATCGCAATTACGGCGCAGACACAGATCCAGCCCAATTCCACGTCTTGACAGAGCAATTCAGAAGCGGTAATAACGCTAGCGAGACCGTCGGCAGCTCGGTAGCTCAACAACGAATCCTACGACAATTACCATCGGACAGGCTATGATTAAATTATGGCACTTACGCGGAGTGTTTCCTGAAAATTACATGGGATGGCTCTCCAAGGCTGCGCCGGCACGCGATCGCTCCGCACGCATTAAATGTTATAATTGCAACGATTTAAAATGCGACCAATGACGCATTGGTTTTAACGCCGCTGCTCGCGCAGGCATCGTGCACTTTGCTCATAATTAGCCGACGGGAGATATGAATATTGCTGAATGAAACTGCACGTTTGTGTACAGCGTTTATGATAAATTGCGTTGCGTCAATCTCGTCCTTAATTACATCCGTGAGCCTTGCTGCTTTGGAATTTATTTGCAATTTCAGTAATATGATATTGTTTTTCTGTGCTAGTGTGTGAAATTGATAATGTATAGATAAATTAAAGTGACGTATGTAAATTAAATAAATTGTTATTTTACGGTATAGATCCTATTTAAGGGGTCACTTAACAGTTGTGAAGTATAAAATTAATGCCGAGATTGTGAATAAACTAAGGCATTTTTACACGGTTATTAATCATTCGTGTATAAAATTTTCTTCATTTTGACTTATTAAATCATTTTAGGTATGGTATAAAAACTCGGTTTATGTATAGAATAATAACAAGATAACGACTGTAAGTGTCCTTAGGCAAACTCTTGCGCCTAACGTCTTTCGCACCTCGCCGAGCGCTCATTAAAGCCTTCAAAACAGTTTGAGGCTACATGAAACAAACTGTACTAAATTAAGGCTAATTTGCCTTGTTCGCAGGTGTATGCACGAACGCAACAGCGCCCAGTGTGTCATCGATCAACAGGATACTAAGGAACCGGGCCGCTGAGCGCGCCGCGGCGGAGTTCGCCCGGGCGGCGGGGTACGGGCTCTACGCCGCCCCTCCGCCCTACGGGGCCTTCCCGTGGGCGGGCGGCGGGGGCGTCTGGCCTCCCGGAGGCCTCCCTCTACCACCAGGAGTACCTGCGTCCGCAGCCGGTGTACCCCACCCTGACGCCGTCCAACAGGGATTCCTATCCTCATCCGGACGCGGCCTCATCGGTTAGTGAAATTTAATATGTGGCTAACTTTAACGAGCCGTCGTAAAATCTTCGAATACCGATACTTAGATTTACATGCATTATTCATAAAGGTTCCTTAGAATGAATTACGTACGAGCTTTTTTACTGTTTCTTTTTATTGCTTGTATCGATTTGTTTTAAGTTATATCACAACGTTTATTTTCGATGCAGACGTAGATGGTGACGACTCTGGGTCCTTGGACGGAGAGCAGCCCAAATTCCGGCGGAACCGCACCACCTTCAGCCCCGACCAGCTCGAAGAACTAGAAAAGGAATTCGAGAAATCTCATTACCCATGCGTCTCCACACGAGAGCGTCTCGCGTCCAAGACGTCGCTGTCGGAAGCGCGAGTCCAGGTAACGACCGCAATAAAATATTAAATACGACATTCATAAACCCACAGCCAATTAATAATATTTTATTAATATGTGCCGTGAGACGGCTTAATCAAATCAGAGCTATCATTTTCACACCAATTTACATTCATGAATATTTGTTAACGCAGTGAGAACAACATACTAATCTCGTTTATTTACCGTTACTGACAGGTTTGGTTTTCCAACAGACGAGCGAAGTGGAGACGCCACCAGCGCATGAACCTCCTGAAGCGAGGAGGCGGCTCGCCCCCCCACCGCCTCCCGCGCTCCCCTTCCCGCTCCCGCTCGCGCTCCTCCTCCCCCTCGCGCTTCCCTTACCATGCTCCCCAGATGGGCGGCGAGAATAGCGCGTTCAAAGCGCTGGCGCAACAAGACAGCAACGCTCTGAAGGCTCTGTCGCACCCCGCTCACTTCGACACCAACGCACTGAAAGCGCTCTCGCAGCACCAGTTCGAAGGCGACGCGTTCAAGCACCATCCCGCTCTAGAGAACAGTGCGTTCAAAGCACTCGTGCCGCACTCAGCGGCTGCAGCACTTCTGGCGGCGCAATCCATACAGCTCGCTCGTGGTTATGAGTCTCACTCGGACTCTGATGAGGAAATCAACGTTCATGATGAAAGCGACGACGAGAGTGAGCGGCATAAGAACAAAGCTCGGTCTCGGACCCCCAGCCCCGGCCGCCGCGCGCCCCCTAGCGACCTCCCCTTACAGCTCACCAAACACGACCGTTGATACTCACCGTATACATATTTCTATTTACATACAAGTATTACGACTACTTCTATTGAGTGTTGGATGTTCCGAATAATTATGTAAATTCAAATCCTAGAGTGCTAATACTCCAGTTTGTTTGTAAATTAATGTAAATATGTAGTTTGTTAAGTGGTTAATTAATGCAAGGAAGATGAATGACTAATAAAATTCATGCACAAACTATTCTATTTTATTTATTAAAGATGATAATATTTCTTAACTGTTAATACAAATAGAGTCGGCTTAAGAAGTGTTTATGTCCATCAAAACTTTCATACGTCATATGTGACCGTAAACTTAGAAAATTTATTAGATTGTTTATCAGACTTGTTAGTGATTTATAACACTTCTAATTTGACTTTATTTGAATAGCTATGGCATATTAGCGTAATAGAATTTACACCTAAACTATTTTTGTAAGTACAATTTGTGAATGTTTAAAGTAGAATACCAAAGTGTTATTTTCAAGTTGGACAGCACGGTTTATGGAAAATAAAAGTTCCTAATCCAATTTAGTACTTACCATTTCACGAAAAATAAAAAAGTTATAGTAATAAATGTAAGTGAAATGTCCTGTCTACAGCTGATAGATAATGTCAAATGGATAATAAAGTTTAATAAATGTTCGCTCCGTAAATTTTACGATAATTGGCACCATTAAGTAAGTTTGATTAAAGCGGGCACTAGAGAACCTATGTAGAGGCGTAAGGCGTGTTATGTGTATATATTTGTTAAAACCGCACTGTATACTATTTATTGCTTAGACAAATAATTTTATTGTAAAATATTATAGACAATTTATGTAAATAGATAACTATTAAAAATATCAAATAAAATACCTTACACAGAAATTATACCTTTTATTTTTAACCCTTTATAAGACAATCGGGATTAATACTTTCCGTCACATTTTGGACCTTGGTCAAATTATAAGTAACTTTACTAGTAATATTAATATTTTTTGCCTTATCAAGAGTTAACAACACACACTATTTCATTTCCTAATCCCGTAAAGGATCTTCTGATATTACAAGAGTAATATAATAATATTACATAGAAGTTTAACAACGAAATCGTATTTCGATAAAGTAGCAAAAATATATCCTTATCTTATTTATATAGAATAGTAATAAAACGTATAAGTTATAAATATCTTCGTCTTTTATTGAGAATCAAAAACGATATTAAAACGTGACTATTAATCAAGCTTTGGAGGCATTTGGCTTGTGATTTTTTCCTTAAACTGTAAGCTAGCGGTAAATATGTAACATCATAATAATTTCATTAGAAAAACAAGCAATTACAATAAAATAACCTAAACGCTACCTGTCATGAATATTCATTGGTACAAATTATGCAAAAAGAAAAAATCCAGTGAACTACTTTCTCCAATGTTACATGTAGTGGTAAGTTAAAATTATAATTCATTAGAATTAATTGGTATTATACGAATTCTTTGAGCTGTTAAATGTTTTCAATGAAAAACCTGTACTGGCCTGCTTATAGGAGAAACATAAATATAATTAAGTTTTGAGATTTCAAAATTAACGTACCAAACAAGGAATTCATAACATACTAAGATAATGTTACGAATTTATATTAATTTGTTTACAGGAAACAGTTGAATATAAACATATTCATTTGGAAAGTTCAGTCATAGTACACATATTAATTTGGAAAGCTGAGTAACTGGACCATAGTCTACTGAACCCTTCATTTTATGCATAATTTAAACAAATTAGCGACTAGTTAACGGTTTTTTAAATAAAAAAGATTGGCAAACTAGGATAAATATATATTTTCAAATGCTGCGTTTTTTTTGTTTATTGATATATTCAAAATATTAATAACACGTGTATAGTTTCTAGTGAAAACAACTCCCTGGTGACACAAAGCTCATTGCGCGGAACAAAAGACATCAACGAGATCATGTAAAGAACGCAAAACGTTAAAATAGAAGTGAAATAAAACGATGATTATCTGATCAGATGGGAAATAATGCAATTATATCTCGTCATGACATTGAAGATTACCTACTTACACAGCCAATTTAGTTCTCAGTTTGACGAGACTATCTGTCACTTTCTAATTTCTCACTGATATTCTTAGACTCCTGATGCACTGAAATGTAGTAGATATAAGAAATATTAATAAATATTGTTATAAAACACACAAAGCATACACCAGTATGAGAGTGACTCTGGTTTCTACCTAATATGAAAACATATTTGTAAGGCTGGTGGTTGTCATTATTGGTATGGTACATATTTTTTACAACGACGTTACTTTTCACTGTTGAGCTTGTGAAGCCTAGTCATTTTAGGTTTTATATGCGTCAAATTTCACATAGTTCAATATTTATACTGACTACAAAATATAACAACGGTATTAGGGTTACTTATTTAATTACCTCTTTTCCTAGCATTTGAAGACGATGTTATATGGTAGGTTCAGGATTGGCTTACCGAGTTTTTTAGCGTATGGTAGTGTACCTATCTCTAGCTCTTTACAGAGTGAATTTCCGATGATAAGTAAAAATTAAAATAACGATTACGTGATTGAATCCTTTAGAAAAGAGGATAAGAGTTCCTCAATTAACCCTTTCACTTGGAAGTAAACTGTAAAATCGTTGGATAATCACAATCCTTTATGGTTGTACGATATGAACAATTATCCTTTTTTCCATTGTTATTAAACGCACCGATTGATCCTTCCCGGATATCGGCAATCATTTCGGTGAAAGTCGACAGGCATGCCGCAAAAACATAGTCTTTGTTCTCGACAAAGTCTCATTAGCGGATCCCTATGTTTTTAGTCTTATGGGGATCCGCAGAGAGGATTACCAAAGAAGACGACTATCTTTGTGACTGTGAGAGTATGGACATTTTCCCTTTATACTTCATCTATTCGTGATTGTAATGTCGCAGACAAATTTATTCTATCTTAACTTAACACCAAATAAAAAATATATTTATATTTTCTCAGGATAAATATTTGATTGTTAGCTATTAGAAATAGAAAACCGAATAAAAAAAGTAAAATAAGCATCTATTCCAGAGCAAAAGTTTTTTGATCACCTTTCTCACATATATGGTATTTAATGGTTTACGATAGTGCGGAACTCTTCGCAGGTGAGTCAGACTCAAAGTTGTACGGATTTCAAATACATTTTGGAATAGCATCACGTAGGGCCAGTTTAAATACGCCGATCACAAAGTTTTGTAAGCACTTCTGTTGTTCAGGATATTGATTCTTTATTCCGTTTGCGAGTGTAGAAATTGACAAAGTTTTCTTAAAAATCTTACCTTAATCTTTGATTATTACCTTACTTTAATTAATACCTTATTTTAAATGATAAACTTATCTATTCTAAATTGAAATTCTAACTAATGTAGTTGTGCTGGTTTGCGCTGTAATTTTCAAAGAGAATATTATTTTTTTTAAAAAATACCCGATGGAACTGTAGGTTTTACCTAGCCCACGTTCTTTCTAAGTCACTAGACTATCTGTGTAATTATGATCAAATTTCATTCAAATTGGTTTAGTAGCTTTGGAGTGAAAGCCCGTCAGACGGATAGACAGACCGCTAGAGTAATTATCGCATATACAGTATTTGGGAGTATCAGTGGTGTCACAAAGATGTAGATTTTATTTCGACTTATGGGTGCAATTCCTGGTCAGATATCATTTGGTTTTTGAAGGAGTACTTAATTTTAATTATGTAAAATAAGAGTAATAACCGTAAAAAAAATTTAATTCAATGACACATAGAAATACATAAAGTCAAAAGGTGATATATGATCGTTTTAAGAAAACAAAACAGTGTGGCTCTAACGATTAAGTATTTATGGAGAAAATAACCTTTCTCTTTAAGCAAACGTAGATACATAATTCTGAATTGTAATAATCGGATTATTACAATATATTTCCCCATTTATGATCATACTGCCAATCGCTAATCTCTATCCTAGAGATTAGTAATAAATTCAGCAGCGTCTAGAAAGGTATCTTCCAATCTAGATATTTTTATTGCAAGTCATAAAAGCTAGCTAATACATGAATACATTAAGTCCGATTTTTATTCGATTAGATAGCATTACAACGCTAGCCTTGCATATACAGGACCGGAATCAACATAGTAAGGCCTGCTACACACTAAAGTGCTTGCTTTAATGACACATCTGGGCGTTATAACGGTTTCGCAACTTAATGAATGAATCACTGAAAAATCACGTCAAGAATACTCCAGATATAAACAAGAAGATACTGAGCAGCATATAGCTGAAGGAAATGAACTATAGAATAAAGAAATGCTATGATATGTCAAAGTATTAATAAAGTAATAAGTAAAATAGTAAAGAATGTTCTTGGGCTGAAAATTGCAGGGCCACTTCGACCGGCATTGACAAGCGGTAATAAAATCAAATATTAATCATAAAAGAAGCCGAATAAGAAACAATTATCGTCATCCAACTTATCAATGCTTCCTTTCGTTTAAGGTCAATGTTATTTGTGGACGTTTTACAATTAAGTACAGTCAACCTATATACTTCAAGTCTACGTTATGTGTAACAACCCTAACACTCAAAGACTTAATCTCATACGGTTTACGCAACGTTTAAAATAAGCAAGTAAAGAAAAGTTAAATGACGAGACCACAGAATAGTTATTTTATAATGATGGGCTGGCGTTAGCGAATGTTCATATTATGTAGATGCGGGCTATCATTAACAAATTGCCTATGGTGCACAATGTTTATTGCTTCTTAGGTACAGAAAGTGGCCCTATTCTGTAATGTTACTGTGATTGGTTTCGCTCCGAATTTGATAGGCTGTTAAGGATCAATAATAATTAACATTTTGTTGGTTTTACTTTTCTATTCTAATACATTCCTTAGCTCAATAATGACATTTACTGAAAGCTCGTTTCATATCTAAGGCAATTAGTTTATTACGTAGTCTTTAGTAGTTCATCATTAAAAGATACTCATCATAAACTAAATTTTTTTATCTAAGTAAAGTCTAGCATTTATCTATTAAAGTTAATAAGGTCAGGAATAATGGGTTTCGTTATTATTATTACTTTTTTTAAGCTTCTTTCCACGGAATAAAATAAATGTTATGTTAGTGATATTTATTATTTATTTTAGAGCATCGTAACAAAAGCGAGCCTCATCAGAATAGTGCGGTGCCCGGATAAAGTTGTATGGTCGTGATAGGCGCGGAGTGTGGATGCATGTTCGCGCGCCGCTCTCCAATAACAATAAATTTCGAGCGTCGTTTGAAGCGCCGTTCGGACAATCACGCGTTTTTACTAACCACCGTACAGTATGTAGAAACCCTGGCTCTGAATGAAACTTTGCGTGATAATTTTTGAATAAAACTTTTTTCTGGCTTAGTTTTTATTTGAGAAGCAATCAAACTTTTCTGAACCTACAATTTTACGATTTTTTCAGAAGGAATTGAAATAAATTATATTAATAAATAATGTGAAAAGACAAATACAAACGGAAAATATCATTAATATGCTGTGCGTCTAATATTTGGTTTCATAATAGCATTAATAGTGATCAAAACAAGAAAACCATTAAAATATTTTTAAAGTAAAAACTAAATTGTGTGTGCTTATACGTATACTCCTGTGATTTTTGTAATCAATGACTATCACTTGACTAAAGCCTGATCGCCCTATATTAGAATTAAGATCGAGCCCCTCAGTGAGCAATCAAAACATAGATAAATATCGGTTACAACTACAAGTCTTAGGCGAACAGGCAATACGCAAAATACTCATGGAACATGGAACATTCGGTGGTATTTATGTGTCAGTAGAGTTCGTAATAACGCGTCCTGGGTGCTCTGCTCCTGTCACAGAGGGGCGATACAGATTAAGAGCGCGGTGTGAACCGATGCGCTCGCGGTATCTCCGTATGCGTCAGGGAAAGAGCGCTAATATATAGCAAGATCTCAAAGGAAAAATAACAAGTTTGACAAATTGTGTGCGATTAACGTTTCACCCTACACGTTTATTAGGATATTGATTTTATATTCTAAATAGCATTCCAATCTAAGACGTCGTCGTATGGTCGTAAAAATTTGTTAAACATTACTATTAATTGTATGCCAAAAACTATTAGGATACACTTAACGTTTCCGCTCATCTAAAAAGTCATGTTAGTTTATTATTGTATAAAAAAAGTATGTTGAGTAGGTACAGCCGCTCGAAAATCTCCTAATTAATAAGAGTGTTATTTATAGATATATACAACTTATGTTATTTTTGGTCTGTCCATAAAAAACTTTAGCCAATAAGCTTTTTAAAACATACGCGTAAGTACTATATCAACCGCTTACTAACAAAGTTAAATTATTGTGACACAATATTCATTTAAAATTTTTAATAAAATAAACTCCAAAATAATATCTTAAGTTATATTTGTACCTTGTTATCGAAGTAAGCACTCAGCCCCTTTTCATTTTCACACGAAATTAAGCAACAACGTTGTTACCCTCGATAACTTTTCACACATTTCTTAACGAAACACTAAAGGATATGACATCATTCGCACATAAAATTCACATATTATTCATATGCAAATTGACTGAGCAATCATAACATAAATTCTTTAATATGCCCACTCTGAACAAGCTTATAACGGAGGCCAATAAAATAATGTTCTCGCCGGTAACGACTGTATCCGAATTTCTCGGTTGACGTTCGAAATTAGCCTCCAAGCCAACTGCAGAAGCGTATCCCAGGCTTTTAGTGCACTTTTTACGACACATGTTTATAACCTTATTCTTCAAATATTAACCCTTGCCATTAAATTGGAAAGTTTGAGAATACAATTTCGAAAATGTACCTAACGGAAATATTTTTTATACTCAAATAATTATGTGGGAATGTAAAACACGATACAAAGATAAACATAATTAAAATTTGAATTTTTAGCAAATTAAATTAGAAGCTAATTTCATAACTCAAACTTAATTACACGAGCAGTGACGACTAATCAATAGATTAAGCAATTAAGATTAAGAAAACGGGAAACGTAAGACAAACATGCGTCTTATTAACTCATCCGAGAGGGAGATACAGTATCGTCGTTTCCCATAAAATCATGAGCAGATTCGAAATGTAAGCACATTAAGTTATCGGTCGAATTATCTCATCGCGCCAGCTACAATATTTATTTGTTTCTCACTCCGGCTTAGGTGATTGCGGGTAAAGTGTTCTCTCCCAATTAGGTGGTTATTGACGTTTTACTGTTATCAGTTTAATCTCGGAATGGTGTCCCGTATTTATAGTGAGGCGACGCCATTCAGGTATTAGCTTCCTTCGGGTTCAAAATACCCTACTTCAATAAAATTAAGGTTTGGTGAATTCACCGATTATAATACTGCATGATAAAAAATTTATTATTTTTTATATTGTTAGTTATTTACAATTTAGCCCATATCAGGGTACTGACTTCAATGAGAAAAACTAATCTCATTGTTAAACATTTAAAGCAAGGCAGAATGATTAACATACGTACCTACTTAAACAAAATAGTTTAAATCATTTATAAAAAAGCACTACAAAAGTTAGTTGTAATAAATTAAAAGTAAACCAATTAATATATTCGCTCATGACTTTAATTATATTCAGCAAACATCCGAAAATATTACTATTAAATATTATTATTATTGTAGGTAAACCGAACGAAGACAGCACTACGCATACGTGTTCCCTGTTACACAGCCCAAAGTCGACATTTATCCCAAAAAGGGAAGCTGTTAATAGAGTCGTTCAGCGTTACCGGCCGAATTATCTACAAAGAGGCGACTCGGTCCCGTGTCCGTCGGAAATATAAATTTATTTGGTGGTTGTCGCGGACACGGGCGCCCGAACCTCTATCTCGCCGCGTAATCTTGAACATTGGCGTTAAAGAATTTAAATTATACGCCGATACAAATGAACGGGCGACCCCGCCTTATTTATTGCCTTAATCCAAATTATATCGACTAGCATTTCTCGATACATTGTCACATGATTTGTACCATTAAGTCGATTCCGGCATGTTATTGGATTATAATAAGCTCGGATTATTCGTTGACGATGTTTTAACAACATGAAAGTTTATGCGTCTATAAAAATAGACGGTTTTAATAATCAGTATTGCTTCGTTGTTTTCGTTTGATCCGCCTTCTACTCATTCCGATTGTATTGCTTTTTACACAAATCAAATTTTTCTGTTCCTTAAAAAGAAACAAAAAAAAACCACCTATTTTTATTGGGTACGTAATAGTTATATGACAGACACTTGTAACTATAAACCAATTTTTTATTGAGCAAAGAAATAACGCAACTCGTTAAGACGCTGGCTAAAAACATTAGATTAAGGTCTAACAACAATTGGAAAACCTTGCAAAAATAAATTAAAGAAGATAAAAATTAGATAGTGTTCGGAAGTACTAAAGTCCTGTTCGAAGTCTTATGGAGACGTTGCCCTCGTATATATCAAGCGAGTTGTCAACTGTGCCCTATAAATTCCAATTACTAATATTTCTCCTCGCTTACCACTAATTAAGTGTAGCATCCAATTCACGCATGCGCATCGATCGAAGCTCGCCCGGAGACACCATTAGTCTTGCTACTATACTTTTACTTGCTACATAGTATTTAGGAAATGTGAGAAATGGCACCCAAAATAAAAACAATCGGGTGAATTATGCTTGAATTTTAATAAAATTTAGATAGTTAGTGCTCAAATCAAACAATTGTACATAACCATCCAATGGTTACATTTTTTTTTAAAGTCATTCATTACTATTCAAAACGCGTGCCAACGGATTTTGAATGGTGATCATTCTGTAACTGTAATAATATTTTATCTACGAGTATGTTATTGTATCAAGTACTTTGAAATAAGTCGATTGTCTGAATCTTTTCTACTCTGTGGTGGCGCAAATTTATTGCATGACATATCCATTTCAAAGCCTATATGCTAATATGAACAGCGCAATCAACTTTATTAAAATGAGACCCAGGATCTATATTATTACTAACCTTTGATAATATTGTCTACATAATGCTGTTATTATATACGACTGACATTGAGGAAAAAAATAACCGAAATTATTCAAATAACATTATAATAACAAAATATCATATTACTAAACATAGTATTCAGGCAATTACCACTTTACTTCAGCTCAGTCGCTTGCGCTGCAATGGCATTAATAATAATAAAAAATATAATATAGTCGTAATCGTATTAGGAACATGCAACCCATGCAAATATTGTATTTCAGCCTGTCAACTGAAGGCGAAGATTTCGTTTCTCCTCTAAAATTTTCTTTAAATTGCTTATTTCCTTTGAAGAAGAAGAATCTAACGTAATTTTCGATTTCTTATTTTGTTTCCGCAAGGTAGCGCGCTCCGACATGTATGATTTTATTGTACTTTTAGCCTGTTGCAATTCCTGTTTGGCAGCGCTGTTATCGTCTTTTATCATTTGCCTTTTCCTTTCCAGTTCTTCATGCAACCCCAACTTTAAGGCAGTTAAACGTTCTTGTAATTCAGCAAAAGACATTTCACACAATGATCCAATACCAGACGTCTCTGTTAAGTCTATTATTTTTGGAATCCTTGCTTTTTTCGCTATGATTGCAAGAATTTTAATTTCTTTGATGATATTAACTCTGCGATCTAGTTCTTCTTGCTTTACTCGCATAGCTTCAGCTAGTAAGCTCTCAGATTCCTTTTTTAATTTTTCTGCTGCTTCTTTTTTCTTAGTGGTCATTCCATTTTTAGCTTGAAGTAAATTGAGCTCGATCATAGACAGTTTTTCAACATGTTTTCGATTTTTGTCCATTTCAATTTTTCGCCATCGATCAATTTCCTGATTCCACGTTTCTTTTTCTTTCAAAAATTCTTCATACTTCTTTTTGTTGTCTTCAAACAACTTTTTCTTAGCAATCACGGCTTCTTCGTATGAAATTTGCCCCATCAAATGTTTTCTTTCAATATCTAGAAGTCGTTCTCTCTCCCTTTCTTGACGATCATGTTCTTCCAGTTCATCTATTTTCACTGTATTTCTACATGTCGTCATCAGAGTTTCCAACCAAAGTACTTCTTCATCTTGATCCATTTGAATTCGTTTAGTTATTCTCTTTACATTAGCTGCTGTGTCTTTGACAGCTGGAAGACAAGTTTGGACCACAAAAGTTGGTTTAGGTTTTACAAATGGCTTCATTGTTGCACTTTCTATTTCATCCTTTATACTAGATAGTCGTTTATAGTATTTATCTGATTTATCCTGAGCATAATGGCAAGTTTTATTTTTTACGTCATTCAACAAATGTGTTGCTTTTTGTTTATTTTTTTCATGAATGTGTTTTAGCCTCTGATCGATTACGCTTTTTGTCAGCATTCTTTTTCGAACACGCAATGAGTTGGGTGGTGTCAATGGTAAAGAAGTTTGTGGAGAACATGGCGGTGCCTCCTTACTTTTTCTGTTCAGAACATTCAATTGCACAGGTACGGTAGGAGGTTTCAATTTTCGACTCTCTATCTTCTTTACATATTCAGCGTAGCTGTGAGCCATTTCACTGATGTAAGGTTGCCATGTAAAAAGTGGGCTAATTATTTTTTCTGTCGTAAAATTTGTATCATAATAAGTTTGCGCTATTTGTGAAATGAAAGTAAGGACCTCGTTGTTGCTCAAAAACTTTGAGAAGGTATTAAGTAAAGACTTACTTAGGTTAAATAAGCATTTGTATAAAAATTGCATGTCTTTTGGTGTCAACTGAAACGTTACAGCATGAAAAATTATCATGAAATAGTCTTGGTCGTCTTCTGCAAGTTCATCAGACAAGTAGGCTGCAATTTCCTTCAAGAATAGTCCATGTTTCTGAATCCCCAAGAAAGTCTCCGCAATCCAGGAAAGTTTTGAATCTTCGATGGTATCGGGACATTTCTCGATGTACGTTTTCATGTATTCGTAAGGCGATACTTCATTGGCGGCGCCATAATCTATTATAATGTTCCGTAGCATTTTAACATTTCCTGATGTGTGATAGTAAACCATTTTAAAAATGGTTTACTATTTCCATGAAATTCAGAAACGAAATGATAACATGACACAAAACGGACACGACAAACAATTTTGACGAGTTATTTGACTAACGTCAATTTTTAATATATTTCATCATAAAGTAACTTAAAACTTTTTGGTACATTTTAAGGTTGCATTTCAAAATTATACATTTGAATGCTTGAATGCCTCGATTTTGTATTTTAATTAGCAGTTTATTTTAATACGAGCTTTTTAGTTTAAAATCTACGTTCGTTTGTGAAAGTAGTATTATAAAAACTGAAAATTCGGGTCTTTGCCATGTTGCACTGATTTTTTGAGTTCCTGATATTCAGCACTGTTGCAAACGAAACTGTTGAAAATGTCAGTTATCTGAAACTATCGGAGTATAATAACTAGTTAGTTAAACTTCAGTCCATAATACAATCCTGTCAAGTTGATGGGAGTATTTAATTAGGTAGCCGTTCTGTTTTCGCCGGGACTGTCATTAATCAATCAGTCGAAGCAGAGCTATTATTCGACACCTCGACACCTCAGTCGGGACCGTTCCTAAAGTGCAAGTCACAGGAGACCTCTTAAAATATAATAATCGTGTTAAACACCGCCGTAAAAGCCATATTCGATTAGAGGAATTTTAAATAGGTTTTAGTCTTGTTACCTCCGAGCTATTGTCGACCAGTAACTACGTGTCGGTGGTGTGAGTTTTTGTTCTCGCAGCTTGTAATTGCTGCGGCTCGTCTGCCGGTATTGACTGATGAACTTATTATTGTCTGGTATTATCAGTGTGTTCTTGTTGAAATTGAAACGAAGAGTTTAATTGAGCGCATTGATGTATCATAGCGTAGTGCTGACAGGCGACGATGATGCTCTATTGTGCAGATTGAAAAAAAAAGTTTAATCGCACTTTTGTATGCAGGTAGGTACTACCACACTACCACTACCACATAATATTATTTGATACACGAAAGCGATAAGAGAGCTTTAAGTATTATTAAAGATTTTAATACTTGTGATTTGGTGGACTCAATTGGTGAAGTACTACCTATATTATTAAGTAAGATTAATAATCAAATTGCTTGAACAGGAAATATGGCCCCATCAAAGTTTTTACACCCAGCATTTCTGCTGGCTGCAAAATTGCTTAAAAATTTACGTTTGTTTCATAGGAGCCCTATAATCTTTACTTTATTATTATTTATTCGAAAGGTTATATAATTAATATTTAATTTTAAACTGTCATGGTTACACACATTAGAAAACTGAAAGGGTCCGGGATATTTACCATGTTATATACTTACTACTAATTTTAAGCGTCTTCTTGTTACCGTTATTAATACTGAACAAAAAAATACGAAAAAAACACGTTTATTGTATGGGGGGGGGACCCCTTTCAAAATATTGAATTTTTAGTATTTGCTGTTATAGCGGCAACGGAAAAACATCATTTGTTTGTAATAATTTCAGCATTCTATCTATCACGGTTTTTGAGATATAGCTTGGAGACAGACAGACGGACGGACAGACGGACGGCGGTGGCTTAATAGGATCCCGTTTTTACCTTTTAGGTACAGAACCCTAGAAAGTACTACAAGAGCATTTAGGGGCACAAATAAAGTTATAAGTTACCTTAATTGTAATAAGTAGTAATGCATTATTTTGAAGTCATTTCTTTAAAAAATATGTAAAGATGTTCAGTATTTCACAAGAAGCCTGTAATAGTACCGTAATAAGAAAAATAAATCACTCATTCGAGATTCTATTCACGGGATTGATAGCATTCGTCCATCAATCGAACTCATAATTATTGCTCATAGTGGTTATTATCACCTCTGTCAGAGCGGTGGCTTATTGACTGTCAAAATTAATTCAACTTTGAACACAAATCAATTTCAATTTAATATTAGCTGTCGAGCCATGTCAAATTATCCTCCCTAATGAACCAACCGCGTTTCTTTCTCACGTCCAATAAATGGGTAACACTTTTTGGTTGCTTTTGTTTTTGTTAACAATAGGAGTTGCAGCATATACCCGAAGTACAATATAAAAAAAAGCGTCGATGGCCGAGTGGTTAAGGTCGTTGATTGCCATGCAAGAGGTCGCCAGTTCAAATCCCGCCAGGTACCAATGTGTTTTTCAAATTTGAAATTCATTAATACCATCATTCGACGCATTAACGGTGAAGGAAAACTGAGAGATTTGTCTACGGTGTGTGAAGCCATGTCAGAGGCCTACGGGCGGTTTAAACTCTGACACCAGTTGATTGGTTGATCATCAAGCACACGATAAGAAGAAGAAGACAGTATAAAATGGTACTAGAGTATTGTATCCCTGGGTGTAGCTAACTAAAACAAAAGATTATGCGTTGGTAGATGTTAAACTTTACAATTGAAAAATATGTTGACTGGCTCGCTTTGGATAGTACCCCCTATCGTATGTGTCACACGCCAAGAGTTCGATTCGAATTCGGGACAAATATTTGTGTGATGAGCATGGGTGATCATTCCGTAACTGGGTGTGTTATTTATAAAAAGAAATGTGTGACCCCTGCGTGTTCAGCTGAATATATTTTTATTCATAAACTAGTGGTCCCGGGTCCCGTACCGCTAATACTGATTGTTTTTCTATATTTTCTCATTGAAACCTTCCCTGGACTACGACGAACATTTTAAAACCAAAATTACCTAAATCGGTCCGGGCGTTCTCGAGTATTAGTCAGACTAACGAACAGCAATTTATTTTTATTTATAAGAAAGAAGATAACACACCCAGTCACAGAACAAACATCGAAATCCATCACATAAATATTTGTTCCGAGTGGGAATCGAACCCATGACTCATGGAGCTCGTGGTCTCCAGGGTCACTAATAACCACTGTTCCACCAAGCTAGTCAAACAATACTTAAAACAAACACTTTTCTATTTATCAAGTACATTCTATATATCTTTTAAATATGAATTGCTCGTTTAGAATATACGAAGTGCGAGCGGAAGTTATTTATGAAATTGTTAAATTGAACCGATACGCAACACCCATACACCCAATGGAGCACTTTCATTCCCGAACGTTTCGCTAAACGGCCTGTCGGTCGGAAACAATTAGCAAGGTGAGATGTAAATACTAAATAACAGCGATTTTTCCTTATGTTCGGCGGCACCTTGTTAACGCAGGTGTTCCCGATACAATGCCAGTAACTACTATATTGAATGTACCACTTATAGGATTATGCTTCTTACATAATAAGTTATCTATATGCGTTTTAGAAAATACTTAGTTGATAAACTAAGTATATTTTGTTAAAAAATATGCTAAAATAATCGTCAACTTTCAGGAATTTATAAATACATGTTAACATATTATATGGCAACACATTTGAACCAATTCTTAAGTTTTTTGGTCAGTTGGTTTTTCGTGATGTTATTAATTACCCTTACTTCTGTCTTCATTGTAAGTAAAAGATCAAAGTTCAAGATCGAGTGCTGGACTCTTGGAATTGCCATAATTATTTACAATACATACGTATCTACCAGTTCCTATATATTTAACGCTATATTTGTATTAACCCGTACAAATTAAAATAACGAAAATAATAGGTACCTACCAATCATCTTCGACTTACGTGTTCATAATAGGAGAATAGGGTCAGTTGAAGCAACCTGTCATTTCGCTATTCTCATAATCGGTGTAAAAAATGAAATAGGCCAAACGGCTCATCTAAAACAAAGGCAGATAAATCCCAAGTGTTGAGGGTTAGCGGTCATCACGAAAGGTTACGCTGTTATTTATCGAGCCAGGCCTCACGACTTGCGCCCAAATCTGCCAACTCCATTATCGGTAATATGATAGTTGGCGGGAGAACATGCGGTTGAACTTAGCAGGTTGATGGTTTTATTTTTGCATGCTCGCTTGGAGATGTATTTGGCAAACAATCAAATGATGATTCGCATATGAAAGGAGTAAAAATGTATTTATTAAATCAACTAATGTAAATCAATAACATAATAAGACTGAGCTATAAACTTGACTGACAAATATACAAAATTTTGCACGGAATCGTAGAATATAGTATCTCAATCTCAATAGATAACCCTATAGGCAAATCATCAAATACACATATTCCTCTCACTTAAACATAATCTGTTAACAAATCACCATTAGCAGTAGGAGCATCAAATTGAAACGAGCAACCGTCGCCGATTATTTTCAAGTCGGAGCGGAATTATCGAAACATTATTAACAAGCCCACCTAAGGCGAACGGCCATCAATCTCAGCCTGTTACAAAGGACCCAACAAAGAATTACGGCTTTATGTGTGCTCGCTACTATGTAAGAGAATTATTACTCCGATTTAATGACCAGCCCCGTGATTAGACATTGCCCTTCCGTAGCTATAGTCCGCTAAAAATTTATGGTGAACCTTAAGAGCGTACCTAGCGCAATAACAATAGAGTGTGTAGGATTTTATGAGGTGGGTGAGGAATAGTCAACGGTGTTATTAACAATTAATATTGTAAAATGCCGATACTTACTTCAAAACAGCAACCTTTATATAAATACGCGTAAATGTCGTAAGAAAACGGAACTATTTGACAATAGTGGGAATTTTTGCAATCACTCCTTTACCGCGGCGTACTTCACTGTTGCCTAAATACTAAATCAATAGTTCGATGGTTAAAATTTTAAGTGAAACTTAACAAAACTTGTAGCCGAGTTTCTATTAAGGAAATAGGTCCTACTAATTAAAATCGTTTCAGTGATGGACAGACCCAGAGAAAACTCTTATTATTGTTATAACATATTTATTCTCTTCATTCCAGCTCAAAATAATAAATATACAATTTTTACACTAACGTGACTCACGATTGAATCGTCTCTTGTATAATGCATTAATTAATCGAATGTTGCTAAGTTATTTGCCTATAAAATTAAGGTATAGAACAAAGATGTTAAAAATTTGATGCGAGCCCAGCGTTCCGAGATAAAGTTTGATGGCCAACGATGTTATTTATTTGTTTAGTAATTTATATAAGGTTAGTTACTGTTTTATTGGCCGTATTAAATCAAGCCCCAATAAGGCAGCCATTCATGTTTATTTTTACGAAGTTTCTGCTTGGTATGCCCAATAAATTATTAACTTGGTCACTTTTATCACGGGCCCACGGTAACATTTATCGAGCGACAAGCGAAACGTGGATACACCTACACCATACACCTTACAAACGACTATAATAGGAAGGTTTAAAATTCAAATTGACGTTTAAATACTATACAATTATACCCTTTTTCACCTAAGATTATCCCTGTGACACTTCATTGTGTTCTGAATCACGCATCTTACGATTGACAAACAAAAATAATTTTATAGCAAATTTTTTTCATTTTATTGCGACGTCATTAGGAAAAATATCAAAATAAATATTTTTATACTTTTAAAAGGGAAACAGTATCGTTTAGTTTAATTTAAAGTAATAGAATTTTTTTAAAATATACCTATGCAGTTCGTATACGTAGAATGGAATGTAGTAACTCTGACTAAGTTCCATTCTACATAATACGAACTGCATAGGTATATTTTAAAAAATTTCTATTACTTTAAATTAAACTAAACGATACTGTTTCCCTTTTAAAAGTTTAAAATTATTAATTTAATATTTTTCCTAATGAAGCCGCAATAAAATTAAAAAAGTGTGCAATAAAATTATTTTCGTTTGTCAATCGTAAGATGCGTGATTCAGAACACAATGAAGTGTCACAGGGATCATCTTAGCTGAAAAAGACTATAAATAAAGGTAATATGTTGATGATGAAGTTAAAAGTAAATGATAAACGTTCATGAAAATTTTGAGTTTATAGTAGGAGAGCTGGCAAGAATTCTTGGGTCAGCGGTTTTGTGTTGGGATATAATAGGAGAGATACAGGACAATTTTCAGCTTGCTTCAAATACCTACCTAAAAAATCTTGCCAGCTCTCGGACTATTAACTGTGGCAATGAAATATGGTAAAAATATTGAATTTCATCAATAATATTATGACATTTACTAATTATTAAAACAAGGACTTCAAATACTTGGAAAGAGTATTGTTGGTATTGGATCCTTAAATATTAATATGTAGATAATAAAATTAGCACGCTCTCTACTTTTAAATTAGATCCATCTAATGCTAAGTATTAGTACAAAGTACCTACCTTAGTTTCCTTGACAAACATTTTTAGAAAGTACGGTAGGCATAAGGCAATATTTTTTATAAACCAATTAAATTTAAAAAAAGTGCACAATAATGAAGTTTTGAGTCCCTAATTTTATTTAAAAAAAAAGTCTTATCCATGTTAGTATTTGGCAAGCCACAAAGTGCCCATACTCGTTCGGGTTTATTGATTGACAAGCGAACAGTTCGATTTAATTCTCGCGACTCGCTTCGAACACCAAATGAAACGATATCTACTTCCAATTGCGTCTATAGCATTTTATTTCGAAATTAATTAATCTTGCGAATAAATATCTTACCTGCGTAATGAAGCTTTATGTGAAGGTAAGTAGCCACTATGAGTGTAGTATTTAGTACAGAGAATCAAAAAAAGTACTGCGTACTTTTGTTTCAAGACGTGAAATACGTACCTACTAGTTTGAAGTAAGTAAGTAACTCAGTAAAAAAAAATATTTACTGAATCCTATTTACTGATCCTAATTCAGTAAATAATTATTATTACAATATATCATTCTATGTATATGCTACTCCTAATGTCGCATTTAGACCCATAAAAACTAATATTTAAAATAGGATCACGTATTAAAACTCTCATTTTAGGAATAAGTTCAAAAATATTTGATTATAAACTGAAACTATTATATTATTTCAATCAGTTGATTGGAATACTAAGTTAAAATAGCAGTTTTGTAGTAAGTTGCGTTGCTAATAAGATAAATTAAGGTAACTCTGGTCACCTAGTGGGGGTATAAATCACGAGAGGTTTTATTAGCCCCAAAACCTCTGATCATGATGAACCATTCATGTGTAATTGGGCTCAGCGGCTGCCCGTAAAATATGAGTTCTTGCCGAGAATGTTTTATAGAGAACATAAACACTTTATTGTGTTTTTGTCCGGCCGTTTCATAAACTTTGTATGTACGTGGCCAGATTGAGCTTCAGGATATTTTTCATCCTAAAATAAATGAGTACTTTTCTAATTATTACCTACATTTTTGATAGATTTTAGAACAAATAATTACGTAGTGTACATTTCTCCTTTCCTTCCTTTAATTGGTCACACCATAAGACACTATATTTGAATTTTTTCCCTTGGTATTGAATTGTTCACATTTCTTTCTTAACTACACAAAACTACGAATAGGCATACTCCACACACCTAGTCTAGTCTTGAGGAGTTGGTTATGTCGCAACCGGGCCGAGGTGCCGCATCCTATTGAACCATAACCGTCAAAACAATGTCATAAGATATGAAAGAATTCGATGGTTTGCAAAGGCTTTTGAAAGTTCAGGATTCGCAAGTTATTACAAAACGTGTTTAAGACGGTCTCCTTTTTCATTTAAATAAGCAGATGACAGTGGAAAGTGGTTACGCTCCTGTTGTTATATAAAGCATAACTGCAATTCGAGCCAAAAACAAAGGCGCGAGACAGAGCAACACCAAAATTGCCATTCAAAATTTTCCGAGCGAGTTCCACTTCAGGTGAGGTTCATTTAAGCATAAAATTACATTGTCTCTCCGACATTGTCGGGTGGCAATGAACTGCACTTTGACATAAAATCGCTTTGGACGCTATAAATCCATTTCATTACCTTATTAAAGGAAGAGTAAGGAATTCGATAGGCGCGCCATCATGTTCCTCGCCCATCATAGGTCATAGTCGTTAATTAGGCAACGGAGGAACGTAACGACTCCATAATACTTCACGTAAGAAACTTGATAAGCAAATTTGTATTGGCTTTGTATCGGTTCGAGTGGGCAGAAGAGTAATGGGGCATAATACTCCCGTTTAACGACGTGCATTGGCGCTGATTTTTGAAATTATACTTTTCAAGCCAATTTAAGTATATTAGGTAATTGCATATAAATTAGATGCTAACAATCGCGAACAAGTAAAATACTTCTCGAGTGTCTGGTGAAACTTGGTTCACAGTGTTTTTTTATGTGCCGCTCCGCCTTTGTCAATCGAGAGCCACATTTTGCGGTTAAAATAATAAGGCATGTTAGCTTTAACAAAGAGTTCAGAGATATGAAAATTCGAGAAAGGCCCGACCACAAAAAATCAATGCTGGCCCCTGAGACAGGTGTGCTCCTGATTTCTAATAGTGGCATTGGTATCATAATTATTATATTGAATCTGACATTAAGTTTTACATGTAAAAGTACTTTTTTGTCCGGTGCACAGCCGCAGACTTTCGATTTTATTATCCTTTCGAAGGGTAGGCTATGATTACTCGAGATTTTTTTGAAGTCACGCACATTTAACCGGATGACTTTCGTTGTAAAGTTTATTTATATTTTCAAATTGCTTAAATATAGACACACAAATAACCGTGTTGACCTGAGCCGTACATATGTTTTTATGCTTTGTGTAAAATTGTCTTCAATTTGAAGATATAGACACATAAAGTCTCTGAAATCTCCAGTGACTACGGGTCCTGTAAAAGCTTAATACGTCGGGTCTCAATAATTATGCTTGGGATAAATTATACGCGAGTTTAATCCGTAAAATTATATTTCAAACTAGCTCTGCCAGCGAGTTCATCTGCGTGGAAAAGAAACATTAGGCAGTATTTTTAAAATGCCTATGCAAACAAACACCCAGCTAGTTCAAAATAATTCTTTAAATTAGGATAACTATTTATTTCTAACATAACACAACATTTTAAGTAGAACCTACCAGAATTATATGAAATATCTATTACCGAAAAGCTTATCTAGAGGAGGTGCATAAACAGCGTGCACAAGCACACATACAAAAAAAAATCAAAAATCTTTCATTTAGCTACTGTTACTTTCATAAAAGTTTCTTACATTTTTTTATCATAGTATGATACAACATAACGGATGATACGTTATGTTGTTGTTGCTAAGACAAATTATAGATAATACCACAGATAACAGAACTATTCGATACTATGTACAGTGGGGCTACCAGGAGTTTAAAACTTACGCGCTCGATATCACCTACGTAAATATGTCTATGAAAAACTTGTGGTTACGCGAAGAACTAAAATCGGCCGTTTGAAAAAAACAACTCGATAGGTTTTTAACGTAAGTAAGTTTTCGATAGCCTGGTAGGCCCTCAGATTGTACTGTGACTTAGTAATAAAAAAAACAAACACGAATGAGGTATTAATGATAAAAGTGCATTAGAGTAGAATAGCATAACCGTATATTTAGAATAATTTACTTAAATTACATTACATTAAAAGTAAAGCTATAAAAATATTTTAAAACGGGACTCGTCATTCGTATTCTACGTCATAATCAGGCAGCGAATTACGAATAATCTGTGCGGGTATATTATTGCATGTAACTTATGCACGCAAACAGCATAGAATTAGTATCGGCCGGTTGAGTTATTGCGGCTTACCGTTCATAATAAAGAAATGCAATATCTATTGAGTTCGCAGTGGCTTCTGAAATGCGCGGCGTAGGCGCTATCTGCCGGTATTTACGAGGTACTCGCCACTTCGCGCCTGCGCCGTTCATATATTCAGGTGATCCAGATGTTGCGAACTGTTGTCACCTCGCTCATTTTATATATTACCTTTGTTCGCTTCTTCTAAATTTAATTTGGAATAAAAAGAAAATTGAAAATTTTTATCTCTTTTATTCTATAAATCAATACGCTAGAGAATATAGGTGTAGAGATCTTTATTTCTCATAAGATTACAAATCACCTATATTAGAAACTCGCTATAACTTATATATTAAATTAAACCCACAAGTTAAAGCTATGTATGATCTTTATTTTATCATATGCAGAACAAATTAGAACGCACTAGATTCAACGTAAAGAAAGTTCCCATTTAGGCAACTCCTTTAATGCCACAGAAACGCTAAGAATTTGTTTTTTAATAATATTAAAAATAAAAATAATACCCATTTCTTTATGTCGGATACAATTAAATGACTTGCTGGTTTAAGCCTATCCTTTTAGCCAGTCCGTCAAATAGTTATATTCCTGAGTAAAGGTTGCTAATCCCCTACGTAGAGTTATGCCTTATTACACTTTTATTGCCGTATAACTTCCTCCCAATGTACCAGATTACAGAGATATTGTGGTGCAGAAGTAGGTACATAATGGACGTTATTTGATCATTTCATTACATTCATTTATGGGGTTGATAATTCGTTTATCAGTGATGGACTGTTACTAGCGCCCGTGGATTATCCCCTTTGTCGACAATCCAGGAACATTTATGTTCTTGATCTAATTGTAATATTTGTCCATGAGGGAAAACCGTTTTGATTTCAATTGATAATCTGAAATCTCGATAGAGGGCTCTCTCTTTTACCGTTAGTGTTAAATTACAGCTATGAATAAATTTTAACGTGAGACGATTTGAAGGATTAATTTTATAAATAGATCCTAACATGTCAGCTAAATTTATCTTATCTTATTTTCGTAAAGAACCAATGATATACATATTTTTTTAATATAATGCGTATATGCACGTAGAGTTTATGCTTTTGATTCTTTATTGAACATTACTGCAACTTAAATTAGCTTCTTTTGAATCCTCTAGGACTTATTTTGACCTCACGTGCTTTCATTTGAGAAAACTCTTGCTACGATAAATTATCTCTTCAGATAATCTCTTAAGTAATCCATGACATTAGTCACATGACTTATAGCGAAACATGTGGCTAATGTTAATTTCCATCTACCTACTTTTAGCTAAGCAGGTGCGTGTGAACCTATTAAGTTGTAGTTGAAGGTGAGGCTTACATCTCCTATTTGTACCACTTGGTACGGCATCTCCCATAAGTAGGTATCGGCCGTTTTCCAATGCCGTTTATCAAATAGCGAATTACATCTTTGGAAGTTGTAGGCTTGCATGATATTCTTGTAATAAGCTTCGTAAATAATGTTGCCAACTTTTAAGTTGGCAACTCCATTCATAATTTATCTTTAGGAAACATTTTTATTTTGAAACGAGCCATAATAAAGTTATATTTTTACTTTTCGGCGAAATCTTAAGTTATTTTTGCCTACTATGTAAGTACTATGTACGTACAAAAGTGGAACTTGCTTATTGGTTTTCACGACAATAACAAATATTATTATTAACTTTCCTAAATCCTTGGTGACCGAAGCTTTAGAGTTAGCAGGAATTGCTTTCACTATACCTACTGTATCTTTAGCTGAGGCTGATGACTGAAGATTTGCTTAATTGATGTAAACCGTCATTAAATAATGTTTTCACTACTATTCAGTTCTGAAGCTACGGCTGAGGCTGATACCTGATTATCATATAACTGTCAGTCTCTTGATAGTATATGCGTATACAAAATTCCCCGAAGCCTGGTAAGTCCGTGAGGTGGGCAGCCCCGCGTGCAAGCCTACACAAGCTCTGCGCCGGTGCAGGAGTCGGAAGCACCTCGTATTTTACTCCCCAGAGAGATCGATGATTTATAGGCGCTGGCGACGCTGCACTGTTCAATGTGATATTAATTGTAATATAATCGTGTTCGGAATTGATCATGAATTGGTTACGTGGAGAGTGCTAACCGCAATTTAATATAGGCTACAATATTATTAATGTGTAATTAAATAAGCGTTCGTTAAAGCCACTGCGGGTTAAAATGAGAGCTGGGTTTAAACACCAAATTGATAACTCTGCTTGAACTTGAAGTTTGCAAACGTAGGATAAAAATTAAGACTCGAAGACTTGAAGTCCTCATCCCGAAGAAATAAATTTATGCTTAAAAATGTGGGTCATACCAATAATTTTGCTTTCCCGGGTATAATTTTGCTCAAAGGTATGTCAAGACGAAATATCACATTATAAAAAATTGTAGTACCTAGAGTTGGAATGCTACAAGTAACGTATAAACCTATCGTACCATATTCTATGAAAATAAGTAAAAATAATTTTAGATTTTTGGGCTATGGATTTCAATCTAAAGCGGAGCTTAACCAAGACAAAAGCAAAGTAGATCTTTCAAGCTTTGCAACGAACGATAAAATTTGCATCCCTTGTTTGTTAGTATGTTGTACAAAGCCATAACCTTTCGTGAGGGAGGCCCGTACGGTGTGCGGTCGTCGAGCCAATGACGAGTCTCGATTGATCGATGATTATGTCTTTATTCCGAGCCGGGAACTATGCCCGGGACGCGGGACTCGCTCCCGACTGGGAAGCCGGGATGATCTTAGTACTTGGCCTTGACAGGAGACAAAAGACACTAGGCTTACTTACTGTGTGTAATGTTTGCAATGAATAAAAGAGAGCCCTTGAACAAAGTTTATAAAGATTTTGTATGTATGTATTTAATTTTAGGAGCAGGTATGATCAACTTATTTCTATCTTAAATTTTTTTACAATTCAGAAGAAAAGATTTGACAACATTTTTAAACATTTATAAAACAGACTTGTTTAACGCCAAGTCTCAGAAATCAGATTTTTCACATAAGTAAGTACCTAACTAGTAAGGAGGTAAAGACTAGAATCTGGAAAAAAATTCCTTAACAACATTTTTTGAACAAAATTTAATTTATATAATGTTTTTTTAATAAACACAATTTATATTCAATTTACTTACTGGAATCTGTCCTCAACAAATGGTTTGGTTAATAGTTTAATTTACGTTTTGAGTAACTAATGTCCATGCGCAAGTATCAAGACCTATCTTACCATCCATAATATATATTTTAGTTCTACCTGTGTCATTCACCGTGTCGTTACAGGTTGCGCTCCAGAAAAAAAAACTCTTTTCAAATGTAAATCAGCAGAAACCGACAAAGCAAATTGTCACAAATAAACACTGATACATTTAGTTTTTTAGGATAGTCCGTAAAAAATCGGTCGCATCAGTAAAGGGTCAGACTGAACCAATCAATCTAAGATAAAGGCAATGTTTTTTATTGAGTTTTTGCTGTCGCCCATTTTAAATTATCCCCGCTTTTAACTTTGAACTCGATTGTTATCCGTGAGAGTTTTCGATCAAATACAAATGTTTCCTTTTTACAGTTCAGATAACTTCGAATCTGTGACATTTGGATCTCAATTATACTTTAGATTCTGAGATAGGAATTAATTGAGGAGATATCAATTTGATAATATACTAATAAATGTGTGATTCTTCGGGACTTTTTTTTATAACAAATGTGAATAGGATATTGTCCGGTATCGATTTTATCAGCAGATATGCAATCACATGTATTATTCGTAAAACAAACTATGGCGCTAAAAAAATCATAGACGATTTATAAAATTTAATATTACGTAGATTAAAATATGAAGTCAAGTAACAAACTGTCTCAATGGAAGGAAGCCGGTTCTTATAGCACAGGTTTACCCCCTTATAAGCACCGGCAGCTAACATTGTTTAAAATTGTTAAAAGCGCATATTATATTAAGCAATTTATTCTGTAATAACTTTTCGGTCTAATAAATATACATATAAGTCAAATAATCTTTAACGTGGTCTGTATTTGATAAACTAGGTTTAAGCTTAGATAAAATTTCTTTCTTCTATTTTATATACAAGTACTTAATATAATGGTAATTTTCGATTATGTAGAACAAAAGTTGATTAGATCCCACGAAGTAAAGTATCTTGGCCAAATATGTACATACATTAATAACGAGCACAAGAGCGATTATTCAAATTCGATAGCGATTTACATTGATGGAGGCACTCTCCCGATCCCTAATCAAAGGGCAAAAAGACTAAAGATTTGAATACGTTAGTCCAAATATTGACTTAACCCTATCAGCGGAAGCAGGTGCCGGGCGCACGCGTCTCCCACAATCAATAAGCGTATCCTAACTATGAAATTAAATGATAATCACAACTTTTTATGATGTGCGTACGGACATTAATAAGTACATTTCGACTGAGGATGCAGGGATGCGCAACCATTTAGGTTGAAACTCTTTGGACAGGAATATATTTAACTCTTTGTTAGTTCATTTAATATGCTAAATAAAAACCTATTAAGTCTAAAAGTATGAAGGTAAAAATGGCTTTATTTTGCCTTTTGTCATAAAGTGATTAAATTGTTGATAAAATATAAACAAGTGCTAAATTTATTTTTATTTATTAATATTGAAACACGCAATAAAACATACCTACCCACAAATTAAAATCTCCAAGTATTTTTACTTCTGAAAAATGTTGTTCTTAGTTATAAGTTATAGGTATTACGTTTCGTTCTTAGAATTATTTTAAAACCATAATCTTATTGATTCGTAACACCTTCTTAGGCTAACTATGTCAAAAGGTTGACGAACCCCGACTTAACCCCCCATTATTCATTTTAACGGTTCACAGGCACCCAAGGGTTGAGCGTCATGGTTAGCCGATGTTACGGATAGATACTGTGTGACGTAGGTAGGTAGGCCTTTTTTGAGGCAGATGTTAACACCCATAATTGGAGCGTATCAAAACATTAGCTAGACGTTAGGTGATGTTGATGAGTGCTTGACGGTGGATTAGGTCCAAGGTGCTTGCATTTTTATTAGCAGGTTGTGTACCTACCAAAATCGGTAACGAGTAGGTAGATACCTCCTTATAAATATTACTCACCTTAGTGATGTCTACTTCATTAGTTGCAGATTGAGTAAGTAGAGCTCTGGTAGGTGGCTGAGTGGTTAACTCCCCGAAGACCATAATATTTGTAGTTAATAATCTCGTTTTTGCATACAAAATTATTGATAAAGGTTCCGAATTGATAAACGTTTGAAAATTGACCTACAAAATTGAAGATCAAGTGTCGTACATGATAAAATAACATAGGTACCTAGGTACTAAGTATACTTAATGTACAATCATTTTGGTATTTTTCTTTTACAAGTATTTAACTTAGTTAAATTAACCTAGTGTAGTGAAGGTGCGTATGATACATAATAATAATACAATTTTACGTCCATGATTTGTAGTCTAAATAGGAACGGACGAATCCCCAAAATGAGAATTACTCACATGATAAGAAAAAAATCCCTATCGCCCGCGTCAAGTCTAAACTAATGGGCCAATTTGTCAGTGGAAGCATTTTGCATGTGAAATCGCGTGTGAGGGCGGCCGATGTTTGCTAAGCACACGCCCGATCTGTCTCCAATAGACGTGAGCTGGTAGCCTTATGAGATGGATTTACTTTTGATATAATATCATTCATAATGTTTTATGGCACGCGAAGGTGGTACGGCTAAACGCCCGATTCATGGCACGTTGATCATTATGGGAGGTAGGTACCGCAGAATAATAATTCTTGTAATATGTTTTTTTGGTCATCGTAGCGGTCAATCTCAAGCATCTTATGGAATAATAATATTCAGTATCTTTACCTAAAACGCTCGCGAACAAAATAAATAATTGGTTCCAACGCAATTCAACATGTTGGGGAGCAGCACGGGGGATAGGGTATAGGAAAAATACTTTTCCATCCGTATTGAAATACCTTATTTTTTATTGTATTAAATCATATCACGTATAAAATAACATCGACCAGTCCCGCAGTCAGATAGTGTAAATAGTCTTGTGGGTCATAATGTTAAATAGATGTCTGTAACATATTCTGCTTTAATTATAAATAAATAAATAATAACTGAAAATTCTTGAGTACCTACGTAAATAAATTTATGACGAAACACAGGGGTCACACCCACGTAGCAGTGATTTGTACCCGTAACACCATTATTGATCTGATCCTGTGGTAAGTATGTACCTACCTAGCTTAAGCACTTGTATTACTTATTAATATTAGAAATAACAATACTTAGATACATAAATATATTTATTTAATAACACCAGACACGGAATAAACACCAATGTTCGTCACACAACAATTTTTCCCGCGTGGAAATCGAACCCACCACTTTTGGAACCGTAGACAGTGAATCTGGGTACCACATAATAATTATGTTCTGTGTATCTGTGATAATACATAGGTACCTAATTCAATTTACTTTTTTGAATTTCAATAATATGGAATTTAAAATAAAGAAGTAATACTAAGGTACACCCCCTTTATGTTATTTTTTTATACCTGTACCATCATTTATTTATTATCATATTTTTGTAATTTAATTAAAATTTTGAACGATTGTTTCTCTTATAATGCGCATTTACTGACATCTAGTGAATAAAGCTTTATTAAAACCTGTCGTTAAAACTCCCAGATGACGTACAGAGTAATTCTTAAGTACAAGTTAAGATGTCGCTATTTTTAATGCCATCTAGTGAACTTATCCTACACTAACAAAGTAAGCGATTTGATCACCCAGTCTCCTGTTGTTGCGTTACTCGTTTAAACATTTTTACCTAGATGGCGCTGTTACATAAAATTTAGGGTGGCCCAACGAAAATTCATTTTCTCCAAATAAAACTTTTTTGGTAGACCTCTGAAATACCATTGAAGGGAGCCGGTTTCATTTTAAACATCTCTTTTCCTAAGTTTACTAGCTCGTACAAAGTTTATGTATTCATTCAGTCTACGTAACGTGTATTTTATAGTAGTACCTAGTAATAGTAGTATCTACCTACTTTTACATTTTATTACCAATTCAAAAATATCTACCTCTTTTAGAAAAAATATAAGACAAAAAAAAGATTAATTTTGTTCATTTGTTGGATACATGGAAGAGATAATAGCGAAATGATATACCTACTAATTATATTATTTTTATTTTTAACGCAACCATTTATTGCTATATGCACTATTTATCTATGTAACGAAAATAACATATTTAATATAAGTAGAAAGCGGAAAGATTTATTGAGGTTCTGGTAAAATTGAATATTCATACAATATAAATTGGATATTACTGTGTATACTCTATTCCAATTATGAAGTCCTTTTTGACAGATGTCAATAGTTCAGTACTAGGGAAGTACCCTTAGAAATCGATATTCAGCGGCAACGATTCTCGATTTGTAACAAATTTAAATCGAACTAACTTTCAAAAACTAAGGTTAATAAAAATTATCGAAAGAGCAATTTTAGACATGCAAAACTTCCAAACTTATTTTTTGTCGAAAAAAGAAATACACGATTGGATGTTTAGTATAATAATAATGAATAATGATAGTTAAGTTATTTAAAATTTACACTGAGTTTAAAGGATCATAACAGTTATAGGCTCGTGTCAAAGACTCGTTAATTAATAGCACCGAATGTACGACACCGTTTGCTGCCAGGAGTGTTTGCACCGAGTACCTATAGTTGCAACACTAAATTAATTATACGAATTGTATCGCGTAATGGAGTAACTCAACAGTTACTATGAGCATCAGATTAAAATAAAAACAAACAATTCATTTAAGTTTTTATATTTCATTTTATAGTTATTAATCATCACTGCTTGATTTATTAATTTATTTTGTAATTTGCAAAGGACTGCACTAATTATTACGTTTTATTGTAAAATGCATTAGAGTTTAAAGCACTCCCATTACCGCTAGATTCATTTTCATTCGCGAATGATCGGTTTAACTAACCGAATACTTGAGGCACGTCACTACGTTTAAAAGTAAAACATAAACCATAGTACGTAACTGCATACGCGCAAAAAAATATTATTTTATTTTGAAGTTCAGATATAGAAACAATAGTTAGATCAAAAACAATAAGTTAGTTTTTTTTGTATATTACTTGTAGTGTATTATTCCATAATTGTATATTTTTTAAATAACGATTTCCTACTAAACACAAAAGGTGATATTAAATTGGATTTATTTGAAACGTGCAGAGTTACGTTCTTCGAAATGTCAAAAAGACTTCATAAATGGAATAGAGTATAGTAGACTACACAAATATCATTTCACTAAAGAGTTTTCTCGTTGGTATTTATCCCAAACAGCTACAAATATTTCGACGTTCATTCCGATGTTCTATTCAAGAGGAGCATATAAAATCGTGGCTTAAACTTTTATTTTCAATTCTAATAAAATTCACTGCGCTCGACCCCTCGGGGTCGCTTCCAATCAGATCCTGCGGGCGATTGCCAGTGCTTTCAAATTCTGTTTAAATCGTTGATCTCGGATCTAGCGGTGCAGGTCGATTAAACGGTGTCTTGAATACCTAATAGGGCCGGCGAACGAGTCGAGAGCTCTCAATTCACTTGGTGGCGCATAAATTAGCGGTGAGGGCACACACCGTACAATTTCCGCAAAAACTCCAATCGTAGGGGAAAGTTTGGCGATTAAGCCGTGAGGCGTGGCGGCCAGGTCTGCTCGTGACAGTTAGTGCCGCCACTTGTTATAATCCGTTAAACTTTCGACCCTCGTCAAGGTACGCCGAGAATTAATGGAAATGCTTTCTTTTTCAGATTTATGATATTCTTTTTCCAAAGCTCTCCCGAGCGGCTTTGACAGCGGCCCGCGACGGAGCCTACACTGCGCCGTGCTATGTAATTACGTGAGCGCATACAGCGCTCATCTTAATAGAATTAATTTGCATCCTCTTCTATGTGAAACCCTCTTAACAAGTTTGCATAAATTTTCACTCTAAATTTTTAATCACTCGAACTCTGAAATGTACAGCGACTTGAAATTCAAGAGATTTTCATTTTAATATTGTTTTACAGTAGGTACAATTTGTTTGGTGTTCTAGTTATAGGCTATAATCATATTAATTGCTATAAATAGATCTACAAAAATCTTTTCATAAATAAACTTGTGAAACGCGTAAAATGTTATTAAGAAAATATTACTATGATAAGAATTTTACTTTACAGTAAAATCGTTGAAAATCTTTCATAGATATTTACTGCAAACATTGTACATAATTGGAAAATCTGAGATCTTCGTAATGATCGGAATTTAAGGGATATTTGAATTAAAATTAACAACAGATAATATTTTAATTGTAAGGTATTTGATGCTAGCTAACCAGGCGAAGCTATCGTGTTGCTATTAGATACAACGGATAAATAAAAGCTTTTAAGGAGCTTTTAATTTTATCAAAGTTTTTAAACTGCATTTATGTCTGTTAATTAAGCACGCTTTATTTTTTAGTGTCTTAATTGGAAAACTACTATTCTTCACAATTACTTTTTCAGGATTTTTTCTGATGGAAAATGTTATGTTGTAGGTACTGTAATGTAATATGCAAACCTACTAAATACTAACGAAAATGAACATAGGTAATAAGCTATTTTGTTTTGAATCCAAACCTACTAATCGATATACGACTTAGTGGGCTGAATGGTTATTGTCGTCAAACTACGGGCATTTGTTCCGGGCTCATGTAGCGTAAATAAAGCTTACACAGGCTAAACTAATAATCCGATATGCTTTTAGCCACTGCGTATCGCACAAAAGGCAAATCCACCATTTCAATTTTATTTTAGTATCAACTGTGCATATCAAATGGTTTAAACAATATTAAAGTTTTTTTAGAAATTACTTAATACCGTGAAATGTATTATGTTTTATTTTATTTGAGTGAAAAAAAAATCTATATTATATAAACGCAAATTAACTTCGACTTATTTGAAAAGGTTTTTCTTACTTACCTACATTCTACATGAACGATCTGAGGTAATCAACGATACCGTACAATCAAACGTGCCTCTCAGATATCCGTACATTATGATAATCGCAGGTAGGAATAGAATCACAATAGAAGCTCCATATACATATAAGAGGAGGGAATTCCCAAAGACGATAACATGGCGGGAAAAACGCTACCGTAAACCGGGGGCAATAAAGACTGCCAACAATTTATTTATATGACGCTATGGGGAGAAGTTACCCTCGGAGCCGTAGCGAGGTAAAATCAAGTTGCCGCGGCCGAAACTGGGCCGGGAATGTTTCTCCATACATCGTAATCACTGCTAATCTCCTTACTGAGCCGATTGGGCGGCGAAATATATTGGCGACGTGAGCATTTCTTTATTTCAGCTTGTATCTGTTTCCGGGAACGTTTGTAATCATACGGATTTATATGTTGTAGCACAGGAATTTCTTTTTTATTATTCTATTAAACGACCTTCTGACTTTTTTTTAACTATTAAAATAAGATTATTCATATTCAACTTTTAGATGAATATACTACTAAACGAAGAAGTTTTGGACTACTAGTCAAAAGCTCTACTAAGTATATATTTTTATAAGGTAGGTGTTCATTTTAGAGAAGAGTTTACTAACAGATATCTATGCATATCTTACAGGTGCAATATGATATTTAAATATTTTAGGGGCAAAGCCATGCGCTCCCCCGCTACTCCGCAAGTCCGGTGATGATGACGAGGCAAATCCATGCCAGCATCGTATGTCAGTTAGGAAAACAATATTCAAATACTTTTTAAAAGCTTTTATTCAACTTGTACCTGATGTTAGTACCTGAGTAGGTGAATATGTTCCACTGAAATTATTAAACTCAATTGATTGAGCTGAATTAATATACGTGCAACTTTTATTTTAATGTACATGATGTAATTCTAAATCCAACTTGAAGCATTATGCTATATTAGTGACTAATTTTAAAGTACTTATACAACATGGAAAAAAACAAAAAAGCATTTATTTTAATGACTTAAGTAATAGGATGCTATTGTGAAACAACATTAGTTAGGTACTACTTTTAACTTAAAATATATTTTTAGAATCGTTTTGTTCATTTAAAGTATTCTGATATTTGCGCGAACACTATACATTTGAAATACTTAATGTTAATATCAATAGACGCTAGTTTATCCGTAAGATTATACTCTTTTTCACCTAAGATGATCCCTGTGTCACTTCATTGTGTTCTGAATCACGCATTTTACGTTTGACAAACGAAAATAATTTTATTGCACACTTTTTTCAATTTATTGCGGCGTCATTAGGAAAAATATTAAAATAAATCATTTTAAACTTTTAAAGGGAAACAGTATCGTTTAGTTTATTTTAATGTAATAGAACATTAAATGTGCAATAAAAATATTTTCATTTGTTAAACGTAAAATGCGTGATTCAGAACACAATGAAGTGTCACAGGGATCATCTTAGCTGAAAAAGATCATAGTTTTATATCAGTCACCGATCAGTATATTGCCACGAGCACATGATAATGCCACGTGTCATTACGACATGGAATGCCCTTCCAGCTCATGTTTTCCCTCCCTACTATGATCCCGGGCTCTTCAGGCGGGGCTTGAAACGGGGGCCATCAGGGTGAGTGCGACAGGCTCAATATGGTCTATTGTGCCTGTCGACCTCATATTTGGATCTCACTAGGAACCGCTTACCATCAGGTGGAGTGAGGTAATCTTGTTAGCCTTTTATAAAAAAGAAAAAGCACGTTCAGTGACTTTTTCCTTTAAACTAAGGTATGTAGCTACCTACCTAGTTGTTGCGTATCGCAGCAACGGATTAAACCGCGCATTCCACCGGCTTTGCTCCGCGGCATCACGTGCTGTCAGCGACGTTCGGATTTGTTGGATCCATGTTGGATCGGACGTGGATATTAAACAGCGCTCTGTGTTCCAATGGAACGCCACCGCATCCATCCAACAGAGAAGATTGCAACACAGATAGTTTGTAAATGAAAACCACTGGCGCGCTGCCCTGACTTTTGATATTCGATTGTAACACGGACCAGCTGGCACGTAGCCGGTGTCAGGATAGTGGAGAAACAAGCAAATTTGAGACAACGTGTGAAAACAAATTACAATGATCTTTAATGTTGAGTAGATTCATTCAATGGCAAAAGTTAGGTTACTGTTTCTTTATTTATATTTGCTTGAAGGTTTTTATTCGAAGGCATTAATCATTTTGTAGGAAGTTACGAAAGGTAATTGAACTATAATGCTTCCTTATAAATTACTATCCTTTAAGGTATAAATAATTAGAATGCAATAGTTACTTGAGGTTATGCAAATCTAGTAAAACATAGTACCTTCGTATCCTAATACGTACTATGTTACTTATCTAGCCAATGACCCGTTGTAAAACATCGTTACCGACATCTTCAGGTAGAGCTCTTCACTTTGCTTTAAATGTAATCGTTCTGCATTTAAATTTAATCGTTAGTAGCTGCATAGCGCATACACAGTCTACTCACGTGGGGAATGAGCAAACGGGCCATGAAATTAAGAATCCGTTTACAAAGCGCGGCGTAGCGAGTGGCGTTGCGGCGGCAGACAGCAAGCAAATAGGACCTATTTGTCCCGGGCGGTATCGGTTAGCGTGCGCCAGGTCACCGTGCGTGATCACAACAGCTCACTCGCAACGGTCTCATCTGCATTCCAGGACTATTAACCACACTGGCATGGGGCACAAGTGGTAGGAAAAACGTTTAAGCTCTTTCGCACAAGACGTTTGGTTGACGAACGCAAAGGGAGAATACTTATGTTTCTTTAAATAAGTATTCTCGTTTTGTGTTTTTTAAGTTTTGTTTGTACCTATTTATATGTTGTTATTTGTTCATTAATAATAATAATTAATTTCAGTGTAATAATACTTAACAAAAAATTTAAACGGAAACGAAAATTTAAGGAAAAATAACACCAAACATTATTTTGTCTACTTATGTTCATGTCAAAACAAAAACTGCTAATATTATTTTGTTTAATTTTATTCACGTCAAAATAAAATCTTGTGTTGAGGAAGCTTTATTCAAGTGATCATTAGTGAGTTAAGACTTAGTTTTACATTAAGCAGTAAAACACATACAAACGGGCGGTAAACCATGTCACAACCGACACAGCAGAGCAAGCAAATAGGAGCTATTTGTCCTACAGCACGCGCGGCGCGCCGGATCACAACAACTCACTAGCAATCGCAATCAGTATGTGTCAATTGTTGATTTAACATTGCAAACTTTTTTAAGCTGACCTGTTGATAAATGTGTACTGTCACTTAACGTGTATTAAAACAAAATAGATTAGGATCTATATATAGATATCACACATTAGTAAGTAGAGCCGCTCTTTACAAGAGTTATAACATTGTAAAATAATATTTACTATTCTAAGGCATAATTTATTGATTCATCATCATCAGCCCGTGGGGACGCCCACTGCTGGGGCACGGGCCTACCCTAAACTAGGGCGATAAGCCCTTAGTCGACCACGCTGGCTAAGTGCGGGTTGATCGACTACACAACCTTAGAATTTCTTCTTAGGTGTACAGGTTTCCTCACGATGTTTTCCTTCAACGTAAAGGCGTGATGGTACATATGAATATCAAATTTGAAAAACACATTGGTACCTGGCGGTAATGCGGTAAATTGGTAATTTATTGATTGTTCATTTCAAATAACTTTGAACGTAAAAAAATAAAGATATTTAGAAACACACACATTATGATATATTGCTTACTAAGTCATGTAAAAGTTTGACACAATAATTAATATTATGTTATGATTAAACTGACTCGTGTTATGCCTGCTAATACTGCCGTAACTTATTTCCTAAGCCTGCTTATTGGATCCATTACCCCAGTGACTTTCTATACGGGCAAGCGATATCCATTTGTCAGCTACGAGAAAACTTCATTAACTCGTCCGTTCTCCGATAATATTATTGCTGATGGCTCGCGATGAAATGTTACACCTCGTAGTCATGTTTTATTATGCTGTTTATGTGTATTTTATTTGTAAAAAAAGTGTGTTTGATAGTTGTGATTCATTGTGCATACTCATTCGTACAATTAAACTAATGCAGAAATAGTTGAAATCTATTGAAAGCCTAGTAAACAAATAAATTAAGTAAAAATATCAGTTTTTAACGCTTTATATTTTTTCCTTCTTTACATTCCTAGTTTACACGTGCATGTTACCGGTTAACGTTCAGTTTATATTTTGGGCTAATTGAAGTAGTTTCTCCCGCCTTTTTCAATGCATTGCACATTTTCTCGATAGTATTTATTGAGCAAGTACATTGCCATTTACCGCATGAAACCCGAGTCCAACTCCATATGAACAGACATTAAAACTTGTTAGTTTAAAAACTGTCCGGGCCTGTTCCGTGTAGACTCAGGCCTGGACACGCGAGGCCAGCCTTCCCCAGGGACCGTCGGCACTCGCGGTCACGTATAAATTACTCTGAGGGGATGGCCCTCTTTGTTGTCCCGACAAAACTTACTTTCTTCTAAGGTTTAAATCCTGACTTGAATTACGGCGCGGCTTAAAGATCTCGCCAGTTGCTGCTATTACGATGGAGTCGATAAAGTTTATCCGTTGTTGTGCAATTGTCCATGAGGAATGCGAATGAGTTTAAGAATGAAACGTGTTCTTTTGAATAAATGGATACAGCAGCTTTCATTGTATTCTGAAATATCAATGGGATGGCTTAATATCAATGCCAAAGCTTATAAAACGAGAATTTGAACTATTTCGCTCTTGTATGGAATTTATAGTACAAAACTAAAAAAAAATGCGTCAGATTTCTCATGTAACATGATGGAAAATCCGTGTTATTAGAATCATCATTAAAGACATTCATCATAATAATGACGGTTGATCTGTGCAGAAACTGACTGATCAGCACAAAACTCGCAATCAGGATCCAACAGGCACCTCCGAAAAAAATATTAGCGTTGTAATTTGACACTAATTAACCGTGGACGTTATGAAAGTGATACATCAACTGTAGTCTCGCCGCGCCTACCTATTGCCAACCAGCGAACTGAGACCCCCTATGGTGCCTTTATCAAATGGGGAAGCGGTAGTTTGAGGGCCTGTATGTTGGTGGTTGAGGGTCTTCGTAGTCTGGTCGTGTGTCGCGGCGCATTCATCAGGGCTGTTAATTTGCGAAGAGATGAGTCACGACACCATCGCTCATCTTGTAAGTAGCGGCGAGGTAGCCGTCGTCGACACTTGCGAATGGTGTAACAGCATTTTGCAAGTATATTCCGCGCGCCGGAAGAATGTACCAATAGATCGTTTAATATATTTCCATAAGGGGAAAGACTTATAATTAAATTATGTCAAGCTATAATTATTCGTACTAACATTGGCTTAGATTCGGAGATTAGGCGATTAGCGCCTCAGAAAGCACACCAATCTGACACGACCAAAAGCGTGGAGGTATTGGTCCTCGTTAGGGGTCTCTATCTCATATGTACGATCAGGTGTCAGGTATTTTTTCTATGACATATATTTTTAATATTCCCTATATAATTGACTATCAGATATAAGCTACGAGAAGTCGCGACTATAAATATTTCCTTATCATCAAAGCTACATTTTCGGTGCATTGGAATTTTATTTCATAACCACTTGTAGCCTTAAAAAATTCAAAAGTATTTAAAGGCCGACTGGTCCTCTGGTAATGTCATAAAATTTCATAGTGTTTTTACGGCGGCACCCAGCAGCTGCGGTGCTTACTGACCGAGCTTTTAGCTAGGCAGGTCAGGTGTAATAAAACATATTTTATGACATAATATTATGTATTTACAACAATTTTAAAGCGAAAAGGCGAACATTTGTAAGTATATAGGTAAATATGTTTTTTTTATTTTTGTTTTCTTATAAATACGTATGAACCTATGATGGCCAGACGTTTGAGCTTATAGAAATAAATTGATTTGTCGCGAGACCGTCTGATCTTTTTTTCCTTACTGACTACGATGATGTCCTGGAGTAGGCTTGTCATCATCTTCATCATCACCCTACTCTTACCCCTAAACCACCTAATTGTTTGTCGCGGGGAGCTTTGAAAGAAACTGCGACAAGTGCGTGACACAGTGATGGCCTAAATGAGTGGGTAACTTTAGGGTAAACAACTTTTTGAACTTAAAAGGATTGAGAATTGAAATATTGGATAGCGTAACGTATCTAAAAAATATTGCACGAAATAAGAAAAAATAAATAGTGCACTATAATAGTGCACCTCTCCAAAGTTGTTCGGCTATATTTACATTAGCTGTACCTATATGTAGGAACTGATGTCGATCATACAAAAATAAAGTATAAACCTCACACAAATAACTAAACGTTCATTAGTTATAATTTTGAAGGCAACAAACATTTTGTATTGACGCTGTAATTAGCCACATCACAATTAGTACATTCAAATTAACTTTATTGCACGCATTGTTAACAAATTTACCGATTGAAAAGATAGGTAAAGCATCGATTAAAAATCGATACGCGAATGTCCATACAAAATGAACTCTTGTACTAATTAAAATTATCATTGACACAATCACAGGACCGTTAACTTTTACGGGCATACGACTGTCCTAATTAAGTTAATTATTCGTAAACATAAACCAGAGTATCCATTAGTCGACATTTGTTGTGCGTAATTATTACAAAATACAATAGGCACTATTCATAGTGAAGTAAGTGATTGATCGTAATATAGTACAATCAGTATATCTCAGGACTGTTGTTCACGTAAATTCATATGATTGTTACCTTAACTTGTTAGACGATGTATGTATCAAAAAGCTTAATCTTCCGACAGATACATAGCTGATGCTTTTTTGTAATGGGATATGCCTTAAATATCAAATAATTGCCAAAACTGAAACAAAATAATTCTTAATCATTAACAAGTTGCCCGTCTGTTAACTCAGTCAATGTTGTTGGTAAGTAGGTAGGTTTAAAATCGATGTAGTTAAGCTAACAAATAGAGCCTACACAATGTTTATTAAAGGAAAACAACCAAGTTAGCAAGCAACAATCTTTGCTCGGAGCGATTTGGAATAACTTGAAGTTTAACGTTGAATGTCGGGTCAGGTCACGAGAACAACACGAATTTGAAAACACTACAGTAATAACGTTCATATGATATGATAAAGACTATATTAGCTACTAGTGGGCTTATATAATAGACCTGATTACCTACTGATTTATTATCTTTATTAAATGTACAGTTCCTAATGTAAACTATAAGTAATATAATATGTATAAGTATAGATACATATTATATAGATATGTATAAATATAAAGAGGTATACCTCCTATTTTCATTAAATTTACCATGTAAAGTATTTCCAACTGATGGAGTTTACTTGAATAAAACCTTCTGAGATTACCTGAGGCTGCGAATTTTCTTTTTGTAGATCCCAATTTAGGATTAAAAGCTATGGAATATTTTTTTCAAAACGAGCTGATTATATAATAAAAAAACATGTGAAAAAAACGTAAAATATGTGTTAATTGTATGTACCTACGTTTTTTGGGGTTTCTTGATTTTCTTTATGTGTATTTCTTACAAGAACGGTGATTATTCAAATTCTTACAAGAATCGAAGTGAACTTGTGGGCCTCATTAATTTTCACTAGTTCGTCCCGTGGCGCGACCTTCGTGTGGGGCGAACATAAATTCCAAGATAACTTGGACAAACAAGTTGAAGTCCAAATAAGTACAGCCCTTTACAATGTGTCCCCAGCGGCAGTCACGTTGGTAAACTCCGATAAATAATTAACTCACTGGTATGTGTTGCGTATTTAGTATTTTATTTGTACTTGTGACGTTTTAATTATTTATGACAAAACCTTTGTTTTTCGTAGTTCCGTCAGTGTAAAATTGTGTAAACATAGGGTTTTCTGTGTTGCATTGCCTTAGAAGTAACTTACAATACGTTTGTACTGAAGCAAAGATTTTCATAAATATGAAAAATGTATGCGCAATTCAGGCAGTGGATCATATTTAAAAAAATTTTAATGTTGACTATTAAATTTTTTACCGGCTATCCCCTGAGAAAAACATTGAAACAAATCAAACAAGCAACTTCCAAATATAAAATGACTCGGCACCCATGAGCTTCAACACTATTTACGTAAATAAACTCATTCCGTTAAGGCGGTCTACGCTGGCGCAGCTTCGTTTAAACTTTTAATCGCTTTCGAGCCGTGATAAACAAATTTTAATTAAGTTTTAATATCACCGCGTAATTGCTGACGCGAACGGCTATCACGATATCCTTGTTTATGAATATTTTAACTTTACGATTTAACGAAAGCGCCATCCCCGCCCGCTATTAGACTCTCTTCATAATTCACCTGGACTCCCAAAATCACCATCGAGTATAATAAGGTCGACCGCAATGAGAGTGTTTCGCATTAAAATGACCAAAACTTTTCTCAATCCGGAGTTTCAGGTTTCTCCTCCATTTGTCCCCTGGCATATTTTTTATTTATCAACTTAGGTACTTTCTTACGTTTTCGCAACTTATTGTTAATTTCATTGTGTAACGGTCTCACTGAAGGAGTTTTTACGTAACATTGGCTTCCCTGCAAACTGTTTACGACTCAAAAAAAGTGGCTTTGTTTTTTTATTTGGGGTTTCAATTAGTACAATCGTTATTAATATAATTTGCTGACTTGCAACTATGCAAATACACTTTCATTATTCATTTGTACAGTTTCAAGTTATTATTATAAATAATGCTTATAAACTTTAAAAACCAATATTTATTCATCAAGTATCTACACCGTGAAATTTTAGTGGTTGTTTTCCCGCAGTAAAATGATTCTATCTTAGTAGTACAAAAGATGTGTGCAGTTCTTTTTTGGTAAAATCAATAAATGCCGGTTTTACGAAAGGTTTAACCGTAACTCGAAAACACGTTCGAACCACTTTATGACTTAGGGTGTAGAGCTTCTTTAGCTTTAAGCATCGATTTCATGCGGCAAGCAGTACCTGAATACGTCACATCTTCAAAAACAACGATAGCTTCTCTCGTTTTCGAGTTGGAAAATTATTATTCTGAAAAATCGAAAAAAAAGTTTTTTTCGAGGAATCATTTGCATGATTCGATATTATTACTAAAGGCAAGTCGTTCTGCCACTGGAAAACAACCACTAAAATTTCACGGTGTATATCTTGGCTCAACACTTTTATCCATTTAGAAAAACAATTATTATGTGGACTAAAGAAAACAAGCAATAAAATACAATGTTACGAATTTTATAAAAGTTTAATATGTTCACATTATGATCTTTACAAATTATGCGGACAAAATATGTGCGATTAATAAAACATCAAAGACAGTTCGTTGATAATCACACCAGAACGAAAAAAGGCGTGCAGTAAAACCTTTAGCCGACTGGATTTAAATACTGTAAAAATTCTTTGTGTTCGACTTGACAAGTGAAATCGAGATAATACTCCCATTTTTCATCTCCGGAGGAGTGTGGACGATGCGACGCTATTCTGAACGAATTGTACCTCAGGGCATGAATTTAATCTTGGGATTTGGTGTGTCAGAGTCATAAGGAGCGTCACTCGGAGATATTTCTGCAGCGCAGCTCACTTATATTTCGGATTGTTTGTTGCAAATGTTTATTGGTGCGAAGGAAAATAAACGTTGATTACTTTCATTTTTGGAGAATGGCTCAATTTCTTGAGATGTGTGTTTTATATTGGTCTGGGATTTAAAAACATTGTATAAACTAGCTTTTTTATTTTTTAGAACATAAGTCAAGACGAATACGTCTTGACTTATGTTCTAAAAAATAAATTCAAAAGTTTTACAATTTTCCTTCTGGTTGGAGATGGTTAAAATACTTTACGTACCTTTATACATTCTGTGTATGTGTTACGGTTAATGTGGATAGAGTGGTTATTATGTATAATTACCGGTAACTATGCATAATTATCAGTGCTCGTGGTAAAGGTGGTAAAAACTATCGAATTAATCACATTTACCGGTAATTATATAAAATTACCATACCCTTTTTGTAAATGTGGTAAATAATAAAATTAAACTGACTTGACTGGCTCGGTGAAACAATGGTTTTGTTAGTGACCCTGGCTGGCGGTTCCAAGAGTCCTGGGTTCGATTCCCACTCGGGGCAAAAGAATATTTCTGATGTACATCGGTATTTGTTTCGTGTCTAGATGTGATTATGTGTTTAAGTATGTATTTATAAATATATATGTATGTTTATCAGTCTCTGCCGCCAAAAGTAGGTACAAGCTGTGCTTAGTTTGTGGAAATGTCCCAAATATTTATTTATTTATGTAAACATCTAAATCAAATGTTTATGTTTATAGTTATTAGGATATAAACAATTCTAGTCCTAGCTATAATAAAATTTGTTTATAAACATCGGACGAACAAAAATATTCCTCGAATATCAAGAGACCAAACCTTCTGTTCAGTTAAGTCTTAAAATATATTCTCATTAAATTAACAAATAAAATATGGGGGTAAGTTTGTATAAAACTTTGTCAACTTTGAACGCTGGAACGTAAGATTTTGAAGGGACGTAGGTTAGGTACCGTAAAGGTGCAATAAGAAAGGATTTCCCGAAATTCTACAGGAAACAGGAATTAGCAGGAAAATATTAAAACTGCTTAAGTTAGATGCTTGAAATTTGGCATGCAGGTACCTTATTGAACTTAAAGCTTAATCGCAACATGATATTGCAAAATTTCCACGGGAACGGGAATTATAGATGATTGAAATTTGGCATGCAGGTACCCTAATTGACGTAAAGCTTACTTGCAACGCGATATTGCAAAATTCTTACGGGATCGGGAGTTACTGGGAAAAAACTTTTGTTTGTAAAATCCTGTAGTCCACGCGAACGAAGTCGCGGCACAGCTAGTTATAAAATAAACCAGACATATCTAGAAACCAAACTTCAAGTTTGGTTTTAAAAAAAATATAATCGTATAAAAATAAAGTTAAATAAAATTAACAAATTAGCAGGCAATTATCATTGAAACTCTTAAAATTCTTTCTCGTTAATATTATTTTTGCAGGTTTGAGTTTTGTGACATTTGGAATTGCAGAGTACTTGTGATTTTTGTCAGCATAGTCAACATTTACCTCAGTCGCGAGGGAGTTTTATATAATTACCGGTAAATTTGAATAATTCACTACATTTACCATGTGCGTCGGTATGTATCTATAATTACCGGTGATTATAGATAATTACCGATTGCTCACATTGACCGTAACATATACATTTTCAAGTTAAGTAGGTATAGGTGTAAATAAATTGATCTCTAGGAAAGACGTAATCTTTTAATGTCCACAGAGGTAGAGCGGTGTCGGCAGGTAAAGAGGCATTAAAAATCGCTGCACCAGGCATGCCATCAGATGCAATAAATCATAAGTGCATTATAAAGCTGCACAGAGGCGCTTCGTTAAGGAAAACAAACCTTTCAGAGGCTCCGGATTAATAATTTTGTATGAAGCTACTTGTTTACATAAAGAGGGTTATTCAAAACGTGAGCTATTCGTAGATGATGTTCGGTATTTATTGTAAGTACATATAGTATAGTGTTCAATAAAACTTTTCAAAATTAATATTCGTTTACTAGTACGTAATCAAGGTGTTGAAAAATCATAAAAATTGCCTTACATTTGTGTAAGTAGGTGGTATCTTAATAACCATTTTGGTATCACAAAATAAATATATTTATATACATTTTTAATAAACAAAAATATTGTCATTCACAAAGTTTTGTACTAACCTTATATTTTTATAAACTTATTTGGGCAAGAAAAGACGAATAATAATAAAGATTGTAAAGCAGTTTTGGAAAGAAAATTATTGGTTGTACTTTATTTATTTTTTTAGACATTTAATATCAATACATAAATATAAAAATGTTTTCATTTCTTCATTGACGTCCAGAGTGAGTGATCAAATTGTATTTCGTTGCAGACAGGAGATTATAAGTTTCAGTTAGTGCACTAATGAATGCGCGCGGATTACACTGTAGCTCCCGCGGCCAATTACACAAAAGTTGCCTGACATCCGGAATCCTGGGTCGTACATTATCTGCGCTCAAACCGAGTAGTGTCAGCACTCGATTTTAATTAATTTTGAACTGCTATACTACCTTGTTGTGTACAATACAACTTCATTCGTTATGGCTGGCTGTAAAATTATCGACTAGGAGCCCTTTGTTTATAGAAAAAAAAAAGATTTACTAGATTTGAAATATGTTTATTGAATTGAAATATGATAATGATGAACCTAAATTGACCAACCAGTAAGGATTGTAAATAAATTAATGTTAGAAAACCTCATGGCCGTTTATCTAGTTCCGAGATTACTAGGTTATGAACTGTTATGATATCAGAGTTTATTATTAATATGACAAACATATTGTCTCAATTAGACAAATGTTCATACCACCAAAATAATAACCAATAAAACAACTGTTCATCGTATTATGAATGATTTTTACCAGTTGACCTATCATTTAAATAAGGCGACACAAAAAGGCGAAGGCGAAGATCTGACTACCTGAAATCTTACCACACACGCAACGTTGATATATTGGTCAGATTTCGGAATATTCCTATTTGAGCCTATTTTCCTATTCTATATAATTTCGATAACTCACTGCCGCTGGTAAGACTGCTCCATTGGTTATATCAACACAGCTGCACAGCACCTAATCGACGATCTCAAACGTTCCAGATTTTTTGGATTTTAAAAGAAACCTTCTCAATGGTACGAGCAAAATTCAATACTAAGTTTCGTATTATCAGTAACAAATCCGATCTACGTGCCTTCGTATAATCAAGCGGATAAAAGAGGCGTGCTCATCTCATTCCCCGTGTTTACTAACTAAGAGTTCATGAAATACTCTTGTAAGGCTCTGTTTTAAAATTTTAGACATTATATTTAAACACGAATTGTACTCTTAATAACAAATTTGTTAATGGATTCATTAGAGTCATTGTGATTAATGGGGACCAACAAGACAATTCATAACCCTACCAAGAATCTTATCTATTTTTATTAGAAGATCTTATCTTTGGTAAGGTTTTTAATTGTCCAATTAATATTAAAGGTCCACTATAGTACTAGTTTGAATTTTCAAACAGCATGAATGTTGGCTGGGAATAACAACATTGGGATCACCTATCCTCGCCATCTATAAAAAAAGATATAAACATTGTTGAATAATCTGATCACGTTTGAAAATGGAAAGAGCGCTTAGAAAAAAATGTAAAACGACTATTGCCATCAAATAACACTAGAACTTAATCAAACAGCTCTCGGCGGGCGCTGCAGTCGAACAAAACTAAAAATCCTTGTGCTAGCGCACCTTTTGTTTCATCGCACAACGTTTTTATTACATTAAAATTCAAAGCATTATACGTACGCTACTTGTTCGGTACTACGTGCGGGCTACGGATGCGTGCAATATAAAAATGTCGACGGAAAAAGCTTTTACGGCCGCTTATTTCTACTGGGAACTATAAGCGAGCGTACAATAGTATTCTACTAGTTATACAGTTCAGAATTAATGTTTACTGCTGAATAAAATTACTTGTTAGGTTTAGCAAGGACGTGGCAGCGGTTTATTATTTACATTTTGTAATTTTGTTTTTATGTTGAACCGGTTTATTTGGATTGTTAATCGGAACAAACAACCAAAGCGCATGTATATTTTAATGCTGTTTGTATTCAGTTAATATTGATTTGGCACAAAACAATGTTGCACAATGCGATGTATCGTATACAAACGCGCGAAATTGTTGTAAAAAATCACCCATTGCCACCATATTGAAAACTGAGATACGCTAATAGTGTTGAGGAATTTTTGTGTATATCCGGTTTTAATCAAAAGGTTTACTTGTATAACAAGTTATGTTTTCTAAAATATGTGACGTACAGTTTATTATAATCTGTTGATAAAAAACATATTTATTACTGTTATTAAAAGTCTTGCTCATGTTTGAATTTAATGGCTTAATCTGTACTTCTGATCATCTGGTTTGTCTTAATTATTGTTTTTGATTTTAGAACCTTTTTATTATGAAATCTACTTAAAGGATCATTTCTCTTCTGTAAGAATTCTTATTGCAAAGACTTCTTCTTCTTAATATCACTTCTCTAATCTCTACTTCAATAAAAGTCACGTAAACATTGGCGTGACTCAGGCACATCCCTAGCGACCAGCGAGTGTCGGACCCGCTATAGACCGTGGACCACATAAATAGTTAAATCTACTACTCTAATACAATTTGTAGTAAACCATGATCCCGACGCTAAGGTCGCATTATCGGATTGGAAAAAACTGTTACTGAACAATTATGCGAGGAAGAAAATGAGACTTAAAGCTGAAGCATCTAAGTCGGTATTTGTTTGTTAGTCCCGACGAGAGTGCGAGGCGAGTTTTACAATGTTCATGTGACGGCAGGACCTTTTTGTTGGGCCTTTTGTGCGGAGAATCCGCGATGCCCTGGGGTCATGGGGCACGATTTCCATTACACGAGGGAGTTAGTAGACTTTCTTTTTTCAAAATTTTAAAACTTTCATTTACGTTATGTCTAACGAGTAAGGTTACCGAGGGCGTCAATGTCTCTTATAGACTTTTTATTAATGTTTTACGATTTGTTAAATAAAGCGTGTGTCTTCTTATGTAATGCATTTATTTATTTATATAGTTACAAATACTAATACATAAACTTACGTCCGAATTCAATATATATAATAGTAGAAGCAGACTATTGTTCATCTATTTTGCCTGAGTCAGCTTTTCTTGGATTCAGCAAAAATATAGCCGTTGGACAATAAATTTGATAAAGTGAATGCTGGCGTTGCATCGATGCAAGCTCTCTATGCAGACCGGGTACCGTGTCCAGATGTGGTACAGATGACGCAATATCGGTGGGTCACGTCTGCCCAGTATTTCGGCCTGGGCTGAGGATACGAGCCTCTCATGTTCGCTTCGTGACTAGCTTTTGATCCATGCTAATCACATTCAGAACGCAGTATTGTTTTGAAATGCATGCGGTTCAAAATATTGTCATTTAATCTTGTAAGTGCAGTAAGTTACCTTTTAGACTGCAGTAATGTAAAGTGTGTAGTAGACTTCGTCGGCGTATTAATGGGTTTTAGTAGCAATGATGTATTAAAATTGCCAGCTACCTCCATACCACGTATATAAAAATCTATAAACGTAAAAGTTCTCCCATACTAATTTTCTTAACTAACTTTCTATTCCACTAGCAACTGATTACACAATTATATTCTATAACTAATTTAAAGTTACACCAATCAACGAATACAAACCCTTTGTCTCAAATTAAATATTTTTTATTGTATTTTGAAAATCATAAACTTGTAAAAAGTGAAAAAGGAGTTTATTGATCCCGTACCACCTTATACAAAACAATGGCACAAACAGAAACAAATATTGGGTGCCGAAAAGAAAAATCAGACTGCCAACAATGTCCCCATATAACAAGGATACATGACTTACCCAGGGACAAAAGTCACGCGAACATCTGTTAACCAACTTCTTAAACTTTTGTGTAAGAACAAAGTGGTATATGTGTCCGTAGGGCTGGGGTATGCCCGCGTGCACAACTTTCAATATAAACCCCAGTCGATATAGCGACAGACTTTGTTTTGTTTCAGAGCCACCGCAAAGCTGTATCCAGTCAATTTGAATTGGAAACATACGAGTTTTTCTGTAAATTGGTACACAGAATTCTCTCATGTATTCTATTGATTCCACACGTTGTAGAATTTGTTAGAGTAAATAAAAATGACGAAAGAGTTATTCATTCATGAAATAGTTACATCTATCACAACAGTGTCTAAATTGATTTTAATATAATAAAACTGGTCCTTTTTGCGGTTGCTATGCCTTGATTTGTAGAACCACATAGGTATTAAATACTACGCGCGGGTACTAGAATCTAGCTCGTGTATGTACATATGCGTCAAGTTAACCAGTTCCAATACTAGTTAATCATTAGTACGAGTATCAGAAAACATAGTATTTCCTTTTCAGTCATAATCACATCTCCATGATCAATACATTTGGCATCGAGTGTTTGTGCCGACGCGGCATTGCCCTGTTGAGGGTGACATTACGGCTATTCTGACAATCGTAATTGCGCAAGTTATTATGTCTGGTGGCAGTACAAATGGGCCCATTTGCTGGAAATATTTTCGACAGGGTAATACCTGGTGATTCCGGACGGCCCGCCGACAATGCAGTAAAAACGCCTCCCCGTAATTACTATCATTTCACTTCCATTTCATTAACATGGATGCTGATCGGCAATCTGCTTTGTAATGCCTCATCGTGTAACTTATTGTACTTTAGGTTTGTGTTTCCCCTTCTGTTTCATCTGTGGTAATAAAATGATTATAAAATCTACATAATATCTCTCTAGTTTAAAATATTCATTTTAACAACAATTGGATGTTACAATATGACTTTCAGAATATTGTTATAAATAACGAAAATTGTTAAGTACAAATTTCGTTCCACTGTTAATTTAATTTTAGATCTTTTTACACATTGTTATAGTGACAGTGGGTGGTCATATTTAGGCTTTAAAGTAATTTAAAAACAAAATATTGCAAAGAAAACCCTCGACTATAAGACGCGCGCGTCTATAGGTTCTAATTATTTTTCCTTCAACGATGACCTAATTTGAAGAGTAATAAAAAGTGTTCAAGCAAGTTACATATTAATTGGGTTACTAAAAGGATTACCGGGCGGGAAGGGCGGCGCGGCCACGTGTGGAACTCGGGTAGGAGTGAATTTTCCGCTCCGCCGCCCCGCGAGATGAAGACGGTCTGGAAAACTAACGCGCACTAAAAGGTTCCGTAGCGTGTCCACTGAAATGGCCGCTGCGCTATAAGGAGCTTACATGCAATATTGAAGCACCACCAAAAATGTGAGCAAGCGAAACTGCTAGGTTTTGGACAGTAGTAGTAGCGAGAGTTGATATAACGTGCTGTCGCAGCAGCTGCACGCTACTTCTAATTCTCGATCAAATATTTCTTCATGCTTTTGATTTTATCTATAGAAAATAGTTTTCATTAAAATACAGTACATCAATGTAACAGCCGATACATTTTTATAATATCGTACTTAATTAGGGCTCAGATATAATTAAAAGCAATTGAAACCGAAAGGTATTAAAGCATGACGGAAACCATTTTTCTAGAGCGTTTTTATCTTGATTTGACCAACGTACTTACGCTATCCTTGTAAACTCTCTAAAGATGGTAATGAAAAAAGAAGATTTATAGTTTTAAAACATATTTTTTCTCCAAATTATTGTACAGTAGTTCAATGTATACGTATATGATTATATTGGATAATAATGAAAATATATGTTACCTTGAATAACGTACTCATATAACAACATCCATCTTAAAGGATAACACCTTCCCCAAACGCACGTTTCAAATTCTCAGCGAGCTTTCACAGACGCACAGCGAATTTTCGCAGCCATAGTTTATTACCTATTCAGCGGACTGGCACAAATAAAATTGTATAATGCATAAGCGAATGGCGAGTTTGATTTACGAGGCAGCGGCGGCCGGTCACGCGTTGAATAACTAACATAGGGCTATTCAAATGGTGTTGCGATGCCCAACTCGGCTAAACGTTGTTACGGCGACCTAAGGTGAATGTAAAGTGTGTGTTGGTTTACGCCTTTGATATGGATATGATACACGATATGTAATAAAATACAAAGAATGGACACTTTTAAGTTTAATTTTATGACAACATTTGGAAGAGTTTTAAATAAAGAAAAGAGGAGAAATCTAAAATAATGTATCCGTACCCTTTTAAATACTCTTTTAAATGCAATAGGTATTTTCTCACACTTAAGTCTTAACCAGTGTGTTAAATTTGAAATGCTTGTATATGGCCAAACCTTTCGTTTGACCCTTACGATGTGGTCACAGAAAATCCCTGAAGGATTGCGTTACACGGTTTCGCTTTCAGCAAAATGTTTATTAGAAAATTTTAGTTCGGGATTTCACGCGACCCATCAGTGAAAGTTCATTTTTGTTCCAACTTAAGTACTATTTAAGTATCTTTACAAATACGTTAGTAGATAGGTGTATGTATAAGAAGATTTATGTATAATAAATGCAGACAAATTGTTATGTAGATTTATACAGACAGTGACATTTTATTCTTGTTGGTTTCTTGCACTCATTATTATTAGCCGCGCATTAAAAGCGCTTACTGAAAATAAACGATAGTGATCTTTAAAGTTCAAAAAATATAACACAACAGCTTGGGCTAGAGCATCACATCTGTTTTTTTATATTGAAAAACTGAGTTAGTCATGACAAGCCATGAAAATATGAATTGGCAAGCGTGAAAACTTTCACCGATGCTTTTTACATTGTGAATTTTTCATCCGCCACTATGAAACACGTTTTTTTATTTCACCCCAAAGAATTCTCACGAAATATACTAGCATAGGTATTCATTAAAACATGGATTCCTTACTATGGATGATATGTATTTGTGATAGCTTTTTGTGACCTTAATGCGACTAAAAAAAAAGATAAAAAAGAAAAATTCTAACTTTTTTATATTGGCTGTACTAATATCGAACTTCGCTTGTTCATCTTTTATCATAATCATCATCATCAGCCCATTTCTATCCACTGCTGGACTTAGGCCTTCCCAAATGCACACCACTTCTGACGTTCATCTTTGCTTGAGTTTAAATATTAGTACCTTCAACATTGGCGTCTTCAATATATTTACCTTCAGAAATAACATATTTTGTTAGCTAATTGTTATAACACGTGTATGTTACAACGACTATAATATTAACACTTTGTCCAATCTAATGTTAATATTTGAGTAGGTCTATATGTGAGCATATATTTGTATGTAGGGTTGCCAGGCCGACAAACCTAATTGCCGAACTGACCAGTTTGTTTGGCTGGATAGAGACCTGACACCTAACCTTATTCATTGATTTTATGTCTTAGTATGGTGAACAAAGGATGAACGAAGAAAATTTGTTACAAAATCTAACTTTTCGGGACCAAAACTGGCTAAGACAGACACAGACTATTTTAACCGGACATAAAGGGGAAAACCCTTATGCGTCTGGCTTTATCCGGACACCTGGCAACCCTATGTGTATGGTATGGTACTCGTTCTTGGCAGTAAATTGTAATATCAGCCCCGAGCCGTGGTTGCGAGTCGATCGCATAATCCGCTAATAGAAAGAAGGCTAATCAGCTAATGGGATCGGCTCAGGAGTCGTAATGTTCGCTTAGTCACAATCAGCAGCCGTGTATAACCTTACGGTATGGCGAATATGTGAAAATATACGTACATACGGAATAATGTAAAAATGAGCAAATATATTTAGGTTTCTGTCATTCTTAAAGCAGATCGTGCTTTTGCCTGTACTTAGTAAAGTTATGTCATTAATCGGAAGTTTTTTAAACTTTTAGGTATTAAGAAATTGTTTTTGTACGTGTTTTGAATAGTATGTTTTCAATACCTAAATTAAGTCTAGGTACTCGAATAGCTCAATTATTTTTCTGTATCTGAGATAGATAGTTTAGCTAGTTATTTTAATAAGTGTGTGTATGTGTTTATGTTAGGTTGTCCAAAAACAATTACAACCTATTTATTTTAGGTTCAGTGACTTCTTTTCTGCTATTATTGTATCACACATAGAAAAGTTCTAAAGTGTGAAAAGGCAGAATACTGCATTCTCCTTTCCGCCAGTCAGGTTTAATCAGCTCGCCTCGGGATTTAAATATAAAATACGATAAAGCAATAAATGCGGCGCTTACTGATTGCATTATTTAGGTGCCAGGTATATTTTACTCGGAAGCGGCGTCAAGTTCCTAAGTGCGCATAAAAACGTAAGCAATCAAGGAGCCAGATGTTTTTGCCAAGCACATAAACTGAGCGGCGTAAATTGACAATTAAGCTCCAGTTTCGATACCTTCAAAATATATGCAGTAAAATTTATACGACGCGCTGGAAACAATAACGCGAAAGTGTATAAACCGAATCGTGAGCGTTTTCATGACCTGCCGTACCTGATACTGTAAAATACTATTTGTGCTAAATGTTTACCGACAAAGTGAGTGGTTTACCAAGCAAGAGGTGTTTGTTTGTGCCACAAGCTTGGCTTAGTATTGCAGATTTTAAAATACGTACTTTCCCAATTTCTAGTTTTAGAGGTGACGTGACGATGCCTTATGGAAATATTGAAAAATCTTTTCATGTAGCGATCATTCCCATATTTCCCATGTCAAAAAGCTTAAAGGATTTTTTGTTTAATATCACATTAAAATATAAAATAATGCGTCTATTGAGTTGATTAATTTATTATTTTGCATCGACTATTAAGAATCATACTTCATTTAATAAATTATTGGGAGATTTGGTTTTCATTTCTACAAATATTTATAGATTCATAAAAATACTTTCTTTTTAATGTGTTATTATACGTATATAATTATATTATACGTATAAAATGTATTTTTATTTGTAGACTCCTAGTTTTAGAAATTTGCTGGCACAAACCAGATAAATATTGTGTTTGATCCGGTCAATCGTTCGACAATTCATTGGGCGGCTTTATGTTATGGCCGCAATGTTACATTATTGTTGTCATAGCTGTTAAACTTAACTGCCAATTTATTTTTCTTTGACAACAGAGATTTCGTAATGTTTGTCTTTTTATGAGCTTGTGAACAGTTTGTGTAATCGCTCTTTGATAGCGGCATTTTATTTCGGTCCCATAAAGGGCTGTCGATTAAAAGAGTTTTTTCGGCTTTGTGGTTGTATTGTATGCTTAACTTTTATTCAGTTTAGGACAAGTTCCGTCAGTTATTTAACGTGAACTCTCCCGACTTACACTTTTAATATGTAGAGTTTAGACCGTAATTTGCTTTACTGGTTTACTACAAATCTGTAGTAGTTAGTATATTATACCAATTAGAGTCTTAAAATTCATTGATACTTACTAACTACATAGTTTGAAAAGTTTTTTCGTTCCTTTAATATAATTTAAACTTAAAAAGTACTCAGGGCACACTTTGCTGCCAACTATACCAGAGCCGCTCTAAGTTGGCCGATTTGCTACATGTCAGACTGACTGCACTAGTCTTTGAGTATAAAGCCACTGGAGATGCCTTACACGGGCGACCCCCTCCGGCAAAGTACATTGGTCAACTGTTCAAACACGTTTAATAAAACTACTTGTCGCTGCACCACCGCCATTTTGCATTGATCCCTGTCGCGTGACGTTACTCTTTGAAAAATGGTTAGTTGTGCAGTATTCTCATGTAAAAGGCGATCGAGAGCTCAAATTCGCAACAAGAGCGCGTTTAGTATCATATCTAAGTGTTTTTATTAACTTTTAAACGTGTATTTAAGAAGAATTGCCATTTAAATAAAAGTCGTTTGCGATACGTAAACGACAGAAAAAATAAACAAGAATACAGTGGTACGGGGGCTAGTGATGTCACAAAGTCAAAAAAGCGACTCGACATTTGAATGAATCATTCACTCCCTGCAGTTAGTTGTATAATCCGTTTTTACTTTAATTTTGAATTAAATAAAAGGTCTAAACATATGTTATATTTAAATCTTGTAAGATGAATTAGAAAAATTACTTTTCTTTCCTCTGGTCATACGATATTGAAATTTAGTCTGAAAATTAAAAAGAAATTCTGTGACTCCCTTAGAGATATTTTTTTAAAGACATAGATATTTTAACCGTATCCTCTCAGTACATTTTGGACTGTATCTTATATGTTTACAAGAACATACAATCATTTAATATCGGTTCCTCACCATTTTAACACCAGTTATAAACATAAGTTTGCCGTTTCAAGGCTCAGGCTTCAAAAGACTGGAAAGTCGTTCTTGGGTTTAAGCACAAAATTGTTTAATAAGATCCCACAAAATGTTATTGAATTACAATAATCAGTACAAGATAGTTCAGTTCATTCACCAAACTGATTTTATTTTATTCTGTGTGGCATCACTATTTTTTCGTATGTGTGTTGCGTAGTTACGTGAAAACTTTGTTTGTGTGCGTGTATTGTTTGAAGTGTTGAACATTTTTGTAGTGTGCGTTTATCGTTACAGCAAAATTTGTGTCTGTTGAGTTATTAATTTTTTGGTGGTGTGCTGTACGTGTTTACCTCGCCCCATGCTAAAAGTGGCGAAAAAATTTGTTAGAAGCGTTGACGTTATGGCATCTCCAGTGGCTTTATACTCAAAGGCACTAGTGAGGGACAACGGTAAAATTGCCGAAGTATATAAGTAACAGTTATTTCCACTTTATAACCAAGCAAGGTCTAATTATAACAAATTTTTATTAAAAACATTAATTCACATCCAAAAGATTGAATTTAAGTTCCTTATTTATAAATATATTTATTTTTAAAATACAATACTTATTAAATCCTTCATCCTATTTTTAAAAATACCTGGTGAGTATTACCCACTACGTCACTATGAAAACGTGTCAAACGGCGTAACCTTGTAAAAGCGTAATACAGAGTGGAAATTTTACGTTTTCTTTTTATAATTCAATTATTTTAGGTAATAAAAGACAATTAATAACTAGATAATTATACCGGAGCCGTTCTTAGAAGACTGATTTGACACTTTTTATTTTATATTTTGCATTTATCCTTGTTAAGAGGAACATATTTACGCGAATCATAAAGAACAACTTTTAAAAATAATACGTTATTTCAAAATTTCAAATGCACATAATTATATAATTATTTGTCTTTTATTACCTAAAATAATTGAATTATAAAAAGAAAACGTAAAATTTCCACTCTGTATTACGCTTTTACAAGGTTACGCCGTTTGACACGTTTTCATAGTGACGTAGTGGGTAATACTCAACGAATTATTTTTTTAAAATAGGATGAAGGATTTAATAAGTATTGTATTTTAAAAATAAATATATTTATAAATAAGGAACTTAAATTCAATCTTTGGATGTGAATTAATGTTTTAATAAAAATTTGTTATAATTGGACCTTGCTTGGTTATAAAGTGGAAATAACTGTTACTTATATACTTCGGCAATTTTACCGTTGTCCTCACTAGTGCAGTCAGTCTGACATGTAGCAAATCGGCCAACTTAGAGCGGCTTTGGTATAAGTATAACCTACATTCTGATTTTCAATAAGTACTATTTTAAAACTGTCTAAGGAGGATTTATGTCATGTTTGACTTATTGTTTAGTTAAATAATAACATTAAAACATGCTCTTAGTAATCCGGTGCCAAATTAAATATTTGTCAGCCCTACTCCCTCGCCGAAACAGCGATAAACCGTAATGACGACGCCAGAGCAAATGTATTAAAGCGCTTTTGTTTGTCACTAACATGCTCTAGACTGGTTCCACCCAAATGCGACTTTGGGTTTATGTTCACTTAGATTAAAATCATAATGATCGTAGAAAACTTTTCCAGTCTGCTTCAGGTACATGAAGGTTTTAAGGGGTGAACTTGAAAGCCCAACAATGAGAATGAGGCTATAATTTTCCCTCTTTTTTATATTGTAAGGTAACTAGAATACTTGGTTTGATTATAAAGCCACTAAAGTACGAGAAACCAATCAAAAACGAGGATATCACGTATCCAAACTACATGATAAAAGCTTCACAGTGAAGTTCAGTCAAAATAAATGCTTTTTATTTAAGTCACTATTACGCTTGTACGTCGGTCCCAAACAAGATTTCTGTTGTATAAAGGATAAATGCACAAATACAAGCTTCTTCGCGCCATCAATCATACTATTCAGGATCCCCATTCATTATATAAAACACAACACTAGCACAATCCGGACAGTCCGCGGGAGCAGATGCAAACCCGGTTGAAAAGAAAAAAGGGCAACATTGTGCTAACGATACTCCAAGGAAGATACAAATACTGTAAGAAATATTTATGGAGGTTTTTTGGAATGGAATCCCCGGGGAGACGCTTGGCCTCTGGAAATGGGGGGAACACGTCTCGAATCCCTCGCCACGCATAACTCTTAATACTGGGATTATAGAACGGCTTCTTAAGTCTTGGGCACCAAAAGAAAGATAACAAGCAATTAGGGTACAGCTATAAAATCTGCAGCGTTCTTCTTACGCTTTGAATGTTGAGGGTCTTTGTAGAAAATTATTAATTTGGTTTAAATTGACTTATTTAACTAGTTACTTGAATGACTAGTAATTTAGTTGACTAGGATCGAGCATGATCCAAAATGAGTGTTTTTCATAAAAATAAGGTTTAATAATTTGAAGGTCGATTTCGAAAAGACACATATTAAACAACAGCCCACTATAATAAAATAAACATTTAAATAGTAAAGCTAGATTTTCATTAAGCGTTGTAAAATACGCTACAGTATCAGTTAAATTGGTCTGTATTAAATAAAAAAAAACGATAATTTCTGATATCGGATTCAACAAAGTACGATAAGTTATGTAAAGAACATTGCCCTCGTTAAAAAGCCTAATATTAAAATGAAAGCTCTTAATAATAGAGACGTGTGTATTATATTTTCGTGTCTCATAAAACTAATATTAGAACAAAGCCTGATGAGTTTTTCACCTCCGTATTTCCGCTCACCTGGGCCCCGTAAATATCGCTCGCGACCATAAAATGCATTAGTAAAGTCTTCCTTTGAATAATGCCATCCTTCGGTTCGTAAGGTGAGAACATAACTCTAATTTTCGGCTAAAACCTTGGAAGAAAGGAAAAAACAAAGCTTTTTACAAGAATCTACTCAAAGTTATATTACGAGTAGTAGGTGTGTGATAGTGCAATGTACATACGAACTCGTAATATTTAGAAACATTCTTAGCATTTTGAATAATCTAGTATTACTGAATTTGTTCGGGATATTTTCCATGTTGTTTGTTTTAATAAGTTCCCGATATTTTGGCACAGTTGCAAGTACCATGATCACGGGTCAATCAGTTTTATAATGTGTGTAATGTTTAAAGTTACAAAAATCTAGTATTAGTTAAAAATCAACTAGTCAGCGTCAAAAAGTGAAAGTATATTAAAGACTGGTACAGACAAGATTAAAACTTAAATACGTATAAATCAACAAACAGTTAATCTTACTTCGGCATAATACTTATAACCACTTACAGTCCAACAAGATTTACTTGTCTGTACTAGAGAAAAAAATCTATGTACTTTTAACTCCCGATATTTTGCAAGCACGTATCGAGAGCTAGTTGAAACAAAACAACATGGTAAATATCCTGGACATTTTCTGTTTTCCAATGTGTGTATCTATGACTGTTTAAAATTACTTTAAACTGTACGTGATGAACGTCAAGTTAGCAAGCGCATACAGCGCGCCCGCGAGTTCCAATCCGGAGGAACACACCCGATGCTAATTAAGTAATGGCGCCCGCGGGACGTCGCGAAGGGCTCCCTAATTAACTAATGACCATTCATCCTCCGATAACTTTGAACGAGTTTTAACTCCGCTTTGAACACTATCTGTCGGATATCGCGATTGCCCGATACGCGTGAGGTTAATTAAATTGAATTTCATGTTTAATTAACGGGTTACGAAAGCAATACGAGTATTTGTTTTGTGCAAATAAATTCAGACAACAACGTTTTTACTGGAACTAACATTGGATAAATAAGCCAGTGTTTTGATATGGATCCAATACAAATAGACGCTAAACACACATAAAACTAATAATTTCATTTGGGATATGATATCATAATTAAAATGAAAATTTATAATGATAAAAACTGAAACGTGCATAAGTAAACCACATGTAGATCGTTACATATTATTTAACCATTGTATAAATTACTAAGCTTTTCCCATATTTTTAGATAAAACTACCTGCTCTCAAGGTAAGAAGTTTCAGGTCTGTCTTCTTTTTAAAAAGTAAACAACCAAAACCATAAGTTACTAAACACGGTACGATATGTTACGGTTCTAAGTCCCCCCCGGGACAAATATTTGTGTGACGATTTTGATGTTTCTTCCGTGTCTGGATGTGTTTTTAAATATATTTACGTATTTCTATATCAACTATTTATTCCGATACCTGTTAAATCAATAAAATATAACTATAAATTAATCATTATCTAATTGAATTTTCATTTTACCAGATTGGGTAACATACTAAGGGTACTATCGGGCCAGTCAGTTGAAAAAGTTGTAGCTATTGATTTTGCTCTAAACTGAAACCTTGAAATCTGTATTATTCCTTAAGATAATGATTTAATTCCCAGTACTGCGGCTTACAGAATAAAACGGTGATTGTGTTACGATGAGAGTAATTACACGGCTCGTAAAGTGACTAGTAAACACGTGACGGGCGGGCGCGACGGAATCGCAAGGAATAATCCGGCGGCGCCCCGGCGGGAACGGAAGGAGTTTATCCCTAGCCTTATTAGCGAGCTTTATCAGCTGGTCGTCTTCGCTTTTAAAGGTTCAGAGTTCAGAAGGCTGAATACGGTTCCCTATTGCTAACTGATCTGTCTGTATGTCACCGTGTCATGAGGCTCTATCTCATAAAATGTCCCGACCCAAACCGATAGACTAAACAGTTGTTTTTTTTTTCTCTTGCAAGAAATATTAACATGGCCTACTTATCATTACGTCAAGATTATTGTTAAGTCCTCTTGATAATTTCGTTAAATTACAACACAAATAGATATTATAAAAACGCATTTTATCCTCATAAAACAGCCAACATCACCACCATTAAAATTTGATCGACGAAGCATTATCAATGATCGGGCATTACCATGATTCAATATCCCTTAGGTTGGCCCCTGAATTTTTGTTACTCATCCACTAACCTGCCGGCTGTCCACTTAACTTGAATAATGATGTGAGAGCCAAAGGGCGGCGGACGGGCTAGGTGAAGCGGCAAAATGCGGACCCTGCCCGTAGGAATGTAGCCCAGACGGGTGTATTATGTTAGTAGTATAAAGGGTAAGATTTAATCGGCCCGGATATCGCCATAGATCCCTTCGTAAGATAGTTGCTACTATGTTTGTTTTGTTTCATAGCTGATTTTTTTTATTTTTTGGAAATTTGAAAATTAACTTAATGCTTCATATATGGCCTCTTGACTGTACAATAAGGATTTTTGCCATATAATAAATTATATGAACATTTATGAAGTTTAGACTATTTAAAAAATGTAAATGTTCCCAAACTTCCAGAAGCAAAATGAATTTAAAACCTTATTTTACCTCTGAAGTGGTCGTAACGTAATTAGACAAAATAGCACATAACATAAAACAGGACTAATATTAAACGTGACGTCTAAGGCGGTGTAGTCACTGTGCGTAACCGCGCGGTGAGGGAACGGCTTTCTTTACGAGCTATTTCGCTGAGCCAATATTTCTCGGCGACAGTGCGCACCATCATAAAATAAAACGAAAAATTCCAACGTACTGCTTCAGGCCGCCATGAAAATCATAAGAGGCGAGATTTTACGGCCATCTTGTCCCGACCTGTTGGTGATTAATAACGTAAACAATAAATACAATGAGAGGTGGAACAACGGCGTTATCGCTGGGAAAATGGTGCAAAATTCTTTATCCGTGGTGATAAAAACATTCTGATAACTTATAATGCGTATGTTTTGGAGTGATACATATGCGTGTCAGGTATGTATTATAGATAATAAGTATTATTAAATGGAGTCATGTCAATTACTGAAGTAGGTACTAAGCTTTTCTACTAACTAAGCTCTGCATAATAGAACGAACAAAATATTTTAAGAAGCTTTCTTTCTTTATAATGTAATATGCTAAATATCTATATTTCAATCTCCATTGAAAAGCAGATAAGGCTAATTCAAAAGCAATTCCGCGATGAGACTAAATGGAAAAGCAAGACTCTTAGACGATCCCTGCGACCTCATTCGAACGGAGCATAATAAAAGATCCAACCGGAAAAAACGTAAACGTTTGTTTACGTACACATGCAAAGAACCCTCTTACCGAGTGGGTGTATGGAGTGCACTTATTATATCGTGCGCTCCGGCTGTACGACAAATGCTTGACAAAATACTCTGCCAATTGTGTCGGAGTACCGCCCTCAATTGTTCGAGATGAAAAATGGCCTATTCGGATTGTTCACGAACAAATGCGTGCCGTCCGGGTCATTACGCTTTGTTTTAGGAATAAGTACGACAAAAAATACGCTGTGAAAAGCTGAAATTCTCTTTTTCGCCCTCTTGAGTTGTGAGTAAGCAGTGTTTAAACTACGGCCAATTGTTTAGCGATGAAAAATTATTTCCACGCTCTCTCGCCCTCTTTACTCTGTGCAACCTACAGAACCTTTTAAAAATGTTTTGTTTCTATTTTCTTATATGAAATTTATTCCGTGAATAAGTAACTAAACAAAGCAAGACATAAAAAAAATACGCGCACAAATTCCCAGCACAATTTTTATCACATTTCTTACAATATGATAAATAACAACAACATATTTCATCTAAGATTTATTTATTACATTAAAAATACTCAAATTCCACTTTAAAGATCTCTACGATTTAAAAAAGGTGAACGAAGTTCCGTCAAAATTTATCGAAGGATATGAAATTGGGTCGGAAATCATAACATCTGAGATTTTACTGGCCGGCATCCGATTGGAACGTGAATGCCAGAGATTGTTTCAGGGGCGGATTGAGGCGATAATAACAATGTCGTCACTTCCTCAATCTAACTTCTTCAATATTTCCACACGGACCGATACGCAATAATATTTTATTCGTCTGGCGAAAAAATGGGTGAGCATTTTATGAAGACTTGGACTACGGTTACTTTTTTTATTTTACATTGAGCTTACATAGTTCAAACATTGATTCTGAGAAGTTTATTAATTGTTAAATATTAATAGACATTATTATGAAAAATATGTATCATCAATGCATAGTAGTTTCGCTGTATGTCTGTATGTATGCTTAAATCCTTAAAATTACGCAACGGATTTCGATTCGGTTTTTTTAATAGATAGAGGGATTCAGGAGAATGGTTTGTTATGTAAAATTCACCCGAAGCGAAGCGAGAACAGATCACTAGTTAACTATAAATTAATTCACTAAAATATTATATATCATATCTTTTTTTTGTTCTCAGACAATGTGTTCATTCAGTATACTACACATAGATACCTAATCGAAAGTGATGACTTTAGTCAGTAGTATAAGGTTTTCCTGTATCAACCATTAACGTAATGTTTTCTGGCTTGAAATACGACCCGTACAAACGAAAAGTGATCACATAATTAGCCATAATGAGTATATAAATGACCTGGGTTATTACCTGGGAAGCCCCACCGCCGACAATATTGAGAAAATATAGTCCAAGAAAAGAGATTTGGGCGTGTAGCAAGTTAGTTATTTACCGTGATTTAGAAGTAAGTAGGTCATGAAACTAATCAATTGAACTAATCAATAAAAAATTGTGTTAACCGAATAGAGAAAAAATATATTTATTAAAAATAATGAGTAAGATTGTTGTAGATATAAATTGTAAATGTTAACTGTTAGATTCAAAGTATCCAGTAAATTTCGAACCATATGATTTTTATTGAATGATAATGTGTAGTTCACTGTCAACTCATGCTGAATTTTGTAAATGAGTTTTGCAATGATATTTAGAGCTTTAAAATCTTTGAGCGTGGTATAAAATAAATTAAGTCTACCTTTTCCTGTTCATTCCTGAATGCCAGTCAAATGTGTATAGTTTATTTATATTCCTGTAAGTGCTTAACGTGAGCACTGAACGCGGAATGGTATGTGTACAGAAAATTAACTGAAAGTACTCTCATAAACCGTTCCCGGTTTACGTCTGTAGTGCCGTTCTAGAAAATCATTAACTACGATTAAATAAACGTTACGTTTTTATTTCTTCGTCGAGCGGCAGAAAAGATTCCGAATCCGAATACCGATTAGATTATTTAGGTATTCAAGGTTTTAAAAGCAAACCTTCTTTTCAATTGGAATAATAAAATTATGATAACCTCATTCAACAAGTCATGTAAACTTAATATGAATAAAGCTTATTCGTTATGGAGGGTTATCTAAGTGTGAGCAGTATTAAAATTAGTATTTTATTGCTTGATAGATTCTTATTCTAGAGAATAAGACTAGTTCACAGTTCGTAGTCTTTTTATTATACTTTCAAAATTTACTTTGTAAATTAGACAACACTAAATAAATATCAAAATAACACTCTTTTTATTTATATGTTGCAGTTTTTTTTTACGAACAGTATAAATAAAGCACTTTAATATGTGTTCATATTACTTTATTATCTAGAGAGAAACTTAATACCGACAATATTATCAAAACTTGAACAAGCTCGTGCAGGTGATTTCAGCTTGCGAGAAACTCTTCAACTACCTCGTTTCGGCAACTTTTAATTCAGTCATCAACTTATAACTGGCTGAACTCGATTCGAATCGTTGCAACGTGATGTATAGTTTGAATTGATACCGATAAATTCGGTTCCACTAGGAAGGTTTATTCGTTTACGTAAACTTTGAGATTGGCTCTAACAAGGCTGAGGGGCGGAGAGCGCGCCGGTGATTTCTACTCTTAAAATCCAATTTAAATGCATTCCTCTGTGCCACAGGAGGGCCGCCGATACGCTCTGGGGGCCAATTAACTTATTCATCCTTAACATTTCATTGCTCAACTTGCTCACTACTTCCAGAGTTTATCTTACACGTTGCCCACTTTTTGTGATTGACTTACAGTACAGAATAACAAGTTTATAACAAATGTAGCTGTACTGTGTAAGAGTGTAGCTAAGCTGAACAAAAAAAATGTCGTTCAAAGATTAACCATAACATGAATTTGAAAAAAAAAAACAAACTAGAAATTGCAACTAAAACATTTCGTCCCGTTTCAGCACAAAACTCAATAATAATATTTGTAAGCACACTCCACCCAAGTTCGTAAACTCATAGACGTCTCCGTTAAATTGAGAAAAGATATTCTTATAAAGTAACAACATAACATCTAAAATGCAATTTGAACACCCTAATAGAAACGTTCTCACTAAGAATTGTTGCAAAGTGTAATGGGTTCAGGTGAAATTAACGCAGAAAAATAGGAAAAGTTAGAACGAGTTTCCGCGGGGGTTTTTTTGCCGTCGCCAAGTAGCGCTGTGATTGTAAACTGCTGAATTTATAATGCCATTTTCGAACTCCACTTCATCGGGAAGTTTTAAACCGGTTCGTTATTTAACTCAAGTAGAACCTACCCGCCATTCATTGAAGGTAAATTCAATAATATAAAAGTTGTGTCGGCCCAAACGAATTCTTAAAATGAATGTTTGAACTCTTTTGTTCAGTTCACCGTAGCTTTATGTAACTAAAAGTTTAAGATTGAAATTATTTTTAACTAACTTAGGTACCTTTATTGTGGCACAGTGAGCAAAAATTTAAGGTTTTGGATAAAACATAGGTATAAGGCGTCCGACCGATTTAAGTCATGGCAGCCGATCCGAATTGAGATCAAGTGCGCAGGACATATTATAGTGCACAAGTGTGCGCGCAAACACAAGTGCACTCTCTATTCCTTTACTCTCATAATTCGGTGAGACGGCAATCCGACATGACCGATGAGAGATCGGGCGCTGGACCACCGGTTTAACGTGCTTTCCGAGGCCAAGCGAGGCGAGGCGAACCGTCAACTTCCTAACTCCGGGCTGAGTAATTTCATCACAGAAAAACTCACACAAATTTTGCCCGACCGTATTCGAACCGGGGACCTCTCGGTCCTAACGCAGCGCTTGCTACCAATAGACCAACGAATAAACATAATATTTGGATGTTATATGTTATCATCACCAAAATATGTACTTTATAGTAACTTTAATTTTTTTTAAGTAGGTAATTCATCCATAAACATACGTCTATTTTCATCGACAAGAAAGAAATGAATATACAATGTACAACAAGCAATCCGAATTCTCACGGATTGTATCTTAAGAAAATAACCGATCTTTTTTCGGACCCTATTTATTTAAAAAGGATACGATGACTCAAGCAGATTTGCCAGATATCTGTACGCCTTCTGTGGATTACTTTGCAAGTCTTTTATGCGCTCGGCGGAGGCCAGTATCATCACTACTTAAGGATATTAAAATCCCTTCTATTTGTGTAAGCAGCTTGTTTTCTCGCTGACGTCGGGTCGTTTATCGAGTAACTCGGATGAAGCACTGTAACTCGAGCTTGCACCACTGGTTGAAAATTAATGAACTTCAATTATTGATAATAACTGTATTATTTTTTTCAATTCCAGGGTTTCCAACAGGGCCATCATACTGCGAAATTTTTAGAAAGCCCCATAACATTTTTTTGATTTGACATTATATCCTGATGTAATTATTACCGTAAGTATGTAACATACTGATAATATTTAGAACATAATAACTTAAAAAATATCAAGAAGGGGAAAAATGCAACAATCCTAATGTCTATATGATTTACATTATTGTTCATCGGTGCCAGTAAGGACGTAAAGGTTACTTTATTCGTGTTCCTTTGGGATTGATTTGGTGTAAATTATATACTTAGTATCTATAGTACTCATCTGTCCTATATACAAGTACACAAACTTGAAATATAGGTACATATTTCATTAGACTACTTACCAATATAGGTACTAATATTATAAACAATCTGGATTATATTGACCAACTGACGATTTGGAAGACAACCTTGATCTTAGGGCAGGTCTCAGAAGTTATATAAATTGCCCTAATTTCGTTATCTCCCAACGACTAGAATATTATTCAGTCAGTGCAAATATTTGAAACAGTCTGATCGCTACAAGAGTACTTAATTAGTGTTTCCATATTGTACGACTATCAAAAGTAAGTACACAAAATAGTAATTACTTTATTTATTCCATCAAATCAGACAATCCTAGATTAATTTGTTGATATAATCAAGTGCAAACAAACAATACAGTTTTTGATTCGCAAATTTTAAGCTTTTAGCTAAACTAAGTAAATTAATAATTTGAAAAATCTATGTGCGCGTTGTGTAAACAAAGTGTTAACCTAATTTATTAACAGTGCGTTCAATTTGATAAATTGTATACTTGATATGATAAAATAAACCTTCATATAAACTTTTTTTTCAGAGCCTTATACCCACCATAATGAACAAACTATTGTTTGCGTTTCTAGCCGTACTAGTTATCGTTATTGCGGTGGATGCAAGATCTTGTTCTTCAAGGTACGAAAATTTCGTCTTACTGGTCCTAATCAATGGTTCTAAGTCCATGACAATTTGTTTTTAGGGTTTAGTATAGAAATGGTAAAACCTATTTCTAAAACTTCGGAGTCTATTCATCCGTCCGACTTATGAACCTACTAAAAATTTTATAAAATGGTTTATTTCTGTTGCCGCTATAATAACAAATACTAAAAATCAAATAAAAATAATATTTGAGGGGGTTCCCTAAAGAAACGTATTTTTTTTTTCAATATTGATATGGAACCCATGACGAGCGTGTCTGACTCGTACTTGACCGGTTTTAATTTAGTAATGTAATGCAACATTTTAGTAATGTTTTAGTTTTAAAAGTATTTTATTATAAAACAATTATTACGAAGAATCATCTAACAAAAATAATGCTTACACATATTTTTACAGAAAGTCCAACTGCTGCAACAGTGACAGTGACGAGGTGAGTGAAATAAAATCAAAAGATCACAGTTTCAATTATAAATCAATATTTAAAATATCTACATAAAATTGAAAATATCAATGAATAAGTAATGCTAAAGGATGATAATTATCATTTTAAAGTAAATGTTTATGTAATGTATATCCAGCACGTAGGTAGGTTCATTAAGACTTACGATACTACCACTTAGAGAAAAAAAATCAAAATAAAATAAGATCAGGGCACGGAATAAATAAAAATTACAACGTATGTATTTATTATTATTTGGACTATAATTAATTATTATTCAAAGCGTTATCAATGTTGTATTAATCAACAGGCGTTCTAGGAGTCTTTCAATAACAAAAGATAGAGAATTTAGAACAGAGCAAAGGTTGAGATATTCGATGATTATATAAATTTATTACGTGTGTATGTAACTATGTACTTCAAATATCCTTAGTTCAGTATTAGCTTAAAATATGTTGTATGCAAACACGTACAATATTGTGTATTTAACAAAATATTATATATACAGGTAATATATACCTAATGAGGTGGTCAATATCTTTAAAAACCTAGTGATTTCAACCTTAGCCATTGTTTTGCTCACACGGCCTGAAAATCAAAAACCTGAACCATTTGCTCCCTTAAAATTTGTAAATCTAAACTTTATGTATTGATGCTATATATTTTTTTATCTGTCTCAGAGCAAAAAGGACTGTGACGATTCCTCGTCTTCATCATCGTCGTCCTCGTCATCATCATCATCTTCAGAAGAAGATTCTAAAAAATGCGACGTAAGTTATAAAGTTATAACGTCTTCGATGAAAGTTTACTTAATATAAACTACGCCAAAATGTTTAATGGCAATCATTTTCCCGACTTGAGTTTGAGTATGGTTTTATTACATTTTTATTGCTTGAAAGGTTACAAATACAACGAAAGTCTATCTAGGTGGATTTATCGATAATAACCGCTTTTTACAATTTCTACCACGTACTTTAGGTGTAAATGAAACATAATTTTACACACAAGTTTATACAGAACCCTTAGATTGTGAATTACACTGGCACTTGACTGGATTTTTTATAGTTATTTAACAAATTGTATGAAACAGTCGTTGAAAAGTCCAAAGCCATGGCATGTTGAACGCAGCGGAACACTCCAATTTGTTGGCAAATGTTGGGTTCCTTCAAGCGAGCCTCGATTGCGGCTCTAATGAGCAATAATGACGAAACTGTTCCCTTAACTTTACCAATGTATACAATTTTCACCTTTTTTTTACAAAAATACAGACAGGATTGAAATAATTTCGAAAAGCCTCACTGTTTCTGAAAATCAAACATTAATTATTTTCAAAATAGTTTATTAAATACCAGATTCCGAAAAGTTTCGTAACACGTAATACGAAACGTTTCTGGTATTAGTGAGTAAGAACACTATTAAAATTTAACTCTCTGTTACAAATTTTCAGAGCGAGAGACATACTTAAGAGATAACATTATATATATTTTTTTTCAGAATGACGATTCGTCATCATCATCATCTTCCTCTTCGTCGTCATCGTCGTCTTCTGAAGAAGATGATTGTGTACGTATTAACTGTTCCAGAAGACGGAAAATAAAAAAAGTAATATACTTCTTCCCATGGTTCATCGTTTAATTGAAAGAAAAGAACCTTGTAATAAATTGCATAAGGAATATGTTAATACGTGTATCATATAGTGTATTATATACGTGTATTATAAGATTTTTGTAAATGCCTTATAAATTGATTTAAATATGAATAAGAAGTAAATGAAACAATTTTTACCTAAACCGCTTTTCATGAATAATTTTGATTTTGTGTAGGTAGTTACTTTCCATATGTGTTTGTATGGGAAGAAAACACAAAATCCCATACAATAAGATACGAGTACAAACAAGTAAATAAATGTATTAATACTCTTTAATTTTGTATTTTTTACAGCACAAGAAATCCCGACGCTGTTAAACAGAAATGAAAGATATTGCAATGAAATTATAACATATACGCCTATTACTAATTGTATTCACAAAATTTCAGTTGTAGATTTTATATTTATTTGTTAAAATATACTATGTTTTATAAATTGTAATTTTTTGCGATTATTTACCCACTTGAGTATTTTAAATTTTTCAATGGTTTTTATTTGATTATAAAATTATTTGCACGTATGAATTGATATTCCGATGAAAAAATATATCTTAAACTCAATGAAATAAGCACAAAGAAAATCATCCAGTTTCTTACAACCTAAAAATCATAATTTATGGATCAAGTTAATAGTTACTTGATTTATTTTGCGATATTATGTCTCCAAAGGAGCCTAGGTTGGTCGATACTCGGTTTATTTTGCGATATGGCTTCAAAAGTACCTAGGAAACTTGTGTTGTATTGACAGGCTATTAGGTAGGTGCACTACAGTGGCGGGTACGGTCACTCTTTGATCCCGCCCATCGTGCACGAAAAATGTCCAAAACAGAGCGTGTGGCGCTCAGGTATTCCGTGATTAAAATGCCTGTGCCAGACCTACAATATTTTAATTAACACGGGCTATGTCAACAATTGTTTGTTGGGTTAGGTATGACCTTACACTATAATAATGTATGTAGATAGTACTTTTTTAAGGTTCCGCGCTCTGTGTGTAAAAACGGAATGGAAATTTTACAGCCAAAATCAGATAGATACCTCCTTCTACAAATATTAACACTGTTTTGATAAAAATCTCATATTATCACTTATTCTTATGTTTACAACTTTTACTCTAATCTAATTACCAGTAAAAGTTAGCTAGAGTATTGTATTTAGATCCAATCAGCGGGTTATTTTGCGAAAATGATGTATCCTTTTCCTAACCGGATGAAATCACTGAAGCGGCGTTGTATTGCGAAGCCAACTAACGAGAAATTCACAACGATGAACTTTGAGGGTCCTTTATCATTATAACAACGGAAATGTTTTTCTACTTACTTAAAACGTAACTAGCACAATTTGAAATTTTAACTCAACTTCTCGCATAAATAATGTTATCTTGTTATCTTAACTACAAAATGAGTATTGTTGCGACTAAAATATAAACTACTAATTTGCTGCTTGATTATTATGCAATCCCAAAAAAATACTTGGTTGAAAATACTGTACCTGTATAAGTAATTTTTTTAAAAATAACTACTATGAATAAAAAAATTAAACAACTTTGTTACTCTACGTAGGTACCGGCAATAATCTCTTTCAATAGATGGAAATGATCTGTGCATGGTTCTAACGATGTCAATAGACAGAATGATAGAAGTCAATTGATACAATAAGTTCAACTATTGTCAATTTGAGGGGAAGCATTCATGTTCACGACTTCATTCGCGGTTATTCTTGGAACTAAAAAGGTTACAATACAGCTGTCTTTGATATCGAAATCATGTTAAAAGTACTTATTTGCATTTTGTGCTGGACCATAGTTACGTGCCAGGTGCCAAAAAACTTTAATGATGTTTATTTATCATTTAAACAATTCACTTCAAAACCGGTTGTTCGATACATTGACAATGCAGATTATAATGAAATACCTGATAATTACTTGTACAAAGTGATGACACAAAAAACAAAAGATTTGGAAGTAATTGTGGATAAAGATGTTGATACAAAAGATTATGTTATCGTAAAATCAAAATCACAACCTTTTGATATAGGCTCTTATGAATTTATACAACGATTGGATAAATTGAAATATATGGTTCTGTGGCTGAATTTGTATTGCGGTATTCATCCAGATTGTGACAAGGCCAAATTAAACGAAGAACTAAAAAAAGTAAGTACAGATATATTTATTCCACTAGCTAATAATCTGTTCAAATGTTCTGTGTCAAAACTAGTGTAGGTTAACAACAAAAGTAACGAGCACACACAGTAGACAAATTAATTAGGAACGGCCAAAAATACTCATTATTACAACTTATCGAAAACAAAGTCCAAGCTCTGTTCCTATTGGATGTTGTGTGTGTGGACGATAAGCTAATGTATTAGTGATAGCACTCGCATAACATGTAAAATGACGCCTCGGTCCATACGAATAGTTGCGTTCAGTACTGTGTGTTATTTTTTGTTTTTTGTTGATTCTGCACCGCAGTCAAACCGTATAACCTTCGATATATTTGGGAATCCAGTGAAAGATTTCTTCTATTCTCTATCGCCAACGACAAGAAGGCCAGTAACGACGACAGAATCTACGGGTCCTAATGAGAACCCGTCGATGATTATTGTACCGCTAAATGTAGAAGACGTAGACGTATGTAAAAGAAACAACACGGAAATGGATGTGAACGGAGTGTGTAGACAAATTTGGAATTGAAATTTGTCATTGCACGTGTCCTGTTTAGCCGCGGTGAGGCGTAGTACGCACGGTGTTATACGCTAAGATGGACGCGAACGTCGTGATTTTTCTGACAATTACATTGTTATGTGTGTGCCCACTTGTTGACTGTGAAAGGGTTATATTTAACTTCCAAGATAAACTACGTAACGCAAGAACGACTACTGAAGGTGCGGAAACAACGTTATCCGGTCAAATAATTCGAGTGCCTGATTTGCCATGTGACGATGGATACAAACGAGATGGCTCCGGTCTCTGTAGACTAAGGTTTATATGAAATGTGTTTGAAGGTATAGTATTTTTCGCCACATAATGTTGATTTAAGTCGTTACGGAATGTCTAATAGTTGTGAATCTAATGTGTATTCAAATCCATATTCATTGAAAAACCATTTTTTTTTTCGAGAAAAGCAATCAACGTTTTGCAGTAATGATTTTTATCAATACCAAATATTTCAGGGATTTTTGTGACTAAATTGTTAACATTTTCGATTAAATGAATCGATAGCGCATTTGCTATTTTTCCTATCTTGCGCTACGAGGCGTGGATCCGCTAATACTCAAGACAACTATGTAGTTAATGAATTATGTATTCGTGCTGTGCCGGATCTATTATTAATAAATTGAAGTATTTATTTATATCAAACTTGTCAATTTTTATTTCAAAATTACTATAGTGAAGTATTTTATTAACAAAACATAGCGATTGTAGCGAAGTAGCGAAGGTATACCTAGGTCGCTATTTGAATTAAGACATTATTTTGTTATCTCTACTCTACTTCGATGTTAAATGATTATATCGAATCTAACATATTTTTATTAACATTTTCAGATGGTGTCGACGGTGGCACTGCAAAAGTAAATATGAAGACCCGTGACCGGACTAGAATAATAAAATTATATCAAACTCGGTTTATCTGACCGAACGAAACAAGACACGTAGTTTAAGTTCAACAGGCCAAAAGTTATCGGGCAGATTATTACCTTCAGCATATACAGACTCACATATTCAGTAAGTGAAATATATCAGACGTGTTAAGAAAAGTGTTTCCAGGATGAAGTTAATACCTTTATTAATGTGCTGTTCAGTTTTTATATTCGTGTGCTATGCGGAGGACAACCAAAATGTAGTAAAAGATTTCTTTGGGAAACTTAAGAATAGAAGAGAGAAGGTGAAATCGGATATTCATAAATTCTCGGAGAAACTTAAAAGTGATATTGAAAAATTGGTGCATCCAAAAGGTGTTCAGACTGATGATAAGCACGGCAACACAGATGGTGTGAAGAAGACCAGCAACGAGGAAGTGTTGGTTTTTGCAACCACTAGCAAACCTACTATTGCCCCGAGTAAAACTGATAATATGGTGGTGTTCCCGACAGATGAACCGATAGTTTTTACTACTCCGCAAAAGCCGGGACCAGCAACCGTTCAAGGCAAAACAGATAAAAGTGATTCGAAAGAGAATGAGGGAAAGGAAAATTTCGTAGGTGGCTGTCTTGCCGGCTACCAGCGCACTGCCGATGGCAGATGCATGCCTGTTTATTAGATCAGACGTAATTTTTAATTATTTTTTTAAAATCTTTATTAGTTCAAAATCCTTGATTTTAATGTGCTTTTGATTTGCTTACAAAAAAGAAGTTTTATACACTTTCACTATGCACATTAAAGTTGCAATAGAGGTAAATACTTTTTAATTTGGAAATGATTTATTTTTATGAGATTGGTTTGTAATGTATAGAACTTTAAAGAAATTAAATATTAACCTTAAAACCAATAACATTTATCAAGCCTTCTTTAAATTTTTATTAATAAAAAAATGTATCAAGAAAATAATGTTTTTATTAATCTTTTATTTAACTTTATTTTAGTGTTGTTGTTAGGAAAGTTTTCATTCGAGTAGCAATTATTCCTTGGTACTTAATTGATTTAAGTTATAAGAAGATAGAAATATTATTTTCAGACCAACGGGAAAGTATTATTTAAAATATATGATTATATTAATAATTTGAAATACACATCAAGGTCAAATTTTCTTCTGTATGCGCAGGCAATCAACGCTTACGAAATGATTTACGCGTGTCAATGCAATACACAGCAATTTATTCAGATTAAGAAATTATTTTGGGAGTTATTTTATGTTTGTTTTAATGGGCAATGATGTATATCCGTTATTCTTTTTCCGAACTCAAAGCAGTGCGTGTAAATATTATGTCATTTATTTATTCATTTATTTTGCTGATCTCACTACACAATAATACATTATATGTGTTAGGATTCCGCAGCCAAATGGCAAAAAACTGGACACTTATAGATTCGTCATGTCTGTCTGTCCGTATGTCACAGACATTTTTTTTCCCGAAACTATAAGAGCTATACTGTTGAAACTTGGTAGGTAGATTCTGTGAACCGCATAAAGATTATGATACAAAAATTAAAAAAATAACAATTTTAAATAAAGGGGGCCCCATACTTAGAACTGAAACCCATTTATTTTTCATCAAACACATACGTTGGTGGTATCAATGGATAGGTCTACAAAAATGACATCGAGGTTCCTCGAGTATTTTTTTTCTAAACCGAATAGTTTGCGTGACAGACGCTTTCAAAGTGGAAAAAAATGGTGGATGGTTTAAATAAAATATAATAATCCATCAATCTAATTCAAAATCAAACATCTCTGCATGTAAAGTGAAACATGAAAGCAACTTATCTAGCACAGAAAGCGGCGACAATCTCATTCGGCGGGACAAATTGGGAACCACCTTCCGGCGGTGCGGCACCGCGACGGCCGCACTCCGGCAAATAGCTATTTATTGTGGCCCACGGAGAGACACCTGTCCTTGACTACGGGAGATAAGGGTCAAATACGGCACCTTTATATAACTCATACTTTGTTCACTAAATTATATGTAGTAGTCGTAAAGTCGATTACAATATACATAAATTAAATAGTATCCAGAAATTTTAGATAAAAATGTAGGAATTTAAACATTTCTTGTATTAAATTAACTAAGTCCGTTTATGTTTTCACCTTTCCTTTACCTTGTGCTAATGAAAATTATATGTTGAAAGTTAATGCATGATTCCTCATTCATTCATTTTCTGACTTTCAAAGGCTTACATTATGTATATTTTTTATAAAATAGGGTTTTGATGGATTCACAATGACCTGTACAATATTTTAATAAAGAACATTATAGGTATAAGGAATGAATAGAGAAAATATGAGTCATATCTTTCATTATGATAAAGGGACAATAACCCCATAATAAAGTAGTAATTTTTATTGTTACAATTGTCATTATAGGCAAAACCATATTCATGTTGTAATGTAATTACAGATAGGTCATAAATTAAGTAGTCTGGGTGTAATTTACGTTCAAAACTCTCTCGTTAATTTATTTTTGCAAGAATTCAAAAGCTCATTTACGACAAACATGATAATTTTAATGTGATTTAGTACTAGCTATGACATGAATTAGTCCACTTACTTCGGTATTTAACGTTTACCTATACATTGCAATTTATATAATTTTATCAAATGTATCAAATAAGCCATACTCTGGACAGTTACTTCTGTAAATTAGCGGCTTTACATTCAATATAAATAACACATAATATTTTTAAAGGATATTTCTACTATAGTTCAATTTGTTTTGTTTTTTAAATACAACAATTTAAACCAGATTATATGTAATGATGATATCTGAGAATACTGCCGTTATAATATCGGCCTAGTAACAATATAATCAAGCACTAAACTTCACATCTCAACATAACACATAAATCGTGCTCAATTAGAAACTAATGTTTAATATAGTGCCTTTAGGATAACGACAGTAGCTTTGGCTCAGCGTTGAATTCGCAGCAAGACTAAGTCTAGGAGAGCTATCTCAGTTTGGCCAAAATGAACGTAAAGTTCTGACAGCCGAAGATCGGGAAGACACTGCAGTTACTGGAGTTGATCTGAGCCGGAGGTGAATTGGCAAAAGTTTGCTGAATTTCTAATCATAATACTGTATGTACGTCTTGTAAACATCGTGTGGACACTTGAACGCCTTATGTATTGATGGCTTTTAATGTCTGGCTTGATGGCGTGTAATAGCCTCCGTCTCACGGGCTAGTAGTTATGGAGCTGATCCCCACATGAGATGAATATTAAATGTTCATATCACGGAATTGCCAAGTGTTTAATTTTATACGATTTGTTATTTGTAGAGACATGGTTTTAAATATGAGCATCCATGCCACATCCTCATCATCTTTGTAATGAAATAAATGCAAAAAGTTGCAAAATTCAGTTCTGTTATGTTTAACCAGTTGACTTTTAATATAATATTTTATGACCGTAGATTGATTAATGATTTCATCAATCAATCTCCTAGCGGTTTTATAAGAAAGAAGTGGTTTATTCACCGGTTTACTTCTTGTAGTTTTGTTTTGTTTCCTCTCGGCGCCTTCGCATGGGATGCTATTTCGTTGAACATGTAAAGGTGAAGATATTCTCCGGGAACCCATGTGTTATCCCGGTCGTTTGTTAAGCTCTCGAATTATGTGGCGCCCCTGGGAGCTCTGCGGCGGGAAACACAAAACAAGTTTAGCTTTTTTGTTCTGAAAATGTAGTTTTTGTATACCTCTAACACTGATGCTGTCTATCCATTTGCAAGAGAGGTGCTAAAATTAATTTATGTTTTATAACTAATGGTATAATCTATGATATTAAATATAATTGGATATAATTTCGCACATTAAAAAGTTCTAATATCTTGTAAAGTTAAAGGTACCTACATTTTTGATTAGCGTTCCATATTTTTTCTTCAAGTATTTAAGGGTATTAGACTCTACCTGTATTACGAATATTATTTTTCTTTACATTTAGTATGGAAAATGAAGCAATGAAACATTTTCCATCCTAAAAAGTACAAAAATAATTTAACATATTGACTCTAATCAAAGTGCAATCAACTCGACGAGACATGCACATCGCGAAATTACCTTTATGATCGTTTTGGGATTTTACAGCGGCACACAAAAAGGATTGCAAGGTACGCAGCCAATTTAGAACGTGACGTTGTTCGGATACGCGTACAGATGACTCGCCCATTTGTCGGGCGGACACATCGACCGGCTTAATTGAGCTATTTGTGTTAGTCCGTGACACCACCGCAACGTAACTTTATATCGGCCGTTGTTTATGTTTGATAAACGCGTTCGCCGGACGGGCACCGCTGGGCCAAAAAGACTGAAAATTTACGCCGGCGTCTGAAACAAAAGACAACGGGAATGGGTACTCGGATAAAAAACAGGCACATGTAGGTACGAGTATTAGAATAGTAATACACAGCAGACACAGAACAGTATACATAGTAAATGAGACATCTCATCTAAGATTATGAGAAATATTCTCCGGAACAACACAGCCGCAAAGAAAATAAAAAATAAATATGTATTTATTTATAGTAATTTTTTACAAAACAAAAATATCAGCTTTAAGCAAACAATGAGTCTTAAAGAGTAAGTTAAAACGACCGCATTTACCGATTTAAAATCGTTTCATGATATCTACTTAAACCAAATTAAACTTATAAACCAGAAATCGGAGAATTTTAGAGCACAATTCATCGTTGAGTTAGTTTTTTCTACGATTGCTTAGCTTTTATACAAATCAAAAAGCCAATAAGCTCTCCCGATTCTATTCAGAGCTCAAGCTGGAAAAGTTTTCTCGCAATACAGCCGCCTAATTGGCTGGAGTTCTCTCTTAATATTTACTAGTTTAAGCAAATGCCTTTGAAATGTATTCGAGTGCCGCCAGTAATACATAGAGTTTAGATTTCTTGCAACTTGCAGCCCGACTCTATCTCGATGGAATTTTCTACTTATGAAAGTTCAGTTTAACCGGGTTTGCACGAGATTATTTTGAACTAGCGATTAAATCGGTATTAAACATGCTGCAAGTTTATTTATGAATCTGAAGATGTATTTTCAAACTTAATTATGAGGGAGCGCTTTTTGGATTAATTGACATTGTAATTGTTCTTTAATTGCTTTTATTTACATATAAGTTATAATTAAGTGTCATGATAAAGACCAACGCTTATTTGAGATCTTTGATTACCTTTAGGTGCTTCGAAAGGTACGTTCAGGTTAGGTATTTTCGGCCTGTAAAGAATAAATAGTTACTTTTTAAGGAATAAATAACGAAATCCAATCTGACTATTTTCAGAAAATGTGATGTACAAGGTTTGTGATGTGTCATTCATAGTCAATTCATTACAAATAGAATATTAAGAATTTTTTTTTGTCAAAAGTAAGTATAATTTTACAGAACTAAAATAATTCAACACATTTATTTCAAAAACCTCGTAGTTTCAATAACGTCTTTATAAATAATGCAGATAATAATTCCTGTGGGTTCAGGCAACAAGTATTCGGTTGGATAGCAGGTATTCGACGTATTTGTATTGAATACGACATCAAAGGAGTATGTTATTCGGAATAATGTTTGTGATTACCACCGCGTATCAACACACACGCACTGACTGGATTTATGTTGTAAATTGAGCAAGAACGGTGTTAGCGTTTTATGTTAAATAATTTAATCACTTCGCCTACCGTCTGACGCGACGTGTGTTAACATAAATTAATAAATAAAAGCTCGCGTCTCAAAATCCAAAGCTCCAAGGGGCGACATATTTATTGTCTCATCCTAGAAAAGTAGCTTGGGACGTGGATACACGCGCTCATAGAATTTTCAGAGGGTGAAATAAAAACACAGTTCACATCGGGGGGCTTACGAAATGGTGCGTTACATTCGAAAAACAATATCGTCTTCAATGTCTCAGTCTATCAGTTGAGTCAATGGTGGGCTTCGCAAAACTGTCACGTAATATGTAAATCGTTCAGGTCGCGATGTGGACCGAATGTCAAGCGCATCTGGTATCAGAGATCTTCCAACGATTTTTTCTCAATGATGACTTCACTTTCAGTAGAATGGGATGTTCTTATAAACAGATTTAAGCGGAAAGTGTTTGTTTTGGAAGGTTTTATTGAGATGTTCATTTTATTGAAATTCGATTAATGATATTTTGTTTCGCGTCTAGGTTTAGAAGAGGCTGATTATAAGACTTTCGAGCAAAATTTTAGTATCACCCTCAAAATTAATGGTAGAAGGTGAAGGTTGGTACACAACACATATGCACTTTAAACGATCTTATTGTTAGACTGTATAAAAATGCCTACTTAAAAGTCCACATTATCCCATTTCTTAGACTATTTTTTTTTTAAAAAGTGAACATCTGCGGCACTTGGTTGGCTCACAGTCACAGCGCTAATTAATTCCTCCACTCTGAAGCTCAACTTAAACAGTTACGAGTACACCTGTACACATGTGTACGGACAAAAACGATACTATGCGCCAGCTCGCGATTGTAACAAGCAAACTTCCCCGTCGCATGGAACTTGAAGAAACGACGCTTCATAATAATCGTTACAAATTAAAAGCGTAACAGAATTGGACTCATATGGAGTAACACTTACGTCGGTACTCGATGGAACTGTTAGACAAAGTTTCTAATTATTTATCTTAAATATGTTGCGCTAATGGTTTCACACTAACTCATATTAACAGCCTAAGGTTTAGTTAGTCATAATGTTTTGCCATGATGTTCCTTAATAGTTCACGTACATAATCATTTTTGGCAAGGTAATGTAAGAGAACGGTGCACTTTTATCAATATTGCAGTAGGTAAATTTGAAAACTGGTCCGAATATACTTAATTAATACCACCACATGGTCAAGCACAGTCGGAACAAAAGCTAGCCCCGTAACCTACCTGCGTCAATCTGAAACCCTTTTAATGGCGCAACAATTTCATTCTCCATCTTACGACGCGTCGCGACGCCTTTGTTTAAATATGCACCGTGTCACCACCGGTGACGTACTCAAAATATTACAACGCCCGCCCGTTAGCATAATAAAACGAGCATCGCTGCAGGCGCCGCATTAAACTGCACTAACGAGGTGTGCTGGGAAATCAAATGTCATTCTCGTTATTTGTTTTCTAGCCCGTACCCAGGGCGACGCGAGACACTGCTAAATATTGCTTTTACGTGCTTTTAAGCGTAATTAAATAGCGTAAACACGGCTGTGTTGAGGCGTGTGTCAATATAACTAATGTGTGTGCTGCGCTAAGCTGGGACCCTCGTTACGGTGCAAAATTCACGTAATTATGCTATGGATGATTTCTCAGAATATCTGGAAGTACAGGTAATAAAAAAATGTATTTCGTGAGTCTTAGAGAATTATGAACGGATATTGCGTTACGTCATAATGTATGGCATTAAATTATTTTCTCAAGTAAAAATATAGTTACAACAATGCCAATGCCAATGTAAGTAACTTCTAGTTTTTTTCTTAATATTGACGTCTTAAGCACTACATCCCCCAATTCGAAATATCGTTTCGTACGTCATATCAAAAACGGCGGGATAATCTCTACATTTGTTATGCAATCATAAACAATTTTAACAATCCTAAAAAGGGGCCTAGCTAAGTAGGCAATCGGATATTCGCAAGATGAACTTCCTAAGTCTGCGAGGTGCAGAGTTAAGGCAATTCCATTTGGCTGCAGGGCGCTGCTCTTGCAGAGAACTTAATTCTGAATGAACTTTGAATTGGAAAATAAATTCAGAGCATGTTGCTTTACTTTCATTATTATTGCAGCCGGCGCCCTGAATGTATTGATGCGATGCGCCGCGTGGCCCGCAGTAAATATCACTCTTTATTTTTTCAAAATAATGAAAACAAGTATGAATTACAACTAACAATTTCTAAGGGTTAATCACCAAAACTGTACTGATGACATAGAGAGATACATCTCGGTTTATCATTAATTGAATGATGCTTTTAAATTTAAACCTTTTTTCAGCAAAAACAGTTTGCTAATTATATAATGTCTAGTTCAGTTTTGAGTTGCTTCGTTATAAATGTTTCGTCTGGAAGCATGTTAAGCAGAAGTTAAAATTCAGTTAGTAGACGAAAAATACTATTAATACTGGTTGTAACGTTTTCCAACGCGAGCTGAAATTTGCAAGTTTTGTAAAAAAATAAGTTAGTTTTAATGGATACTTTTTCAATATTCATTTAAACACGCTCAAAGAAGTAAAAATTACGTTTTTATGCTATACGATAATAATACATTACCTATGAAGGTAAGATATTTTACCAATGTATTATTTTTATTTCACCTGCCCCGTGGGTCTCAGTTTTAGCCGTAAAATATATCTCCATCGTTTAAAATGTACCTCATTACCTTAAATAAAACAACTTGAAACTTTTACTTATTCACAATACAATACCTTTGAATTGAACGGTGTTATAAAAAAATCGTGTTGCCTAAATAAAGATTTTCAGAGAATTAAGGAGTTTCTTAACGTTTAGATTTTACCTCCAGCGCTCAAGATAGACCTACAAAATGAAATAAGCTGTTTGAACAGCGAAAATAAAGAGCGAATTATAACAAAGAAAGGTGAACATAATAAGTCCAAGGTACACAGACAGCGGACGCGTGGATTACTACTCGTCCAGGCGAGATTACGCGCGTAACCGTGAGTTATAGCTCGCTCCAGCTCAATCTTGTTCAGCTCTATGAGAATATACTGCTGAGCGAGGCTAAGCTAACGATGTGCTGCTTAGCAAACAAAGCTTATTCGGTCAGCGTAAGCTAAACTAAGGCGGGCGGTGAAGGCACACATATTTACATTCGTTAACACGCCTCGGGCCAACCGATTGAGCGAAGGTTAAACGATATAAATTATTAGCTGAAGGGCTTTACTCGCCTTTTTAATTAACTAAACTCGTGTATGTATAACTTAATAATATTTGCTCGTGTGCACGTGTTGCTAACCTTGAACTATCGGAAATGTTATGAATACATTATTTTGTCGTTGGCATATAAACAAAACGAGGGTCTTAAAACAAAACAAAACAGTTCACATTTATGTATTGTAAATTTTCATCTTAACCTACGTACGTATGGATGCTCATCCAAGAAACTCTAAATGTTGTTTAATTAAATTTCTAGAATAAAGCACAATATCCTAATATCGTATCGAAGGAAAAATCGTAAAATGTAAATAAACATGAATAAATTTATTCTCCTTGACGATATTAAAAAGCTAAGGAGAAATAACGACATCAAGGAAAATCTGAATGGCCCGATTCATTTATTGACTAAAAAGTAAGTAAAAGGTCTTTTGTAAACATTCTTTATTATTCTCATTTCTATAGTACAAAAAAATCTGAAGATATGGTTTCGAGGTAGATAGCCTATTTACCGAAAAGTGTTAGTGAAATGAATTCCTGATAGATGTTTTTCAAAAGAGGAAAGATTAATGTTCTGCCTTTTAGTAACAGGGATTTAGTTGGTTGAGTTTCTGAATATTTTCAAACCACAATTTGATGAAGTCCACGATTGGATCGTGTTCGGTATGTCCTTAGAAAATTTTGTTGTCACTGGGTTCATGGAGTGTCCCACTCATGATTCAGAAAATAGAAAAGCTAAAAACAGTAGTCTCCTTTTAATAGGTCGCCGTCCTTTTATCAGTTCATCATTGTGTGCCTGTCTAGATTAAAGTCATTACACCTAACTGATGCAAAAAAAAACAACGTGTACATGGATTTAAAATTGAATTGACAAAGTCTAAATATACGCTCCGATTTAAGTCGAGAGCAAAATTGTGAACTCTTACACATCTGCTTTGTGACCCAGCAAAGTATCTCCACTGCTACATCAATTGATCAGTTTTCCTTTAAAAAGTTACCGTTCAGACGCAGGGGACGGAAATTTACATTTTATTGAATTTTTATACCCTTGCTAAGTCGACTTAATAAAGGTTGCCCTTAGTTAGAAGAGTTGCTCGAGAGTGAGACACTGGGGTAAACATTTCACCTTTTTCGTGTGTGGAGGTATACACCGTGAAATTTTAGTGGTTATTTTCCCGCAGCAAAATGATTCTACCTTAGTAGCACATTAGATTTGTGCAGTATTTTTTATTAAAATCAATAAATGCCGGTTTTACGAAAGGTATAACCGAAACTTTAAAGTATGGTCGAACCACTTTATTACTTAGGGCGTAGAGCTTCTTTAACTTTAAGCATCGATTTCATGCGGCATGCAGTACCTGAATACGTCACATCTTAAGAAACAACGATAGCTTCTCTATCGTTTTTGTTCGGAAAATTATTTACCATGTTGTTTTGTTTTAATGAGCTAACGATATTTCGGGCACTGTAAGCGCTATGATCACGAGTGAACTGGCTACACTTTCAGTTTTCTAACGCGTGTAGACCATGACATAAAATTATATAAATATTCGAAAATTATTATTTTAAAAAATCGAAAAAAATATTTCTTTTTTCAAGGAATAATTTGCATAATTCGATAGTAATACTAAAGGCAAATCGTTCTGCCACGGGAAAACAACCACTCAAATTTCACTCTGTATAACAATGCATAAATTTTTACATACTTCATCTTAATTATATAAGTTCAATTATAGTTATAGTCCCTAGATTGATAATTTAATCAAGACTAAGTAGATTATACTACATATAATTCATAATGTTTTGTTTTGTTGTGTAATGAAACATATTATCAAGTAGAGTATACTTGATATGTTTCATTATTTAAAGTTAAGTAGGTACATAATCACCATGTTAACTTTTCTTGCAGTATGTGTTTTTACGTCTTAATTCTAAAGTAATATCACTTACCTACTGCTAATAATAACTTGAATGGCAGTAATCCCCATTTGACTCTACCGACATCAGCATATTCAGTTACTTTTCGAAAAACAAGAAAACGCCGCAGAAAATGCTTTTAGCTACGAAAGCGCCCCGTTGCAGGACATAAAAATATCTGAGTACACGGTCATTGTGCCCATATGCAACAGTTATACCGGCAACTAACTGCACATTCAATTTGGATCCGTGCATAATGCATGGTACGGGCGAGCAAGATACCCTCCGAGCATTTGCTGTATCTAATTACGTATTATGCTTTGCCGTGTAGACGGCGGCTGCCGATGAATATTAGATCACGGGCGGCCTGCAATGGGCGATATTGCAACCGATGCGTTGCCCTAATTGCTCCGATCGGCCATCGCTTGTCTCGTTACGGCCTTTTTGTCATTCAATGTTCTGAGCTTCTTGTGCTTACACCAGCTTTGAATATGTAAGAGGAGTTAATCTTGAAGATAACGTCAACGGCAAATCATACTTAAGTGTTATTAAAACTTTTGTCATTGGGAAATCAGTCATGTCCGAACATAATGGTTTTAGAACTCAAAATCATAGTGGAAATTTTAAAAAAACTACCACTGTTATTTTATAAAAGTGTCACTATCTTAAAATATCATGTTTCATAGTTTAAAAACCGATAATTTTGCAATATCACTTAGGCCCGCTTGCGTAAATTGGATCTTAATCCGTTTAAAAAATGTGATGGTCGTTACATGTTTGCATGATTACGGTTTAAAAATATGAACTTTATAGTCACTTCCCACACCCTTCGTGTGTATGAACTCATATTGTAGACGTCTTTATTTTCCTCGTGTTTTAATTTCATACTCTAAAAGTATCTCTGATGGTACCGTTGTTAAGCAGAGACGACGCACGACGCATAATGAGCAGCTTAGGCTCAGATCACACTGCCACACAACTTATTGAAATGATTGGATTACTACAACGTACCACACCTTTCGAAAGAAGATCTTGTATGTATTTAGAAAACACCAGAATTTTACTTTTTATAAAACGACAAATGAAGATATCAACTGAATTAATATCAGTTTCCACACTTTATAACAAAATAGGATCCAATAAAATAGACAACTGAATCTCCGTTATTTCAATAAATTCATCGCGCACTTCCAAAGGATGCTACTAATTACAAGTCACCAATTGTTTTCTATCTTTGTCAACCAAACAAAATGAAATTAGCCACGGTGCAGAATGCTGAGTCAGCGGTGTCTCGACACAAGGTAAAATTAACAGTTATTTTATTTGTGTCTCGCAAACACTTCACTGCTTTTGTGCTACTTCGATTTATTTTATAACAGGATTAGTTTGTTGTTTTTCGGTTGTACAAAACACTTGTTAGAGCTTTTAAGTTTTATTAAGAGGTGTTGAGATCAAATAAGAGCATTTACCCTTTTGTTTTCTACTTGTGTAGTTTGTGCGGTCTTGCACAAATTTTAAAGAAAATACACATTTGAACGGATTTTTAAGGACGAAGGTTAAGAATTGTCTTCTCTTCTTATTAATTTTCATAATCTTAATGACTATGATAATAAATAAACACTTATCACATTGTGACCTTTTAGTTCATGGAGACAGTCATAAACTATATTTCTTTAATCGTAATAAAAATGTGTTACCTGGTAGGCACCTGTCGTTCATCCGCACTAAAGCAGACAGTAAAAGAAGTTTCATGTCTTTACAGCCTTTTAAATAATCATAATTTGAAACGCGACTAGAGTGGTGGGAAACATCTAATGAAAGTTTTATAGGTCATAGTTGCAGGCTTAACTTTGGACAATCATAGTGTCGACCCTCCACAATCTCTGAGCTGGAACTGTCGTATTTCCTCATAAGGGTGGAGAAATGCCGTCATAACTCACGGTTAGCTGGCTCCCGGGCGTACTGTAAAGATGCCCTTAACACTAGTCTTCATTTTCTAGTAGGAACGGTGCATTTGTCCGTACTTTGGATTTTTATAATCGCAATAGTATGTAATATATATTTATTTTCCTTAAGTTGTATTGTACTCAGGTTTTTCAGGTATATACAAAGAAGTAAGGAGACAAAGTTTGTATTTAATAAAGCCGTCTTTTATAAGACTTTGAAAATGGTAGGTTTAATGTACCTACCTAGTCAATTCCAAGATGTTTTGTATGATGTTTTTCTTTGTCTGCTAATGCAGGTGAGCCATTAAGGCTTTTTCTAATGAAACCAATAAAAGTGATTTGGATTTAGACATTGTTTTATGTATAAATAGACGCACATGTAAACCTAATTCCAACACTTTGAAAAGCGTTAAAAAAAGAGATCTCGGCTCAATTCGACGTATTTATAGATATCCGGCCAGAATCAATCAAAAAAACTGATAGCACGTATTCGCACTGTCCACTGCTTTTCCACGAATCATTTGCAACTGCACTATAACGAAGGTATCAAACAGAATCCCTTTCACACCGGAAAACGGCAGCTTCAATGGTTGCTGTTTAAAAAAATGTTGCTAATGGAGCATCCGAAACGGCACGGGTCGTTACGGGCCACGCGCGCCTAATCGCCCTCCACTATTCCTCTCTTCACTATTTAGCAGGTGCCTGTTTTCCCACGTATCGCCCCTAAAGGTTATTGGGCCTGCTTTCTCGCTTTTTATTGCTCCAACGCAGTTTGAACTCAATTATTTTTATGGTCGGGCAAATTGCTATTTTGTTGCTTTATCACGATTATCAAGACGAAATTAGTTCCGCGATTGATACCGCCTTTATCGGTCCGCCATTTTGAGGCTTATAATGTAAGAAGTTTAGCATGTTACCTTTATATACCTAATTTCTTAATCATAGTCGTTGAAATTGGCTCTATCAAAAGTCGCTATATTGTTTCTACAATACATTTAGCCACTGAAGTAACGTGATTGTTCAGAACCACTAAATAACTTGCCTACGGGAGAGGACTGCGATGGGCTGATGATGATGATGATGACAAAATAACCTGGACTTTTGCTTACTTCAATCATTATCAAAACCATATCTATACCAAAATAGGCCACAAAATGTTTCTACTTATAAAAACACACTTAAATAAAATTGCTGAAGTTTTCGCCGATATTGATCTTAGTGCAAAACATGAAAAACACAACACAAAGAAGCCAACATGCAGAATTCACTGTTTACCTCAGAAAGGCTGCCTTTCCGGTGGACATGTGAAAGGGGCGGTTGTTAGAGTTTTAAAATCGTTTGCAGCGTGCTTTGATACCGAGCCGGTACGGTGTCACGGCACAATCAGGCGCGCAAACACACCTTTGAATTTGTTTTTTCTCACCGCGAATGATTTTCATGCTTTTGGCGAATGGCTCTGAATTCATAAAATAGGAAATCCGCTTTATTACGTATATAGTGTCACTTCAGTCTAGCACTAGAGTCAATATACACCGTGAAATTTTAGTGGTTGTTTTCCCGCAGTAAAATGATTCTATCTTAGTAGTACAAAAGATGTGTGCAGTTCTTTTTTGGTAAAATCAATATATGCCGGTTTTACGAAAGGTTTAACCGTAACTCGAAAGCACGTTCGAACCGCTTTATGACTTGGGGTAGAGCTTCTTTAGCTTTAAACATCGATTTCATGCGGCAAGCAGTACCTGAATGCGTCACATCTTCAAAAACAACAATAGCTTCTCTCGTTTTCGAGTTGGAAAATTATTATTCTGAAAAATCGAAAAAAAATGTTTTTTTCTCGAGGAATAATTTGCATGATTCGATAGTATTACTAAAGGCAAGTCGTTCTGTCACGGGAAAACAACCACTAAAATTTCACGGTGTATAAAGTGACTGTAGTGCTAGACTGAAGTATACTATGCAATGATAATAAAAATAAAAGCATTTTATAATTTTTCATCACAAATTAGAATCGTAACGGCTAAGTCGTGGTTTTGTATTACCTTTAAGTATGTTTACTAACGTGCCGAAACTGCGACGTATGAATCCCGAAGAGGTTTTTTTTTAAAGTTCGCCTTAGCAAACGGTTCTTTGATTTTCATATATTGATTTTCATATTTATTTTATTTATTTAGGTAAACCAACGATAGTTACAACAGTATATTCACATTTTGCACACGTAAACTTAAGATAATTGCACTATCACTTGAAGCTAATTACAGCTGGCAAAATAAAAATTGTTGTCAATTCTAAGCGTGTACTTACGTGATTTCTTACGCACGAGGTAATGATCAACTGATATTAAACGCTAGGATATAAATTAATCCTGTTCACGAGATTGCAAATGAAGCTTAATAATCTCACACCATTCTTCTTGGATTACAGCGGATAAACGTAATTATTCTGAAAAATACAGCGAAATTGTGTTTTAATTAGGTAGACTACAGAATTTTACTCTGCCTTTTTTCTTTACGCGCCATCTTTGTGAAGCCGGATTACTTATATGGTACGTTTTATTTCAACAAAAAATAAGCTGCTTTTTACGTGCGATGAGCGTATGTTGGTAAAGTACGTATAATCCAGCAAAGATTAAAATATAAAAATACTTAATATAAAAATCTTAATTTTGTACTTAATAAGTAACTACTTCAGATTCAATCCACTGTTTGTTCTCTAGACTTATTTTGAGAACAACCGGCGGATTGGTATAATTTTAGGTTAAATGTCATGTTAGTTAAGACTAAATCAGAACCCAGCTAATTCGTCTCCACAATAATAATATGTGATACGTGTGAAAAAATAAGAGCGAATGTCACCGATTGGCTATTTAGCAAAATTGGTCACGCGAAAAATCCGAATCGAATAAAATCAATGTTTTCGTGCGCGCTTAGAAACCATTACCTGCTGAAAAAACCCGTACAATGAGTAAAGTAAACGTCACTAAACGTATTTCGAGGAGCGGCGAGAATTGAATTTTCAGAGACAGAGGGAAAAAAACGAAACAGTTTTATTTAAACGACTGATTTGAGAGCAAACACCTACCGGGGGGAGGCCCCCGCATCTCGATACACGGGGAGGGCCTTCCGAATGCACTGGAGGAAATTCAAGATCTCACTTCTATTGAGATCTCTTTAATGCTTCTATTGGATGGTTATGTAGAGTAAAGTTTGGTTTTATTACCTAATTATTTACCTTTGTTGCTATTTTCAAATTTGGACATAGTGTGCAAATATAGATAAGAGTAGAATAAAATGTAAAATAATGAATTTCGTTAAATGTTCACTTACAAAAGCTGACATTCGAAGCATGAATTTCTAGTGTAATTTTTATTTTGAAATAATAAAAAATCTTCTAAATTCGAATCGGTTTCCCTCAGAATGTTAGATATACATTCATGCATGTAAATAATATTTTCTTCAAACACTTTTCTGTAGACATATCAAATGTTAAGTAACTCTACAATTACTGAACCGCAAACTTTAATAACTTTTGATCTACTTTCTCCTAACGGGGCATTAAACAAATGAAAATCTGATGGGTAAACCACCAACCAGATTTTCATTTCAAATTGTATACCATCTCAACCGCGCTAAACCGTAATAGCTGCTTAAACTGACAGTAGACGAAAGCTCTGATCGTCAACTGGTAACAGCCCGATTTGCGTGCATGAGTAACTAACCCGCGTTACTTTTATTACTCGGCGGAGAGCAATTTAGTCAGTCACCTGCGCACTTGGCGGCACCCGGTGCGGGATGACGGTAATCAGAGAAAACACGCTAATTAAGTGCCCCGCCTGTCGAATATTTCTTGGAGGTCCCCAAGAAATGACGGAGCTATTTGGAGCTGTACGGTCGGCCAAGAAAGCGGACTATCAGCCTATGTTTAAAAATGATTCGTGCATCACAGCACAACACGGTTGATTTTCACACACTCTGAGTCGACTTCCAATGTAGAGCACATACATTACATGACAACAATTTTCAATTGTAATTGAATCGCTATTTTACTGAATATTTGTTAAAACTGTAGACCATTTTCTTGGCCAATGCCGACCTTACATACATTTTTGTAGCGAACGCAGAAAAAAAGCAATGCTACGAAACCAAAGCAATTCGTACAAAAATGCAGTAATATCACTTAGTATAAAACAAAGTCGCTTTCTCTGTTTCTATATTCCTATGTATGCCTTATTCTTTAAATTTACGCAACGGATTTTCATGCGGTTTTTTTTTGATAGATGGAAGGATTCAAGAGAAAGGTTTTTATTTTAAATTCTTCGGGTGAATCGCAACGCGAGGGCGGGTCACTAGTAGATTTATAATAGGTACGTACTCGTACTCATATTACTTCACCACCACTATGTAAGTTAACACAATAACTAATATTCCACAATTTACGAAATATTCTCCTATTTGTAACTTGACTTTAATTCAAGGAATTTTCATCGTTCGCCAAATAATTATAGATTTCCCCGACGTGCCCAAGGCCCGCTGCGTTCTGTGTAAATCAATTGCCGTAATTTGTTTGACGGGTGATGTAATGAAATCAACGGTTATCTAATTTCCACCTGTCCCCGGTACTTGTTTCAACGTGAAGCTAAGCGAATTGAAAGCGAATTTATTATTAAGATATCCTATAATCGACCTAACTTGTCAACTATAGCCACGACAGACTAGTATCCGCCGTGCCCTTAATTTCAATTACCTACGTACATTTTGATTGTTGTAAAAATCACTATTTAATCTTACAGTATCTATATTTAGGCTTTACTGTAAGTATTAACATTTTGATGGGTAAGTATAAGAATCACCAAAAATAAATTTAATCTCTTCTTGAGAACATTTTACTTTTTTCATACAACCTTACAACATAAAAACACTCTTTAATTTAGTAGAAACATACCCTCCGTAGATACATTTTGTATTGTGTCGCAGCTTATTAACTTAATAAACTTTCTGTTAAATAATGGTTTTCATCTCCTCTTGTCGACGGAACAAATTGCTTCATTTTTGGCTCGAAAGCATTAACAATGAAATTTATCACCTGTGTATGGGGTGTCGCTTGTTTAGAGCGGTAGGCGCCTTAACAGGTTTCGAGAAATGATTTAAGGGCCGTTCATTTTTTAAATCTTTTTGTTTTAAGCGTGTTTCTTTCAAGTATATTTTCATTTCGATTATTAGCAGCTCGATTCTATGGGAAACCTTTATGGACACTTTATTAGTCTTGGCTCTGTGCTTTACGGTCATGATATACTGCACCATATTGATCACCTATCGGACAATGATAAAAATTGAAATTGTTGACTACTTTGTCCAGTAGGAATTTAACGTAAATATTCTACCAGACTTTGTTTTTGGTTACGTAAAGCGCACCAACACTGATTAGGATCATGTCTTACACGTCTTTCACTTGTGACTGAGCACACCGGATGTATTAGCACGAAATCCTATGAGAACATTAGGTCCATTACCAGCCGAGGGCGGCCCCGGCGGCATTCGTCCACGTGACAGATGGCCAGGGCCGGACTCAGATAATTAACACGTTTCTTTTCCTCAGCCGCGGCTCCGTAACAAAACTTTATTAATACCGGTGGGGCTTAAGCTTTGAGAGTAACAAACTTTTCTAATGAAGTCGCCCCGCAGAATAACTATGGTGTACTTTTAATTTGTTTATTTTGCAAAGAAGGAATTAAAAGTTTGCGCCATTTTGGTGCACTGTTTACACGAGTTGTGCGGTTTGAAAATTAAAGAACATAATACCTACCTCTTTTTCAATTGTAGTTACAGCGACTATGAACAGTAACTATATATATTTAATAAGTGAATCTTATTTCAAGTTCAGAGTACATTGTACAAGTGGTTATTTATATCTCTAAAGGTACAGTTGTGAATGTGGGTCTTTCCCAGATACCTATTTTTCCCATTTGTTGTGTCCCACTGCTGGGCAAAGGCCTCCCTTAATTTTCTCCACTTCTACCGATCTGTGGTTACAGATTTCTAGTTTAGATCTTGAGCGTCGAGATCATCGCGCCATCTCTTTTTAGGGCTTCCCCTTGGCCGACAACTGTGCGGTTACCATTCGGTGACAAGTTTTGCTCATCTCTCAGCGTTCATTCGACCAATATTTCCACTTATATTTTGAATTCCATTCAAAGTATAATAAAATATAATTCAAAGTTCCAAAGCAACGTCCACATGAATTAAGAACCTCCTCCTTTTTTAAAGACAAGATTGACAAGTATTTTTTGAAAGTAATCACTGGATAAGACCATAGTTCGTACAATCAACTACCCATCCCTCACACGCCCGACCATTATACCTTATTCACTAAATTCGGCGTCAAAATCATATAAACATGATGTTTGACGGGTTTTAATATTTTAGCATCGAGAACAAAACAGTCGTTACGTCACACGTCGCGGCGGTAATTCCGCTGGCAGCTCGTAATATTCATGTCAGACATTTCAGATGTCAAGCATAGTGGGGTGTCAAAATCTAAGCAAACGTGTTTATGTAAATTATCATCTCCATTAACAGCGAGTTCGCTGCGATTCCGGCTGTTTGCATGCGTTGTGTAAATATATTATGATGTTTATGTCGCGAGTACGTCTTGTTGCCTGGCATTTTATCTATATTACAACGCTGATGAAGCATTTCTTCAGCAGGTAATACATTATTTTACTTTGGAAGCTTTATCTTCTACATTCAATGCCAATCTATGATTATTATGTGCTATGAGAACCGTATCAGACTATAATCAACTAATATGCTATAATAACATTTTCTAACATAATATTAATAATATTTTAGGAACAAACGTTGATAATCGTTTTTAAACAGCAGTGTAGTAGCACTCACAAAGTTTAGCAAGATCTGATTTAATTCATCTACATTTTAATCATACTCTAGTTTAAGAGAGTCATAATAGTTGTTTTTGAAAGCTCACAGTTTGTAAACAATCTTAGTGGTATAAACTGCAAGTACTCTTGCAGCCGAACTTTCAACTTGTCTTATACCTCATACACACACAGTGCTCAATACTTACCATTTCTCATAATAATGCGTAAGAATGCAGAGAGGCTCAGCGAATGCCTGCAGAGATATCCAGCATGCCGGGCGCGCGGTCGGCGAGGCGACCGCAAGGCATGCGCGGGATGCGGACTTGACGCGCGGTCAGACGCGTCCGTCCAAGCTATGCCGCTTATCTCACGACGTTTGCACAAATGTTGCTGAATAAGAAATTATGATATAACACGGCATCAGAAATATTGTCTTCTCGTGACCAAGAGCGCTGTTAAGAAATCGAAAAGCCGGTCTCTATATATTACGTTAATTTGTATTGTACGCTAACTATGTATAGTTGGGTAACCGCTAACCTGGGGCCCGTAGCAAATTCTTTTCGTGGAGCTCTAAAAATAACAACTCCGGGATCTACTGAGGAGTTGCCATTTTTGAACTCGTGGCCTCTTAGGTCGAAGCCCCCTCATAGGTTGAGGACCCGTGGCATTTTGACGAGCTCTGCCACCCTGTAGATGCGCCACTGATTTTACGCAAGTTTAATCCGTAAAATTAGTAAGTAGTTTGAATTCTGAAGATTTTTAACAAAAATATTAAAACAAAATACTTATCCCTAATGGAAAAATTAACCCTCGACTCTTTGCGCAAGAGGCAGGGGCACTATCCTAGCCACAGAGCCAGTCATGTCAGTAATGTAAAAAAATATCCTAAGCTTATGAAGTTGTTGCTACGGTTTTTTAGACAGATGATCCTGCGGCGACCTTGGCGAGCGCGCGAACTGGCTGTACAGAATTTTATACTTTTTCATTTTACGATTTACCTGCGTTACATGTTCGTTTTTTATTATATATCAACACGATTACAAACATTGTTCGGGACAAGGGCATTTTATTCAATACGATACGATACGACGATTTGCAAATTCATATAACTAAACTAAACACATACATATTATGTAAATAATCATTTGTTAATATAGATGGTAATGTATCTGTAGCACGTAGATACACGCTATAAAGAACGTTGGCGAAAGTGGACCCAATCTTTTGAGACTAGATATTTAGATATTTGTACTAAAAACACAATTTTTTTAAAGTATTGAATCAAAACCTAAAATATTTTCAGAAACTTACAATTTGCGAACAACGAAACGTTTTTATGGAGGTAAAACCAAACGTTAAACTTACCTGTGTACATACATTCCAAATATCATAAAAATTCATGCAAATTAAGTGTCAGAAATGGAACGTTGATAGATCAAAGTCAGTGTCGAAACTATATTAGGTAAAGTAAAATGTCAGTGGGGAGATGATACTTACAGCATGCAATATCAACGAATATGAAAGTGATCTTTAGGCATTCTGGGAATATTTCTTTGTTAAAACTTAAATATGTTGCATAGATTGTTGCTAGCATTTCGGCATATTATTTTTTAAGCTGAGCACCTCTGTTGGGCTAAGGTAATAAGTTTACATATTTATTTTTTCATATCTCTTAAATCTCAGCTTTACTAGGGTATCATCAATTACCTTTTTTCTAAAATTGCTTTGTAATGTAATGAAAACAACTGATTATTGTTTAAATAATCAGTTGTTTAAATTACTGCACGAGGCTTCTAAAATGTTGGTCTCAAATACGTATAGTATTTGGGACCCACATTTCAGAAGCCATTCTTCTTTAAAATTCTAAATATTCATCAACATAAAACGAATAATTTCGTCATCTAAAGCTTTTTTGAAAGAAATTTTATCTCGCAATAACCTAATTCAGAGGAAAGCAAAGTAATAGCAAATTTCTATCTAAATACATGTTAAAACTTTCACTTACAAATCAGTGCCTAAACTACCTCAGCCGTACATAAGTACAAGTAATAGTGGCAGAGGAAAGAAAACTCTTTCGCCACTTAATGAATTTACTGTCCTAGCACGAGCAATTCATTTTAATGGAACCAGTTTAGAAATAGGTATGCCCAGTTTGTGGAGGGAATGGCCAGAGTTGGACAGTTTTCCCCGCATTAGGAAGCTTTATGTCCTCGCAAAATGGGTTACGTGACTTCTATGGCTCACTTGCGTATGTCTTGCGTCGGCTTTGTGATTTGTTGATCTGAAGATAATCTTGGGGTGACTCGGTCCCAACGCTCGGACTTAATTTTGAGAGGCTAATATTTTTGCTCGGGGTAACTTGGACATGAATTTGTACTATCGTGTCTATAATTGTTATAGGACGAGCAGACAGCTTTTGTCTCGTAGAAAATTTTATGTTATATTTAAATAAATAATGGTATTTTATTTAGACAAAGCTCCGTATAGCGTCATATTAATATGACGAAAGCCCAATAACCATGATTACACACATTAAGTAAATTGCGACGCAAAAATAAACTTTCTGTGATTCCCACAAAATTTTATTTTCAAACGCGAACGATTAGACATATAAAGTTAAAGTTGAAGTTCAAGTCCCAAACATGATCACCTTATTCAATTCCCGAGGTTGCAATGCAATGGGAAGTGTATTTGAGGGTTTATTCCGGGGCACAGGAGCGTCCCGCGGGCGCCGAGCGTGCGACCGAGCCGTTCCGCCGAGACGTGACGGTTTTGCTAACGTCCCGATTGACTTCGCACCTGACACTCCACAATGTCATTATCTTGTGCTGTAATTAAGTTTTTTTTAAAGTTACTCCTCGCGATTGTTCAAATAAAGGTGTTTTGTTTCAATTGTAAGCTTACTTTAACTGACATCAGACGATCGCAATTGGCAGCACAAAAGTATTATTGGTATGTAAAGCAAACCGTTCTTACGCGGTATCGTCCACATACCTACTAATTTTATATTCAGAACAAAACAAAACGGCTTCTTACTTGTGACATTTTATTACTGCATGCATACATTTGTGAACCCCGTGTGTGTTGTCACTTGTATAGTAATAATATAACTACACTAACTATAATGTTGAAGAGACACAGTCTGAAAATTATAATTCTGTCTCAATTCTGATCCATATAATTATCAGTATCAAAGTTATATGGAATAAGTTTAGCTTTAATTAATAAAATAAACGTCCTTATAATTATTTGTTATCAATATGTCAATAAAGCAACCTTAATTTGGACTCCAAGCTATAGTCTAATAATTGCACAACGTTCCGAACTGGTAATTCTCTAAAAGGGAATATAATACAAGGTGCAGGTTACATCGGCGGAGTGCAATCGCAAAGCCGGAACGATTGTGAGGATTTATCAATATGTGCTGGAGATTCGCCTTTGGTACCGAATAGTGGCGGCCAGACGCGAGCCCCGCTTTATCTCTTTGGGAAAACATACAATATTGGGAAACGGCACTGAATATATGCTTACATCTTTAGAGATCGTGTAATTTTCTTGAATCGGATAAATAAATTCAGTAAATTTCAAATCAAATTATATTCAGTCATGACCTTTATTTTTAGTATGACAATTGAAAAGTTACCGCGCTGAAACCCATACTGAGTTTTTAAACAACTATCGTTATTTAATTTTTCTATTTTAGTGGAACGGAATCAAAAGTTATCCGAACTCATACTCACTACCACATAGTTCAAACTAAAAATAATGATCCTAAAACAGAGTACATCTAACTTATGTTATCAGAATAAAATAAATTTTACAATCTAGTTTCTCTATAATCGGAATTGAATACAAAACAAACATTCTGAGAACTGAATTCAAACAGCATCCCTTTTGTGTACTTTTGTTAGGCACAAAATAAATCATCCCATTATGTCCTTAATAAAATACGAACATGTTATAGTAGTGACTCGGCTGGATTTTTACGATACGCTGAATTTACAATCGCCTACGAAAGCACAGTCTTGAGCAATCCCTTTGTTTGTTCTATTCAAATCCGATGCTAATACGTTCGCGGAATCAAAGTGAACGGATGTTCTTCTGTGCCCGTGGAATACGGAAATTTGAATTGAATCGAATCGTGTATTACATTGTCTGGTAAATTTATTAGATAGTTCTTAGATCGTCTGCAATACTGTCCCTCAGTTTTATTTTTGACTTATTGAACCTTACTCTATAATTACTGAAAGTTTACAACGAAACTTAACTCTTGATTTCCTATTTACCAGTAATACGTCTGTATTTAATCGTTCAAATAAAATCAGCAATGTAATCTTGGAAGTTTATCATAATTACATACTCGTATATGTAGCACACGTCTTTGAAATAAATTTACAAATACTTCTTCCGTATTTACAATTGTTTGCATCTTCTGTTGTAATAAAATTTATACATTCAATCTTTAAATAACGCTTTTTTCTATAATAATGAGAACGGTAATCTCCACCACAGATACAAACAGCATCGAATCAAGTCCTTATGTGAAAACCGAAATCCACGCTAGCGAAACCACAGTTGAACTGAAACTAATTAAAAACCGGCCAAGTGCGAGTCGGGCTCGCGCACAAAGGGTTCCGTAGCAGCAAATATAATAAAAATCAACCTATCTCAAAAACTATAAGAGATACTTTGATCAAACCAAAAATCGTTGAAAGAGTTAATTAGCATGCATCACCTCTATTTTTTTTAGAATTTTATACCCCGTAGTTATAAAAATAGAGGGGGGGACATACTTTTACGACTTTGAGAGCTGATATCTCAAAAACCGTTCACTTTAAGAAAAATGTTTTTAGAAAACTTTATATCATTTTAAAAGACCTTTCCATTGATACCCCACACGGGTATGTACATCGAAAAAAAATTTCATCCCTCAGTTACATGTATGGGGGCCCCACCCCAATTCTTTTTTACTATTTAGTGTCATATTTTTGTAGCGGTTCATACAACACATATTCCCATCAAATTTCATCACTGTAGTACTTATAGTTTCCGAGTAAATCGGCTGTGACAGACGGACAGACGGACAGACGGACAGACGGACAGACGGACATGACGAAACTATAAGGGGTCCGCTGTTGCCACTTCGGCCACGGCACCCTAAAAATGAACCTCAAACGGTTGGCCACAGACCGCTTTTTGGGAAGCAGGCATGTCCGTTATTGTGCGGATCAACCACTAACAGTGCTACAGAAACCGCTGCTACGACTCTCGTAGCACTCCGTTACACGAATTGATGCTACGGATCGAGGAGCTTCAGTTTGGTCTTTTTTAGCGTGCATTTTCTCTAGTTAATTTCCGCGGAATAAGAGTATCATATTTTTTTACTGTCCTAGCATGACTAATTTGATTAATCAATATGTTAGCATATTCCATATTTACATACAAAACTATATAATGTTGTAAAAACTGTTAATGTGGTAGGTGGCATACGGCAAATTAACCAGATTACCTAATCCTAATGTATGCAACCTATACGAAAAACAAATTTCTTTGAAAATATTGTTTTACTTTTGTTGATTCCTAGGAATATCTTCTTTTGCCTGAATCAAAAACATGCGGTTTGTTAATAGATACAATACACGTAAACAATGTGTAATGTTTAAGATATTTACCACATCTATCATTATATTATAATAGGGAAAGTAAATTGAAAGTAAGACGCAATTGGTATAGGTGTCTGCGTTAATGTGGAAAGCGTCCATTAGGCTAGTGGCCGCGGCGGCCACGGCTATAATGTCCCGGCAATCGGGACGACGCCGCATTGCTGCCCTCTAATGACGGTGCGCACCCGAAAAGTTACCAACTTGTGGAATCTATCGACGACCGCACCACATCTTTATGAGCCGCCATTATCATCGCCTCTGCGTTTTCCGATAAAACGTGTCTCCCCCTCACTTTTAACAGCCACTCTCAAAACTTCAGACGGCCTATAAAATCTATTATAATCAATTTTCGCTATGAAAAATACCCGTGAACATGTCGAGGGCAATTTGCGGTGGAAAGTGTTAAAGTGAACGTTATTTACACCACTAAACTGTTCATAAATAAAAAGAAAACTGAGACCGCTAACTTTCCACTTAACTTCTCTGAAGTGTTGGCTTCCTGTTTTTAAAAGTGCTACTTTTTTGCTCGAACGAAAGAAGACGCTTAGGATTGTAAGTTCAAAACAGCTTTTAACGCTCTAACGTGAAGTTTGTGCATTCTTACCCCGCGAGTAGTTTCAGGCACCTGCATGTTCGGCTCTGGTAAAATGTTCTACTTGTCTTCAAAATAAAATAAGGTATTACGTGCAAGGCATAAACACTGAAACACTGTGAAAGGTTTATTTCATAAAAAATATATCTCAACAAAATACATCTTTCTAGGCAGAATGTAATTCTTGTATAGTATTTTTTTTTGTTAAGTCTTATCGAAAAAGAATATATGAAATATTGGTAAAACTTAGTTAATAAAAAATAGACTTACTATCAATGTACATTGATAGTAAGTCTATTTTTTATTAACTAAGTTTTTTATTCCTCGCTCGCGGATCGCCGAGGTGTTCGGCCGTGTTCCAAGTTGCACTTTCTCACTATTTTAAAACGGCGGAGGTCATCTTATATTGGACGGAACGTCAATTTGTTCGAAACGCTCGATACCAACAAAAGTAAGCGGACCTCAGCTCAACTTATGCCAGACGGAAAACGAATTTGTTCGAAATCGTCGATCGCAGCAATCATAAGAAGACCCCTCAGATCACCTTATACTGGTCAGTAGCTGTTGTTGCACTATTTGTTGTCAATAAATTACCCACCGTACAAAAATGTCTGTTAAGCACTCGCCAAGCAAAGAATCGAGTAAATCGGCCTCGGATCTGACTAATATCTCGGAATTTTGCGTTACCGGCTTAGGCGCTAGTACTACTGCGAGTACGGATAATATAACTTTAAGACTAGACAAACGGAAGCGCGGTGATGTTATTGAGGAGGACCTGAAATCATTTATGGATGAAATGAGGAGAATGATGTCACTTAACATGGAACGTCAGGATCACAAATTTGATACCTTGCACTCAGTTGTCAACGAGATTAAGCAACAAAACAGTGATATTTTTAAGTCAATAGACTTTATTACAGAAAAATACGAGGAAATACGGGTAAAATTAGAAAAAAATGAGGAAGATCGGAGGAAAGACCTAGCATATATTAGAGAATTGGAATCTAGAATTGCCTACCTGGAGCGCAGTAGTCGCAACTGAGTCTAAACAAGACCTGATCAAATTAGTGCAATCTATCGGCACCGCTGTTAATACCGACATCCATATCGACGAAATAAAGGATCTCTTCAGATATGATGCAAAATCGTCAATAAAGAAACCAGTTATTGTTGAATTTACTACGGTGCTAAAGAAGGAGGCTATTCTGGAATCCGCTAAGGACCTAAGAATGACTAAAAAAAAGGACCTGAATACATCGCTTATCAATCTGCCTGGTCCCCCTGAACCAATTTATCTTTCAGAAAGCCTAACAGCAAATACCAAGAGGCTTTACGCGCAAGCCAGGAAACTCGCCTCCGAGAAAAACTACCAATACTGTTGGGCTAAACATGGAAGTGTGTTCATTCGGAAGGACAAAGCGGCCAAAGTTATCAAGATCTCCAATGAAGAGGACCTAAACAAGATTCCCACCTGTTTCACAGCATGACTAGTCCTTTTTAACCGACTTCAAAAAAAGGAGGAGGTTCTCAATTCGTCTGTATGTATAATATTTTTTTTTTTTTTTTATGTATGTTCACCGATATTTTCGTCAATTATAGACGGATTTCAAAAACTTTTTTGGTTGGATAGAGTTCGCTTTCGAGGTGGTCCCATTTTCACCAGTCTTGGATCTGGTGATGGGATCCAGGAGAAATCGAGGGCAACCCTCAAATTTTATAGGGACATGTACCGCGTTTTGCATATTATCTGAAGTCATATTGGCATTTGCTTCTGGCTATCATAATCTTATGATGCTGAGATGATGGAAGGTCAACTCCTTAATTGTTTGGAGTAAAAGAATAATTATTTTTACACTGTATACATATTAAGACTACTAGTTATAATATCAGTAGCATTACAGGTGAGCTAAACTATTAGGTTGACCAGTCTAGGATCTGATGATGGGATCCAGGAGAAATCGAGGGCAACCCTCAAATTTTATAGGCACATGGACCGCGTTTATAATATTTTCTGAAGTTATATTGGCATTGCTTCTTGCAATCTTAATGTTATAATGCTGAGCTGATGATGGAAGGTCAACTCCTTTATTGTTTGGAGTAAAAGGATAATTCTTTTAATACTGTATACATATTAAGACTACTAGTTTTAATATCAGTAGTATTACAGGTGAGCTGAACAAATAGGGTCAAAAAAAATGTATCACTAAAAAGTATGAAAAAAGATTGTAAACAAAAAAAAAACCGCCTTCAAAAACCCGACTCACTAAAAATTACAAAATAATATAATACGAACATTTATAATAATCATCTGGGTATGAATTTTATATGTTGTTGAAGGCGGTGCCAATCAAAATTTTGAGGAAAATGAAGCACTCTGTGCTTGTCTGTATGAAATATAAACGGCACCGCCTTCAACAACATATAAAATTCATACCCAGATGATTATTATAAATGTTCGTATTATATTATTTTGTAATTTTTAGTGAGTCGGGGTTTTTGAAGGCGGTTTTTTTTTGTTTACAATTTTTTCTTATGTACGTATGCTCAACAAACATTTTCTTTCACTTATGCCTTTATTACACAACACGTATTCCCAATATATTTTTTAAAATACTCAACTCACACACACATTTACAGACCTACTCCCCTCTTACACACAGCACTACAACTACATACTCACCTGTACACTTTCCTTCTCAACATGAATTACACTCCAATTTAATCCATCACGCACACAATGTGTTCTATTTTCCATCATGCTACAGTTACCAAACATTCAACTCTTTAAATCAAATTTATATACCTCCAAACCTCTTCTGTCACAGAGCTTGATATGGAAAATCTTAATTCAGATCTGGATGATTTTTGTTATTTCCAATTCCTTCTGTATAGAACCAGAAGAATGCAAACTCTATATCAAGTCTCCACAAAACAGTTTGCGACTAATAACTCTGAATATTAGAAGTATTTATCGTAATATAGACGAATTCATAGTTTTTCTAAGTAGAATAAAATTAAGGTGCGATATTTTAATATTAACCGAATGTTGGCTTACAGAAAATAAACCCCTCCCACAGATCGACAGCTACAAATTGTATTATTCGACATTCACACGAAATAAGAATGACGGAGTGGTATTTTATGTTCATAACGATATATCATGCAAACCAGAGCAAATAGATGTCATTGATGCCAATTGCCTACTACTTAAAATAAAAAAAGATGTCGCTATTCTGGGAATGTATAGATCACCATCGTTTGCAAATATAGACCCCTTTTTATCCTCACTTGATACCACACTTAATTCGCTGTCTGATTTCAAAACTATAATCGTTGCAGGAGATATTAATATCGATATAAAACCCAACAACAATGACCAGCGAAGTGAGGATTATCTTAATCTTTTAGCGGAAAACGGTCTTCTACCTGCTCATGTTTTCCCTACTAGACAACAAAACTGTCTCGACCACATAATAATAAAGACACCTTTCGATTCTCAAACATGTGTAATCAACACTCATGTAACGGATCACCTGCCTATTTTAATAAATTTAAACAACAAAGTAAATAAAATCAAACCGCTTAAAGAAAAGAAAATAATTAACTATCAAAGTGCCGCCAAAGACATAAACGATGCTGATCTTACTTACTTGCTAAAAATGAATAATCCTAATACTGCTGCTGAGAGCTTAGTCGCGCGTCTGCAACAATCTCTTGACCAAAATACAACTATTAAAAAGATTGCAAACAGAAAACAAATAATTAAACCGTGGATAACCCAAGGCCTATTGAGATGTATCAAACATCGTGATACACTTCACGCAAAAGTAAAAAAAGCGCCTAACAATGAGGTATTAAAATTATCATATACAAGATACAGAAATTTTTGCAACGATCTTTTAAATCGACTAAAAAACGACTATGAAAAAACTACCCTAAAAAACTGTAAAAGTCCTAAAGACACCTGGAAAACTATACGTAACATCACTAATACATCTAAAAATAATAGTTCCGCCGAAAAATTGTTAAAATTTCATTCTGATGGCCCACAAGCCTCCATAAATGATATCAATAAACATTTTGCAAGTGTTGGTAAAAAATTGGCTGATAAAATACACAAAATTCATAGCTCAACAAATACAGCCTGTGAAATAGTTTCAACTTTAGCCCACCCTAAATCCTTTGTACTCCTTCCAACTGATAACAGTGAAATTGCTAACATAATTTATAGTCTTAAAAATGCCAGTGCTACCGGTTGGGACGGTATTTCAACAGAGTTTCTTAAGGCAACTGCAGACAAAACAATCCCCATATTGACGTATATATTTAATTTATGTTTCGATTGTGGTATTTTCCCAGATTGTTTTAAAAAATCTATTATACATCCAATCTACAAGGGGGGAAATGGAGACTGTGTTGACAACTACCGCCCAATATCTGTTCTAACTGCTTTATCAAAGATTTTGGAAAAATTATTAAACTCACGTCTTATGAAATATTTAAAGCAAGAGCAAATCATCTCACCGTCACAATATGGTTTCCAACCGAACAAATCTACCGAGGGTGCAGTTAATCAACTAATCAACAATGTAGCTAAAACTCTAGATGGAAAAGAAAAATGTATTGGAATCTTCCTGGATTTGGCAAAGGCTTTCGACACAGTCTCCACGCCCATCTTGCTTGGAAAGCTGGAGGCTATAGGAATTCGTGGTCTCCCACTCAAAATCTTCTGCAGCTTCCTAACTGATAGGCAACAATGTGTTAAAATTGGTCACTATTTAAGCACTTATATGCCGGTTGTGTGTGGTTTGCCGCAAGGCAGTGTCTTGGGACCAAGTCTCTTCCTAGTTTATATGAACGAGTTATGTAACTACAAACCAACCAATGGCTCTATTTATTCATATGCAGATGACACGGCACTTATATTCAGGGGCGACACTTGGGCCGCAGCAAAACAGATCGCTGAGAGAAGCTTACAGCACGTAACTATTTGGCTACGTAGGAATCACTTAACTTTAAACGTCTCCAAATCTAAATTTGTAACCTTCTCAATTAATAACACAACACAACCTAGCTCTATCTTTGGCATTAAGGCACACACATGTAACATGGCTATAATGAATACCTCTTTACCCCAACATCAATGTGACTGTCTCGAACTGGAAAAGGTTAATCAAATAAGATATCTGGGTGTACTACTTGATGATAATCTATCATGGAAAGCTCAAATCTCCCTTCTGACATCTCGTACAAGAAAACTTATTTGGGTATTTAAAAGGTTAAGAGATGTAGTCGAACCGCATTTACTCAAGTGTATTTACTTTGCATTGGCACAATCTGTGCTCAGCTATTGTATAAGTTCTTGGGGTGGAGCTTGTAAAAGCTATATCATAAAACTGGAAAGAGCACAAAGATCCATTCTTAAAGTGATGACAAAAAGACCCTTCCGGTACCCGTCTGCACAACTGTATCAGGATTGCCAAGTACTTACTATTAGACAGATATTCATCCTTCATGCTATTCTTCTTAAACACTCAGAGCTGCAATATAACCCACTTCTCACAAAATCCAAGCGTAGATCCCATAAAGTATGCGAGACCATCACCCACCATACAACCTTCCTCAGAAGACATTGGTACTTCCTTGCCCCATATTTGTATAATAAAATGAATGCAATATTGAATATTTACCCAAAAACACATTATGAATGTAAATCATTAATAAAAAAGTGGTTGCTCAAAATTAACTATAATGATACTGAAGCCTTACTCACAATAGCTCAATAGCATTATATATAAACATATTTATCTATTTATATATTATTTTGAAAACAATCTAAATAAATATATATCACCTATTCCTCCTTTTATGTATGAATATTTGCATATTTTATTAAAATACACAAGTGTGCGCACACATACAACCACACTCACAAACACAACACACATACACACCACACACACACCACACACACACCATACACACACACACACTCCCTCTCTCTCTCTCTCACACACACACACACACACACACACACACACTCTCTCTCTCTCTCACACACACACACTCACATACATACATACACTCGGCTGAGCAAACGTTACAACTGTTTTAGCTAATCCTTACATCACATCCTCCCCAGTGTATGACTAATTGACTAAGTATTACGTTTCATGAGTGGGACCTGGAGTCCTGAAATACAGGGTCTCCCTAGTTTAGGCTCCAGTTTCACACGCATTGAGATAGTCTGACAACATTGTTCCATTTAACATTACTTACCATTTAAAATTTAAAATTATATGTAAAACTGTAAACTTGCGTGTGAAAGAATAAATGCATTTTTATTTTATTTTATTTTTTATGTACATATGATTATAATATAATACTCGTAGAACATCGTTACTGCATACTACAGTCATTTAACGTACTCCACGATCCCTTCGCATGTTCATTCCATTAAATTAGATAATAGGTGTTAAAACAGCGGTTATGACGGCTTACCTCGTCCCACGACAGCGATAATAATTGCTATGGTACGATAATCTTGCCATAAGCCTGTGGGTTACACTCGCCCGCCCTCGGCGCCCTGTGAACAGATTACCAAATTACTGCCCTCCACTAACAACGGAACAGGTAATTTGATTTAAAAACCGTTTAAAATCTGAGAACCGAAATAAAAGTCGAGCTCATTATTGTTTTAATTAGCCAAACGTGAGATGCTACTTATCGTAAGCGTTTTATTTATTTTCGATAGGCTAGTTTCCCAAGTCTGATTTTACATAAAATTTCACAATTAACAGTTACATATGGGTAAATCAATAACATAAGTGAAATCGAAATTTAAATTTCTTACGAAATGAGACAATAATAGGCATTTGAAGTTAGGTGGGAAAGTCCATTTTTAAAGTGCGAAAATTCAATAAAAATAGTATGCCATCTTATAAATTACAAAATTAGTAGTAGCTTTCACTATGAGAACATATTCGTAAAAGCAACATTTGATATAGCTGCTGAACAAAGCTCTTACGATATTCATACTCGTATACAGAGGGGTGACGTCATAGCTCGCTGCGACATTTGTATGAAGCGTTTTGAGTCCGCCCAAATGATGTGCTATTGAAATTGTAATATCTCCGGGAGTTTTCCAAATATCAAACCATTCTTTTAACAGCACCTTTGCAATTGTGTTGTTCATCCATCTATGTAAAAATTAAAAAATAGGAAACTACCCTTTATTTTGTCAATTCCAGTAACAAGGCGTATTGGCACTAGACATAATCGCCTAAAAATTTTGGTAAGTTGTATAAATCCTCAATCGGCTGATATGCTTGTCGCCTTATCCCTACAGTGATAATAATTATGATAATGTCGCTTGGCCGACGTGCGGGTCAGACGCGCTGTGAGTGGATGTAAGCGGATCACGTGTCCATTATATTGTTACCCGAGCCAGATTTAATTATCTCACCATAGAGCCATTTGCCGATTTAAAGGAAATTCATAATTGATTGACGGACATTGGCATAATGCAGCGAAACCTCAACAGTTAATACAAATATATAGGCCACTTTTTGACTGTGATTGGGAGAGTGATTTTTTTTTACTTGCAGAAGATTGAACAAAATGTTTAAAAACGCTCGGTAAAATTAAACAATACAAATGAAATAATACAAAACTTTCATAAATTAATTCATGAAACCTCAACCAACTTCTTACTTTAGTACCTGCCCGAATGCCGCGAGAAAGACTTATTGAAATGAATTTCTATTTCAATTAGAAAAACTAAAGAATCTCCGTTTCCTCGGCGTTCAATAAAAAACTTTGTAAAATGCATAAACGTGTTCGAGCTCGATTGGCCGCTGCAGGGAGGAAATCGTTCGTTCGATGTTCTTTTAAGTTTTATTACGTTGCAATTTTTTCACCTTTAACCTTGAAGAATGAAGTTGTTTTTTTTATGTGTAAGCCTGCGTTTTTTTTTTATTTTTGCTCAATGTGTACATACACAGTTTTGACTGATAATTTTATAAAATTAACCGAGAAATTATGTAATTGTAGAAACACCACTAAGTACAAGTACTTCGTTAAAAACACAATGTGGCGGGGTAATTTTGTAAAAACTTACGCGCAAGGGAAACATGGATGAACACTACCTTACCTATAGACACGTTACAAACAAAGGTAGAGCCAATAACAACAATTTAGCGGAACAATTAGTCGGGATGCAGGCCCGGACGCAGTACATAATCCCGCGTCTATTACGCGCACTTACACGCAGACAATGCGCGCGACTATCGCATGAATCTGCTGGGCACACCTGCTGCTAGCTGTGACAAGCGGATTCTCTTTGTACGGCATTGCCTGCCTCTAAAGACCATTATTCCCCACGACAGCCAATCTACGCCGAGCCATGATTCTTGATAGGTACACAAACCGACGACTCGATTTCAAAGCGAACTAATAACTCGAAAATTACCCATCCGATTTCGAGCACGCAGTTTGATTGTAAACAATTAGTGAAAGTAAATATTTACTCCGACTGTATTGTAGATAGTAAAACGTACAGAGTGTGAAAGACAGCTCGAACGGGGAGGTAAGGTATTAGTTAGTGTCAGCGGCGCGAATAAGTTTACACTTAGTTAATTAAAAGATTACACACGAATGGGTAATTAACAGGGGATTTGTTCTCTCATCTGTTACGCAGTCTCGTCGGCGGGATAAACCCCGTACACGGTAATTTTACATGTGCGTGGGTTTAGCTTGCCTCGAGCACACGCTAAAGTTAATTCATGTTTACTTATAGACTTTCAATTGCTTTATACGTGTAAGTTATAAGATGAATCATAATAATATTAAGTATTTGATTTCTTATAATAAATGAAAATGTTGATATAATTTATGATAATTGAAATTTCGTCTTTTTTTTAGTTATGTGTTGGTGCTATAAAGATACACTTTTTAGGTGTTTTATTTTCTAAACACTTTTTAATGTTGTAAAAAATTATAGGAATTTTTATTAATTAATAATTGTAAGTTCTGGGTTACCATTGCTAAATTTATGGTTATCCCCTCTTGTCAAAAATCATCTTTTATCCACGCATGAAGATAAATAAGAACCATTTAACATAAGTACACAAAACTCAAAGGAACCATTCACAATGCTATCTTTGAGTTCCACATCGTACCGTTTGCAAGAAATCAACAAATGAAACTTCGGATGGATTTCTTTTTAGGAAGTCACACGGCTGTGATGGAATTAATGTTTTGATAATAAATACAGCGCGGTGTGTGAGCGCCCTTGCTCTCCGAGAAATTAGAATAGATCAAAGGACACGAAAAATCGATAGCGTAAAGAGCCGGAAACATTCAATTGATCGCTGGAAAAAGGGATTGGGGGTTTTGTTGGATTTTAATTTAAACTTGCTTTGCTTTACGTTTGAACCTTTAGCTTTTTCAAATCAATATAATCATCATTTATTCAGATACGTATGTTCACTGTATTAGGTGTAAACAATGCAAGAGTTTTTATATTGTTTTATTTTTCAAAGGCGGTTTAGGCCCCTCAAGGGGTCGACTGAACGAATATAAATGAATGTTATATTTATGATACTTTTTTCGTAGCCTCTGTTCTTGGTAGCATTTTATTGCTCGTGAAAGGGTACGAATTGTTTTGCTGACAGATTTACGAGGAAAGATTCGGCGTTTATTTTATCTGTGACTGTTTCTTTTGAGTTTAAGAAAGGCAACTTTGGATTTGGAGCTAGCTGCCTTTGATTTTATTTATAATCTGTTGCCGGGCAGGAACTACGAAAACAACTCGAAAATATTTCGACCATTAGATAACAGTCCACTTGCTGAAAATCTAGATAACATTCAAAACAACTAACGTAAATCCTTTTTTCATCCTAACTTCAAAAAATATCTGTTGTAATTTAGCTTTAATATAAAATCTACTCAAATGTGCCTGGCTACATCTTTTTATCTCTTGGATAAATTATTTTCATAAATCAGTATAAGAGAAATTAATAAATTGTAATGTCTCTATAACATAACCACAAAAAAAAACATGAAAACTGCTCCTCCCTACATCTCTTATAGTCGTGGAGTGACAGCCGTCGCAAGAAGTCGTGACGGTATTCCCAGGATGAGATCTGTAGAGGCCCAGAGGAGAGGGTAACAGGCAATCAGACTGTTGATTATGATTTAGGTAACTTTCCATATCATAATAAAATACTGATAACATAGAAAAACATCGCAAAAATATTTTGGCCTAAAATTGTCATAATTATATCCGTTCTTACCTACAAAAATTACCTACTTGTTATAAAAGTTTAGATTATGTTCATTTCTCATTTATTATCTTTAAACAAAACAATAATATATTTTCGCATATACTCGTATAATGTTATTATTTCACAAAAAGTACATAAATGCTGAAGTACAAAATGTAATAAACACTCCATCAAGTCCTTATAATAATGATTCTAAACCTATTAATTCATAAGTAGTGATTCGCTAATAATTCCCTGCAGCTCTGAGAGCCCCAGCAGCGAGGCTTGAAGGCTGCTAACTCGATAACAAGACACAACAGCTTTCCTAATTGCAATTTATTGCAGGTAGGTACTACAAACAAGACTGTTTCACTCAACGCGCACGTATTTTAAATTAATTTGCGAATTTCGACAAGCAATTAGATCTTGCACAGTGAATGCTTTGCAAATGGCGAAGTCGCGCCGAATAGAATGTTTTCAGTTAGATTTCAGAATTCAAGTTTCTTGTGAGAAATACCGTTTATAGAATCTGGTTGTTTAACACTAACCAATAATCTGTTATCTGTTACATCTTTAAAAAATTACTTGGTAAGGAAATACTATATTTTTAACTACAATGAGAGATTACTCACTTTCCAGATCACAATAGTTTTAAATAGCTAGCGGCACAAAGTACAATTCCATTGTCTTAACTCCGGTGCTTTATACGACATATTGCCAATTGAATTATTCACTGAGCTTAAAATATTCAAAGACCTGTTTATATTGCGATAAAGCAATTAATTTAAATTCAACAATAGAAAAGTTCCTCGTTTTGAAGCATTGTGTTCCGGAGCCGTTTGCTTTCTTGAACCGGTTTATTCAATGATTTCCTTTATTAGCTCTTTGGAAACGAGACTACCCTGTTTGCTGGATTTTGTTCGCAAAATGTACTGAAGTTTACTTTAAACAGCTCCCAAAGTTTGCCCGTATCTCTAGGCATCTTTCAACTCACTTAACTATTGAAAGTATAATTATCTTGCGAAAGTTCAAGAACTAAATTTGTGTAAAATTTGCAATAACAAGACTTGTTCTATTAGATGCTTTATCAATACTATTTAGCTCTACCAAAATAGCGTCAATACTGAGGAATAGCTTTTTTAATCTTAGAGATATTTTATTACTTGACATTAAATCTTAATAATGTAATTTACATTAATTTGTGCAACTACTTTCAAAGCATTTTGCGTATAGAATATATGTGTTATATGATGCTTTACTTCATGTTGTATGTATACCTTCATCAGTTATATTCATAAGGAACTGAAAATGTCTTAAACAACATTTTGAACTCATGACTTATATTGCAGATAATTGCATAATATTCTTAAAATTTGCGACCAGGTTAAAGGTTTCACGAAGTTTCGTGGAAAATACAACAAGGAGATAGGCCGACAATATATCATATCGCACCACCGTACTGGAGACAGCTACAGTAATCTAGATAAGGGCTGACAAAACCTAGAGCCATGATATACTTTTATTTATGTGTTGCATTACAATTCAAATGTGCCCTTAATTCAATATAAGTTTTTGTCTACAAACTTATCCAGTACATGAATAGAACATTGCCTATATATAATTATCTTGTTGCTGCCATGCTTTATTTCTATATAAATTTAATAGCATATATTATAGGTATATAGTTTACAAAATTGTGTAGAAAGACAGCTTTGCACAAGTTAGCAGTGCATTTGGTTCGGTAACTGCAATCTAACGTGACCGTAGTTAAATCGTGCGCAGGACCAGGCTTAACTTGCTCAATTCGTCAAAGTGGACATAGTGAGATTGTGGCTCTATAGAACAGACGATCATCGACACATCACTATACGCACGTGACCGTATATTGAATACAGTTGCAACGTAAGTAAGGATTATGTCAATTCAGCGTGAACTAATACAGACCGCACTCAAGTTTCCTGTAAACAAATCACTAGCTAATTGATTAAACTTATTGCTAGTAAAAGGCTGTTAAGGAATGGGCACAATAGCAAGGGGATTAATTTGTTGACAGTAAATTGGATCCTAATGAAGCAAAGGCTCTTTAGGTAAACAAGGCGATCGTCTTGCCCCTGTTTACATGATCCGCCGGTTCGTTAGCTTTGTTTCAAATCCAATCGGTAGCTCTAGCCCGTAGTTCGCCGGGCCCCACAGGTACGACACTGTCAGTGAGGTACCGCCATGCAACTGTAGAGCTATTAAACACGCTTTTTTTAAATTAACTCGGTACACACTTACGTAATCGACAACTAGTAACCAGTAAGCATTTTAAATGTACCATCTCTGCTATTTGCAGCTGTGAATAACCGTCATTTAATTTATGATTGTTTTTATATATTTTGGACTGGTCATGAATGTATAATAGTTTATCCTAATTCACATGAGTCCGACTGAACCTATGAGAACGTGAGTGTGACAACTTCATTAATAAACATGCCCAATGTAATCATTCATTGATGAGCGTTAAGTATTCAGTAAACTTTAGGAATACCATCATATTAAATAGAGAGGGAGTTTTAGAGTTTTACAGTTGTAGAGTTTTTTCATACAAATTATGTACCGCCTGCCTAGAAATAATAATAATAAAACTGTAAGCTTAACACTATACAGGGTGTCCCAAAAAGTAGTGTCAAGCGGAAGTCCTGAGATAGAACACCTCGTGGGGCATCCGAAACACCCCCATGTATGTTCCGCGATTTTTTATAGTTTTTGAGTTATGATTTTTTTTCTAAAATTTTGAGAACAACTGACCTAACCGACTAAAAATATTCTCGCGAAAAAAGTATTTGATTTTTTTGAGTAATTCTTTTTGCAAATCATTTTTCATAAGTTTTGCTTTAAGGCCAAAAATATTTGTTTTTATAACTAATACGGAAGTATTCAAAATTATGGTACAAACTGAAAAATTATGTTCTGTAAATATTGTCTTACAATTTCAACGTTAAATTTTAAATATTAGGAGGTAGCTGCATGGCTCCTAAGTAACTATAAAAACTGCGCCAGACTCTCAGCTTTTATAATCATTAATAAAAACTGGTGCTTAATTGGCTACTTTTTCTGAAATCGGACTACAAAGACAGAAAAGGTGGAAAAATCATAAAATTAGCCATTTGATGAGCAAGTATTATTTGGACATTTTATTATTTCGAAAGTTAGTCAATTTGTTAAAAAACCTAAATTTAATACAGGGGCACTCAAATACAAACATTTGGATGCTTTTTTTTGGTTAATTTAAGTTTCATTGAGCTATCACTGTTTTCACATGCAATACGTATTTCGTAGTTGTTACGACGAACTTAACGAACTTTGCTTTCTTTACGGACTTTAATAAACTTTTACTTATAAACTTTTTGAAATAAATAATCAAAAGCAATAACTTTTTTTTCAATAAAGTTCCCGTTTTTAAACTTAATTAATTTTTTAAATATCACAAATTTAAGTATCAAGTGGTTATTTTTTAGCATTTGTGGTATAATTTTCATTGTTAACAATGTTATTAACTTTACAAATAATAAAATGTCCAAATAATACTTCGGAATCAAATGGAAAATTTTATGATTTTTCCACCTCTCTGTCTTTGAAGTCCGATTTCAGCCAAAAGTAGCCCATTAAGTACCAGTTTTTATTAATGATTATGAAAGCTGAGAGTCTGGCGCAGTTTTTAAAGTTACTTAGGAGCCATGCAGCAACCTCCTAATATTAAAAATTTAACGTTGAAATTGTAAGACATTATTTACAGAACGTAACTTTTCAGTTTGTACAATAATTTTGATGATTTCCATATAAGTTATGGAGACAAATATTTTAGGCATTAAAGAAAAACTCATGAAAATTGATTTGCAAAAAGAATTACTCGAAAAAGTCAAATACTTTTTTCTCTACAATATTTTTAGTCGGTTAGGTCAGTTGTTCTCAAAATTTTAGAAAAATAATCATAACTCGAAATCTATAAAAAATCGCGGAACATACATGGGGGTGTTTCGGATGCCCCACAGGGTGTTCTATCTCAGGACTTCCGCTTGACACTACTTTTTGGGACACCCTGTATAATATGAGTCATAACAGTGACCACGAGCGCTGTAAAGAGCTCGAAACGTCGGATCTCTAAATGATGTTTAGAATACCAATACACGCGAGTTTAATCCGTAAAATTAGTTTTATTACAAATGTGTAGTGTTCGCGCAAATAAAAATAGACAATACTATATAATATATATACCAAACTAATATTACTATATAACTAATAACTTTACTTCCATCGCTATGCCACTTTACGTTCAAAGTGCTTGATGTTCCTGGCATAATCTTAACCTGAATAGAATGTTGAGGTAGTCTCACGTCTATTGAGTATACTGTGTTTGAAGACTGTCTTATCCAGTAGTAACATAGCCAACGGGTCTTGTTGCGCTTATTTCGTTCAGCCCATTTATAGATATTTGGGAATGTATGTGATTGCCTAACCTAACACAAAAATGTATACCATATATTTACAAATTATTGCAAACATTTACAAATCATTGCACTAGGAAATTATTTGCTAAGTTTACGAAACAGAATAACAAAATCATATTATCTAACTATAACAAAATAATCTAGTTTATTACGGCATTTAAATATTTTTAAGCTTATAGCAACTAGAAAAGCTCAGCTTGACTAAGATAATCAGCCATACTTTACCTTATGATTGACCTAGTACCTGCCTACATATTCATGTGTGGCGTACATTAATGTGCATATAATTATTGTGTTCTAATTAACAGAAATTTGATTGCAGTAGCCAAATTAGACTTCTATTGACGTTGCCAGCCACTCCAATTGGCGTCGCTTGTCGCATAAACACATTTGCATATAAATCAGCACCTGTAAATTACACCTACCTGATTTCAGAATACGGTGATTAGACATAATTTACACTTGTATTACGTGTATTCGGATCCTTTTAGCGAAGAAATAGTCTCTAGCTAAAATGTGTGAGACTATCAAGCACAGTTGTGTATCACTTACTCGACTAGAGTCTCAAATTTACTAAAAATACATACATACATGAGACAAATATCTTCAAAGTAATATGATTTAGTTTGGAACTTTGGAAGAAAGTGAGATATTTTTTTGTGTTCGTAGAATAATTAATCGTATGTGTTACATAATAAATTGTTTTACACGGATTGAAACCGAATGTAATACAAGATTGTTTGTGTATTTGCACTACGTTAGTCGGAACTAACTTTTCAACTTGGCGCCGACGGAGCGCGATCCGACGCTGTTTACCGTACAGTCGGCAACATAAACGGTGACTACAACTCTCCATTATACTTGTTTGCTTTCTTATTTCGCTTTGTAAATTTGTTGCTAACAAAGCATACGGAGTTACGAGCCGATGTTTCAAGAAATGCCGGTGCACTATTTATAACAGGCAGCTTTGTTAATTGGAAGGCGTTTTGCGAAGACATTTTCACTACACTGGCAGAGACGTTAGGTCCTTTGATTCTGCTACTTCTATTAACGTGCTGCGAGGTACGCTAATTGGAATAGTTTGTAAATTAATTAGCTCATCGGCTGTTTATATTCCCAGTGGATATTAATAAATTTCTTAGTAAGATAGTGTGAGTCGAACAGGAAATGTTTGAAAATTGAATTGTAGTTGATACTTTTAGTTATACTTATTAGTTTGTTATTACTTACACCAGGTACAAACAACAACAAACAACACAAGAACACAAAGATATATTTTCAAATATTCGGTCACTTACCACTTTTTATCCTTCCATGTATATTATACCAAAATCGATTCTCACACATGAACTCAATTTGATTGAAAAATCGTCACTATAAACCATGTATTATTTTTGTAAAATTCAAATACCCTTAGATAGTTTCGAAAATCGCCTTAAATCCAACGAAGTTATTGCGTTGCGGGGCTTACAAATGTCGGTTTTAAAATCATGTCCCCGTTAAAACTTTCCTCATGAATAATTTACGGAATTTCTTCTGAGATATGGTCTTGCCGGAGAAGATAAGAATTAAATTACGCGAAATTAAATTTTTATTATAACATCTGAGTAAAAATATAAAGGGAGCAATTTGAATAATTATCAGGGATACCCCACTGTTTTACTTGGTTTTGGCTGACTTCCCACAATTTTTCTTCAGTTTAAATTTCTAAATTATATTCAACTTGGGACAAAGGGAGATTAGGTAAAATAAGACACGATTTAATGCAAGTTCACTAACCTGATTTTGGTATGGCTACTTAAATGTAGGAACGCCGGAAAATTAGTAATTGAATACAGTACATATTTGAATTTTATTCTTCAAAGAAAAGTCAAGAAATGGGACTGGATTATTCAACGTTATAATAGGAAATATGCAGATAATAATTTGACTCCAAACCTTTGGGAGTGGCAGGTGGAGAGGTCTTCCCGTAATTTTCTCGAGTGCACCCTCTGAAACGAGTGAGAGCACTTATATTCTGAATTTATAATATTACTCTAAATATACCAAAATTATTCGGTACGGGTGTATAATGTGTGAGATGTGACTGAAGGCAAATTAAACATAATTTTAGTGTTTTGTTTTGATTTTTATACAGAAACTTTGACGTGCGCGACACGTTGACTCCATGTTGGCAATTGAATAAAAAGAGTATTTTTTCATTTAGCTGACCTGGTTCTGACAAGGTATTTAAATATACCGATTTCTATTATAAAATCCATATTTCCATTGTACAATGAATAAGAAAAATTTTTTTAAGATTAATACTATCATTTCCAGTCAACAGCGCTCATCAACTTGGTCAACTGAATATCAAAATGAAGCAGTCATACAACGGCACGAGGGTTGTTAATTAAAGACAAGGTGTACTAATGAGCGCTGCATAAGACAGGAATGTTGATTAGCTACTAAAAATACGCGGCATGTCGGCAAAATGCAAACCGCAGACATCGGCCAACTCGCGCCACTTCGTTAGTATTTATTGTGCATTCTCACGGTTCACAGATTACCTTTTGTCTACAGCGGCTTATAGAGGGGGAGTGAGGCGAGGGTTGCCGCTGGAATACGCTGTCTACTACATAATCAAGACAACACATCCATCATAATTCTAAGTCCTTTACCACATTTGCCGTCGCTCAGACTGAAGACATTTGACTAATCTCTTAACTGGCGCCATTCAATTACAAGCATACCCGGTGAAAGTATGAAAAATAGTATTTTTTTCAAACACCTTTTAAACTGAAATGACTGAAATGAATGTAAATAATTTCATTATGATTGATTTACTCAATGAATTTCTCACAACATTCATAAATAGGTTGCTATAACATGTTTTATTAAATTCTGATACCTATACCAATCGCGGCTAAATCAGTTTAACTATACAGCGCATATCGGCGCGAGTTTACATGGCGATGTGCCCAGCCAAAATTGGTAATGAACGCGAGACGTGCGGTCGCGCACGGCTCGAGCCAAAAACCAATTTGCACAAAATCTATCCGTACAACGCAACATCACCGGGTTTTATGATGCAAATAATGAGCTAAAAGCCAATACCTCATCCATCGCGTGTATCATATCTAAAGCAATGTAGCAGCAGTAATAACAAAGAAAATTAATGGTGTGACTACTAAATCAATGAAAACTGTATGGACTATCTTTGACAAAAGAGAGGATTGAAATAATTAGTGGTTATTTTTGGCCAAATAAATATTTAAATCCGAATTTTATGCACTCAGTAATTTAAGCATTCAAACATCTAAAAACTCCGAACCCTTCTCTAGCACCACAAGAGTTCCTTGTAATTAAAGTTTGGAATATGTTGTACATTTTACTTAATGAAACTAAAAACTCTTAGAACACAAATTTTGTAAAGCTAAATAAACATCTGAAATTAATAATTTGTAATTATGAGAATTTCTTTTTATAATTACCTAAAAAGAAAAGTTCCGGTCACAAAGAGGCTAAAAGCGCTGCTAATTTGCGGTGGACTCAATTAATTTCACATTGTCGACCGAAATTTTCAATCGGGTCTAATTAAATCGTTTTTTAGTTGAGATGAGAGGAACAAAAACTTTGCCGGCCCAGAGAACAACGGTAGAAATACACCTGGGCTTTTGAACGCATATAAAAGTTTTCCAATTTACAGGGGCTGATTGGAAAATTTTCGGCAGTTTGGGTGTTAATCGAAGCTTGACTTGCCCCAGTCTTCGGGATCAAATTAAAGCTAGCCCCCACGTCCGTGCACAGAACGTAGAGAGTTGAAACAGCTAGAGACGCAGTAACCGTAAGCTCTTTTGACTATTTGTAAAAAATAAGTACCCGTAATCGACGAGCATGCATGAAGAGATTGATGGATGTGAAAGAAGCTAAAGTGGTGTGCCAGGATCGTAGCACATGGCAGGAAGTGATCTCTGCCTACCCCTCTGGGGAAAAGGTTATTTTATGTATGTAAATCAATTCTGAAAAACTGGTTTGTTGTTATGAAATGTAAGTGCAAATGGATAAATGTATAGAAATTTCAATTAGTTTAACATTTTCTTAACATAATTAACGCATTGTATGGTTCACATAATATACGTTTGTTAACAAAACCAGCCGTCTAGACATAGTTTGGAACATAATACTCAATGGTAACATTACCCAAACGTCTTAATTAGACGCGTCTTATTTAGACAGATAATAGTTTACTACTCAATTAATCAGTAATCCTCACATTGTTTAACCGCCTAAATTGTATACCTGTAAATGTCAATTATCAGCATTCAGGCTTGGAACACACAAATCTATAGATTTGCTGATGTATAAGGCAAGCTTGGAACTATTCAATAATGTGTTATTTTCTACATTTAGGGCCAAATAACAGGTATCTATTAAACAGTCTCTAATTGTAATTTGGAGAATGATTTCTTGATATAAGCAAACTAATTTTACTTTCTATCACGCCGTATTTGTTTAGTGTACGTAATATTCACTGCATAAACTCATGCACTTTTGGAGCTGCCTTACATAAATTCACACTAACTGGTAGTTATCTATCTACAGAACTTTATTTAAAATACCCACAATCTCTATTGCTATTCTTGTGTACTTCACATACTTGATAAAAAAACTGTTTTCAGATTGACTGCCATAATCACCATCAAGTACTCGCAATATTGACATTAGAAGGGTACAAGCGAAAATACTTTGGAGAGTCACATTTTCCATCATACTGGTTCCTAGCAAAAGAAAAATACAATTAAAAACGACCTTCACACACACACCCACACACATAGCAACTATACTAAGTGAGGCATAAAATAAAATTAACGAGGGGCTTCCCCGGAAGGCAAGGCAGGAAGCGGCGCGTCACTCCCCGGGAACTTATCTGTATCTTGCGTACGAATCTTCAACTTTTAGCGATAAATTGCCCTTGTGCCGGGACCAATGATGCAATGCAAATTACTTACTTGAATATCTTAGTTGAAGCCCACATCATTATTATTCAAATAGAATCTGCCTGAATACTTAATCTATACTACCGCCATTTATGTATGTTGGACCAAGGATTAGTCTGAATACCTATTACTCGTAGATAATGGTTGTTGAAATAAGCACTTAAAGAATTAATAAATTCTATTGTGGAGCCAAATTTCATAACTTGTCATAATACTTAGGGAAACTAACTATTAACTTCCTGTTTTAACATTAACATCTGTAACAACACTTAGTACGCAATAAATCTTTGACTTAACTCTTTGTTGTAAATTTTATATTGTATTTAAAGTTTGGTTGTAAGAATAAATAATAATGTTTCAGATAATCTGACGTTTTCGTACTGGTACTTACATTAAACCGGGTTTAAGCAAGTTTAGTTTCAGCAAGTGGAAGTGAAAATTAAAATATAAGTGCTGTTTATAAATTATTGGAAAAATGTTAAAAGATATAGAAAGACCTTTTTTAACATTCAAAGTTTATTTCATCTTACTTTGATGGTTTCTTGGACTACATTGAATTTCTATTTATAATTATTCGCCTATTTTCCCAAAAAAAGTACGTGCCTATAATTGTTTTGAAAATAATCCTCTATAGAGAACATTGACCGGATATTTCCCCAGGGCGGCCGGAACGGCGCGAAATCACTGTCGTATAATCGTCTTGAAGAAAATGGCTTCGGTGCATTTCATCGGTCGTTCTAAAGAATTTCTCTTTTTAATATGAGCATCGATTCCAATTACAAAAGATCAAAGAATCGCCGCTCGGCCCACTTCGTCTTTGTTCAAACGAAAGATGAATTATTCAGAGAGCTGGAAACGTTTCAATTGGCCAGCTATAAAAAAGAAGACGCTTCGTTGCTTTTTCCACTGAATTAAAATTTCACTTTATTTTTATTTAACGAGATGATTTCGGACGTATTTGATTTGTGAATATTAGCTGATTAACTAGTAATTTATGTCGCAGAACGGTTAGATGCAAGGCTAACAATACTTAAATAAACTATTCCTTTTAATTTGTAATTGGTATATGAATAAATTTAAATGAAATATCAAAGGAAGTAATTCTCTTAACATATTTATATTTTAAGGTAAACTTACTTTCTGAATAACGAAAAAATCAGTCACCAGTTAACACCGATAACTCAAGAACTTTAACATTAACAATCAAAATTAACTATGCAAGTTACGGGGGTCCTTGTAATTTTTAACAAGAGCGAATTTATGGTGGCGACACCTGGCGGCGCGAGTCAGTGATTGAGAGAGCAGGCCGTACGCGAAATTATTAAAGCGTAATTTATGCTCGCAATTTGTACGTAACTTGAATTCGTTTCTTGTGTCATTCATCACCGGGCCGGGGAACGATTAATTTCAACAATCATCAGCTGTAAAAACTCACGTAACGAGCCGCGTGTGACAGCGGAATGTAATGTAGATCCCATAATGGGTTGTATATCCTGGAATATTTATGGAAATTTTCTGGATAAAAATATTTCAAATAATGTAATTTAAGAAGGCAGAAATGGTATTCTCATACCATAACTGCATTCTTAAATTAAAAGTTATTAGTACTAAAGTAGGTGAAATAAGTACTAAAGTAGGGTAAATTATTTTGTGCAATATGAAATATATTGTTGTATATCTTATAACTGGTCGAGACCATGTTCGTTGTAACCCAGTCGAAACGCCGGGAAGTATATATGTATTTGCTTTCTATTAGGTGAGTGAGGACCCATTTCAGTACAACATTATTTTAACTATATTTAAGCTTGTAATGATTATAACGATTACTAACAACATCACCAAGCTCAGTAACGTGAGCTGCCTCAATAACTTTTTGCTAGCTAAGCGCACCTAATAAAGGAAGTTTGTCCAAAATTTTTCGCTAGACCGCTAAGCTTAATTCCCGGCGGTGAGGTGTAATAGCCTTCGGGCATAATGTTTGCGTGGAGCTTGCGGCGTGTCCAGGCTTCCTAGGATTACCCAAAGAGTGGGTAACATTTTTGCTCAGCAAAATCTAATTATGAAAATACCTCAAGGATATTTCGTCTGATGTGCACTATGTGTGTACAAATTACTTTAACAAATAAACTGGCTCGGTGGAACGGTGGTAAGTGACCCTGGCTGGCGGTTCCAAAAGTTGTGATTTCGATTCCCACTCGGGATAAATATTTTGTGATAAACATCGGCGTTTGTTCCATGTCTGCGTTTTTTAAGTATATAAATATCTATGTATTTATATTAGTCTCTGATGACCAGGGACTGATATAAATCAGTACAAGCTCTGCTTTGTTATGGGACAGATAATCGTGTGTGTAATATAAAAATATCCAAATGATGCAGATTATTCAATGCTCTAAACTAACTAATGGTGATAAATTTATATCAATCAACATCAAGGTATAAGGTATATTATACTAACGCATCATATAGTTTGGCTTTACAAGAAAATATTCCTCACCTTTCAGCGAGGAGAACAACATCTATGAAATCGTACAGACATTAAATTGCACTTGACCAGTAATATTGGAGCACTGTTTACTGAAATTACTTGGGCAACTCTATCAATAAAGTCGGAAACTTGCGCAATAACATCAGCAATCGATTATATAATAGAGGGAAGACTCTGCCTACCGATGAGAGTTGTTTCGGCATGTTTGTCTAAGAAGCGGCTCCCTAACTTGCTAGTTTTCTGCTCATATAGATGTTATAACGATAATTAATACAGGATACTCCGATAACATACAAATTGAATTCACTTCACACATATACATGCACCAGAAAAGCTTATGTAAAGGTGTTAGTCAATTAAAAAATTATGTATTATTTTACTATCGAGTAATCAATAATTATCTAAGTAAATAAATTAAGATAACTTACTTGACTCATAATTACTTTAATGTACTACAATTTAAATACGGCAAATGATAGTTACTCATATTTGCTAACATAGCAAATTCAGAAGATTTATTCATTGTCAAAACAATAAAACACAATACTGCACCATAAATGTCGTTGTATGTAGGAACGTTATATGAATATTTAACGTTAATGTTAAATGAACGAAGTAAGCCATTTCATAGCCTTGAATTCTTATGAAACTACATTATTAATTCTAAAGCTTGTTTCACCTGTAGTGAAATAATTTTCTCACCAACAATTTCAAAGTTAAATTCACAAGTCCACTGTATAAATTCAACTCATTTCAACTTCATGAGAGTAGCCCGTAAAAGTTTAAAATTTAATCCCGGTATGGGTAAGAGACCAGAAAAGTTAACCATCCGAAACTTACAGTGCTGTACAAATATCTATCGTTCTTTCAACACATTTGAAATAGAATCGTTCAAGATTATCCATATTAGGTTCAACACTTGAATGCACTAACTGTTACAACTCGTCGTCTAACTGGCAATAAACAATATTGAATTTAAGATTCAGTACTATATTTTCATTAGTTTTAACTAAAAATCCAATGCTATTAGCGTTCCCGTCCGTTTATCTGACCATCCGGCGTCTGCCCAACTGTTATGAATATTAAACTGACTTATAGTGATTAATTATTTCTATCCCCTCTGGAAAATCTAACCTCAAAGGCATAGAGACTAACTTGTACTTCAAACGAGGTACCGGCTAGGTTATTCTCAAAGTGTCGGTGAATCGGTCACGACTTCCAACCGTCTAGTTTTCACCTTTGTATTTCCAATAACTTTTAAAGTCAAGTCATTTTGGAGTCTTCCCACGTTTTTATCATTCTTGGGTAACAAATAAAAAAGGTTTGCTGCAAGAAGTTGAACAATCCTGTAGGAAGTGGTGTGGGCCGGGCCGAGCCGGACGGATTAGCGGCCAAACGTATTCGGCGATTTCGACTCCACTGATACATTTGGAAATCGCGCTTCTGAATTTGAGAAATCTATTTCGACTTCACGTTTGGTGGATAAGAGCACTAAGGGAATATTCGGATAAGTTTTGCATCTATACAAAATTGAAATCTAATTTAGGTACCAACGCATTGGTCGTTTAAAATGTTTTTGGCCTGCATATAATCACAGTAGTGTCATTAGTTAAATTATTAAAATAATTACGATCGTAAAAGGAAAATAAAATTAATGTAGGCTAAAGATTGTAATTATAGTGTAAGTAGGTTAGTTAATTTAAATATTGCGGCAGTTGCTTAAATTATTTAAAACTTTAAGATAATCTGTGTCAAGAAATATATAAAACTGAAAACTGACTGACTGACATACCGACCCAGGGCTTTAACTATAAGGGTCATGACTAGACGTATCCAAACAATTTTTAACATTTTATTACATCGGAGCTGGTACAATGTATGTAATTTTGTGTGATTTTATCGGAGTATCCTGTATTTAATATCAATTAAATAGCTACCTAATAGCGAAATTTTATAACAATTGATTCAAATGATCAAAAAATATGTACATTTATTATTTCATTTAAATTAAAATAAACTTTTCTTATCATAATAATCTCAATGCGAGAATAGACTTAACAAAAAATAACAAAACATCTTTTAAAGCTGGTAAGTTTATTTCAAACTTTTTAGACATTTTACCAAACTTTTTTTTCGGTTCAAGTATTAATAATGCCTGCGCATAATAAAAAGAAACTTAACATTTGTTTTTTTACATTCGGTTCACAATTCACAAAACCTTATTCAAGTGGTGTAAGTATAATCCCATTTATCATTTTAGCCGGTAAAAGCGGGTTCACCACGCCTGAGCTTCACCTTGCAAGTGTATTAATATAACAGTCTCGTGATCCCATTAGTAGTCGCATCCACATCATCTAATTTCCAATTCTGTTGGATATCATGAGCTGTCAAGAGGCGTGCCGATGTAAGCCAATATCACTTAGGAACTAATAGGTAAATAATAGGTAGCGCATCGAACTATGATGGCGCAGGTACATCCTGAATGTTAGATTAGCCCAATCTATGCGGGCGACTGACAAAGACGTTCTAGGCATGGTATTTGAGTAGTGTATACTAACCTTGTACGTATGTTAACGCGCTGATGTCAATGCACACATAATGTGCAGCATAATTATGTATATTATCTCCGTGGTATGATGCAAAGTATGAACCATTGTGTGTGGTCGTAAGCGACCGTATTGAATTTGCCTGTGTCATACCTCCAGCATAGTGATGAAGGTTCAATATAATTTTGATAGTGACATTCTTTAGGCAAAACCATATATGAGAAATTTTATGAAAAATATGATGAGAAGCAACCAATTAATAAAATCGAACAATTTAAGAAAAACGAACACAATAAAAAGTTAATAGATATAGTTAGAGTGATAAGAAACCAAATCGTGTAATCCGGCCATGACAAGACTGCCCGTTTGGGCGCGCCTATCAATTATCAAATGAAAACACTTTCGCGTGATAGCGTTAAGTTATCCTGCGTCCGGTAGGTGTTAATAGCGCAGCACTATCTGGGTATTGAACACAAGATTTCATTACGCGTAGTGGCCGGTATCGTCTTTATAGTGTCATAAAGGAGGAAATAACATTAAGGGGGAACGTAAAAACGACGACCTGTGGCACTGCATTCCAGGCTTAACGTCCGTATACAGACGCTTTTATTCTACCTAGGCTACAGTGATGACAGTTATCTGTCTACGAACAACTTTGCTCAATGCTCTTCTGTTCTTTGTCTTACGATCCATTGTAAAACAATATGACCCTTACAATTAAAATATAGATTAGTATTTACCAATAATGAGAACAGCAAATGGATTAATTTAAAGCAATATGATCTGTAAAATATAACCGATTTATTTGAATAAATGTACGTTTCAACGCAACATTCAAAACGTATCATTTTCATCATATAATTTTGCTACACGTGTGTATATAAAATTGAACTCCTCCTAAACGGCTTGACCGATTTAAATTTATTTATCTGTATGTGTTTGAGTGGCGCCCAGATGGTTTAGATTCACAAACCAGCCCGGCAGATGGCTTGAGAAAGCATGTGATCTCGGAAACGGCTCCAAAAATTTCGCCGAAATTTGATATGTGGGCGTTTTTGGGTACGAGAAATCGATTTAGCTCAGTCTTATGTCTGGGCGATATACCCGAAGAGAAGCGAGGGCGGGTCACTAGTGCATTATAAAAATATAGTTTGAGTAGAGTATACAATCTAGCAATTAATAACTTCTACATATTCAAAACATGTTCCATATGTACAGGTTATTAAGATCGTTTCCATATCCAAGGTTAAGTTCTACTCAAGATGTGTTCGGCATAAAAGTTCGGAATCAAACATGTTGAGGTCCGTTATATTCCTTCGAGTTGGCAAGTAATAACAGACCAGATACATTGTGTTCCCTTCACAAAGCGGTGGACGTGGAAGCATTAAAATTAACTCGCCTGTTAATTGATGTAAACAACACTGGGTAGTACTAATGGAAGAGGTATCACTCCGTTTAATTGCCCATACATGTGTTGAGGTTACCGCGTTAATTGGAACTAATAACGTTGCCAGCGCATTCGAACCTAAATTGCTTTATGGCAGTTAATTCAATCTAAATTGTGTCTTTTGTTGGAACAAAGCAAGGCTTTTGATTTGGTAACGTTGTTATTATGTACGTGGGTAGGGTTTGAATAGTGTTTAATAAATATAGTTTACTGATTTCATGTGTTTCTGGTTATCTCTTATTATAAAGAGATTTAATGAATAACACCAGGAAAAGCCGACATTAACATTTTGAGGCTCACTGATGATGTCGTAATCTTACCAAACAGATTTTTTGAGAGCTTGTTCTAAAATGTAATAAAATTATTTTAAAGTTGAATAATTGTTAAAGTTAGGAAGACAATTACTGATTGTTTTATTGGCCTCCCACAGTGTGTTTAGTTAGCACTTAAATACAGTGCCCTTCAACAATTACATACTCGTTTTCACTGTAGGAAATTAAAAGCTTTCTATGCAAAAAAGTTTCATTTGATCAACAAATAGAAGTTTAAAACATGTGTGTTAACCAGAATGCGCTCTGATTTACGAAGTAGTAAAACAAAACACAAATCTCGATTCTACAGCGCTAGAATACTAACTAGAACAACTACAACAACAGACTTAAAACTTACTCTTTCACTGCGAAGTGGGCATAGAACTGTAATGTAACCGACGCAAAGTACAAGTGGGTACCTAAGTAAGGTAGCTAATATGTTACTCAGCGGAACAAAGTGCCTCGTTTGCACCAAGACCAATAGTCGGACAGTGCATTAGTTAAATGGATACGCCTAGCTCCACAGTTCTGTCTAAGTTACTCCACAATCCAACCAGTAACTTAGATTACCACTGTTTGGAATCGAATCGCAAACAATGTCTGTTGTTACCAAATGAAATGTCGACGTTAGTAAAGCATTTCATCCATGTTTAATAGGACTACACGATTTTACTTTAATCGCGCGGCCAGTTTATTAAAATACGTGTTTTAACATGAATATGTATAATTTATTAAAGGGTTAAGTAAATTAGTCATAGTCAGAATCGTAATCTGAACAATATTTATGATTTTTTTATAACTAACAAGTGACATAAAATATACACTTGGGAGCATAAATATCGCACAGTTACCATTTTTCGAACCTAAATCGCAGATAAGCGAAAATAAGGTTATTAGTTTAAAAATACAGTATGCATTTTTGAAGTACGGTATGTTCTTGTTAGGTTTACACAATAACGAGGGTATGAAGTCGAATATCTGGCCGTTTTTTGACACTTTATGCCAAACTACCCTCTTAAGTTTTTTACACAAGTTAACTGTAGCGGACGTTCAGAGAGGAATTATTGTGTTTATCATTACTGATAGTGCATTATTGTTATTAAGCGATACAGTACTACACGATGGTTACCATTACAAGTTAAAAGGATTTCTTAAAAACGGACACTACACCCGCGGAAGCTGCTCAGCTTTGATTCAAGCAGGGTATAACCAAAGCGACGTTGCTCGACAACTCAATTTGAGCAGATATTCTGTTCGACGTGTATACCAGCGGTACGTGGGGACTGGAGGATACGTCCGACGTCGTGAAGGTGGACGTCATCATGTGACAACGCAGCAGGACGACCGTTTTCTCGTCATGACGTCACTGAGAAATCGACACCTGAATGCATTTCAATTGAGACAACAACTCCAATGAGCACGTAACGTCTGTGTAAGTCGTTGGGCAGTTCGGGGAAGACTGGCAGCAGGTGGCCTTACTGCACACAGACCTGCAACTGGTCCAAAACTGACCCCAGCACACCGGCAAGCTAGACTACGTTTCGCTCGAGAACACCTAAATTGGACATTTGATCAGTGGAGATGTGTTTTAGCCTCGGACGAGTGCAGAATCTGTCTACATGGCAACGATGGACGTGGACGGGTGTACAGAAGGCCTGGCGAAAGATTTCCACAGTGCTGTATAAGTGGACGTGTCGCCTACGGTGGTGGATCGTTTGTGGTTTGGGGAGGTATTTCCATAGACGGTAAAACGGATCTTCAGATTATTGTGGGTCGGATCAACGGCCTGGACAACGCGGATTGACTGCTTATGGGTACATTGAAGATGTGCTGCAGGAACATGTGCTAGCATTTGCTGCTTTTAGTGGTGAAAACATTGAACTGACGCACGATAATGCCAGACCTCACGTTGCTGCAATAGTGACTCGGTACCTTTAGTAGTTTAATATACCGGTTATGGACAGGCCTGCTAGAAATCCATATCTTAACCCAATAGAACATCTATGGGACGAATCGAAAAGAAGGATTCGGTCAAGATCCACTGCTCCAACAAATCTCCGAGAGCTGCCGAAACCGTATACGTGCTGTTATAAGTAGCAAGAGGTGGTAATACGAGTTATTAGAAAATTTTTTTTCGTTTGGACAATTTCTTTTATTTTTTGTAAGTCCAAATTGCATCATACTCATTATTGAAATTAATGTCGGTTCATTTAGGGAAAGAAAATATACTGAATAGTCAAATAATTTTTGTATTGTTTGGTTACATAATGTTTGCTATAAAACAAGCTTTCTAAAAACATATAAATGTTATTGTAAACATAACTGCAGATTGGAAAAAAATATTGTTTTTCAAAAAAATTGCTGATGTGCGATATTTATGCTCTCAAGTGTATTTTTACATAATAAGTCGTCAAACTTATTGAACGTAATTGGTTTATCTCGCCGCCTACTAGGTATCGTTTACAAAAACTTTTACTAACAACTTCTATTCGAAACACGATATTCCAGACTTTAGAAGAGACTGCAAATACTCGTAAGCAAAATACTAGTTGTTTTTTGAGCTGACAAAAATGCAACGGTAAAGTCAGCTTAAGGGGAGGGGTGTTTAAATGCAATATTCAAAGCGACGCGGGATGGCCCGCTCGGGACGCACCAGACACAAGTATGTGTTGCTGATTGCTTTGAGAATAGTACCCCGGGCATGAATCTGCGATGCTTGCTCTAGCTCGCAAGATAAAAACCATTATTTACGTACCAATGTTTATTTTTACTGTGTGCCGTTTGGACAGAGATTCGTTTATGCAAATGGGTTTGATAAAATTGCTTTGAGTTCGGCTTTTGTAATTTTTCAACACTTTTACACTAATTTCACTGTTAGTAGTTAGTATTTTCTAGCAATTTTAACGTTATTAACTTCGGAAATCAGAAAGTAGACTAATTAAATATAATTTACGTACTACGCGTGGGACCTGCAGATTAGCTAGTCATTTTTCATGTAACGTTATCTTATATTATGACCATGAGTGATTACAGAATCAGCTAAATGTACCTACCCACTTGCTGTTTAAGCTTCATTGTATAGAGTATCTGTCTACTAATAAACTAGTCCAGTACTACGATGTCCTTATAGTAAATCAACTCTGAAATATGAACTGCGATCCAAAACCACGAAGAAATTCTAGTTAGATTCAATTTTTTTTAATACTTTTAATGCACTGAATAAAGCTCTACTTAAAAAGTCCGTTACGTGATTTCTGCCCCAAAATATGCATATTACAACATGCTGCCCAGTTTTCCGGTCTTTATTTCAAATGTGCATTAAACCACGTTGAATATGGCTGAAAAATGGTTGTATGCTAAAGACTGTCCATACGTTCGGGGCAGCTTAAATTATATTCGAAAAAGGAACGAGAAATGATTTTTTCTTCAGCCAGTTGGTTATTGGCAAAGGTCGCGCGTTGTCAACCGTACGTATTTGTTCACACAGGGCAAGGCATGCATGAAATCCTATTTTACGGCTCGTATCCTTCCGTTTAGAGCACCTTTTGAATGGGCCCGTGTCTGAGCTCAAGCGAATATCTTAACCTATATGCCTTCTGACAGTCACTGCAAAGAATAGACAGATTTTGAAGCAATATGCGTTCTTTGAGGTTCTTGACGTTGAAAGTGAGCGTAAAGCATGTAATATAGATGACAAATAGTAGGCAGTTTAAATTTAATTTTCAGTTAAAATGTATGTTGCATAGACGTAAACTAAACGGAGTCCGGGCAATCGATTTGTTTACGTTACGGTTCGTACAAAAGTAATAATGGTACGTTATTACCAACTTCGCATATGAAGTACCGTTGGTAGTAAGAACTTAATTTATATTGCATTTTCCAATGCATTTAATATATTGCTGGCCGTTAAGGCACGTTGCAAGGTGAATAGTTAAGTAAGTTATTGTCTGACTAGTGTACCCTACTTTTTTCTGTTCAGTGTGTGCATTAGTGTGCTCTCGCGTGTATCAATAAGTAAATACATAGGTGTAAAGTAAATCAATATTTTGATTCAATGGTTCTGTAATAGACGAAATCAAGCGTTTAATTACAAAGGTTCCATTGAATACTGAAACTTTACATTATTTATAGTTCGTAATACTTCATAAGAAGAGTGTAACTCAATAATTCTTTCAAGAAAACCGTAGCAATTTGTAGCCTGCTTCTTGAGAAATCATAAATTTATATAATAAGTCTTATTTTGTAAATCAATGTGTGACCTTTGGATAAGTTAAACCTTTTAATTTACCATTGCAGCATAGAGTTCTAACTAAACAGGTACGGAAAATAACCAACTCTTCAACCTCCTTCTGATATTTACAAATAACAATGTATGTAGGTCTACGAATCTTAGGTATACCTATGATCAAAAATTACAACTTTAACTTTACTTTGACTAATAAGTAATTAAGCACTCAAAGCTCCGCTTTTCCATAATAATTTTAAATGAACTCTTGGCAAGTTTTATCACGTATGGAAATGATAGGGCGGGCCTCGGAGTCATAGATATAGTGAACACGGGCTGGGCGTCCGCGCGCGTGCAACCCGCTCGCTGCAGCGTATTATAAATTAACCCATTAACTTGCGCCAAGGTCTTACCGACCACCTTGATGTGCTTGTCAGAACTTTGGTGGTCTTTTCGCTGGTCCGTTGTTACCTGTCCGTAGTATCATGTAATGTTATTTCTTTAAAAATGTTAATGTTAGGCCTCTTCAATGTTTAAAATCTACTTTATAACATCATCATCATCATCAGCCCATTCCTGTCCACTGCTGGACATAGGCCTCTCCAAATGCACGCCACTACTCACTATCCTCGGCCACTTGCATCCAGCTCCTACCAGCCGTCCTGCGCACTACGTTTGCCGAGACGCGGTATCCACTCCAGAACTCGTCTACCCCCAGCGGTTGTCGGTTCTACGGCTGATGTGGCCAGCCCACTGCCACTTCAGCTTGCTTATGCGATGAGCTAAAATCTACTTAATTTCTTATATTTCAAGTAACAACGATTGCAAAGTATGAATCCTTTTTGAAAAGAGCTGTCTTCTATACATGATGACGTAAAACTGCCTCGTTGGTCTATTGGAAACAAGCGCTGCGTATGGACCGAGAGGTCCCCAATTCGAGGCTGGGGTCAGGCAAAATTAGAGTTAGTTTTTCTGTTAAGAAATTATTCAGCCCGAAGTCATGAAGTCGGCTTGCCGTGCCTCGGAAAGCATATGAAGCCGGTGGTCCTGCGCCCTATCTCTCATCGGTCATCTGGGATTGCCGTCTTACCTAAATATGAGAATAAGGGAACAGAGAGTGCACCAGGTTTTGCGCGCACACTTGCGCACTTTAATACTTATGTCCTGCGCAGTTGGCTGATCTCCATTAAGATCGGCCACCATGGCCGAAATCGGTCACACCTTATATTTATTTTTAACGTGAAAGATGAGCAAAGATATTGTGACTTATCAATTAACTAACAAATTAACATAAACCATATATTTTGCCGTCACGTCCCGCAGAGGTGAACAGTGGACCGCTGGATTGCTACGTTTAATGTGAGAGAAGGAATGGATAGTAAAATTATGAGCATTCATGAGGAGGTTGAAAGAATAGAAAGCGGTGTGCCAGGAGCGTAGCACATGCCAGGAAGTATATGTGCCTGCCTCTGGAATAAAGGCGTAATTCTATGTTTGTGTGTTTATCTTGTTTTTTTTTTGACAATTAAAGTTTCTCACCTAAAATGCTAAAATGCTTTGAGTTTAAAAAGCCATATTATTGCAATCTAAATGAATGTAGGTAAATAAATTTAGGCAAACTTGTAAGTTCCACATTTAAATTCCGCATCGCTAATTCACAACAACTCAACAAGTCAAAATGACTGTTCCAGTGAAAGCCGACATCCAATTCGCCTCGCAACATTCCCATAAACAATGGCCGGCTAACAACAGATTGAAACGCGGTTAAACTCGGCCGTCACAAAAGGTCCCGTGAGCGTGCGTTTATTGTCTGACGCATTTTAATGATCCCGCCGCCGCCGATGAATGCCAATGAAGGGTCTGCTTGACCCCGCCGCCCGCGATATGTTTGTTACATGTTAATATGTATGTTACTATTTCATTGGATATAGAACTTTGGTACATTAGCAATCTATCGTTTGAACGACTGCGGTATATAAGTAATGTTTTAATTAATAATAAGTATTGTTTAACGTAAACGACTCGACACCAATAAATTCGCTGGCAGAAGCTAAAACTAAACATATTCAAAACAAAAAACTATTCAAAACAGAACGGTTAGCCTATGTGGGATCACAAGATGTTTGTGTTGTGGATGTTTCAAAAGATATTGTAAAAATAATGTTTGTATTTTTGTTCAAAGTTAAAGTTTTTATTGAGAGCTAACGTTTTCACATCTTCTATTTTTTATTATTTATTCTCAACTACAACTACGATAATTTTACCGTTAAAGTTATTCATCAGAATTTTTTAGTTCAAAATCAAATCAAAAGTTTTTTTGTTTCGTAATTACCTTTTACATTTAATGTATTTTATTCTCTACTAACAATAAGATACTACATTTATCTGATAAAATTATTCAGCAAAAAAAACGTGCAACGTTTACCTGTAAAGTAAACAATTCAACCAAATATAAATAATAAATATACATTAATTTCCAAAAATAAGCGTACTTACGTAAATAAATATGTATATATTGGAGGATAACATAGCTGCTTAGTTTGGGGTCAGATGACCGTGTGGAAATGTCCCAGATATTTATTTATTTATTATTATTTATAAACTCAAAAACATTTACGAAACCATCCCGGTGTATGACGTTATGACGCGGTCCGCGGACAAACAGCTTTTAATTCAGCCCAAGCTAATTTGCATAAAAAGAACAAAAAACCAGATCGAAGTTTGTCAGTGGAACACCTCGTTGGAGCGTCGTTTATAGGCCTTTTGCATTTTAACAAAGGACCGATCGTGAGCGATGACGATAAAAACGCTCCCAATCTCAAATCTGCGCCTTTCCGTGAGAAAATTAGATCTTCCCGACAAAAGGTGAACAGTTTTTCTCTCACTATGCTGTAAATTACGTGACGTTCGGCGGTAAATCACTTCCCTGTGAGCATAATAATTTTAGCGCGATGCCGTAAGACGAATAACGGGGGGCGGACAATGAAAAATAATTAAAAGTAATAAATCTCCCGGCAGGTAACAAAAAGGTGAAGAGCTTAATAAACGTCGCATGTCTGCGGCGGGCCGTGGGAACCGCCGCACGTGCTCCTCCATTGCAACCCTATTCGGCAACACTCGCCTTCAATATTCGATGCACAAGTCTCCCCAACTATGTACTTGATTAAGATTGAACCGGCGGATATATGTACGCGTACGAGTACAGGTGAAATTCGCCAACTTTTCGCTGCACTTCAGAAATGCAACAGAATTTGAAATACTTACAACTTGCACGTTTTTCAAAGTAAATGGTTTTCAGCAGATCGTGTGATCATACTTTAACTGATTGTTTGCCTGGCGACATCATCATCGAACGTTTATTTTGTGTGATGTGATAAGATATATATTTTACGCTTAAAAAAATAAACCAAAAGTCGACTGAAATGGTAAAAGCACTTAAAGGATATTTTAAAATAGCATTGTATTATATGTTATCTAATATTATTTTGTGTTGGTATGCGATCATTGATATGCTCAAAATTAAATAATGATGATCAGTTTCGTAGCAATTACATTTATAATACGAGCACTAATTACGTAGCCGGCAAATATTGTCAAGCCGCAACGCAACGTTTGCCAATAAATAGGACACGAGGGCACATACGCATTCCACATTAATTAGTAATTTATGTGTACTGTAATTTCAACTATTCTATTCTGAGTACTTTTACCGACAGTAGTGAACCACCTAAAAATCCTTCCTGGTTAATTAATATCCTTCGAATCTGTCAACTGTTTAAGAGTGATATCACACACTCTGACTCCTAATGTTTGTTGAGTGATAACTTGTCAATTTCAAAAACCAAAAGTTACAAGACTCATATTGTTCCATCAACTACTCGCGTCTTACGGACTAACAAGAATATTATAATTTTGACCCGGTAGCTATCCTTAATAGTAGTTATCATGGTTTAAAAACCACTTTTAGTGGCAATTTATCACACGTGATTGTGATAAATTATAAACATTTAACTGAAATGAAATATCCGAAAAAACATTTTTTTTTAAACCACAATTTTGGGAACCTCTCTCGCTGTTGTTCTGTTACTATCAAGTCTAGCTTTTACACCACAATAGCGCACTTCATTTGTTGATTCAAATGTTTCCCTCAAACGCCACAGCCAGAGCCGGGGGAGCGACACTGTCAGCTGTGAAAGTGATTCGACGTGTAGCGAGTCTCCGGCCGCGGGGACACCGCGAGATTTATCGGGAGAAGTGGCGTCCCGGTCGGGGATGCTCGGACGCGCGGCGCAGTCTGTTTACTGTGTTTGGAATGGATCTGAATGCCGGGATGCGTACTTGGGGTCGAGTTTATAAAATTTGTAGCTCCGTATCGTAAAATGGCTGTTGTACCTGCAGCCAGCCAGCCAGCAATTTTTTATACAGTGGCCTTAATTTGAAGATTAAAAAAAACGTATTTTGTACAACAGATCCATTATTGAAAGAACAATAATGTCTGTGACAAAAGTTACAAGTAAAAATTTCTAAGAGGTGAACATGATAATGCATAGTTCTGCATGTTATACAAAATATTCTAGAAACTTAACGAAACGAAAAACGAAAAACTTAACATGAAAATACACCTTCGGCCAAAAAGTAAAATTTATTGTCTGTCGGCAGGCAAAGGCAGTGCCGTGCCTGTACCACTTTCTTACAACAATAACGGGGTAAGGTGTTATATTTATGGTCGAGACTGGATAAAATTATGTAGCATCAAGCTAATATTGTCGAGACGAACACCGCGTATGGCGTAGTTCCCACGTTCGTAGCGCTGTAGCTCCGTAGCAACGTAGCGGGACGTAGCGGTTCGTAGCTCACATGCAACGTTATTAGCCATTGCATAATGCGCCTTCCCAGTGTGCTCTTTGAGTCATTACGCCGTAAAGACTGTTTATGGCGTTGATTTTATGAAGTTCAGTGCAATAGCCTATTGCTGTGGCTTTGAAGGAGAGAACTTAACTCTTAACGAGATGACGTGTTTGCGTCTGCTGTTGATTTATTCTGATGGTGCAGTAAAATATTTAAAACAGCTTGAAAATTTGATAACATATAAAACAGTTTATTAATTAAAATTTTATAAACACATCATGATGATTATAAAAAATGTTTTTACAGGGCTTTATATCTACAATTCTACGTATACCTCAGATTAAGGTTCACTACACATTTTACCGTTCCCACATTCAAATAGAGATCCAAAAGTTAGAAGCGGCTTAACTTCAAATTAACTTATTCAAATATCACTAAGAGGGCACGGCTCTCCAAAGATCACCAATAGGAATGAATAGTTCAACATAACTTTTAAGGTTCTATAAAAAATACTTTAGCTAGTGGTAAAACAGGTTGGATATCGTTATAAAAAATTTTTGGAAACATTATAAGCTCGTTCGATAATAAATACACAACTTTAATAACTGAATTTCACTGTTTCTGTGTATTTAATCAGCCATGTTGATTTTCATCAACTATTTACTTTAAATGTAATCGAAGTACTAATTGTGCTATAATAATATGTTCCAACATTTTACGACCACCGTAATATCATCTACACCGTGAAATTTTAGTGGTTGTTTTCCCGCAGTAAATTGATTAGAATCAATTCGTTCGAACAAATTCGTCTTGGTAGTACAAAAGATGTGTGCAGTTCTTTTTTGATAAAATCAATAAATGCCGGTTTTACGAAAGGTTTAACCGTAACTCGAAAACACGTTCGAACCGCTTTATGACTTAGGGTGTAGAGCTTCTTTAGCTTTAAGCATCGATTTCATGCGGCAAGCAGTACCTGAATACGTCACATCTTCAAAAACAACGATAGTATCTCTCGTTTTCGAATTGGAAAATAATTATTCTGAAACATCGAAAAAAAAAATGTTTTAATTCGAGGAATAATTTGCATGATTCGATAGTATTACTAAAGGCAAGTCGTTCTGCCACGGGAAAACAACCACTAAAATTTCACGGTGTATATTTAATGAAAGAGAAGATATTCTAAAACTCGGCACACTAACGTGTGGTCAACATAAGTACATTATACAACCTTCCACTGATGAAAAAAAATCGTCTCTCACGCGTCAACTAACTCTTTATTTGTGGGGCGACCCGCGGGACGAAAGTTAAAAACAGCTTTCACCGGCTGACGCGTTTGAATAAGTTCAGTCCAAGTTTTATTGAAGTTGTAACCTTCGTCTGATATATGTACCGGCGTGCGGTGCGGGCCTGCCGCGGCCCAAGTTACTGCACTCGTAAATTATTCACCCCTTACTGTGGCCCACTCAGTTTGGCTAACATTGTCATATGCGCGATATTTCACCACTTGAACAACAAGTTCACAACGGAGATTCGAATACTGTAGATATTATAAGTCATAATTTAGAGTAGTGTGTTATTATATCAAACAATTATTATATTGAATTATTGCGATTTCCGAAAATTTATCATTTGTAGGTTGTTGTGATTTTTTAACATTTTAAGAGACTTTAAATTCCAACTGGTACTTAAAAATAACTATAAAGCTGTATTTAATTTGATCCGATCACTGAAATTAAGACGAGGCTTTAGCTTCATTTAAGGATTCGAATAATAATTAATGGTCCATTAAAGCACTTTTCAGTGATACTATAAATCCTCTTCGTTCCCTTTCCTAGAGATATTCAGAACATTGCCTGTATCATGTTTTCGTCGTTAAACCACTGTGCAAAATTTCAGCTATCTAGATCCATTTATTTGGACTGGGCCGTTGATGAGTCAGACCGTGGATACATCAGGACTTTTCATTTATACGTCTAGATAGCTATCGATGCATTCTTGATTAAAGTTTTTCTGAACCTGGAAATAAAGTTGGTGGACTTCACTATCAAAGCCACATTTTGTTAATACATAGATTTAGGTAAAGTATATGTTTGTTTAATTTGTACGTTAGTGCGCTTGCCATAATTTAAGTTCACCCTATATAATGGCGCTTACAACAGTGTCAAAACAACGGGAACTTGTTTTAAAAATGTAGCATGACGAGTGATATTATGTTTTCATTCTCAAGCAAGAATCCCAAATGTGCTTTTTTATTGTGTCTGATACATTATTCGCTTAGAATATTATAATTACGTATTAAATTAATAACCAATCGGTAATAAATCACTTTCAAAGGTCACGGTCAACAGTCACAGTGTTTATCAACAGCAAATTAATAACCATGCATTTTAATAAAGTATATCGATTTAGGTATCGATTATTCTTGTATTACTAGTGGTGTTATAAATAGATAACACCACTAGTAATACAAGAATAAAACGTGGAGTCTTATCTTTTGAATAAAGAGATGCGCACCGCCGAATGACACCGTCGAACACGCACAGAACATCCGCAGCGCGGCTAATTCGGGACGTTTGAAACTTTCATGCGACAGTCGGCTGCAATCCGACTTTTATGCAAATGTGCGTGCAGTCTGCAACACGTCCCGCACCTCGGGGGCTGTTAGCGGAACACGGATTTAGTGTTTAAACTCTGTACATGGATAGGTACAGCGTTGTACCGCTGGCGACGGATATATCGCGACCAGTTGGTCTCTCATGTAACATTTAGCTTTACTCGTGTATGTTTTAGGTAAACATTATATACGTATTGCAATGATTTGTGAAATCAGTTACTTGTGTAATTTCACCTTTATTAAATTAAGGTATCTTTTTTTTTTGTCTTGAAGATCACATTATTTTGCAAGGGAAAATTCTCTCTAAAATAAAAGAATCGACCAAATCAGTCTTCTAATCGTCATTAAGAGGTTAGGAGACAGACATTATATAAAAACACGTGCGACTTGATACTGCTCTTTTTTATGCAGGTTTTAGTTTAAATATTGTCCCAAAAATTACGTTGATTTAATTGCAGTCGAGCAGGTACAGGTAGTTTATGTCATCATAATCATAAATATACCTTAGCAGAGCGATCGTCCTGAAATTTAATTGAATATTCTATTTGTAGCAAAATCATTTGCGTGCTAAACACCCGACAGGAATCGTGTTCCTTGTTAACAAGAGTCTAAATAATCTTTAACTTAAAATCTCTCCAAGTTGGCTTCCAAGTTTGCGTGCTGATAGCTTCTGTGATACGTGGAAATAATGGCTAATTTGCAACCATTTCAGAATTTCAAACGTAAAATCACCAATCCTTTGTGTTTGTTTTAAAGGTTTATGTTCTAAGTAGCTAGGGTGGCTGACTCATTATAACCTAAAAAAAAGGAATTGACTTAACATTCAAAACATGTGTATTGAAACTCGAAAGCTTTAAAATTACGCACGCATATTACGTAGAAAGGGATTTGTAAGAAAGGCAACGTCAAATCTCTGTCACCCTTTTGAATAGAGAGCAAATAAACTCAAGTGGAGTGGAGCGCTCACACCCGATTTCGAGGAGGCACTCGGCACACGCTGAGTGTTTAGCAGACTGTACAAACAACTCCGCATTCATAACATGAGGAATTGATTTGACGAAAAATATTTTTATTGCCAGGAATCGGGTGACCAAATATACCCATGGAACGGTATGTTTCAAGTGTTGGTCTAAGCTATATGATAATTAAATATTGGCGTCGTTCGTTGAGGGCTAAGGTTAGGTACTTCAGCGTAAACAACTTAAGTGAGAGAATTATGACTACAGATCTGTTTACTGCTGCTTAGATTAACTTAATCTAAGCAGCAGTAATACTTATTACGATCCGAAAAAAATCGTTTATTTTGTAAAATAAAAAACTTGCAATACGAGTTATATGACTCTCGATAGATACGCATCTAACTATTTCTTCACAATAAAAACGCTGTCGCAAAATCCTTCACACTTACAACATATCGCTTTTGAAGTTTCCTATAAATAAACGCACCAACAATCACCCTAGCCGTTATAAGAGTTCCTATGCAGAATTCCCTGTGTAGCGTTAAACGGCGGAACGTAGGAAAAACGAATAAACAACTTTTCTAACGCTCAACTTGATTTTCTCCGCCGCCAATGCTCAGGAGACGTCCCGCCCGACTAGGTTGTCTTACTGGATACATTTCCATTTACTTAGCCAGCTTATATTTTTTGCGGTGTTATTGCCATAATCTATGCGATATTACGTTATTTACTGACTCGTTGGTCTATTGGTAGCAAGTGCTGCGTTAGGACCGAGTGGGCCCCGGTTCTAGTCCGAGGTCAGCCATAATTTGTGGGAGTTTTTCTGTAATGAAATTAAGCCGGTGGTCCTGCGCCAGATCTCTTATCGGTCATGTCGGATTGCCGTCTCACCGAACTATGAAAGTAAAGAAATAGAGAGTGCACTTGTGTATGCGCGCATACTTGTGTACATATATATTTTAATTATGTCCTGCGCACTTGGCTAATCTCAATTGAGATTCGCCGCCATGGCTGAAATCGGTCGGACGCCTTACGTTATTCATGTGATCAATAACAACTATAGGAATTGACACGAAAACATTGTCTTTTTTTTGTCAGATTCTTATTGGGATGGAAATGAGATGTCATGCAGGCACATGCATTCATTGTACTTTTATTTAAAAATAAGTCATTAACCTGAGCAGTTACATTCTATACAATCCTTTTTTTCGTGTAATGTAATCGGAATTAAAAATTGCCTTTATTGGCTACACAATAACCTAATTCTTTGTAACCTAACTCTTTTTATGGTACAAAGCGTCTCAAAAAATATGCCTATATTTGTATTGTAGTGTTTGTATTCTTATCACGATGACGAAGAAAATGTTCACTTTACTTAGCATGACACATAATGTAGCTAAACTTTCAACATCGCAAACTTTGTTTGTTAAAAACTAATGTTCACGGCAGATTTCACGTTCCATTTATTTTATTTTCTGTAATGAACTCAATTTGTGTAAGTCTATTAACGTAGCCCGACACAAACTTTTCCAATAACGTCGAGTCTAGTTCCTGCACGGGAAATCAACCGATTTATTTCGCGATATCTTTATCTATTGGGTACCTATAGTTGATTTAGGGAGTAAGATATTTGGTATTTTATCTTTTGAAGTTTATCAAATTATAATGTATTTGAAGCTTGATACATATTTTTAAGGCGTATAAAAATTACTAAAACGTGTTCGTAACATTATATATAAGATAAAATAAAAAAATACGTTACAAATCAAAAGTACAAAAGAAAATACTTTTCTTTTCGCAAATTAATCTCAATTTTTAAAGTTCTATTGTCATCCGCCTTACCTATTTTTCTTCCACCTTTATTAGCTATAACCAGGTATTATTGCTCTACCCAATCTAAAGGTTAAAGACATTGTGATGGAACTCGATTAAATTAAGTTACAAAAGCGAAAAAGAGAGCAATTCCGATTCTCATAGAATTCAAATGAGCTTTTTATTCAAACAGGATGGAGAAAAATACTAAAACAGACGGTTCCACTCCATTGCGTTAGATAAACGCAAACGCACGGTATGTTATAACTTCCTATCCGAGAAGGGAATACGAATTCGTCCCCGCTACGCACCGTCGACGGTTCGATATCAAGACACTGCCTACTGACAGGTCACTTCCATTTATTTTATATGGATATGGAGCGCCCATGGCGATTGGTTAAAGCCGTCGCTTTCCATGCTTTCCTGCTAGGTGTGTCTTTTGAAATTTGAAATTATTATGTACGTTTATTTAACGGCTGCGATGAAATTATAAGGTTGTGTAAAGTCGACTAATCCACTTAGCCAGCGTGGTTGATTAAGGCCAGAACGCTCCAGTTTAGGGTAGAGTTGTGTCCCTCGATGGGGACGGATATATATGGGCGGATGATATGGACATCTACATTTTTTTTTCATAGCAATGCTTGTATGCGTTCTGGCAAAACTTAATTATTCAAATTACTTAAATTTATGTAAAAGTGTTTATCCGATTAGACATGTTTAGTTTAATCTTTAAATAACTTTACACCCCATAGTGTGACCGACAAGACCTACTATCTTATCTGTTTTCTTGATGCATCGTGATTGGATGCATTATACATGACTGATTCTAGAACTTACTAGAATGTTGGGAATGCATTTAATTTGCATCGTCGCGCTAATTAGGAGCACATGTGATTTCTCCTACTTTACTTAGTACTTACTTGGAATAGTAATGTACACTTAGACAAGAAGCCATTTTGATGCAGAAGTTATTCATAAATAGGTGCAATAAAATCACAAATATATGTTACTCAAATTATAATTTAATTCTAATAGATCTTACATGAAGCCAGGCGAAATACATACATTTCATAGTAATGAAATATAATTTAACATTTTAGCATGGAAGTATTACATACCTATTCGCTAAGGTAGTCATTATTAAAGCCATAGATGCCTTAGAGCAGTAAGTGTACATAAAGAAGTACAGTCACAAACAAATATATTATCCTAATCTATGAATAATAATATTTATAAATTTGATATGATTTTGTTTCTAAAGTTGTAGCTAGTCGAATTTCACATTTAAATTAAGTTAATTTTATCGATATGATTTATAAGATATGCCTTTAACAATAATTGAGAAACTAATAAAATGTTCTCATCTAACTTCAGAAAAAATCGAGGATTAGAAAATTAAAATAAATAATTTACTTTTACCTATAACCAAAATGCATATATAGGTATTTCACATAATAATTCACATAATTTAATTGATTTATGTATTTTAGATAGATCTTATTTAAGGATACAAAACACTTTACGCTATTATCATTGTACACTTTATTACTAGTTAGGTTTCGCTATGTCTATAGGATAGATGTAATATTTTGCTACACCCTTATGTATAAATTTAACCGATGTTGTGGTCAACAATCTGTCCGAAAATATGTATGTATGTCCTACCCGTAGGCCGTTATAAAATATCAAATTCAACGGTTAACATTAAAACTAAAACTTCTTATCTATCACAATATCTACTAAGGACTACTCACATATCTTTCTATTTTATAAGTAATCGCAGTAATCAAGTTAATTGTACTCGTCTACTTAACGTACTTTAGTACCGTTAATAAGCGAAATTTTACATAAGTATAACTGTACAAAAGATATATACAATTGACTTATTTTCAGTATATATTTATTATTATACTTTATAATATTTACCTAGGTACATGGGAATAATAATTTCTACAATAAATTATTTAGTGTATACGAATGCCTACCGTTTTAGTTGGAGTCGTTTAATATTGTGTCCAGGTTTTGGCTGAAACAAAAATACACAATTAATATTTAATTTTTGTGACCGACAGTACTCAACTCATTTTAATTCCGAGTTCAATTTAGAACCCGGCAGAAACTCTAAGAAACATACCTTTGTAATGCATGTCTCGGTGCATGCTGGGGCAAGTCTTCCCGGGGTACTGAAATTTCAATATTAATGAGTAATGTAATCTGTGAGTGTTGATGGGAGTTTGTTCTTTATGTTTAGGTGTGTTGGGTTGTTTTTACCTTGCTGAGGTCGAAGTCGATGTTGGTGCGGACCGCGCGGTGGTGCAGCGGCTGGGGCGGCCGGAAGTTGTTCCCGAGGGGAGCTTTGGGGTGCCGCGAGTCGCCCTGCATCAGTCGGCGGAGACCGTGCAGCTAAAGAACGGTACCAACAAAAAGCTTTTTTAACGTTCATTGTTTAAAACTTAAGCAGTTTTCCAGTAGCACTTAATGTTTGCACCAACAAACGTAAAACATTAACATCACATTTATTTATTTGGAAGACTAACAGCTTACTAATGGGATATAAAATTGACAATAGTTTATCTTGTGCCAATTAAAAAGTGTTCACTTGTATTGCACACAAATTCTCCCAACACCACATAAAAATGTAGTGTGAAGTAGCTACATCATATTGTCGTCTTTATATTTTATGCGAAGGTAAGTACGACCCACTTCGGGTAGAAAGTGTATAGAAAAGACTTAAAGTTTCGCTTGTTTCATAATGTAGAGTTCAGCAGGGAAAATTTCAAATGTACAGAGTATTGGAAAAGTGAAACTATTTCATTAAAATATTCTTCAATGCGATCTTGTGAACCAAAGTCATCGACATAGCTCATCGCGTTAGTGAGCTTAAGTGGCAGTGGGCTGGCCACATCAGCCGTAGAACCGACGACAGATGGGGTAGACGAGTTCTGGAGTGGATACCGCGTCTTGGCAAACGTAGTGTAGGACGCCCACAGGCCAGGTGGTGTGACGATCTGCGCAGGACGGCTGGTAGGAGCTGGATGCAAGTGGCCGAGAAGAGAGAGAAGTGGCGTGCATTTGGGGAGGCCTATGTCCAGCAGTGGACAGAAATGGGCTGATGATGATGATGATGACGATGACGATCTTATGATTGATGAATACCAGGTAGTAGTCGTATAAAATATAGCGATGAAAACTAGAAGTAAAAGATTATGCATTAAACATGGGCTTACGGCTGTAAAGTTCGTGGAATTTAACAATTAATTTACCATGACCTGCACAAAAACATTTCTCTTAAAATGGAAATGCAAATTGTTAGCCGTAACAATTAAAATTGTGCATAAAGTGTGACACGACCCTTTAAGGAATTAAAACAACACAATCTCACAAACGTTAGCTCACTATTGTGCCCTCATTTTTACGGCACCGTAACCCACACAAGAGGATACTTGGTGAAATATAGTTTTATCTTTTATATTATTAGGACAGTTTTAACCGCTAATAAAGAATTTATTTCAATAAACTGTTTCTGTTTACTTTACTTTGAGTGTTTCACAATAGGATGAAATATCGTGGATAATTTGACGAATTGGAGTAGTAGGTAACGTTTGGAAAAAATCATGTCATATTCATTATCAAAATTGAATAAAATAAATCTTCGAAGACGAGATGAGACTACCTACATATATAAATCAGCAAACTTGAACCTCTAAGTGTGCAATTAGGACAAGACCCACATTCAACAAGACCATCTAACAATTCCATTCATAAAGAATTGAAGACTCAAACTGCAGAGAAAAGCTCCAATATACCGCCTCTGGATACACCAGGTAAATTGAAATTTTTCCTTTTACGCCAGTGTTGACTGGTGTACGGCGCAGTCGGGATTAACGGGCCCGACTCACGCGATCACTATCTCATTCCCATCGCTGTTTACGCCGTATTAAACAATTTGATTCTGATTATAGACCCCGCCTTAACTTTGATTTCACCTCGGCGTAACGGTGTTTACTCGTTTTACGGTCATTGTTCCATGTAAATGTGTTTGCTGTATTACACAGTTAATGTACAATGGCGCTGCTATGGTCGGTTACGCCTAAATTGGAGATTTTTTGAGACATTCATAAATTATATGGGGATTTCCCCACCCACCTTTCCAACCCATTATTACAGTAATGTAATTTATTGGAAATAGTTTTGCTTATGAAATATGTAAGCAAAATAAATCTTACCGATTTAGGGTAGAAAAATAAGTATAAGTAAGTAAGTTGTTTATTTATTGAAACATATTTTAGAAAATATCACTTCCGAAGAGGTTGTTAAATCTGAACTGCAACTACCCGGCACGAATTCATGAGTTCAGTTAGACGTTATAAGAATTGGTTCTACTAGTTATAGTACTAGTAGATTTACGTCAAAGGCAATACTTATTTCAAAACAAGTCTGAGATTCGTGAGTTTAATTTTGTCACCGCAAACGTAGCGTCCAACTGACGCTTGAACTCGTATGAAATATCGTAATTATCTAAAAGTCCCGCAGTTATTAACCGCGCCAGGTAAAGTTCTAACTAACCTGGCCTGACACGAACGTGCCACATTAGATTGCGTTTCAGGCGGCGACCACATGGCGTTCACTCAAGTCCCCGCGAGATTGCAAGCAGTTTCCACTAGCACTTAATTTTCCCACCAACAAACGGAAAACATAAACAATGATTTATAATAACAGCCACACAACGCGCCACTTTCAGTTTACTTTTAACACGTACATAATTCACGACGGAGTCTTTGTCTAAAGGCGAGAGACGTGAGTTGTTTATTTACGTGAGCACAAATGAAAATGTTATTACGCCGGCCTCGCTGCGACTAGTCGAGGAAATAGACGGCTAGATATGACAAGTTCAATGACTAATGATCTAAACTCATTTGATATTCAAGGACAGCGAAAAAAACACATTAGAGTGCAGAGCTATCTATAATAACTTATAAACTAAATTTATTTACTGCCTCGTTGGTCTATTAGTAGCAAATGCTGCGTTAAGACCGAGAGGTCCCCAGGTCGGGTAAATTTTTGTGTGAGTTTTTCTGTTTAGAAATTACTCAGTCTGAGGTCAGAAAGTTGGCGAATGCACGCCCGTGCTTCGGAAAGCACGTTAAGCCAGTGGTCCTGCGCCTGATCTCTCATCGGTCATGTCAGATTGCCGTCTCACCGAACTATGAGGGTAAGGGAACAGAGAGTGCGCACATTTGTGCACTATAATTATGTCCTACGCAGTTGGCTGATCTCTCTTGAAATCGGCCGCCTTATTTTAATAACTTATAAGGCTAATGGATATTATTTATTCGTTTTTGAAAGTAGAACTCTGTATTCAGAGTTAAACCAAGCTTTGAGAGTATATTTATAGTCAAACTTCTGTTGAACAAACTATTCTTAAGCATAATAATAAACAACTTCACAGTCTAGCCACCGTTTGAATTTAAGATAATTATTATTACTCTCCTATAAATATAAATTAAATTGAAGACTCAATTATAAGATATTTGTGGGTTTTAAATAGTATTGCTTTAACCTAGTTAATATTTAAAGTCGATTATGTCGGCTATGTCCGTCTTTCCAAGAGAAAACCGTTTTTTTAAATATAATAATAATTTAATACAATCTTTAAAATATATGTAGTATCTTAATAAAATTCATACTTGGATGTAAAAATCAAGAGCTTCAAATAAAGAAATTTCCAAGATTAATTAAGTTACTTATTAATCCTTATTATATTTTACTTAACGTTAGTTGTGAACAGTTTAGAAGTAAAATACTATCCTTATATTGTTAGTACTCCTTAGAAATCATCATAATTTAATGGTAGCTTCGCGTCTGCATGATACAAAAAACTGAACTTTAATTATAGATAAATGAATCTAGATACCAATAGATTACGTTATGTCTGTTGCGAACAGTTAAGCAAACAAGTTCTCAATGCAAATGGGATGAACTTGATACTCGGACGGATGCGCTCCGACCGCTCATATCGATTACAACTTGGAAATTCTTGACTTTGACTAACAGTTGTTGAACAATTCGTTGCAAATTGTGTACGAGTACCATTTAATCTCGGCAACATGCAGTTGTGGTTTAATAATGTTAATTTGTAGCAGCTATTGTAAAACGAATTTCAGTGATTAGCAAACTACAATGTAGCCACCTGTTGCGATTGTAGAGGTCGATCCACTCGAATCCATTATCAATATGAATTACATCGATAATGGCCAACTGCATTATCGAATTTGAATTACGAAATGGTCAATATAGATTAACTGTATATTTGGAGAGAACTAGAAATACTAGTTATGAATTCTGCTATAGTTAGTATGTGCATGTAATATTTAAACGCAGAAACATTGTAATGTGCATTTGAATCGAATTTCTCGAATTTCTAAAAAGCGTCGTCTGGCCGAGTGGTTGAGGTCGTTGCTTACCATGCGAGAGGTCGCCAGTTCAAACCCCGCCAAGTACCAATATGTTTTTCAAATTTGAAATTCATATGTACCATCATTCGACGCTTTAACGGTGAAGGAAAACATCGTGAGGAAACCAGCACCCCTGAGAATTTTTTCTACGGTGTGTGAAGCCATGTCAGAGGCCTACGGGCGGTTTAAACTCTGCCACCAGGTTGTTCATCAACCATACGATGAGAAGATGAAAATGATCGAATTTCTGTATTGTGTCTCATGGAGAAGACCTTTTTAATGATAAGATAAATATTTGTGGCATCAAAACAGAGAAGGGAACTATAAGGGTGATGGTGATCTTGTACGACCCAATTTAAAATTTGAAAAAACCAAACAACATCAAAGTAATTCACGACACCGTCTTTTGTCATCAAGCAGAACTGTCAAACTAATAAGCATCAACAAATCAAGAAGAACTTGCGGATATTTGTTTTTATTTTTAACTAGCTGACCCGACAGATTTCGTCCTGTCAAAAAAATGTGAAAAAGTAAAGGGCTGTTTTTAGGGTTTTCCCGGCAATTATTAAATTTTTTCTTAAGCTGTAAGAACCATCCTTGGACTTCAACGAACATTTAAAAAAAAGAATTGGCCAAATTGGTTCAGGCGTTGTTGAGTTTTCGCATTTTGCGATTCATTTTTATATTATAGATATGCATTCCATAGCAAGGTGTATTTGATTGTGTTTTGTTTACCTGTTGCTTGGTGATGTAGATGGGCTTGTTGATGATGACCCAGGTGACGGTCTCGAAGCAGGCTGGCGCCGTGGTGGAGCCGTCGTACGTCATGTAGTAGTCCGTGTCCGGCAGCAGGCCGCGGACTGATAGCTTGTTCACCGGCATCTCGGCTCCTTGGAGACATGTCATGACGATTTAAAAAATACCAGTGTGTCATCAATTTCTGTAGTTTACATTTATGCTATGATATGTCTACGGCTGTAAATGTGTATCACTGATAGTAGATGGCGTGTGGCTTAACAGGTAATATGCGGGAAAAATTCGACGGCTTCAATACAGCTGCAGATTTGATGTGATGGTAATGCACGTCTGGCCGCGATTCCTAAAAGGTCGGGTGTTCGAGTCCTCGGGCCGCGATGAAGCAGTTGAATTTTTCCGTATTTCTAAATATCAAAACAGCTTGTGCAAGCTTTAGCACTTAAAATTTTAAAATTTAAATTGAAAAAAAAGTTTAGGTTAGGGGTCCTTAGATAAGTGGTCATGATGATTTTAATAATTGGCTTTGTCAAGTGGCAATGACAACTTTAGAGTTTATAAGTACATACTTGTTGTAAGAATGTTAATAAGCAGTCGTTTGTTATCTTGTGCAAATAATTAAATAAGACGAATAAAAATAAAAGCTCTGTCGAGTGGTAATGAATACAATAAATCATTTAAGTGTATGTTCAAGGTATATTTTTATAACATGGTTGTTTGTAGAAGTTTATAGAAATTGAATAAATAAGACGGATAAAAATAAAGGCTCTTCAAGTGGCAATTACTACAATTAATAATGTTATGTAAGTATAAGCATAAGTAAGTTATTTGTACAATAGTCCCTTGTGATTACTTTAGCAAGCGAGTAAATAGGTCGGCTTGTCATGGGTATCTCACTTTTTCGGTGTAGAGGTAGATATTCGTAATAAACGGACGGAGATGGTGATGAATCCCAATTAAAGTTACAAAACTTTATATTTGATACTTACCCCCGTACTTGATGTTTTCTAATTCCTCTGTCAGTATTCTTAGTTCTGGATTAGATAAGTCACCAAGCTGCAAGAACGATAAATAAATTTAATCACCATAACGAAAGATTTACATAGTTACAATATATTTCGTAATACTTTCTCGTCGTATCAGAGCTAACAAGTATAAATCCCCAATAAACATTGTTTTTTCCTTGACCCCCAAAATGACTACGCGATATAGTTTACGGCGTTCATTTACTCAGTTCTTAATTTGAACTAATAGCTTTAGCGGCTAATCCAATGGCGCGCAGAAAATTCCAATTTCCTTAATTAACCGCGCTCAGTTCGGCGGAATAAGGTTGAGTTGAAAGGTGCGGCCGCCTTGATAACGCGTCTATAACATCAATTACTCGAAAGCGCACTGCCAATTTTTCAGAAATTGCAAATCACGGTAATGCTGCAACACTTTTTCCGTCGGAATAATGTTAGCTTACTCGTTACAGACGAGTAAATAAGGATCTTAACATTAGTCACACAAACTACAATTTTCACTATTAAAAATTCAAAATGTGGATGACGGTCTAATACTAATAAGTAATCGTCTAGATTATTCCCGGAAAAAGACAGATTGGGTTTTCTACTACAATTATAAACATTTCATTACTACATATCTAAAAATCTGGAACGGTGTATGTTTTAAATAAATAAATAAAACTAATAACTTAAGGTAAAACCCCTTTATTGAATTTTGTACTTACCTGTAACAATAGGGATATTGAAACGATGCCCTGTGCTTTGTGTAGAGCTTCAGAAAAGTTTGAATAAAGCTGCGAATTAAAACCAAATATTTGTATCTGCAACAAAGATAAAGAAATATTTGACCACATTGTTTCCTCCTTCATTGTTACATAAAAAATATGTATATTTCATAATTACTTCCGGAAAATTTAGTTTTGTTTATGGACGTCAACTGTCTTCGAACCTCAAACTGGTAGTTCAGCAACATTAATATTTTTAATACGTACTCATATCTAGCACCTAGTTATTATGTATTTGACTTTAATTCTTTTTTGCATTAATACAAGCTGAGAGGCTTAAAGCAAGTAGTAACGAACTGTCCGTTGCGTTGAGCGCATTGTTATCGACGCGCATAATTTTATTACCTACAAAAAGCTATGTTCACAGCTTTCTAACATGCAAATAGCACTGTTTGTTAATTCTATTTAAAATATACAAATAAAAATAAGTTAAATATAGGGGAACTGCGTGCTTGCTATTTTCGCTGCAGCGGCGACTGCGACAAATCTCAATCAAAATGTGATTGTTGACATACTTTCCAACAAAGTATTTCAAAATACGGAAGCATGGATAAAGGAATAAAAAGCATGATTTCATACAAGGCGTCAGCGTGCGAATTTGTCACACAAATAAACAGGATAACGGTTGAGTTGCTTGCAGTCGTTCGCCGGGATTACATCTGGGATTTGAGCGGCGAGACGGGGCGGTGCGTGCGAAAACATCTGTTACGCCTTCTTTACACACCCTTAACAGAATCACTGATAACATTTTGATGTATCCATTTACGCAATTGAGTTTATTTTCTCGCGACTTTGGTTTCTCAATTCCGTGATTCGATTTTTAGGAGACAGCAGAGGTTTGCTAATAGACTATTTGTAAAATTAAACTGGCTTTGGTGATAGCGGATAAACCACTAAATGTACGCACTTGTGAAAAATGTCGTAAGATATCAAGTCTTATTGCCTGTCTTCTTCTCACAATATAATAACTGTCATGTCGTCAACCTTAGAGCTTTAATCTCAATAATTAATTAATCAAATCACATTTACACAGCCATCAATAATATTGCTTAAGTGCTTCAACGTGAGAGCAGTAAATATTTTATCAATAAGTGATTGGTATTGGTATTGACTATTCATGAATGCTTCTGCAAGCAATTAACGGTACATGTGTGTTGTGTTTACATAGTGCCACCGGAACAATACCTAATGCCGCTACCGGTGACCAGCTTAACTAATTAGTCGCAGGAGCCTCCAGCCCTCGGCCACAAGTGTACGTACCTATTCAAGGCTAATGCGAAGTAATTACTAAAACGTAAACCGACACGACAGTGTACTATCGAACCAACTGAATCATGACCCACTTCGCGGATGTTTCGTCCAACTGTGAATTCTTAGGTCTACATGTACGATACAGTTGAGTCGTTTTAAACACTACATCAATATGACCGTACTGTTTATCTGATGAAAATGATAACAAGATCGTTACCGAGAAAAATTTTACTCAAAAAAACATCTTCAATTTTGAAGGTATGGGCATGATGATTTTCTCTGCCCATTTCATAGTGTTCCTGAGGACGAGAACTGGTACAGTAGTCAGTTTAACAATAAATATAAATAATCATGTTTGCTTCGCGGGCGCTTGGTGATCTGTAAGAACTCACGACAGAATCCCTACTGCGTCTCAAGATTCTGAAGCAATCGCTGTGGCGAGGAGAGTAAGTGGAATATTGTATCACTAAAGCTGCAAACTGAACACACGCGGTAACGATGGCGACAGCGGTGCGAGCGACGCATACAAACTTATGCATTTCTTCTACCGCGCCCGTTTGTTCTACCGCGATTGCCACCGCGTATGTCCATTTTGCAGCCTAACATATTCCACACTTACCTCAGCAGGAAAAGAATACCCGTTGATGGCATGCTCGGAGCCGAACTGGTCGTGGAGTCCGTAGTGGATGTGGATCTCGTGGAACTGGTACTTGTAAGACAGCGGGCCACCGGTGATGTTGATGTGGTGCCGCGTCTCGTTCTCCACCGTGAAGATCACCGAGTGGCCCGTGTTGCTTATCAGCCCGTTTATCTGATGGAGAAGTCGCTTTTTTTTTTAACATTCGATAGCAATTAAATAAATTATCGTTTACATCTGTATACCCATTATGTCTAAATATAATAGATTTCAGCTCTTGTAAGAGTTAAATACAAAATCTCATTTGTATATCTGTTATAGCCAAAAAATCAAATTAATCTGTTTTATGATTTTTGGCAGTTCCATTTTTTTTTACTACAGGTTTACTGTTAAACAAATTATTGTATTTGAATAAGTTAATCTTGAGGTATTGGTCATTTCTATAGTAACTTCTCCATAGCTGATATTGTTGGTGTGCCTAAAGTAATTACTCAATAAAGGACATTGTTGTTATTACTTAATAATGTTTCTATAATTTTAAGAAAATTAGGAAGTTGAACGAAAATTTTAGCATAGCCGTTACAGGCAATCATACTTATGTGTCATATGCCCAATTTGTTTGATAAACGATTCATTAATACGTGACACGTAACAACTACACTACCACATTGTGTTCGAAGTTGTGATATAATTGTAGCTGGTAATTATCCTCTTGACAATACTCATTGTTAGGTAGAATGCTGGTCTGATTGCTACCTGTTTAAAATGTTCCCTTTGATCATTTAGACTAGGCTAAATTACCGTCTGTCTGCTTGTCTGTTATAATCCTTCTTCTCGGGAACGTACGGAAGTATCGAGCTTATATTACTTTGAAGCTCTTATTGTTCTGTCTACTTCGCATTATGTCATTCACTCCTAGAATATTGTATCACTGTCTGGGGTGGGGCCGCAAAAACACACGTGTTGCCGGTAGAGAGAGCCCAACGCATCCTCCTAAAGGTTTCCGCCGGGCTTCCATTCCGACATCCTACTATGGAACTGTACAAAGACTGGAATATACTCACCGTGAGACAAACCTATCTTCTTCGAATCGTCCTTAAAAAACACTCCATTACACCCTTTCATCCTGATAGAGGAAAAGATAAGCGTAGGAAACACAAAGTGTGCGAAGTCCCTGTCACTAAAACTTCTTTAGCACAAAATTCTTTTTATTTCTTGGCCCCCTACCTATATAACAAAATAAATGCAGCTATCCATATCTATCCCCTGAAAACAACAAGCTGCAAACAGATGGTTACTAAATATCTTCAAACCTTTAACTACGAAGAAACAGAGAAACTCCTTCGTCCACTCATGTAATATCCCTTCTTTTTACCTCCCCTCTCTTTTTCTCGCTACCAATCCCATCACACAAATACTCCTAATAGCACAAACACACACACGCGCACAATCATAAACACTTGTACAAACACAACTCTTACACAAACACAGCCCACACGACACACAATACATTCGGATATACACACTAATAACAAAGTGTTCAACACACCCTGTACATACATGGATAACGATAATTTTGTTTTAACTGTTTGTTTACATTTTTATTTTTTTTATTTAGACACATATGTGCTAGAAACTCATACTCTCTCACACTAGGTATCTGATCTGATCCTAAGTACAGCCAGAGAGTGGGGCCTGGTGACCTGTAGCACAGGTTTCACTACGAAACCTATTTCAGGCACCAGTCCTTCACACTTGGGCTTAAATCAATTGTTTCTTAGACCTAAGTTAGTACTAAAAATTGCCTATATTGTGAAGGAAAATAAACGTATTTATTATTATTGTTCACTCTTCCTGATAGGTGATCAGTCAAGTCAAAGATATTTTTAAATCTATGACGAGTTTAGGAGTTATCCTAAAAGGGAAGATCTTCCGCCGAGCTGGATGATTGTGCTCGGGGACCATGGTCCGATTACCGTTGAGGTTTTTGCTCTATATATAGTTAGTGGCCCGAATAACTTTGAAATGAGATGTAGGTTTCATATTGAAAACATATTGTTGTGGAGATGGTATGTCAGCGCCATCTGTTGGATGATGAGCGAAGTTCTTTATCGGATGTCGCCACAATGCGTAAAGAAGGACTTACCCTATGTTTATCTATGTGCAAAAAGCGTAGGTTGGGGTCGAAGAGGAGTTTCTCCGGCTCCAAGTTGACGGGCGACTGCCGCCGCCCCTTGTTGCAGAGAGACCATTCTGGGTTGATGAGACCCCAGAACGCTGGACCTAAGTAGTAATATAAAGTTATTTTATTACAACGAACATAGCACAGTAATGTAATAAACACTGTTGGCAATATTAATTTTGGCAGCCCCATATATCGGACTCCAAATTTACAAATCCTTATCATCGTCCTATGAATACAAATATAACATTAAATTTTATATTTCGTAGAAAGCTCATGTTCTAAATATAATCCGCTACCATTATTTACGTTTCAGCCTAGTGAACATTGCATCGAACATTTTCATATGCCATATTCCATGACATTAATTGTATTAACTTTGAACAGCTAAGTTACACGGCGCGTTCAAAATATGCATAGGATTACGAGTTTCGGACGCCGCTGCACACGTTGCTCATTATATCAGATGAAACAGAAATTCCTGTTAATTATCGCATCGACTATGGTCCGCGTACTCGGCAGGTATGATCGAACATTTCTCGAAATACATAGGTACTTCAATTATCGTGGACATGTAGGATACCATTTAAGCAATCCTAATCTAAAATATTGTAGTTGCGCGCAATTATAAATTTATTTTTAATAATATAGTGATTTACTTTTACATACATATAACGTTATTTCGTGCATTCAAATTACATATAGTAATGTAATTTGAATGCACGGCAAGCTACGGCTGCTATTTTGGGAGCGCGTGCATCAAAACTGCACGCTATCCGATACGGTTTATGTAGGCTGCTGAAACTGTTTTGTAAGAAAAAAATATACCTCCGCGATAAAGGCAACTTGCTTTACAGCGCGAACCAAACTTAGAATTTACATTATATAAAACTACAACTACACCATAATTTTCGCTAGATAATACCGTGTATTCTCCGTGAAAACTTAGCATCAGCGGATAACGGCGCCCTGAATCATAGATCGGGAGCTAGCCATCGTTATCATAACAGTTTGTACCGACGCGAGTTTGCCCACAGCGTTCGCTTTTCCGAGGTATTTCAATATAGGAGCGCCGTGCGAAAGTAGCCAAAGTGCTTTGGATCGCGCTCATGGTTTTATTATTTATGACCTTGAAAATTGCATGAGTAAGCCGGCGCAGCGGTTGCGGTCACGCCCACTTTATGGGCACGCGTTAAGCGAACTTTCCATTAATGCAAAGTACCTTTTTTGCTTTTGGCACCACCGCTCTTGGACTTTAGTGTCTCAAATTAGGTGAAATTGTCTGTACTTTAGTTTTTATTTGCGGCAAACGACGTACCTTTTTAATCTGTATGGTTAACCGTGTACTAATTCCTCAGTTTTGTTGCTTTTTGCTGGTTTTAAAGAACCCTAATCGCGTTGGTATCCCTCTGCAGTAAGTGAACAACATACCGATCCGTGAGTTGTGTAATTGCATATACAATGCTAATGCAATTACAGTATTCGAACGATCAGATTTAATCTTGCTAATAACATGTATCAATGTATCCTTAACAGACAGGTCATAAATTAGCGCATATTAGGTATTTACTCTGATCAATAATGACTTGTAGCTGATGACCAAACTACAAAGAAAAAAATAATTTCATAACTGAGGACTTAAAATAAATATGAATTTATTATTAAGTTATCAGTTTATTCACGATTTATTAATATTTAAAAGCAAAAACAAACGAAATTATAACACTAAACTTTTTATAAGCCGAAGTAATTCATTTAAATATTGAAATGAAATGAAATGAAATGAAATTTATTTAAAAAAAAAGATAATAAGGCAATAATACACTAGCGTTACAAACAATTTATAAGAATAATTTTTAACTGTCATGGCTACACACATTAGAAAACAAAACAACATGGTAAATATCCCGGACAGTTTCAGTTTTCTAATTTACAAGAATTCCTTGTCTCAATATGATCAAACATGCTACGTTTAAGCCTAATGTATGGGGGACCTATGGGGATTCCTTAAGTAATTACATTCATATTTAAAGTATTATTACATTGACTGCCTCGTTGGTCTATTGGTAGCAAGTGCTGCGTTAGGACCGAGAGGTCCCCGGTTCGAATCCGGGGTCGGGCAAAATTTGTGTGAGTTTTTCTGTAATGAAATTACTCAGCCCGGAGTTAGGAAGTTGGCGGTTGAACGCCCGTGCCTCGGAAAGCACGTTAAGCCGGTGGTCCTGCGCCCGATCTCTCATCGGTCATGTCGGATTGCCGTCTCACCGAATTATGAGAGTAAGGGAATAGAGAGTGCACTTGTGTTTACGCGCACACTTGTGCACTATAATATGTCCTGCGCACTTGGCTGATCTCAATTGAGATCGGCCGCCATGGCTGAAATCGGTCGGACGTTTAAAAAAAATTATTACAAAAACTAGATTATAAAGACATAAGCGGCTAGCTAATCCATACAATTAGGTACAAAATATAAATTAAATATTGTACATATGATGACGGAATTTTGTTACATTTCTGAGTTCTGCCTTAAACATTTACCTACTGTGAAATCAAACTATGCAAGTAAGTAAAATTTAGTATGGATAAACGTATGATTCGATAACTAAATGTAACATTAATTAGTTAAATAAGTAACTAAAAATGTAACCAATGAAACTTAAAACTTAAGATTTTTTCAATAGGCGGTATACAAACAAAAGCTTTTCTTTACCCACCGTGCTAGTCAGGACTGTGTTACGGCTGGGTAAGAATCTCGCTCTATTAATAACACGCTCTAATGTAGTTAACATAAAAACGAGTTTGGATTAGCACTTATGGCTATTCCGATGAACAATAGATGCCGATAAGAGTGGCGAGTTATTCATTGTAAACACGTAGTATACTTAAAACTAGGAGATAAATTTTCGCGATCGGCATTTCGTTATAATTATGAAAAAAGTATTTATCAATCTTGGCAATATTCATGTTAATTTAATAAAATAAATAATTACTATTAAAAATATACTAATTGATATTTATTTATAAACATATTTAGGGTGTACGGAGGCTGAGAATAATTTCTTTTTTTTATTTCGAATCGCACTTGAATAAAGCAGAATGCCAAGGGCAACACGCGACCCATATACTCGTAGTTCCTAAAACTTCCAAAGAACTACTTGTTATCAAACCGAAATTTTTAAGCTATTGCATAGCTTTTATCACGGGCTTTGAGCGCGGCGACCGAACCAAGAAATTCCGTAACGAAAAAACCTCACAATCGTCTAACGTCGTTTCAGTTCGGTAGACTTCGGCACGGTGTTTGTGTGCGTGCGGTTAGACGTATTGTACGACTCTACGAAACTCGCACGAATCGAGACGAGCTGCTCCGAAATCGGACGATGCTATGCAATAGCTATACCGCGGCAGTCCCCGAGTGCCACACGTCTTTTTATTGATTAGAAAAGAATCCAATCTAGCCTATACAATCGAATACACATACTGAATGCTCATAGAGTTCTTAGCATAAAACTACTTCCTGGTTCTCGACATCGAGATCTCTTGAATATTTTTGACTTATTAAATGTTTACACTCCGCTGTATCAGGATGAATCAACTAGAATGTAGTTCTGTAAGGTTCATTGTTACAGCTTTGAACTAAGTGTATTTTTATTGTCATGAAAAATGGGTCGAATTTCTACGAGTATATGTGCGTGCATAACAATAATTATATTTAATTAGCGTCAACCATATAAGTGACGCTTATAATTGCATATTTCTGAATGTGGGTGATATTTTGTATTGTGTATTATTTATTATCAGCGAGGTTCGATCAGCTCATTAACTTGTTACATCGACAGCAGGATTTCTGAATTCTGTATGTTATAATATTTATGTACACCGATTGCATCTAATATATAAAATAATATTTGATCAGATAAATTTTCCATAAGGGTATTAAATGTATGTAACTAGAATTATTAAGCTTATCAACCTACACTAGATATGGTATAGATATCTTCCAATCTGAAGGATCAGGCAGGCAGTGAGATTACTGCGACCACTAACTGCCATGACATATAGAGATATAGATTTATACGGGGACTGTTACTGTCATATGAACTTGCTTTCTAGAAATGTGTCTGCTTCCTAGGTTTAGTATAAGTTTTTGTATAATGGCTTGGAGTAGCCTCGTCATCATCAACGGACATGCGGGAGAGCGGACGGCTCTCACCCTAAAAGTATAATACTAATAAAGATTTTTTTCTGAAGAAAATTCGAAGCTTTTGTGTATAATTATGTATTTATAAAATATAACATAGTATAATATATACTATGAATATACAGAAACACACACAATATGAAATTGTCTAAATAAAAAGAAATTACTTTACACTTGTACTATAGATATGTGAAGATTGTAGATACGAATTTTATAACGCTTTTTATGAAAACAAGACTAATGACTAAAGCTCTAATAAAATATTAAAAGCATTGATGGAAATTAAATGTACATAGTACATACGCCTAAAGTATGAAATGACACACTCTCAATTCGCTTGTGAAGATTTTGCGAATGGATGATAAATGATGCAGATAAATTCACCGACGCCTCGGCCGGCAAAAATGCTATCGACGTAGCGCAGATAGTTTACAAACGAATGCTTTTCGTCTTATGGGTGTAAAATCTGCTTCTTTTCAGTACATTTTGATACTTCGATATTGAAATAGTCATTTTGGTTTTAGCGTGTAAGAAGTTCAACACAATATTGGGTAAATATTTCTGTTGTATGAAAAATAAAATCTAGTTTAAAGTAAAAGTAAGCTAGTGTAAAAAATATATTTTCTTTGGAAACTTAGTCTGTATGTTTTCAATATTGATAGTAGGTATTTTATTTAAAACATTATTAATTCTAACTTTATCATTGCTTCGCTTGCCCTCTCAAGGAACCAAAATTGACACGCCTAACAGCCTAATAACGGCTCTTGATTTGGAAATCACTTAGTCCACCCTCGTCCACGTATTACGCAGTCAGTGGGGTCAGCCACAAATTGGTGCTGAGCAATTACGCCCAAACTGCATTATTGCAGTAACAGAAACTGTATATTATATATATAGTAGAGCTCACCTGAAATCCCGTCGTAGGTCCACCATTCCTCCCAGCTGACGGCACTCACGGCTGCAATCAAACCGAATCTAATTAAGTCTGCACCGCTCTCATTATGAACATTTAGCTCGACACGTCTACCTACATACATTCAGTGTCTATCTAATTATGTACAATTATAAATAGGCACACATTTCACTGAATATTTGGATATTTAGCTATTTATTGTGGTAGATCAACATTAATAAAATTTGAATGTGAATGTGCATTTCCTATCCCCTTGGTACGTAATTAAACCAGAAGGATTCAAGCACTTTTAAGTCTTCAAGATAAACACAATACGAAAAGGTGCGAAAGGCGTTGAATGATTTATGTTTAATAAACTTATTTAACATATTAAGTAAGGATTGGTGTAACTAAAACACACACATTTAATGCAGTTGTTAAGTATCTGCTAACTTTTCAGACAACTCGAAAATCCTTTGTACAGCTTATGCACGTAACAATGTTAAACTTAAAGTTACTAATAGTGTACATTAAGTTGATAACGAAGGCTTAGAAGCTGTGTTGATTGGCTTTCGGTAGACATGCGGCCAAATACTAAACCGGTCATTAAATATTTGACACAAAGAGTTCTAAATTTAAAACTCCCATTCAAATTATAAACTAAACAAATGTCGTTTCTGTATTTGACGTCATCCATAAAAAATACAGTGATCCAAAAAAAGTACACAATAATTTGTTTAAGACATAAATATACATGGTTTAAAATGCAAGAGATTGGTAAAGAAAAACTGCATATAATATTGAGAGATTCTCAATGGGATAAATATTGCTAGAACGTCATTATTATATCGAAATACAAAGTACTCAATGTATGTGCGAGGTTCAACTTTTAATTCCACCACCACTACCACCCCTCAAAATTCAATCTGTGTAAATTGAGGTAAATTATGAATAAACGACTCAATTGTTTTGCTCGTCGATTCAAACAAAATTATTTTTGACATTAAATTATCTTCAGTATGGTTGTCACCGCAACGAAAATAAAACAAATGAATCAGTGAGCTGGAAGAGCACCTTTATCGAAACAAAATGTTGTCTACAATAGTCAGCCATCGTCTCTTATTTGGTTCGATATTCTTAGAATTCAAAATAACTTACAAATGTTCACGTAGAAATGGAATTCAATACATCCAATTAAGGATAAGGTACTAATTACCATTTAAAGTTTCCACACTCTAATCTTTTTGTTATTCATATTAATATATTGACCTCTTTATACAGGAATCACAGATTAAAATCTCTTTCCTTTTTAATTAATTCGAATAGATACGGAACTCCTCATAAGAGTGCCTTTAAATGCAAATATTTCCATTAGATGAATTTCTATGGTAACAAAACACGATAAGATCGCAAAAACAATTCGATTCTGCTTAACCTCTTGTGCACTAATTAAATTACGGGATGATGGTACTCATAACATCTTGAGCAATTAATTCAAAAATACTTAGGCGGGAATGTAACGGCATAATTATTCCCGGCGTAATCCCGATTCTTACAGCGCAATTAGTGAAGTGTGTTCATGATGAGATCGATTCAATGAAGAAGCGTCGAAGGTCCCGCGGGAGTGCATCAAGGCTTAATCATAATAATATTAGGAGATTCATTTAGGTGTATTAATTTGATGAATACCCAACATGCTGCGTAATTTGTTTAATATACCTAGTAAGCCTCGGATGTAAGTATACCTTGGATATCATAAATCTTCTTAACTTTATTTCGTATATATGAACGTATAACTATACGTCGGTGTGGCCCGAGCATGACCAATAAAAACTACATCGCGATGTTCCCTAGCAATGCACACCGGACACAAATTACCGAAGTCTAATCGATTCCACACAATGTAAACTACATCGCAACGTTTTTTCTCAACAAACAATACCAAACAAATCGAACAATAGGTGTGAGGGGAAACTCTCGAACTGCAGCGACACCGGCGACATTAACCGAAGTGCAGTTGCAACAGAGCTCGATCCGAAACTTACTCGATACACGCCTGATTTATGTTTTTAATTTAAATTTTTGCATTCGCCGGGCGAAGTTCGCCGCGAACGCGCTGGCTGCATCACAAATATTCGTTAGGGCCGCTTTACACTTATCCCGGCCGTACCAATTTCCAGGCCATACGTTAATAAATTCGATTAATAATGTTCTCGGTACAATTTTTCTACGCTTATTCATACATTTTCATATTTTGTGTTCTCTATTTTTCCGCTTATAAAATATTGATTTATGTTTTCGATTAAAGATACTGCCACCAACAACAATTGGCGTGGTGTTATTCTTAGACATGTTAATAAATATTTTGTGGCAACTTGAAACTGTGTTCTTGCGGAACTTTCCTAGGTAATGTCTACCTCGTGGCATTTTTTCATTTTGTGCAACAATACATGAAGTGTCTATTTCTTGAAAATATACTTAAAAGATTGAAATAGATTGTAATTACTAGTACACTTAGACATGGAACGAGTATGTAATGGACCGAAAAAATACGACGTTAAGTACAATGATGAGTACAATACTAAGTACATAGTATTATTTGGTACTTTATGTTTACCTAGCTAGTTCATTACGATTCTAATGTTTCACATTACGTTAACTCCAGTTATTTTTAATAATACAAACATACATACATACATACATAAAATCACGCCAGAAGGGTAAGCAGAGATCACTTTCTGCCATGTCCTACGGTTCTAGCATACCACTTTCGCTTCTTTCACATCCATCAACCGTATTTTTAATAATGACTTTGTCTTTTTAATAAATTCAACCGAACAGAGTAAAAACATATGCGTAACCGGCCTAATGTAGCAAGTCAGTTCGGCAACAGCACCAATTCGATACGGCTCAGGCGAACTGTCGACTTTTAATCTTTTAATGCTACTCAACAAACTTCGACGACGGGCTGGGCTTCCGCTTATTTAAAACATCGGCGGAGAGCTCCAACTGATTTCACAGTCCTGATTGTTTTTTTTTTACTAGCGCGACATGCTTTATTACATGCATTTTGACAGTAATCGTTTTTTTAATACTGCATATATAAGATTTTAGACTTTTGCATTCCATGCTGCACAAATCTATTGTGCTACTAAGATAGAGTCATTTTACTGCGGGAAAACAACCACTAAAATTTCACGGTGTATATTATAATAATACAACCAATGGTAACACCTGTATTCTAAAAATATGCATAATTGAATAAAGTAGATAAATTTGAAACGGTTACATTATGAAATTTTATTAATAAAATAATTACCAAAGCTTTTGTAGATCATGCTTTTTTTACTACGTGTGGGTAACTGTCTTGTTTTTTTAGAACACTATAGATTATTTAATTTTTTTTATTTTAAATTTAGAGTAGAACAATTGTTTATTGGGAACAGAGGGCCTACCATGAGTTGGCTATCGTAAACTTACGTACGTTAAAAACCTATCGAGTTGTTTTTTTCATATGGCCGATTGTAGTTCTTCGCGTAACCACCAGGCGGCGCTGTATATGTTTTTCATAGACATATTTACGTAGGCGATATCGAGCGCGTAAGTTTTAAACTCATGGTAGCCCCACAGATATCTTATGTAACTTAGTGTATATAATATAGATATTTGAACTGTTGCTACTGTAACAAATAAGTGTACTTACCTCAAATAAATAAATATAATAAAATACAGAAATACTGGTAGGAAAATATTTTAATTCTTTTATCTTATGAAGTTAAAAGAAATTAAAGTATTACTTTGCAATCAATATGTTCGATACAGGTATATTGTCCGATTAGGTTGTAATGTGCACCTCGGCTTATGGCAACTTTATTGTCCTTCGCGACACCTGAGACGCCAACTATGAATTATCGAACGGCGCTACACATGTCCTTGGTAATTGCTTGGGATTAAATTGAGTTAGAACCTATATAGTCTATATATAGTCCAGTCAAATTAGCTCTTTTAAACACCAATCTGCGGAAAACATACTAGTGAGCTGAATTTTGGTACACACCTTTATTACGGCATTGTAATGAAGGTGTGAAAAATCGACATTCATATCGTGCCGGCTTAAAAGTTATAGGGGTCAAAGGTCGCGAAAATCAGTTTTTCGCGAATATCTTGCGATCTATTGCTTGTAGGTTAATTGAGGTCATTAGAAAAATTATTTGTTATAAAATTATCTACAAAAAATGTCCTTTGCATTTTTTTGTAGAATTGAAAGTTTTCGGAGGAGAGCGCCGAGAAAGCACTCACATACGGTATTGTATAATGTATACCAAGGCGTACGCCCTATGCTTTTCATTGATATTTGTAAGCGTGTTGTTAGTAAAATCTACTACATACAGACATATAGCATTAGTAATACTAGTACAGAAAGTTTTCCTTTTTGGAAAAGGAAAACTGAAAATCATGAAGATGTTTAAAAAAGATTTGTAATTGTACAAAAAATTGCAGCGGTAGAAAATATGTCCTAGCATTGACAATGCATCTCGAGAGCAATTTTCTTGTTGGAATATTTCTGCAAAATTGTTTAAATCAGATCTTTTTTCAAACATCTTCATGATTTTCAGTTTTCCTTTTCCAAAAAGGAAAACTTTCTGTACTAGTATTACTAATGCTATATGTCTGTATGTAGTAGATTTTACTAACAACACGCTTACAAATATCAATGAAAAGCATAGGGCGTACGCCTTGGTATACATTATACAATACCGTATGTGAGTGCTTTCTCGGCGCTCTCCTCCGAAAACTTTCAATTGTACAAAAAATGCAAAGGACATTTTTTGTAGATAATTTTATAACAAATAATTTTTCTAATGACCTCAATTAACCTACAAGCAATAGATCGCGAGATATTCGCGAAAAACTGATTTTCGCGACCTTTTGACCCCTATAACTTTTTAAGCCGGCACGATATGAATGTCGATTTTTCACACCTTCATTACAATGCCGTAATAAAGGTGTGTACCAAAATTCAGCTCACTAGTAATTTTTCCGCAGATGAAACCTAATTTGACTGGACTATATAAGGTATTGACCACTTGGCAGATATGGCCTAGGCTTTAAAACTCTACAACTAGTTATACATGATCAATTGGTCATGCAGTGAGTGGAGGGAGAGCTTTCGATCGGAAAATAATTATGATGGAGGTGGTTAAGCTTATGTCATACCACAAGGAGGATCAAAAGGATTGATGAGTAAATAATTTGCCCTTAGTTTTTGAACAAATCCAAATGCGACAAGTATTTGTGTGTGCAACATGTTTGTTCCGCATCTGAGTATGATATATATTAGTAACATATTGTAATATAAAAACTTAAACAACTTAGCTCGTTTTCAGAACAGTGTATGTGATGTTGTGACAAATTAATTTAAGGTTATAGTTTAATATCAGCTTCAACAAAACATGATTGTATTTAAATTTCCAGGATCTTAGGGTAATTTGTTGTATAAAAGAACCGAAGCCGTCCAATCTTAAGTACTATTCAACCTTGTACGCCATTGAAATTACTGAAATTAATTATGCCCAAAAAGAATGTGATCACAAAAAGGTGATTTGTATCAAGTGATACGCCAAAGCGTTATGAAATTAATTAATTTTCATAATTAAATAGGTATATAATGTGATATAATAGTTGGTCCTCGTCTCAAGTGCTCGGACAGGGGTAGTAAGCGCGGCTCAGTGCGGCTTATGGCAACTTTACCGGCGCTTGCCACACCTGAGGCGCCAAGCGCGAAGCCAATCCATGAATAACTAAACTTAGCAAACAATTTGTGTATTTAACTTGTAAGAAGTAAACGGACACAACTGATTCGGATACATTACTATTAGCACTTGTTCTCTCAGCCGAATACTCAATAATTTGTAACAAGTATTTTGGAAGTTTAAAAAAAATTGTAAAATTCGCATTTTGTACCCCGCCTGAACGGGGAATCAAGCACCGGTCTTCCGATATCGCGTCGGTTGCTCTAGCTACTGAGCTATCCAGGTGCATAGTAATCAATGCGAATTTTTTTATCACATTTTACCCGTTAGCCACGGGTAGCGCTACAGCCACTACCTGCTGTCAAACACTATCGGACGGCAATTTTTCTTTACAGAACAGAATGGTGCAACCATTCTGTTCAAAAGTTTTCTCGGCAATTATATTTTTAAATAGCATTAAAATAGCAAATTATAAATGGTACCATGTTAAGATAAAGTAATTAACAATAGCCACCCATTCGTCAATCAACCTCTCTGACTTATTGTAATTATCATGATGCACCAAAATATAAATATCAAGAACACTGAACTCTTATCCATCCATATATGTACACAGTATCGTAGCGATAGAAATTATCCATAATTTATACGTGCTGAGGACAACACAGGACCAAAAGCAATAAATAGTCTGAGAAATTTATTTTTACTAAGAACTTATCAGTACCTATATCACATAGAGTCAGCTTTACGTTAAACATGTAGCTTACAAACTGCATCAAAAACCAGAATTCAAAACCTTGCCGGATAAAACTAAAACGGCATTTCTTAACTTACGTGGAAGCCTTGCAACATGACGGTGCATAAAACGTGTATATGGAAACAAACGTAAGATTGAATTTTTATGCATTGTTGCACTCTGCAGACGCGGTACCTTCCACCGAAAGAGAGTGCTCGCCCAGACAGGCGCGTCAGCGTCTGCTCCATACATTCTCCTGAGATTTATTTACTTTAAATAGTTTACCTTCGATTCAAGGTCTATGAAGATTATGAACTAACTTTACCTCAGCTACCACATTAATCTTCACCCCACGTCGACACTCACTCACTTACTGAACATTTAACACATCAGCAAATCGAAATTAAATCAACGTGTAGCTTAATACAATCGAAAACACTTCAAAGGTATTGATGTCGCAATCAAAATGTTGAAAACGTGAGCAATTCGCTGCCGGCGAACTCCACAAAGAGCTTCAACCATGCATCGGAAATGAATCAGTTTCCGTTTTGAGTGAGGCAAATGATATATCTGTCGAAATGTGAACGAGCGAAACAAGACTCTTAGTTTGATGAAATAACGTCCAATACCCGATGCGTGTAGAAATTTAAACAGGATGCACTTATGTAAGACACATTGCACTAGTCTTTTTAAGTATCTGTAAGTCCATAGAAATCAGAAAAAGGCTTCGATGAAACCACGCTTCCGAATGCGGTTTGCGACGGAGCGATCGTTTGTTGAGCTGTGATTTTCCGTTAGAGCGGGTTGTTTTGAAACAAATGGAAATGTCATCGGTGTTTGAGATAAATAAATAAAATCACGTGGAAAATAGGCAATTTCACGGTGCATTGGGCGTTCTTTGCGTGGCGTGTGCAAGAGTGCAGCGCGCCCGCATCACAAAAGCTTCGTTGGCGCGAATAATTTTAATCGCGGGTACTCCAGCTTTTTCAGAACTGGGATGTCGCGCGTATCGGCCGTCGCCGTCAGCGCTGTGACTATATTTTCACGCTCCAATTATTTCATTATTTTAACCCGGAAAGTGTTGAACCTTATAACTCTGGTTAAGATCTGACAAACTTCGCATTTTTTACAGTTATATGAATGTGATAATCCGAAGTTTTGAACATAATGTTGTAGATACAGAAATATTTAAATTATTTTCATAATTTGATTCTTCCGTTTCAAATGTTTGACAGCTAGAAATCAAAGTATCATCAAATAATGCTAATTGGATATTTATAATAATTCTCTTTTAGAATAAATGACCTGAATTTGGTTGACCATCGATTTGATTGTGAAGTTTCAAGTTACATTACAGTCCATTCAGTAGTTTTGCTTGAAATAGTAACAAACATTAATCCATCCACACATACTTACGTATGTACTCACAAACTTGACATGATAATATCACTGAATAATATGACAACATCACTTTTGTATTTTTACCCGACTACGGCAAAGCAAAAGGAGGGTTATGATTTTGACAGGCTATGTATGTATGTATGTATGTATGTTTGTATGTATGTATGTATGTTCATCTGTTTCCACATAACTTCTAAATTGCTTGTCAGAATTCGACAAATGACATATCATTAGAAGCGTCTTAATTGTCCGCTGGTTATAGGCTATATAGGGTTTCACAAAATCTAATGTGGCGCCCACTAGCGGACAAAACATACAGAGTAAAAAAATAAAGTTAAGATAAATACGCCGTGTTTGGTATCATTGGAAAGCGCTTTACTTGTACATTTTAAATATATATATATTACTAGCATTTGCATGTGACTTTACGTATATTCATGGACTGATAAAATATAAAACATGTTGGTTCATCAATTTAACTTTTGATAATATTATGCGCCACAAATACACTTTAACACCAAAATAGTACAAATAATAAAAAGTTAAAAACTAAAACCCAACTACGACAAAAAACGACGCTGAAAAAGTATAAAACAAGACTTTTAGAACACTGAACTGAACAAAGTTGCTTATGTAGTTCCAAGTAAATGGACACAGTAGACTCTACCAAAATGCTTATGTTGAAAATTGACAATAATGTCATACAATACTATTTTGAAGTATGCAATATTTACTATGTAGAGATAAGTTTTCATGTTTGGAAAGGCGTAGTCACACGTTCCATACACAAGTACCTACCTACCGTAGCAATATGACAACGTGTGACTGCGGTTTTCCAAACATGAAAACCTATCTCTACATAGTGAATATTGCATACTTCAAAATAGTATTGTATGACATTATTGTCAATTTTCAACATAAGCATTTTGGTAGAGTCTACTGTGTCCATTTACTTGGAACTACATAAGCAACTTTGTTCAGTTCAGTGTTCTAAAAGTCTTGTTTTATACTTTTTCAGCGTCGTTTTTGTCGTAGTTGGGTTTTAGTTTTAACTTTTTTAAAGTCGGTTAAAAATATTGTAGTCATATTATTTATCTTGTAAATATACGGCTGATTTGAATGCAAACTAATGTTTGTCTTGTTGTTTGTATTATAATAAATAACTGATAACGGAATATTATTTTTGTACTTAGAGTATTTATTATTTCAAATAATAATATAAAACATGGTCAATGTCGAATGCAGGAAACGAATAAATATCACAGCTTAATCAACATGTTGGAATATTTTTGGACAGCGCAAGCCGAGTGACATAAATGATAAATATCATGTCCAATGATTCCGTAATATAAATTAAAGCGGAACATGATCGGGCAACTCGATAAGCTTATTACCAATTAAGTAAAACACAATCATGTTTTGATTTGCCCAGAGCAATGTGGCTGCACCATGCCGCAATGACACGCCAGTAGTAGGAACATACATTTAAAGGTCTAAACGAAAATGTGTTCATCCAATCCACAAAATATATCTAGGTTACTATCTAAAACTATTCGCCTTATAGCATTGTAAGCCAGAAGTGGGATATAAAATAATTAAGTTTTAAAAACTATGTATTATAAAAAGTTTATCAAATAATTTAAAGCACGCGTGCAGATTAAGACATGAAGGATTTGGTAAGTCTATACCGCATACCTAATATTAAAATTACATTTTAAGATAAGGATAACTCACAAAAAAAATGTGAATAAAATCGTTTTTGAATAAAAGATTTTTGATAACAGTTAACGGGAATTCAAACCAAGTGCATTCAAGGTGTACCTAAAAAGTAAATACTCAACATGGCCGTACCTTAGATATCGATATAATTTCGAGTGCGAAGCCATAAACCGTGGGATGAGTTCTCTTACTAGAGTCACTGTGACTTTCAGTGACCAACCTTGCTACAATGACATTATGATAAAACGTACTCTGCATTAAAATATGATATTATAGATACAATAAGAAGCAATCGGCCTAAGACGTACGTTCATCCAACGACACGAATAATAAAATTATTTATTTATTTTGAGTTACCATCCTTATTTCATTCGAGATAACAGTAGCACAAAGAAATATGGCTTGTAGCTTATGAAACAGCGTTTTCGTATGATACGGTCAGTGGTGAGGGGCCTGTTCGATTTTGGACTTTACGTTTTAGGAAATAAGGGTTGTGTAAATGCGAATGTTGCCGCATGTAAGTTGATGCAGTCGCGTTACGTATTCCGCCCGTACGCCATACGGGCGCAAGCGAACCCCTACCTATGCAAATTCCTAGCTATTGCATTTGAGCTCTCCGGGTATCTTTAACGGCGGATGGCGAATACATATTATTTTGTTTAATATTAGTATTTATGCCAATTCAATTTAAAACTTAAATCGAGGACAGAAGGATGCAACAACAGTCTGCACTCCATAGCATGCTTCACATCTAAGCAGCAATGGCACAAAAATCAGTAAACTATTATACTGAAATGGTATTTTAAAAGACCACAAAAATCTCAAAACGTTCACTTCCCTGAACTCTCGCTCACTTCCACAAAACATAACTCCGTGAAATAGAAGCGAGGAAATATTAATAATCTCTTAGTACATTTCCCGGTGCTTCGAGCTGGGTATATTGTTTTAATGAAGTGCATAGGTTAGTCCAAAATCATAATTCAAATTTTAGTGCAGCCAAGGACAATATTCAGTGAGCAAAGTTAAATTAAAGTCGGCCGCGGATTTGCCGTAGCCTGGCTTAGGCCGGCCGCCACCTGCGACCGAAAACACAATTTGCGGCGCGCCTTTTGTGCCCTTGTTTACATTTCTGCAATTTATGTTTATGTCTAATGTAAGTAATTTCATAAAAATACTCGGAGTACAGTGCTCGTTAGGTTTACTTAGTTAGCGAGAGTGCCTGAATTCAAGGGTAAAGTGCACTTTTTTAGTTTGTGTTCATTATAAAGTTGTACAGCGGTACATTATAAAATTTTACGTACGATATACGTACGTATATTTTAAATACGAAAGTAACTATACTTGTTTGACGTCATTTCATGCTACAAATACTAATTGAAAAAGGACATAGGTTACTTTTAAGCCGCCTGGACTTCACAAAACGCGAATGTTTAACGCAACAGACTCCAAGTGGACAGAAAGGTTAAGGCTTCAAAGGTAAAAAAAAAGACAGATGTTACATTGATAAATTAAAGAGTAAAAATAAGTAAGTATTATTTTTTACGTTTGAATTTTACGGATTGTTACCCCACTAACCCGTTATGGATCCAGCAGCTCTTTTATGTGAGGAATTTAGGAACTTCATAGCAGGAATTGTGCTTTGGATCTTCGTTATGCTACCTCTGTTATGGCACACCTAGTAGTAACTTAATAAGTTTGAATAATTCTGCAAGCTGTGATTTAATTTTCATAATTATCTATCCATCTTATCTCAATCTACCTAAATTAATAAAATTTATTTTATTGTGTTATTTTTAAGACAATTTTTTTTTTTCATAGCGGCATGTCACTCTATGTTTGCTGGGTGCTCTGATTAATTAATGCAAAACCAACTTTGCCATAAATAACTAAGATTTACCGTCATAAAGTAAACATCTTTGCAAGCACTTCCCAAATCAAGAGTAGCAATGGCGCTACAGATACACGCGTATAAAATCTGTCTTTTTTTTTCAGGAGCCAAAAATACCTCAACACAGCAAAGATGCTACTGTCTCGAGTTAAAGGTGTGTAAATAAGGGAGTGTGAAACAATAGGAGAGCAAACAGGGTCATAAAGCACGTCGCAGACGGGCCTATATATAATCAGCTTAGTGATAAATTGGCAAACAGCACGCGAACGACGCAGCTGCTTCCGGCGACGCCGGCTGACGTGTCTTCGGCCACCTAACGCCATTTTGTTAGAGTAAACATCATTGTAACTCAGTTTTCGTTAATTGATTGCATTTAAATTGTTTCACTGTCAAACTGGCTTGACCTGATAGTCAAGACAGTGAAGCCTAGGCTTGATATTTGCAAATATTACTGGCTTGCTATTTCAGAGAATAAAAAATACAATATATTGTTAAGAGCATTCGGCAGTACTGATACAAGCTACTTGAGAAAATTTATAACCCTATTGGTTAACAATGAGAAATTAATTTTCGAAAATGAAGTTAAGAAAATTATTAGTGTAAAGTACTCGTTTAAAATAAAAATTAGCTTAAAAATAAAAATAGGAACCATCACCATGATATAAATACGTTTTTATAATATATGTGTTATAGGCAAAGTGTATAATGCAGGCATTCTATACAATGCCTGGGAAATGTATAGAATGCCGAGGTTGCTTAGGCAATGTATGAAATGATACTCAATGTTTGAAGTATTTCACACTTTACCTAGGAAATGTATAGAATACCTAGGCATTGTATAGAATGTCGGTTGAAGCTTAGGTAATGTATTTAATCGATTTGTCTTCTGCGTAATTTGGTTAGTTAGAAAGGTACCTACTGATCTTTTGAGAGCTTATCCTAATTTTAACTGTCACAAGCAGATAGCGCTGATTAATCATATTGCATTTTATCTGTTGGTATGCCGTGTTTTTTTGCGTATTGATCGTTTGTCACATAGGAGTTCTGGGACAAACTAGTTTGGCCTAAGCTAAACTAGTTTTCCCGTCACAGGTATATATGGGTGGTTTAAATAAAATTAACACAAATAGGACTCTTTTTTTTAACTCAGTCTAGGGTGCCAGGAAGTCCTGAGCTCGCAAGTACTACAAAGTTTATCCAAGGCCAAACGAGATTGTCCTGAAATCGGGTTTGTCCGGAAACATCTAAATATATAAAAGGAGAAACTGACTGACTAAATTGACTGACTAAAATTAGTCTTTATGGGTCTACACACGATATTAGGAGTAGCAAATTACATATTTACTTACTGCCCGACGTTTCGACTGGGTTACACCAATCGTGGTCGCGAGCGACCAATAAGTCTAATTTTAGTGTAATGGAACGCGAAAGTCTAAAATCTGATTTACTAACTGACTGACACATCGACGCACAAATATTTAGAAAAACGGAAAAAATTCAACTGCCTCACCGCGGCTCGGGGATTTGAGCACCCGTCCTTCCGGGAATCGCGCCCAGACGTGCATTACCATCACACCAGACCGATATACCGAGGTTAAGGTTAATTAATTGTCTGAATAATAAACAAATAAAAATGTTTAAGGTGGTCGTTCATTATACACATTACCTGATGCACTTCGGGCATTTTATACAATACCTAGGCAATGTGTGAAATTGATCGTATTATACACATTGCCTGAACGTTTTAGGTATTGTATAGAATACCTAGGTTATCTATACAATACCGGATTATACACATTGCCTATAATATATACAAGTATTACCTCCTTCCTCTATTGAGGTCGAGCAGACATCAACTTACGTCGGCTCTGAGAGGACAAGAGTTAATATTGTTCTATGTATGAGCACGACTGCGCTACAAGTCTGAATGCACACAACACGGAAGCTTGAATGATTTGATCCGCTCAAACGACACAAGGCCCCGAAATCTTATAACGTTCACTAAAGAAGCAAATTCATAGGAAAGGTTCCTTTGATTCATACCTGTGAAGGAGAATAATATCTGCAATAATGCCGACGCTATAGCCGCTCCGAGGAGGCTGTGCATTGTCTATGACACGCTCTCTCGCCCCGACATTGGATATTTGTTTATGATACTTTAGTGCTCACAGTCATTTTCTTTAGCTTTTTCATTTTAAGATCTGAATGCCTATAAAAGGCTGAGACTTGTTTTGGGTGATTGTCTTGATTTCCACTTCATTGCAGCAATACCTGAAAAGAACAAAAACTTTTATAAATTGACGGATTTTATACTTTTAGTTCGTCTAATATCATAATATTAACTCCAATGTTATACAATGGTGCGGTGAATTGTATAAAGTTCAGTACAAACAGAAGAAATCTATACTGATCAACAAAAAATATTGATTCGTGTTTTGTTAATTTTGATGCTTATGGTAAGTTGGGTACATTGACTAACATGAAAATCACATTTAGATGATAAACAGAACTTAATTAACAAAAGTTTTCATAAGCCCATAAAAATAGAAAATCTAGCAGAAGATAAGGCGACAACGCGATAAGCTTGCGCATGAAACAATTGAAAGTTTTCCCTACCATTAGGGCCATTGTTTGCGCTACTAACTTACTGATAATGGAAATTTGATATGTCGCGGGCGATGTAACATTCGAATGTCGGTCTGGTTTGTTCGCCTCATCGTATAAATAAGCGTAAAGTGGTGTGGTATCACGCGAACCGGTCGTTAACCCTGCTCTATGGGGCCCTAATGGAGGAGGAGGGTGTCATTGCGACCGCCAGAAACACTTCAACGCAACCGAATGTCAGCTCAGAAACTATAATTAGCGGGGATAAACTTTTCTGTTGTACGGCGCCGCGCTCCTACCATTTGGTGGATGTCGCGTTTTTAATTGTATTTACCCCGATACAAGCTGACTGCGTATAATCCGTGCATCATGCGCCCATGAGCGCCCATGTATATCAATGACCTACGGCTTCGTTTTGTGTAAATACCTCATTGCACTACAGTGAGTGTTAATATTACATGACTGTATAATACGGTTTATAAACTTATAAAGCGTCGATGGCCGAGTGGTTATGTCCGTTGCTTGTCATGTCGCCAGTTCAAACCCCGCCACGTACCACTGTATTTTTCAAATTTGAAATTACTTTAACGATGAAGGAAAATATCGTTAAAAAGAGACACCGGTCACTCATAGTTTAAGATTACATATGTTTAAGTTAATAAACAATTTTGAATTTTGAAATTTTTGAATCGTGAGGGAATTTGCACACCTACGAAGAAATTCTTAGGTTGTGTAGTCAACCAACCCGCACTTGGCCAGCGTGGTTGACTTAGTCAAGGCCTTAGCCTTATCGACCTAGTTGGCATGGTAGGCACGGGCCTACCTTAGGCCCGTGCCGTGTGGAGGTGAGGGACGTAAGTGGGGACGTATATGGGCTGATGATGATGATGAAACTGATAAAATTAAAACCTTTCCATTTACTTCAATTGTTATGTAGTTAAGATAGATCATTGCCTCAACTGTTTAATATTATAAATTCGAAGGTAACTCTATCTGTCTCGCTTTCATGACAAAACTACTAAAATGGTCTAAATGGCTACACAGATCGTCTAGAGCCTATGAAAGGACGTAGGCTAGTATTAAGCCGATTCCGCTGTGATGAGGTAATATTTTGGCGATAAACGCACGGGAGCCGCAGACGGAAATCTAGATACTTTAAAATCATGAGAATGTTAAAAAATAGATAAAATCATTAAAAAGGGTGTAGTAACTTTTTTATTGTTATATTCACAAACCGATTTTTAGGGTGATATCTCCATACGAGCACAATTAATGCAGAAAATGTTATCACGCACTTTGTAATATATATTTGGAATTTAAAGTGGCATTATTACCGCTATATTTTGTTTATGTAGGCTATAGATACGGTTTCATGTTTTTGTTTGATTACAGAATATATTTTTAATAAGCAAGTTAAAACATGAAATCGAATGCAATTTGATGTTTCATTTGTTAAAATAAGCTGTTGTACCTTATAAAGCTGAGCAATAACTGAATAGTTACGTGATCAATTCAGATATTTAACCTACGGATAAAGGAAAGTGAAGTGTACCTAATGTGGATAAAACTCTTATAATACTGATTACGTAACAATTTAGAGACTCGACGTTTCCAGTTAATTACAGGACTCGTGGTCACGGGAATACTAAGACAGAGATAAGACAAAGATAGTTCAATCACTATTGCCAGTAAATTATATTTTGCGTTAATTTCCCGCGCACAGAGCTCACATAATTATGCTTTAGTTTTGCTATATGTTGGTATTTTTTATGATCCTTTAAAAAAATAGCAACACATAGTTAATAATATAATAAAGTAATAATAATTCTCGTAATAAATTAAATAATTGTATTGTAATTTAAACTGTATAATTTGTTATAAATCAAATATTCTTAATCTTCTTTTTGTTTCAATTGTTTTATTAAATGTCGCGCATTGATAACATCTATACGTCCGCGTCAGCTGATTTTAGATTGACTAAAAGTTATAATATGAATACCTTCTTTATTGTATTTAAATGGTAGAGGATATAAATGCATGCCTGGTGCTAAAAAAGTGAATATGTTTTTATATCGTACAATTAATTCCAAAACATATTAACATAGTACTGTAGCGAGGGAGTAATAAAAAGGTAGTTTAGCATGTAATATCAGCTTGTTAAGCGACGGCAATTATGCAACCGCATAAAATAAGTTCGTTTTACTCGTCGCTCGAGTGCGAATGTTTCAATGGAAAATAAAACTATTTGTGCTAAAATATTCTTACTCCTTGATAATGCAATGGTTAAATAGGAAATCTACTTGTGCAAAGTATTTTTAGATAATATGTATGCAATATTAAAATATTTTTTGAAGATTAAAGTAATCATTTCTTTATTTTTGTCATCACAGAATGGATAATGTGCAGACTTTAGAACATAAAATTATAACACAATTAATGTTTACTTTTTAAGCCTGTTCATATTCATAATTGAAATTTTCTTTTCAATATACAAAAATCAATGTCTCATAAACAGCATTGTTATTTATGGTACACTATGTGAACACAAAATTCCGCATGTTTATTTTATAGTGACATTAAAAGCGTCGATTTTTAAAACCCATACAAAAAGATGAATGGTGCGGCTCCGGCATTGCGGAGCGGAATGTCAGGGAAATATTTTTTGAAAAGGTCCGCTTTTTCAAAGCTACGTCGTCGTCGTATTGAATGCGTTTTAATGAAAAAACATGCGCCGATTCGCAACAGTCAAGGGAATTAAAACCTAGCCGGTGCCCGCGCGCTACCAAATGCATCGGTCGGAATTTCATTTGTCCGAATATTATTTTCAGCGAAATTTTACTAGCGTTTGTTTATTCTGTTGTAAGCATATCCTCGCATGGAATTGGATGGTTTTAGAATGGCTCGGATTGTTTGACAAAGTTATGCAATACTTTCAAATAACCAACGGACAAAGATTTTTTATGAAATAGCGAGGGTTATGACTTATCCCTTGAAATCGCTTGATTATGTTAAGGCTTACAATTTGTGAATAATAATAAAACAGTTTTAATGTTAGTCAGTTACAGTTTTAAATTATTATTTTTGCTCTTTTTCGGCAAAATGATATCGTTTCAAACGTTTGTAGTAAAATTATCTAATCTATACTAGTTACTACAGCAAGTTTTCGATCAACAAATCAAAATTGTAGAATTAAATGTATTATCTTTTTTACCAAATATTCTAAAAGCGGTGAAAACTTTGCATTGAAAATAAAGTGCATTCAAAAAACCAATAAACAAATCTGCCTTATTATACTGTAAATGGTTTTTAATAATAATTTAATGAATATTTCCATCGAATAAATAATTCCTCAATAAAAAGAACTACTTAGTCACTTTTTTATTAGAATTATTACTGATTTATAATGATTGCTTACAAGATTTTTTGTAGCTAAGATTCAAAAATAACTTTTAATTTTTACATTACAACACAACTAAACCGATGAATTCAGTCTATATATTATTAGATTTAATACGGGATATTTCCCAAGATGTACTAAGCTTTTTTGAAAATACTTTTAAATAAAAATTAAAAAGCATGTCTGTATTGCGAGATTTCGGTACATACTTGAAAGTTTTGCTTCATGATCGTTACTTCAGAACTTGCCACTGTCTAAAACATTGTTCGAGCCTCGAAGCAAGTGTAATTTCTTGTTCGAAATTGCAAATTGTAATTATTTATTAATCGTCTGGTTCTCCGTGAGAGCGCTACGTAGTGAGTTACGAAAGTTCGCGGAAAGTTCCCGCCAGTCCGCGTAAGCTCGAGCTTTGGAGAGGACCTCACGCCCGCATCCGCGCTGCGCGACTGAAGCGCTACACACCGAACTACACGCTCCCGCTTACCTACCTTTCAAGTTTTCCTCGCACCCCTACTCCGAAACGACCCAACGATATTCACTGCACAACCGAAATTCAACCGTATTCACTGTACTCGTAAAGCTGGAAATTGTTCACCAAGAAATTTACTTCGGCTCTACATCCTGTACGGACGCGTAAAACTATTTTCATGTAATTACGAAAGGGACCAAGTATAAGCCGCGGCGTTGCAACATTTTGAGCTCTATGCGGGGGAAAACAAGACATATTATTTGTTAAGCTACCGGGGTCTGAGCTGCCTGAAAACGCGTAAATTTTTCCATGTGAGACAGGGACAGCTACAGTTTTTCATGACAAAGGGTACGGCCTACGTGATCTCCGTGGTGGGGATGATCTTAAAATGTTCTTAGAATCTGCGAAGATGGAAAAGTGTTTTATCCAAAAGTATTCATAGTTACTACATCTGCACAAGCGAGTGTGCCTGTCGATACTTACTTCTAGGATAAGGCTCGCAGAATTTGAACAGTCACTGTATTAAAATACACCACATATTAGAAGTAACTGCATAGTCTCATTCATAATACATTAGTACAGGGAGCAGCCTCTCAAAGGACCTAACTCGAGGCAAATGTTGTTTATTTTGTTAGGGAAGAAAGCTTGTACACAACGGAGGGAACGCCACATGTCAGAACATGAATAAAAGAAGAGCTATGCTTCAGACTTTCAAAAGTTTCAGCTAGAATTTTTCAAAGCGATACTAACATTTCTCATGATGTAAGTCGGTCGTTAACGCAAAGTTGACTCAATAACATTTTATTCCACATCCGCTGTATCGGACACAGACAGCCTTTCGAATTTCTGCTTACATTGTATTTTCATAGAGTTTCCTTTTTTAGACCTAGTAAGAATGAATATTGAAGCATCGAATGATGGCTGAATGTAATGTTTTACATTAAGTACATGCTGACATCATAGTTTTTATTTTTATCACCATATATTTTGCTAAGTTATTTTTATAACGCTTGTTGTTTTAATTTTTGAATTGTTGAAAATCTTATTGGACGAGATATAAAATCAGCAGTATCTATCTGCCTATAAACTAAAACTTTAAAAATCTTCTGTTTTACACATATCATAATGTAGACTGTGACAGGACAAGTTTATCAATATTTAAGATATGATAATGGCTGTTAATTGACACTGGTGGCCCAAATATGTGGCTACCAACTTATTTAAACTATTTTAAAATTAAAAATTATGAATCCCGATATATGGTAAGACTTAATTGGTGATAGGTGTCTTAAAGAAATTACAAAAAAAATATAATTTAAGTCAAATGTGTAGAGCTAGAGCAAATAATAGACAAGGACCCCAGAAGTCTGATGTACATCCTAGCTTTAAATTATTTAGATTATAAGATATCAATAAACGAGAGAGAAAATAATCCCCTAATTCTAAATACAAATAGCCTATCTGTACCTACCTGAAACGAAATGTCCAAATAAATATCAACTTAGCCAGTAAACGTTAGTTCAAATAATTTACTAAAGCAATTTATGACTTGTGTTTGACCCTAAATTTGTGCAATAAATTATGGTTTACTTTGTCGTTTATGAGGGCGGGCGCAGACATAACCCTGCAGGAACATGTGTAACAGATTGCGGCAATAAGGGAAATTGTCTTTTTTATGAACGCGCCGCGACAACGTAAAGTATTCACGTTGAGAACAAGATGCCGCCACTTACGGGGAACTTTTAATTTCGGTGGAAAAGGCTTTCGGTGGATGTGGGCTTTCTAGGAAATTATGTTCGATGTGGCTTAGAATTTAGTACGTTATTTCGTTTCATACGTTTAGAGACATATTTTTTATTGTTTGGCCAGTAACTATCAATTTATTGATTTTAATATTTACTGGTTATTCCGGTACTTGACCATTTTAAACGTAGGTAAATTATTTGATGAAAAGTTAATAAGTTTTAACTTCGGTTTTACACAGATAAACTATAAATTGACACCACATTTAAAGGATTCCTTTCAATGTGACCAAACTTATAAGCTGTTTTTATTAACTTTTTAAAATATCTGAATACGCATTTACTTAAGTAGGAATCCGCTGTATACACTTTGAAATTTTAGTGGTTGTTTTCCCATGGCAGAACGATTTGCCTTTAGTAACCATGCAAATTATTTGTTGAAAAAAAATATTTTTTTTTCAAATTTTTAAAATAATAATTTTCCAACTCGAAATCGAGAGAAGCTATCGTTCTTTTTATAAGATGTGACGTAATCTGGTACTGCTTGCCGCATGAAATCGATGCTTAAAGCTGAAGAAGCTCTACGCCTATTACTAAAGCGGTTCGAATGTGCTTTCGAGTTTCCGTTATACCTTTCGTAAAACCAGCATTTATTGATTTAAATAAAAAAGAACTGCACAAATCTATTGTGCTACTAAGATAACTAAGAAAACCACCACTAAAATTTCACAATGTATATTCGTACTTTATCACATGGTTAATTGTTGGTTGCAATAAACTGGGTGTAATTTATAATATGAAATGGAATAAGCAAGTAACGTGTGGCAACTACAGACATGAAGAGAGTAACTAATAATGATTGATTGAATTTATAGTTCTTAATGTCTTTTCACCTTTATTTTATTAAATCGCCTAATCCACTTGAAATGAAAACACGTCTCATTTAATTACTTTAATCCATTGTTTGTTGCAAGAAAGATACAATAAAACAATAGTTACACTTTACAGTGAACTAATTACTTTTTACGATCCTCAACCCGCGCACCAACCACAGAAAAGCATAAACAAATATTACACTACACACTTTATCAAGGCAGGAACTCATTTTAGTAAAGAACGATCTATCGTTCTTTTTGCATTCAGCTCGTGTGTCCCGCACCGCCGCCATTTGTCTCCGCTCCTGAGGTGTGTCCGGTGCCGCCGGATCCAAGAGTTAATTTCACGGGGTATTTCTCCGACTGGAAGAAGGCTTTTACTGCACTCTTGTGTGAAATACTCGTAAAATTAATTCCTTTCGTTCTCTGGAAGGGCGGCGCCCGTACCTCTACAAAACAACTGAATGTTTAGGCAAAGTGCGCTTTGTTTAATTCGGTCGCAGTGTTTTCAGCGGATGTAGTCGTACGAATGAACCGAATGGTACGATTTTCTATCAGGGTGCATTTAGCTGATGTATCCGCAAATAAATGACGTAGACCAAGCTAAGGCTATTTATTTTTAAGTTACTAAAATAAGGTTTACGAAAAAGGTTAATGAGTGTCTCTTACGATAACCATTTATATAAATGTTTTAATGATCTGTCTCTCATAAATGTAATACGTCCGATCATTTAAAGTCCAAATGAATCAAACAAAAATTATGCAACCAACTGAAAATGATAATACGATATGTTTGTACAGCGAATGTCAGTCTGTCACAAGAGCAATTTCATCGTTGTTCTTAGGGAACGCGAGCAGAGCGAGCTCCCAGACTTAGCGCCATTATATTCTTGACATATTTCACAATAGCAAAGCAAGGCAGGGCGTGTAACCTTTCATGCGTTTGGAAATTCATTGCTCTTATTATATTTTATCTACCGGGTGAATATTGTAGCAATAAATCTGAACATTTTAAAATTTGAAAAAAATTGCATTTGTGACCCCGTCTGAACGGGGACTTGAACCACCGGACCTTCCGATATCGCGTCGGATGCTCTAACCAACTGAGCTATCCAGGTGTTGAGTCACCAATGCGAATTTTTCCATCACTTTTTACCCGGTTGCCACGGGTGGCGCCACCACAGGTAGAGTAGATCAAACACTATCGGTCGGCAAACATTTTTTTACAGAAATGTTATACAGAATGGTTGCACTCGGCAATCATATTTTTATTTTTTACTCCTAATATCGCATGTAGACCCATAAAGACTAATATTTAGTGTAATGGAACGCGAAAGTCTAAAATCATATTTTTATTTGTTGGTTTTAATGCTTTAAATTAAAAATAACAAATAAAAATCATGACATGTTTTTACACATACTTAAATGAAGTGTAGGTACCCATATGTACATATACTTATGCTAATAAGAGATCTAAACTCTCAAATCCTTGAAAAGCCAAAGATAATTAGACGTTGTAAGTAAAACAATACATTAAAAAAAACACTCTTTCTACAAGATTAGAACAAATACAATATTTAATGAATGCCTCGGTAAAACAGGAACAAAATGTTGTCCATCAAAAATGTTATTAGTTTGCCAATTTCCTTGAGTCAATCATTTACAAACCTCTTAAATTGTGTCAACATATCAGATAACCATTTAATTAAACTTCATGAAACGTGAACAAAGGTGTCATTTCTCGGCCCGGGGTCGATTTTGATATACATGACCAATATTAATGAGCTTTGAGAGTCCCACTTCCGTTAGCGGATGTGGAATATCGTCGGTCCGTGGAGAGGTCTGTGTAAACTGGTGACAGCGTGGGTACGTATGAATGTAGGTGGCATCCGAGCAACAAAGTGAAAACAAATCGACGATAGGATACAGACCGGGACGTTTTTATTTTGTCTGCCACGTAATTGAATTTTGTGGTCCGCCCGATCATACAGCTTCGGTTCGCCCACTGGATTTGTTTACGTTATACGTATGCAAATGTTTGAAAGTAGACTTTGTATCTGCCCCAGTATTGCGATGCACAGCACTTTGTACTAAGACCGCTGTATGAAAATGGGTAGCATAAAGATTTCTACGTAATCTAATCATAAATATCAATTCACTTTTAAACTTATTTGCTTTCTCTTGTATATTTGTCTGTTTCCTTATTTCTTATCTTATGTGACATTAGTGCCGATATCTTAAAAAAAAATATTTCAATAGCTTTTGTAAGAAATGTAATGAGAACTAATACTTCTGAAGATACTAACCAATATTTCAGTTTGAAATCCGTTTCCGTTCAACTTATTACAAAAATTATACTGCTAAACAACAATAAACTCCAAATCACCTCAATAGCGCCGCTCATAACAGAAATATTGCATCAAATCAATAAGTGATAAGCGAAGTATAAAGACGGAAAGGTATTACGGCTTGAGAAATGATAGCGTTCATTTATAAAGCACAACAAAGGCGCTCGCGGAGAGCCATCCGTCAGGAGGCAGTATGCGCCCGATGGCGGTGTCAAAACACTCCTCAGTTACCATTCAGCTGTTTATAAATAATTCAGTATCGGCAGCGAACCGACAAAACCACACAATTCACATTTTTCACGATTCCACATTCGATTTGGCTGAGTTGGTTTCTTGTTTTAAGATGTTTGTTCACGTGACGCCGCGCCGATGAGCGTAATTTGTAAAAATTTTAGTAAATCAGAATTTTATCCTAAAATAATATTTTAGAAATAACTTAAAGTTACTAATTATTACTCGTATATTTCAGAAATGATATTTACAATGCATTATAAATAAAAATAAAAATAGTAGAAACCTTATCGATACTCTTTGAACCGCTAAAATTTTTTTTATAAAAAACAAGACTTAAAAAAATCAAATAAAAAAACTGTAAATAAGTAAGAGCTAGTAAATTAGTAAAAAAGAAAAAGCATAAATACAATTCGCCGTGATCGACAAAAAGTAAGAGCAGCCCGTTTATCTTGCGTGCGAGTTGAAGGGTCGAGCCCGGGCTTTAGACCCTCTTGGGCCCTTTAAGAAGCGCCCTCCACTCAAGGAGCGTGCTCAGCAGGATCTTGGCCCTATCATTAAAATTAATAAGCAAATACTCCAAATTTTTATGATGATATGACAGGTGTCTCGCAATTTCGAATACATAAAGATTGAAAACGAAAATATGAATTAAATTTTGGTCGAATTCAAACAAACTCTGTTGCAACAGTTTTTGTTGTCAACACATGCCATGTCAACAATGTCAAAAAAATTTATCCGTGAAAAAAAATTACTTTAATTAATGAAGTATCAAGAGGTTCCTTCTAAAATTATTTTTGTAAACTTCAAAATATCATTGGTAAAACTGAGACAATAGTTTTATCAAAGAAGAAAAAAAAACCTTGGAACTTCTTCCAATATTCTCAAAGTGCTTTTGTTTACTACCTAATTTTAAGATCCAGAAAAAATAGGAATAAATAAGTACTAGTTGTTTCAATAATCCTCGATTTGTGTAAACTTTTCAACAGAAAACAGTTTGTTTTCCTCGGAGATTTACAGCGAAAGCGACGAAAAGCCTTTTAAGTAAAAACTGTTGTTGGAACACAGCCAATTCCAAAAATGTATGTTTTGGCGATGGAATATTTTAATCCATAACTATCGATAAAGTTGCTACACTTTGCTTATTTAATTATTGCTTTTGAACCTATAGATTTTTCGAAATAAAGATTGGATATATTTGTGAAGTCCTTCATGAAAACTTTCCAAATTTCTTTTTTTATGCACAAGATTAATGTTAAATGATATTGATTTCTTATTTTTAGATTGCTTATTATTATACTTTTTTCTACACGTTTTTCCATTAGTAAATCAAATACAGGTTTGATTTAGCACTAGCGAGTAATTAAGTAAGTAAGTGATCTGGGGGCTTAGACAAAGTAACAATATCGAAACGAAGAAATGGAGCAGTCAAACATAAACAACTTGCCAGCTGGAGTACTTACGTAACAAACGTTGCGAGATAGCGTGCGTCTTGATTCATAGCGAATACAAGAACCAAACAGTAATGTAAAATACGTCATACCTTCTCCTACCTCATCCTTCGGCCTGAATAAGAATGAATACTACAGGAAAGTGACGCTAACAAAAAATATCACGTGCTTAATGTCACAAAATATTCTCGCACATGTGGACACGACATCATAAAGGCATCAAGAAGCCATCAGCCAGTAACAGGTTGCTCCCGCATACAACCTCTTTTGTGTTTTGGGCCATTTGCTTAAGCCGTGTGGTGCTGAATTTTATGAAAAAAATAATAATACACGAATATTTATATATCACTACAATTTACCATTTTAAGCCGCATTAATTATAAAGAAAAGTCTCATGGCACACAAACTAAAAATCATGTTCTCGTTGCAACGGTATTAGAGCATACTTACTCGTTTATAACAAGGATAACTTTTAAACAAAAACTGTATAGCGACTTGATATTAAGCTCTACTTAATTAGCAAACGCTTAGCATCCGTTAACAATCCCGGGAAGTTTGTCTTAAGAAATTTCCTATTGCATTTAAATAGTTGCGAATGTAGGCAAACATCTGTTCAGTAAGAAGACTGAAATACTGTCTGTCCCGTCGGGGCAGGAAGCGTAGCTGCGAAGGCGCCGCCCTCGGGACCCGATGTTTATATCAGTTTAGAGACGACTTCACCGATCGCGGCGTTTCCTCGCAAAACGGCATAAAGGAATTTCCAGAAATAACGGCTGCATTTGAATAGTGTATGTTTATTTGAAAACGATTTTGTAGCGTTCGGAGCTTCGCGGCTCTTTGACAGCGTTTAAATGAATACCTGTAAGCGTCGAAGCGATTCAAGCACTACCGATCGTTTAAGTTAATGGGAGTGCGATTGAATTCCCCTTACACTGATAATAATTCAATCTCTGTGTTTAAATGTGAAATTAAGCGGAGTTACACAATTAGTATTTTTTTTAATATTATTTAAATCGGTAGCAGACAGCACATTATTGAACCTTATATTGTCACCATTAAACATTGAATGACTTTAATTATCTGTTTAGTTATTTAAGTATATTAGTAGAAGAAGTGTGAGAAGTACGTTTCTTTCATCCAAAATTTAATACTACCTATATTAATAACATAAAGTCGTAAAATTCAAAGCAATCGCAAACGTAAACTGTTTCCCCAAAGATATAATTTTTTTTTCATAATTTAGTACTGATTAAGACGTTCGCGACTATCTTGGCTGTTTTAGTACTTACAACGAAATCGCAAGTACAGTACAATAGCCCGCGCGGACAGTAAGAAGTATTAGCGAGATTTATAATTGTTATCTAGGGGCGAACTAGGCGAGGCAGACTTATTGCCGGGTCGCGTGCTCGCACCTAATATATTAGAATGCCTTTACCAAAACGTCTGTGTTGGCTTTGTTTACTAACAAATATTTTTTTCGACTTTTTCAATTGTTTGTATAGTTTAGATTAGAACAATGATGAGCGTCCTGAATATTCCTGATAAAGCTTTTAATCCTATCTTCGATTACGGATTTAGTATGATAGATAAAATATTTCCTTTAACCCCAAAATGTTGTACTCAGAAGTGCCTGGTATTTTTGTTTGTGCATGCCTTCATCTAAAATGGCCTACTGAAATAATACTTAATATTGGAATAAAAATAAGAAAAAGAAGATTTTTAAGATTTGGCGTCGATGTAGTTTAATACTACTCAGGCTTTAGACGTATATTACATTTAAGTGGTAACCTACTTTTACATTATATTTCGATTAAAGTAAAATGTTACTACAATTTCGGTTCATAAAGATACTTGCCTACAAACTTCTGTTTGACATTTTATACCGGTTACAAAAAAAATGATCCCGTCATAATAAAATACGGATACTTTACAAGCCTACTGGAGAATATAACAAATTCTTGTGACAAAAATGATACGATTATTTATTCAGATGTAGGAAATTTACTCGGCCCGTCACGGTGATACATGCAGGGCGACCCGTGTCAAATGTACCGGGCAGGTGCAATATTACCAACATTTTTATTAAGAGCCTTCATTTTTTCGTCCGCTTATTAAAATATGTACAGTATTGTACAGACGTAAGTCAAATGTTTTTTTTTCTGTTGAGGCGATTCGAGATTATATTTTTTATTTCCAATGTCTGTTTTCAAATCTTATATGATGCAGCTTATTTGTTTTCTTGTAAGACATATAAGATATGCACCTTATATGGTTACATATAAGATATGTAAACATATAAGATAGCTTGTTGGCTGTCCTAATAATAAATAAATAAATAAATCTCTTAATTTCAGCAGAAATTATTATTTATATAACCAATTTAAAATTACTGGCTCGGTGAAACAGTGGTTAGTAACCCAGGTTCACTACCTACGGTTCCAAGAGTCGTGGGTTTGATAAGTTGTTACATACTTTCTTAATCTACATTGGCACATTTTATCACTTCTCACAGGTTATGTATTTGACTCTAAGATATTATCTCAACAAAATTTAAACAGGTAGATCAGTCTTGTCATCATTCGACAAGAAGTATAAAGAACCATAATTGCACACAACATACCTACCTAATCTAAAATGGCACATGTATCACTTACCTACAAATTAAAGTATTTGTCCCTTAGATCCTATTTTAAGAACTTAAAACTTAAACTTAAATAGGTAGGCTAGTCTTCATTGATTCAAGACTTGTAATTAATTTTACCTAAAAATACAATCTATATAAATAATAATGAATTTCCGTTCGTTAGTCTGGCTAAAAGTCGAGAACGGCTGGGCCGATTGAGCTGATTTTGGTTTTAAAATGTTTGTCATAGACCAGGGAAGGTTTTAATGAGAAAATATAGAAAAATAATCGGTATTGGCGAAACGAAATTCGCCGGGACCACTAGTTTAAAATAAAAAGGAATGTTTAGTAAAAATTCAAGTATTTAGTACAAGCATTATAAAAGTTACGTCAACAATAAAACAATAGGGTATTTGAATATTTTTAATTATTTTTGCACTTTTCAAATGGACTTGCCCACCCAACTTTAAATGTCTTTTGCTGTCTCATTTCGGCAAAAATTTAAGTTTCGATTTCATTAATAATAATACTGATTTACTTAAATCTTACTGCTTATCATTAATTATTATTATTGGGTTATATATTAGGTGTATTATTAAATATATTGAAGTATATTTGTGTATCCACTGTTGATTCTGACATCCGTAACACAAGTGCTTAAGCTACTTACCACAGGATCACATCAATGTATGTGATGTCGTGAAATATTTATTTATTATAAAAATGGCATGCACAACAACCACAGTCAAATACCCTATTAAAAAAGATAACAGTCAGTCGTTAGCGCAAGTGAAATTTGCAAGTATTTTAGAACTTAGACTAGACTTTTATAATACCTTCAAAGTCACATAAACTACAAAAATTATAATATCATCGGCGCTTTTCGTCTTGAATATTAAATATTCCCCTTGGACAGTTTCCATAATATCATATTTCGGTAACCAGTAGTAGTACATTGACTTTTTCGTGGTCACCCTACACTCCTTTATTTGTTGTATAACCTGAAAAAGAAATTAAAAATATTAGCTATCAGTCTTTTGACAATCAATATAATAACTGACAAATACATATTTATTTTGATAAAACACGTTATTCGATTAAGTGCATAAAATTGTATAATGAAGTAAAATATTACTAACCTGTGAAATACGTTCCAAACTACACGGTTTTTTCACATTTTGCTCGGAACTTGCATGACTAGCATAGTACTCTAAGTCTCTAATACCTTTTGCATCAAATTTTCTTTTATTTTCACTTTCTTCAGTGTTTAATAAAGAATAATTCGCATTTTTGCTGAGAGAAAATTCGTCTTTGCTTGCAAGGGCCGCCATTTTGACACAAACAAAACAAAGCGCTTACCAGTATTGCCAAATAGGTGTATTTACCTAAAATACTAATGTTCCGAAAACTTTTGTTCACTTTAAAAATTACATGAATTTTATAGAAATCTCTTATATGCTATTCATATCTCCAAATCTTTAATATGCTAAATATATGCTATTCAAATGCTAAAAGGTAAAATAATATGCTATATTTATCATATTTTTTTTTTAGGTACCAATAGGTAGAAAGAAAAATACCAAATTTAGCACTTTGTGCACTAAATATGCTAATATGGTAACACTGGCGCTTACCGCACCTCTATCAATTAAATAATTCTACGATATGATCGATGAGATTGATCGTTTCATGAAACAGCAGTGCATCTAGCTGGCCCTATCATCAAACGATTTCTTTACATTGATCTGACCTGGGCACAATGGCCAATGGACAGTGAAAAAGTTCATGAAATGGTTGCGATGACCGATCATTTCATGAAATGGGCAATTCTACGATGTGGACACTGACACTACTATTGATTTTGATATCCGTAACACAAGTGCTTAAGCTCCTTACCACGGGATCAGATCAATGAGTGTGACGTGGTGTATTATTTATTGTAAAATGAACTCATAAATAATTGACGGAAAATTTTACGAATTTAAGTTCAGTTATTAGAATTTTCAAACGAATATAGGAAAATCGACTTATAGCTTCTAAAAGAGTTACTTGACCAATGCGTAATTAGGTAAAAATTGCGAATAAAGGGGAACAAAAATATCATTAATTCCAACAATATGTTTCTGACAGGGACAAGGTGGAAATGCAGGAAGGACGAGGTGTAGCCGACATGTTTTTGATTTGTTTGTATGTACCTTTTGGAGTTAAAGGCAAAGTGAATAAATAATATACACCGTGAAATTTGAGTGGTTGTTTTCCCGTGGCAGAACGATTTGCCTTTGATAATACTATCAAATCATGCATAATTTGCATTCGTTGAAAAAAAAATTGTTTCTTCTTTTTCAAATTTTCAAAATTATATTTTTCCAACTCGAAAACGAGAGAAGCTATCGTTTTTTATAAGATGTGACGTTATCATCGACGTGCTTAAAGCTAAAAAAAAAAGCTCTACGTCCTTAGTAATAGAGCGGTTCGAACGTGCTTCCGAGTTTGGGTTAAACCTTTCGTAAAACCGGCATTTATTGATTTCATTAAAAAAGAACAGCACAAATCTATTGTGCTACTGAGATAGAATCATTTTACTGCGGGAAAACAACCACTAAAATTTCACGGTGTATTATTCCCGATGCTAACGAAATTTCTCATTTAATTTTAAAAACATTGGGAGAAGGTTGTTGTTAACATGATTACCTACTGGTCAATGATTTAACGCGTAATCTCATTGAACTGTAATAAACCAACTTACTTACTTGCGCGGCGTGAAGTTGTCTAGAACTTAACTCAGATTCCAGGCAAACTGCAACTCTCTACGTGCTTCCTAAGCTTGCTTGACCTGTGCTTCTTATTTGAGATTTCCTGGTTGAAAAGTTAATTAAAGCAGTGGACGGGTCAGTCCTGGGAGGTTTAATTTATTGCATCGCCAGTCCCCGCACCATGAGTCCACCGCGTTAAAATATATCGGGAAAAAGGAGGGTACGAGTGCAATACCGGAAATATGAATTAAACGGGAGATTCAGCGGCCTCGAGGGACTATTCTTTCATAAACCATTCTATTTCAAACAGTGTGACGAGTGGCAAAAAGCTCTGATTTTATTTATACGTACATTGTTTTGACAGTGAAGGTAGTAATTTTAACTTGGTTAGATTTTGTAACATTCTTGTGCGGATTTATGTCTACATTTAAACAAAATTCTTGCTTTCAAGTCCATTGTTTTTATTTTCACTTCCTATGGATCTGATATCGTATAATTTTAGACAAACAAACATACATCCATATCATATTATACCGGTAACAGAAGCGGGTCACATGAAACACATATTAAATTCCAAATAGATACTGAATACTTACTGATAATTGTATTTAATTGAAAGATTCGATTATGAATACTAGTGTAGCCCTCAGATAGACTTTCAAACCCAAACACGGGCTCTCGAATCCCTGTAATAGAAGTAGATACCATTTTCATTTGCTATGAGGTTTGCGTAAGAAATGTGGTTGGTCGCGTGAACCGTCGTATCGTTAACACGAGTCGGTAAGTGTTAACAACTATCCTTAGTCCAGTCTACCACCTCCCCGTTTCCTTTGTTCCCAACTAGTTATTCTCATACCTATCTGCTCAAGTACCTACTGTCTTCGTATACATTATTTCCTGAAAACGTTACATGGAATCCATTGTTATGGAAGCGACAGTAAACTAATACATGTAAAACAGAAAAAAATCTCTTACATACCTAGTCTAGTTAAACAAGTCTAGTTGACCTGAGAGACGATACTGACATGGGAAGGGAACGCAGAGCGTTGTCTGTAAGAGGAAATATGCTGGCCCGAAGGTTTGCACGTAGTACGTGTGATGTAAAAGTTACACTATTTAAGTCTTACTGTCAATCATTTTACACAAGCGGCCTTTGGGTTAGTTACACGCAGAAGACATACAGCGCTCTGCGCGTCCTTTATAATAATATGTTCCGGGTGTTGGTGGGGCTGCCGAGACACTGCAGTGCGTCTGGCATGTTTGCCGACGCTCACGTACAAGGCTTTAATGCCATCATGAGAAAAAAAATCCACTCTACCCAATACAGAATGCTTGGCAGTCCCAACAGTATCCTAAAAGTTTTGGCGGGAAGGTGGGATAGTGCTCTGAGACAGTACTGGATCACGGCCCTAAAAAAACCCGAATGCGGAGCAAATTTATCATATCAATTAACAAATAATACCAAAATAATTTAAGTACTAACCATAGATATAAGAACATTGTTACTAACGAATTATGGATTTAAATTATCTGAATAAATGAATTATATTATTAAACAGAAAATTACCAATGTTAAAAATCTTTAATGTAATAAATAATTAATCTGACAGTGTTCTATTTCTTTTGTGTATTTTATTTTAGATTTTTGTGTTACATACCAATAACTATGTAACTATACCAATGGTTGGTATATATAGAAAAAAAATCACGGTAGAGCCAGGAACAAATCTGGTTCAGTCATACAATATGTTGTCATCTAGAAAAACAAAAACACTACAGCTGTTTTGCGCTCAAAATATAAATAAAAGATTGCGTGCACTCATACTTTGAACTTTTACTAAAACTGAGTGAAACCTTAAATTTCACGATTAATACAAATGCTCGTATCCAGTAAGAATAAATCCTTGTTAAATGAAAGAGAAGCGTCCGAAATGGTCCGGGCGCGGCGCAGTTAATTTCACGGAGTATTTGTTTGGTGTGCAAAACACCACTTACCCGCGCCCCTCAGCACTATGTATTAAGGAGCAAGCCGTTAAGTAATACTTAGCCATGCTGAGTGCCTACAAGAGATACAGCGTTAGGTCGGCCCCGCGAAAAAGCCTTAAAAGACATTAAACATTCACACGCCGAGAAAAACTAAAAGCTTTTAATATTCGAATTATTACCAAACAATCAAGAATAAAAAGCATATTTTGAATTTATTTTTAAAAACCTATTCGTTTATCAGATTTTAAAAGCACTTTATCAAAAACTTGGTTTTATCATTTACATTATGTAATAATTAAAACAGCGTGAAACCAATAAAGCAAGGGGGAGGTCAAAATAACTCTCTGAATATTGCGTCACTTAGTCAATATATGCTTTAATTTCCTCAAACTCCTATAATGAAACTTTACGTAAAAGCACACAAAAACATTTCGTGTTGTGCTAAGAAAACCCGAGACCGGATATCGTCTTTAGCTTACGGCATTAAATCAAACCCGGGCAACAGTGGCCTATTACTATCGCAGTTTAAATTTATGTGTTACCTATCGGCGAACACCTTTGAAAATTATATTTGCTGTAGCTGCACTGCGGTTCGGAATAAAGGAAATAGCGTCATTAGCTTTTCTCGTATTTCTTGTTTCAACGGACATTTACGTTCACCTAGTAAGAGTTTGTGCATTCCAGCATTTAACTATTCCGGGAACCTGTGGGTGTGGGTAAGATTGGAACCGAACTACAATAAACGCCTATTCCAAAGAAACGTGGGCGAAGTTATCAATAAATTTAGATTTATTGATAACTTCGCTTCATTGAAGCTTTATTGAAGTTCGTCAAACAACTTCGCTATAGCTTGTTATTGTGGCGATTGCTACACGTTTTGGGGTCGTGATTTTGTGCTTGAACGGTGTAAATATACGCAACTTTAATGCGAATACGAATTTAACCCAATGACATGAGGTATCTACATGAGGGCGCTCTGTTGTTATTGTCAAATTTGATGTCCGCTTGTGGGTTGTGGCCGTGGTCATGAATATGGATTGATGGCAATAATCGCTATCCCTGCTACTAAACTCAAAAAGAACACATATCATAAAGACACAATGATTTTACAGGCCCGCTCGCGAATCCATAACTCAAGTAACTCAGCAGGTAGTTAGCGCACAATCGTAATTCGGTACGAATGTGGAGCCTAAAGGAATCCAGCGCTGCGGAGCCGGGGCGGCGTACGTCTTCCTGAGTTCCGGAGCACAGATAAACCGCTTCCCCTTCCTGCCCCTTTGCCTAACATCGTGTAACGGACACACTACAAAAGACATATAAATAGGCACACGTCTATCTAATGCCACACTTTTCACCTCGTGCCCGCGCGCTTGCCACGTACTTATTTGTGCAAAAAGGTGGGAAGCTATTTGAGAACTTCTGCAGAAACAAAAAGGACCTAGAGTTTTATATTCACGTGAGGATAACACATACAAAATTAGAATTATGACACCTCTGATATAATCGGAGATTTTATTTCATCTTCGATAATTATATTATCTTCAGCTAAATAGCTGTTCAAAACAGATCTTTGATAGTTAATATAAAACAAATATTAGTGTTTGTTCTATTTCTGGGTGATAAGTATCTAACTCACAACAGCAACTCACTAAACGATTAAGTCGCTTCTAAGTTCATACATACATACATACAATCACGCCTTTTTCCCAGAGGGGTAGGCAGAGATCACTTCCTGCCATGTGCTACGGTCCTGGCACACCACTTTCGCTTCATCCACATTCATCAACCTCTTCATGCACGCTCGTCGATTACGGGTACTTTTGATTTGACCTTTCTTTAAGATTTTCTAAGTTCAAATCTCGTAATTTAGGTTGTGAGATATTCAAACTCATTTGTATAAAAATGTTTTTCCTTATCGAAAAAAACGCATGCATGATTTAGAATCAAATACGTAATCTGTATATCTCGAGAAGCAAAAGGCTTTATTTGCGCCCGCTCTGCCCAAAACCATTTGTCGATACCTTTATTTGTAACCGGCGTTCGTGTAAATCACAACGCGCATACCATTCCACGAATATAAATTCCAATCCACACAAATTTCCCAATTTGGATTCGGTTTACAGATCTGTTTGACGTGGGCTAAACGAATGTTCTACAAAAACGGAAAAAAAATTTGAACCGTGTACCGTCCACGGGGCCGTGGGTAATTTAATCTTGTATCACTTTGACAGACTTGTGCAAAAATAATACTCGCCGATGGCTCGTAATCCCGCTCCGGAAGAGGCAGGAGTAATCTTGATTTGAAATGCCAAAGACACACCACATACATAGAATTTGTACCTTTATAATTAATTATACAACTTTTTAATATGGGCTTCATGCAAACACTTTTAAGTAGTTTAATACAGAAAGCAGTATGGTACTTGTATAATAAATGTATATATTGTATATACTTGTGTAATTAAGGTTAGGTTTTATTTTATTTATTTATTTATTATTAAACAGAGTTAAACAACTATTTTTACATTCTGTCCCACAAGACCATTTACACTGTCTGTCTGTTTAGCCTATATACATGCAAAAATAGCGCTATTAAATACTTGAAAATATTATCTATTATGGTGCTCTACAGTCCAGCGCACAATATCTGGTTTCCTAAACATAACTTCTCACGTTTATTAGCTGGTGCTAGTACAAAACCGAGCTTAATTACTGGCCCGGCTCTACCCACTTCATTATTAGAGCAATGAGTTAAAGCGTCGAACTCGCAGCAATAACTAAAACTAAACACGTTTGTAACAAGTTGTTTGTTGTGTTATCAGTGCGCCGCCAAACACTCCGCTCTCACTTGCAAACTTACGCCGCCCCTAATGAAAACTTTGTCTGAGGTGAACTCACCCGCCGCCCAATTTTATACCAATACACGCAATTACATGTGTGCATGTGTTTCGTAGCTTTAATAAGACGAACATTTTTGTTTCATGTTACTTTGGTAGTCGTAAATTAATCGCGTTGCAAGAGACTATCTTTTTGTTTTAGACATGGCCTTGAAAAGTATCTCATTGTAGTAATTAGTAATTAATCACTACCTTGCTTCATTAAAATGTATTGTTCAATTGTATTGACATTTTTTCTTTTTGATGAGGTCTTTATATTGATATAAGATAAAATTACTTGCCTAAAATAATAAGACATAAAAAACAGACGAATATATAAAGGTAGTTTTTTAAGTGAAATTAAAAAAAATATAGGTATCCTGCTGAAAACTAAATTTTCTTTAACTTTTAATTTCTATTCATACGCCTAATTAACATATTAATTGCCAGCAATTGATCTAATCCGTTCAACTTGACCGCCAAAAAATCGTGCAAGGTTCTCATCAATTCCGGCAACGTAATGCGATAGAAAGTGCGATTAGAGCAACTTAATAAATACAAGGGATCGATAAATTGTTCGGGGTCGGGCCGTGGATGTGTGCGAATGCGGAAAGTAAATCAGTTGAAACAAATGTGAGGCATCAGTCAGCGGCGGCGTCGTTAGCGGTCGCGCCCCACGCCGATAAATCTCGGCACCACCTTGAGAACAGACTACTAAAACAGTTCACGATCTCCGGCCGGACTCATGTTTTATGTTCGCGGCTGTAGCGTGCTGGAATGTTGTGTTGTTCTGAGCAAACACTTGCTGAAGCAATATTGTGAGTTGAATCGATATTTTTTCTACCTATCATACTCTTTGAACCGAACCATCTCCTGAAACCTGAACGAAATAAGCGAGAATAAATTGACCTGAAATGATAAATTATAATAGTTAATCTAATAACAAAAAATAAAGCGGGAAAACTTGTAGTGCCTAGTCTTAGCACTTTATTTCATTAGCGGGCTTACTTGCCTAGCAAGTTCCCAAATGAGCCTCAGTGCTCATTCAGTGCTCAGTGTACAATGTACAATCAATCCTACTCAGTTAGTTAAAAATAAAAATTAGATTTAAATACAAGTAGGTACAAGTTTAACCCATCCTGTCTACAGTTCAGAGATAGGTAAATAACTTGAAATTGAAAACATCAGTCAGCGGCGCGGTCGTTAGCGGTTCGAGAACAAACTGCTAAAACAATCGAACTTAGTGTTTATAGGAATTAAATGCACTAGATTTAGATGTGCTTACAGCAAACTGTACTTTACTTGTTAGACGAATGCTAACAGATAGAAATAAAATAATAATGTACATTACTATGTTTATGTCTTTGTATGATTTGCCGAAATCTGTAGGGCTAATTATATTCTTCCATGGCTGGAAGGGCCAGAAAAACGAAGAGCTTCTATATCTGCCTCTATATTTTATAAATACAATTAAAATAATTACTTAAATCTTATTAACATAGATAAGAATGGGTTCGATGCCAGAACCACACTGATCTAAGAAATAGTAAGTGAACAAAGGAAGAGGTGAAGTGGGGTTACACGTGTCTGATGGTGAAGTGTGCAATGTGCATCGCCGAGGTGCTGGCGCAGCATTTCGGTGCCTCGTGTCACGTTAGGTCACGTTGTTCGCTGTGCGAAATCCGTCTGCTGATTGTGTCACCTTACTTACTCGATGGTAGTGTAGATATGTTACAGGCTATTCACAATGGCCACTGAAAGATTACCCGCGGTTTTGACAAGAGTAACACATATTTTAAGATATAAATTTTAATGATCCTCCGGTACATATCGGACGTATAGGTACAAATAAAAACAAAAAAAATATAGTCAATATTAAAGTCATAGCAAATTGAATATTAATGTAAGTACATATTTGATACCTAAACATTAAACCCATAATAAGCATAATAATATCATACATGGTAATATGATGTAAAAACCATTGAAACACTTCAGTCATAAAAGTATTTTATGGAAAGTCGAAATTCTATTTTCAGTCCATTATAATATTTGCGAGAATCATCATACATTTTAGCTCGTCAAAGGTCCATTCATACGAGCCATCTATTAAAATAAAATAATTTCAGTTCGATTGAACCACTGACGCGAGCGCACGTCAAAGCCTTTGTGGGCTTTGATCTCGCGTAAAACAGACAAATGAATGTAAAACTTGAAATTACGGTGCAATATATCCGGGGAGCAAAACATTTATTTGCAGGGGAGCGGTTGATATTAATCATCGCGAGCAGTGGGCGCCGTCATTGCGAGTGCATGGATGCAGGCGGCCGCAACAACTGCACCGGACTTTTAATCTCACCTGGCGGCTTGCGGTCTCGTGATCACGACTGCAGACATATTGTTGGCCGTCGAACGTTCGTCTCGTGCATGGAGAAAGCTTTGTTCTGTTTGTTCGCTATCTAATAGCCTTTTGATGCGAGCGCGAGCGTTATGGGATAAGCGAATGAACTTCCTTGTCTGCTATGGAATTAAAGTGTTTGGGTTTTAATATTCATTTGTGCCTTTTTTGTAGTCATTTATTACTTTTCAAAGCTTATTATAGAAAAAAATTATGCGTCCGGTATGATCAGAATAAGAACACACATCATCTCCCACATTTTATTATTTTTGGACAACCAATAATTGATTACAAAATATTTGGAGATATTAACAGCAAAATAGGAATTTGTTACTTTCTATTGATCAGCGTAAATTCACTGCCAATTAAGAATACGCCGTTGAATTGTATCTGAATTGTTATTTTCAACTCGAAACCCCAGCAAAAGAATCAAAATTCTAATTATAAAATGTTCACAGAATGAATATTCAGTTACGAATTTTAAAATAACAAACGAGATTATTAAAATAATTGCGTAAACTTTTTAAGGCTTTGAATCAATTAGCCATTCATATAACTGAAGTTTTGCCTTAAGGATTATGACTTCTGATTTTATTCTTAACCGTACTGACTGTTTAGTTTGCACCCTAAAATTTAGTGTTCTACCAATTTTTTTTTAAATACTGAAATTATACGTATCTACAGAATTAATTCGTTTTGTAACTTCGAGTTAGCAATTATGAATTAACGCATAAACAATATTAATCAAAATTATTCGTTTTAAACCTATATTTTTATTGTGTGCAGTACAGGACCTATGTTCGCTTTTTCGGTTAAAAAATTCTGTCTGTTACTTAAATTAAAAGCCTAGATTCATTTATCATTCCAAAATATGTTAACAAAATACAACGAAACAAAAATAGTTCGTGTAAATGAACGTATACACAGCTTTTACTGTTAACAAGTCCAAATGTGAAATATACAAGAAAATATCACTCGGACGAATGTTTAAATATCTATATTCTGTATTGAAATGGATATTGCAGATGCGAGCGGCAGTAAAGTGTGGCAATGGGACATATGGCACTCACTAATCATACTTTGCTTTCTGTTTTATTTCGCATTTCCATTACCGTATTTCAAAAGGTATTGACATATGAGGCACTTTTACGAGTTTTGCGCTACGCTCACTCTACCGTAAATTTAACGCTACTTTGTTCTGTGCCTTAGTATGAGCTTTGTTTCAAGATAAAAAGATTACCAGGTGTCACTCTCCGATGTAATATTAGCGGATATGCACTTATACTTAGAGTATAATTTGATGCTCTTGTGAAAAGAGTAAAGCTAGTCTGTTAATTATTTATTTCTTGTTAATCATTGGTTTTCTGTAGCCTACACGAAACTTGAAGTTGTAATTCACGAGGCCGGCAGCGACTGACCGATAACAGCATTATAATTTTCCCAAACACGGTCGACGTTCTAGGAAATGTTACTTTAATCACTTTATACGACCCCGCACTTTGTTTGCGCCGCTCTATTACAGTATCAAAATGCACAATACTATTTGATTTACAACCTAAACTTCCTGCTGCCAGATTTACGGTTAAACTCACGGCTGCTAACAAATTTCAAATAAATAATTCAGATGTAATCCCGCTGCATGCAAATGCAACTTACTATTGATACAGCTGAAACGAATAAAATGGTGTGCGTTATTCCCGTGATTGGGGTTAAATAATAAAAATATGGTGGCTGAACTTTTAACAGTAATAAACATTTTTTCTCGCTTGTGCATTGGGGTTTATGCTTAATCCAATCAAAAACATAAATGTGAAATGAGAGCCAAGTTCAATATTATGATAATTGCCTTGGTTGTTGACTTCAACGACAAAAGAAGTGAGATCTAAATGGGTGCCAAGTTCAATGGTCAACCCTGAAACTTATTTATAACTAACACTATAACATACCTATCATATCTTCTTATAACATAAGATAATGTATGGTGGTAGCCTATGAAGGTCTGTCTTGGCTAGTTTCTATAAACCTACCAACGTATTATTATGTTCGCTCGCCAGTTTCTACCAACAATCCAAATTTTCGGAATTATAAAATAAATACCGACAAATACCAAACTAACCAAGACAACTAACTAGACTACTAACTAACTAACTAACTAAAGAAAACTAGCCAAGACAGACCTTCATAGGCTACCACCATACATTATCTTATGTTATAAGAAGATATGATAGGTATGTTATAGTGTTACTTATAAATAAGTTTCAGGGTTGACCATTGAACTTGGCACCCATTTAGATCTCACTTCTTTTGTCGTTGAAGTCAACAACCAAGGCAATTATCATAATATTGAACTTGGCTCTCATTTCACATTTATGTTTTTGATTGGATATCATTACTTTTTGTAGAAAAGTATATATCATCGTAACGCCGTAGGTCCTTTGAAAAGGACAAATTCAAAACTAAAACTAGACTTCTATACATAGTATAAAATGAAGTTGCGAAGGGCGCCCAAAATGTGTTTGTTACCTAGGATCTCAAAAAGCACTATATCAATAGCTATGCGGTTTTTAATAATAGAAAGAAGACATTCCAGGGATTCTATAGGTGTATAATTTAGGTTTACCTACTTTAGAAATTATTAGAGTAATCGTAACAGTTATCAGACGGACGGAAGAAAAACGAGCTTTTTGGAGGCTTGCATTGCGTGCGCTGCTGAAATAACTCAAAATACAGAATAACAATGTATGGGGGAATTATTCTTCTCAAATAGTTCTATAAAAAAGTCTGCGATAGTATATGTTTATCCTTTAAGGTTTAGCCACAATAACGATTTTAGTGGTGTTCAAGTTTAATTTACGAAATATCTTATTTTTCAATTACTCGATGTAAAATCGAATAATTGCCCTTAAAAACAGCCCTTTTCTTTTTCCTATTTTTTTGACAGGACGAAGTCTGTCGGGTCAACTAGTTATAAATATAAAACAATTGAATCAGTTACTGTATTTTCCTACGTTTACGGGGTATAACCCTAAGTAATAAATATGAAAACCGACTATAAGTACCTACTCTTAATTGTAAATAAGTAAGTATGTATACCTAAATATATACTTAGTGTTCTGCCTTCCCCGGTATATAGGCGTGATTAGGCACTAATTAGGTATTTATGTTAAGCGTTCATAATAGAACCTAACCGCAGCAGTGGTCTCCTTTTTCACGGCTTTCAGGGTGAGTGCGACAGGCTCAACATGGTCTATTGTGCCTGTCGACCTCATATGTGGATCTCACTACCGCTTACCATCAGGTGGAGTGAGGTCATCTTGTTAGCCTCTTATAAAAATAAAAATTAAAAAAAAACCTAATTATTAAAAACTTGCCAGTTTTTTATTTTTTCCTTTGTATTCATGTAATTACCTATCTGCATACCAAATTTTAACTCTCTAGGTCATTTGGAACTGGGTTAGAATTTTGATCTGTCAGTCAGTCAATGATAAAAATGAGGATTTTTGGACATTAATATCTAAATAACTGTTTGAGATAAGCTTATGAAATTTAGAACACATATTTATCTCTCAAGTCACAATATATGAGCCAAATTTGATACGTTTATGTGAAATAGTTTTTGATTTATGAGGGGTTCAAAAGTGGTTCCAAATGGTTCGTGTAATATTACACACGGTGCGGCTCGCCAGTTCTGTTTCTTGAACTTGGCTTGACACGCGACCGCGTGTCTAGATAACTTTTTGATACTCTTTTTCATGTCCCAAACAATATAGGCGTTGAAATTGATTATGGCCATAGAAATAAACCTATAGTACTACTAATGCTCTGCTCGAGGATTCGAACCGGCGCCATAGACGTGAGATGTGAATTTCAAGTCAAAGAAAGCCAGCAGAAGATTATGTATTTTTTTATGAACTTCTAAATAAAAACCTCGTGTTCCTTATCTAAGTGCTATTATTAATAAAAAAATAAGTTTTGAATATGATAAAAAAATATCTACCAATTTTGAATTATGTATTACTAAAACATTGTTTACTATAAGCAAGGGTAAATCAGAAACGGTATAAAAGTAAACGTATTTACTTCTGAAAACTGAGTTCGGTTAGCGAGTCAGTCAGAATGCTATAAAGCAAGTCTTTCAATGGCGAGAATTCCTCTCTGTATCCGCAAAGGAATGCCTACACGTTTTCCGTTTCCTGCTCTTTGCTCGACACCTCCGCGAAGCGAAGTAAATCTTCTTAAAATGCACCTTCCATAAAAGATCAACTAGAAGAGGCTACTTGGGTAGTGCAGGTATTTAAGGGCTTTAAATGTAAGAAGAAAGTACACACTAACGTACGAATTGCTTAGCTTGATAGTATCTTGGTAAGTAAAAAAGTTGTGGGATTCATCCTCAGTGCCCGAACCAAAATAATTAGCATGCAATCCTGCAGTATCTGCAGAATACTTGTTTAATTTATAATAGCAATGCAAAATATGGCCCGTGTTCTTAGAACTCCTCTAAAATTGTCTTCAAAACCAATTTCATACTTTGAAGCGGTATGCCGAACGCCATGAGAAATTATCCTAAACCGTTCCCTTGAACCGCATAAATACATAAACACCGACTGAAAATTAATTTTCCCATAATAGTTACAATAGGAGCTTTGAGTTCGTCGAAAGCATCCAACGTAAACAGGTAACTAGCTAACCCAATAAATAATATATGGAGGCCAAACATGGAAGTTATCCATGCCTGGCGGAGAGGGATCGGGTACATTTTCACGATCTTGCGGTTTGCGATACGTGCCTGTTAATATTAGTTTATCCACCCGCCCCTGACCGCATTGTGTGCAAGATTTACAAATAGCTGTTCACTTGTGATAGGACGACGCCGCGGGAGATTAGCTTTACCTCCACTTTGTGGTAATGGGCCAATAAACGGGACTCGCTTAACCAGTCTTAAGGATCGAAATTAATTTATTGTAAGGACGCGATTTAAATCACCTTCTAATTTCTATTAAATTCCGCGAAATTGTCAACAATTCCTAGCGTACCTACGGGTAACCTATAATATTGGATTTTGTTCTAATATTGCCTATGTCCAGTAGTGGACAGGAATGGGCTGATGATGATGGATGATGATAATGAAAAACCTAATTATGATAATAATTAATAAGGTAATAAAACTTTACAAGTATAAAATTGGGGTAGTGTCAAAATATTACCAGAATTACATTTCGTAACGGTAACGATCAGACACCTCATATTATTTCAAGGTGATATTTTTATATCGAACGAATGGACTTCTAAAAGAGGCTCTACAGAAGTACACGCAGCGTTAACAATTTAGTTTGATGCAAACTTAAATTCCAAAGCTATCACACAATGCCAAGTCACTGAACAGAATACGAAAACGGTGAAAAGAGAGAACGACGCCATTTCCAAGACAAAAACTGCGGTTGCATCCCGCCGAGACGCGGCCGCACAACAACTCGCCTCCATCCAGTGTTGCCAACTGGATACCCACTAAAATCCACGGAACTGTCTACCTGGGGAGTACCTGGAACTAATATAAATCGTGTGTCCTGAACTCGAGTTTGTATTTATTGCTTTAGGGTTCCCCGACTTAATAGAAATAGACTGTTTGAAATAGTGCTAATGCATATTCATTGACGGTAGATGGATGCTAAATTTGAACATATTATATGGAATAGCATAATTCAGAAAGCCATTTCGGTATTTGGAAAATATTTTCCCGAACAAAATCTTGTTATAAAGATTACGAGGTTAAATAATTAATTTATCAATTGCCCACTATCAAAAGCCACAAAGATACCAGCACATCGAAATTAAAACATAAAAACCGGCCAAGTGCGAGTCGGGCTCGCGCACAAAGGGTTCCGTAGCAGCAAATATAATAAAAATCAACCTATCTCAAAAACTATAAGAGATACTTTGATCAAACCAAAAATCGTTGAAAGAGTTAATTAGCATGCATCACCTCTATTTTTTTTAGAATTTTATACCCCGTAGTTATAAAAATAGAGGGGGGGACATACTTTTTACGACTTTGAGAGCTGATATCTCAAAAACCGTTCACTTTAAGAAAAATGTTTTTTAGAAAACTTTATATCATTTTAAAAGACCTTTCCATTGATACCCCACACGGGTATGTACATCGAAAAAAAAAATTTCATCCCTCAGTTACATGTATGGGGGGCCCCACCCCCAATTCTTTTTTTTACTATTTAGTGTCATATTTTTGTAGCGGTTCATACAACACATATTCCCATCAAATTTCATTACTGTAGTACTTATAGTTTCCGAGTAAATCGGCTGTGACAGACGGACAGACGGACAGACGGACATGACGAAACTATAAGGGTTCCGTTTTGCCATTTTGGCTACGGAACCCTAAAAAGAACTTTGAAAAAGGAGGCAACACTTTTCCCATCTGTTGTTTAGCTCCTTGTGCAAACCAGCCCTAAGAAATAATAATCATTGGGGCACACACGTGTACTCGCGAATATTTTGAAGAGCGCGGCCGCCCTCGCCTCGCGACTATATTGTAGATCCCTGCGAAACAATATTGAAAGTAGAAACAGGAATATTTATTCAAAAGAGATAATATGGGACCAGATTGGATCGTACAAGTCGACACAAATAAAAAATGCACTACGCTTCTGCTCTTATTTGTGTTTTTCAATTTAAAACTGTAACGGGAATGCAGTCTTGCTTGTGTTTAAAACAAAAATGAGTATAATTTCTTGAACTTCTAACTTTTTCTTGACTTGCTTGACCATATGCGTACATGCGATGAACTTTTTTTGATTAGTATTCCCATGTATAATATCCTGAAATCTTAGGAAGGCAATAATAATATAACGAAAAAAATTATAGTGTCATTCATTCAAAAAATATACAGCGTGAGTTCAAGCAGTGAATCTTTAACAGACCGCTTGATGATTCAGAAAGTTTGAAAGGTGAAGTGTCGATTACAATGGAGCCATTATAACCGATACACGTATTATTAGGGAGTCTTTGTAATTAAAAAGTTGGCAGAGTGCCTATAATATTTCATCGCGGCCGCGGTGCAGCGCGGCGCCTCGGTGCCTGCCGCGTGCTATAGAATTTAGAGAGAGACCTGATATGATATAACCAGTGAAGCATTGTCATGAAATCAAGGTTTTACTCCCATGGTGTTACTATGCTATGTCAACACTTCAATAAAAAATAAACATCTTCACCGACTAAAAAAAGTGAAAGAATTTAAGAGCTTTTTATACAGTTAGTTACGTACCTCTGTATTTCAGTCTTCCTCTCACTCGTATTTTCTTCTGTACCTTGAATTATTTATTTAAATTATAAAATTTACAGTCCCGATATTTTTATTTTCGCTCATTGATTCTGCGCACATCTAACTACATCGAATACTCGTAGCAGTAGAGTTTCTTTCATCATCATCCAATAAAAGCACTTATCTTATCAAATGTTGCACTGCTCGGACGACCCTTTTCCAGAGTATTTCAAAGCATATTTCTTCCTCTATATCTTTCTGAAAGACGGGTTAAGATGTCTCACGGGTTCCCGTTGACTGTGTCTGCGGTGACCTCTCATTAACTGTGAGTGAGCGGTCGTTGTCACGTCGGGCCCGACCCCGCCAATTTGTTCAACCTAACGAATTCACAGAACTAATGGTTTTCATAAAATTAATCTATTAGACCAGTCATCTGAATAATCATAACAAATGAATTACCCAGGTGCATTAATTGGAGCTGTTTTGCTACCTTTTCGTTTATTTCAACTCTTTTCAAAGGGGAAAAGTAATTTTCATTATTTTTTAAATGTTTTGTCTCTAGATATAAAATTAGTATGATTCAAACAACAAGTTTAACCCTTTAAACAGGAAAACGTCACTCAAAAGACATTAAGAAATAACAATTTACACGGCTATGCCTAGTAATATGCAATAACTGAAAAGTTATTTTTATTTATGTTATTTAATTTAAATAATATTTTTCCAAAAATATCCACCTCAGTACCTATCGAGTTGCAGTCAAGTTATCGATTTTGCCAACCGCACGGCAACACTAAACAAAAATTTTTGGTGCACAGCATCTGAATACCGTAGTATTTATCGAACACGTAGATCATAGGCTAAACCAATAAAGCAAGGAGCATGAGACGCAATATTGCTCCTACAATGTGGACGGATATTTCCGCTTGATGCATTTTTGATGTTTTTCTGATGTGGGTCTATCGGCCTGTAGTATCTGAATGTGATGAATATTCAACACGTTAGTTTTAGAGAGATGCGTACACGTTTTAGCGGAAAAGTTTAGTTTGTTTGGCGCGATTCAAATGTCACATTTAATATTTTATGTATATTTTTTATTACATATATTTCTCTTACTGACATTATGAATTTTAAAAAAAAAAACTTTTTACAACATCATTCACCAGATGAGATGATGTTACGATGAATTAATATTCTAATTGATATTTTAAGTAAGTAACATTCCACATAAATATATTACTACACTTCTGTATTTTCTATTAGATATCTATTTAAGAAAACAATACGACTATTTAAAAAAACGTACGTATCCATATAATACTTTATTTCGGTCCCAAATCAATGAGACAACAGCTTTCCGAGAGCCCATCAAATAAAGGGCCTTCTGTGCATAGATAAAGGCCGTTCGACAGTCGCTGCCTAAATGGAATTCTGAGAAGATCGAACTTTACTACAGCGGAATTTATTCAAATGTCATCTAACGTAATATTTTAAGAATATTTTTATTCCCAACTTACTAATTACTTAGTAATATTAGGCGTGGAGTAAAAAAAAATCTCAGTTCCTTCAGATTCTATGTTCTTCCAATTGTGATATCCCCGCTAACTCGTCAAGGTTTTCAAATATTAATGGGGCAGCGAAACATTTGGCACCATTTCATCTATTTTGGGATGGCTTGATTTTATTATTTGTTTTGTATGTACATAGTGCTTGTTGATATAAAATTCATTCAATTACATAATAATAAATATTTCAAAAAATACCTCGCAACCAACACATATTTTAAAAGTTTTCATATCAAAATAGAAAACTGCAAGGTGCAGTTTCTTGAACACAAGCTTATTTTGTTGAGCAACTACAGTGTAAAATATAAACTACTAGCTTTCCGCTTCGTTTACCTCGTAAACCATTACTTCCTTATTACTAAATCGGCTAAAAAGTAGCTTGTATGTTTTCTCAGTCTCTTAACGATAGTCCAATTTGGTACAACTCAATTATTTCTGTAGTTTTTATTTATGTGAAGGCGCGACAAGCAGAGAGACTACTCTACGTTACAACTTTACCTTACCTTACAATTATAATATATTTCATTAGTAAGGAAGTAAATACACAATTAATGTGATACCTAATGCTCCTAAAGAACATCCTGCGTACTCATAATCAAAATCAAATATACCATTACAATTTCAGCCAGGGCCGTACTGAGAACACAGCCCGACGGCGCACTCTACACGGCGGGTCGAGAGCTGAGTCAACGCGCGCGCCCCTATTTGCGCGTTACCAATCTGAAAGGTCAACCCGTTGCACCACAAATAAAGCCCATTCAATGTGATTCAATTAAGCCCGCTTCACTTCTCAGTATCAGCGGTGGTGTTTGGAATAGGTGCGAAAGTAAATGCGACCTTACTGTATAATTGAATTGGTTGCATCAGGCATGCAAATGCATAATATTCTAGGTTTCATTTCTATTGACTTTTACCTAAATACTCTGGACTTAACTAGAAAGCCAATCATTATTGTTAGATTAAATCATTGAATTAAAAATAACTAATTACCAATTAGACGATTACGCCGCTATTATAAACTTCTTCGATACTCGGTGATATCTTTAGCCCCATTAAATACCGCATTGGACATACGTTTTATAGGGTTTTAAAAATACTGATTAGGTTGCGTAGCAAAACTTACCTACTACCATAAAAAATTGGATGACCAATAATAACAACAATATTCCTAGAATTTATTTTGTACAAAATATACATATGTGTGTGTATTGTAATAATTCTATTCAAATATAAGCTTAACTCTTACTGGAGCAACAAATCGTTGAAAGTCTAGTCGACCCATATCATACCGCCCCCATTTGCGAGTTACCAATCTGAGAGGTCACCCCATCGGCGCAGCCCCGAATCCATTCAATCGAAACAGTCAAAGTTTTCATTCAATTAAGCCTGCTTCGTTTCTGCGTTTCACTGATGCTCACCTTTCATCTAGCAATTTCATTTTTGGTATCGCTGTACCAACTAACGGTAGATTCCTATATGCTACGACTGACTACGAAATCGGCTACGGTGCTACGGCTTGCACGATGCCTACGTAAGAAGAAAATATAAAATATTGTTTCGATACTATAAGTAGGTAAACTTATTTCGTTCTTGTTGCGTTGCATGTTAAGTTTGTGTGTTTTAAGTACACAAAATGTACAAAACAAAAATTAGTCACTAGTTCGTTTATATGTAAAAGTATTTTAGATTGACTATGTTACTAGCAAACATGAATGAACTCGTAGATATAACAAACAACAACTTAAATATAGATACCCATCTACTGCTGCCAAAATGATTAATTAAGGTTACAGTTATTGTAAGTAATATAACATTGACACTTTACTCGTGGCTGCGTGGGTGTCCACGTGTCCAATTCTATAAAGCATAAGCACATAATCTATGAGCGAAAATAATATAGGTACGTTGTTATTTTTTTACTCAAGACGGAATTTTGTTGATGTTTATAAATAAAGTAGATTGCAAAATGAATGGCCGGTCGGGCTTTCTTTTATAGAATCCTACTACTATTTTACGCCTAAATTCTGTAAGCGAATTGAGAACTTGAAATGTTTCGGTTTACTAATAGGTAAACATATTGCATCGCATTAAAGGCGTCGTTGTCCAAAGGTACGATATCATCATCATCATCAGCCCATATACGTCCCCACTGCTGGGGCACGGGCCTACCCTAAACTAGGGCGATAAGGCCTTAGTCGACCACGCTGGCCAAGTGCGGGTTGGTCGACTACACAACCTTAGAATTTCTTCATAGGTGTGCAGGTTTCCTCACGATGTTTTCCTTCACCGTTAAAGCGTCGAATGATGATGAATTTCAAATTTTAAAAACACATTAGTACCTGGCGGGGTTTGAACTGGCGACCTCTCGCATGACAAGCAGCGACCTTAACCACTCGGCCATCGCCGCTTTTTATGTAGTACGATATATTCTCAAATATTTAACAGAACCTTCACTATAGCACTATGTAAGGAACAAATCCCTAATAACATCCAACTCGAATCGACTTTTACGGCCCGCAAAGTGGCGACACGAATAATTTAGTTATTCAATTTCATGTCTACAAACTGGCGAACTGTCATCGCAATATATCGGTGATTCGTATAGCGTATTCGATTACATGCGGCATCCGCGGAATGTCCGGCCGATGACCAAATACCCGAATCGATTCGGTTTTCCGGGTAGATTGAAAAATGCAGTTTGTATTTATGCCGGCGCGCGGCCCTTCGGTACATTATAAAGATTAAAACTTTCAGCTCGCGAGCGGCTAATTAATCCGAGCCAGATATCCCGCGACGTGGAGGCAATTACTCGACTCGTACTCACTATTCTCACGGGGCGCACTACTTGTTTAGGGCTCTTTAATGAGCAAATATGCTTTATTAAATTTTCATGTAATTTACTACATTAGATTCTGGAGTAATAGAGTTCTTGAGACTTATACTTACAGCTTACGTGTTTTCGTACATGGTGGCGCTTTATTTCGAGTTTAGAGTGACCTAGGTACAATCTCATCATCATCATCATCATCATCAGCCCATATACGTCCCCACTGCTGGGGCACGAGCCTACCCTAAACTAGGGCGATAAGGCCTTAGTCGACCACGCTGGCCAAGTGCGGGTTGGTCGACTACACAACCTAAGAATTTCTTCTTAGGAGTGCAGGTTTCCTCACGATGTTTTCCTTCACCGTTAAAGCGTCGAATGATGGTACATATGAATTTCAAATTTGAAAAACACATTGGTACCTGGCGGGGTTTGAACCGGCGACCTCTCGCATGGCAAGCAACGACCTTAACCACTCGGCCATCGACGCTTTTAACGACGATACAATCTCAAGTACCTCTATAGTGAAATAGCTTAGAAGATCATACCGAATGTTATTTCAGCTATAATTTTTATTCCTTTACTTCGTTTCTAAGAAGAAAATAATGTTGTGTGAGATTAATTACAAAAATTTTTGCTTAGCCGCAATAACAAGAATTAAAAGTATTAAGTATTAGTAGATATACTACTATTATAAGTATTAGTACCTATACTCTGCTCAGTTTACCTTCATTATCGTTGATTTTAAATAACACGTGTGCGGTGAAATAAAAAACAATCTTAAATGTATTTTACCTCATTACAAATAAAAATAAACTGCTAACCCTAGGGGCAGTCATAATCAGTCGATAATAAGTGGTAGGTTTTGTTGACTGGCAAGCGAGCGCGATCGCTCGGCCGATTGGCAATCGACAGGCGGCGCGGAGCCCTCCGCAAACACAATAGCGCGCGATGAGCCCGGGAGCGCGCCGTAAGCGCTGCGCAAATAATAACGCTCTTTCTATTGTGCATTGCGCTCGGCCGCTCGGTTTCAAAACGTTTATGATAGAATGATTTGTTAGCTACTTGAAAAATACTAATCAGTCAATTAAACAGTTTAAATTAGTTACTTTGTTTACTTGGTTGGTTTTCATCATGATATGTTTGTTTTAATGCTACTTTCGATATGACAAGTTTATTCAGGTGAAAAAAAAAGTGCACTTGTTATGATTCCAATTTATGGCATTGTCGCTTGGCTGATTCTATTAAAACGATCGAACGACCAGGCGAAACTATGCTTAAATATGTAAAAAAAACATGTAAATAACATAACTAAAAAAAAACAAACCTCTTGGCTCCGTAATTTAAGCTACTGAGTACTTAATTTAAAAATGATGTAGTCCAAATACCTAATTAGAATTTTAGAACAATTGCATTGAATACAATTTTTTGTTGACTGGCAAGCGAGCGCGATCGCTCGGCCGATTGGCAATCGACAGGCGGCGCGGAGCCCTCCGCAAACACAATAGCGCGCGATGAGCCCGAGAGCGAACCGTGAGCGCAGCGCAAATAATACACCCACGGCGACCGTGTTATTGCGGCCGGGGTTACTTATGGAGCTATGTAAAGAGTCATTAACAAATTGCAATCTAAATTATCGCGACGAACATACTACGGAACTGGAGCGGTGAGTACCGCAAGTAGAGTGGATAAGTCTACGGTGGCAGTCGTTGGCCCGATAGCAGCAGCTTACTAGATGTGTCCATAGTCCATAGAACGTATTACTGTTTGCTTGCGGTGCGTACCGCGTAGGTAAAAATATTCCACTTTCTTGATTCATAGTTCAACACGCTAAGATCGCATTGCCATTGCGTAAAATTTTTAATGCAGACAACACTCCCATTAAGAAATTGGTTGGTCAGTTGGTCGGGCACTTCTAAGATGTTATATTTCAGTATATTCTTCAAAGAATCAAGGTAGGTATAATGTGAATGGATAGAGCCGGTGTCAGGGTAAAGCACGATGGAACGATTTCCCAGCCCCAGGTCATTGGACTGCAAATACTGCAATGCATAGAATAAGTTTCTTTTTTATTTTATACGTATTTATAAATTAGAGGAGCGGGACAGCGCTTCAGGTGATTCGCCCAGGGCGCCCTGGCAGTTAAAAACGACGCCGTGAATGGTACAATGCAAGCGGAATATGTCTTTCTGTCGCGACGTAAGTGCATTGTAGGTGTAAGTTTGAAATGCGTCGCTGTATGTTTGCGGCGCTGTAATCAGAGACGCAACAAACAAATGGCGGTAGTTAGGGGCCCACCGCAGCGGGCACTCGCGGCGATTTATGTACGGAGCGCGCGTCGGGCCCGCCGCGGCTGCCGACCGTCGGACGGCTCTTACCAAAAGACATTATTTAAAAAAAGAGTGTCACAAACAGAAAATTATAATCAACCCAAGAATTATTAGCTCATAGGAAAGACGTAGCGTAGAAGGACCCTCCACAGAGGGACCGACGAACTGGACGGACAAACCCGCGAGGGCTCACTGAGCGCAAAAAATTTACAGCTTAGAGAAGAAAGACACTTACGAGTATAGTGCGCTTACTCGTCCCGATATGGGGCATGAATAATTCCTTAATTTGTTTTCTTTTAGTTCATGTATTTTTAGTAATACTGAAACATTCATATTTCAGCACATATTACCTATACTCCGGATACTCTAATAAATAGCACCTACATCTACATCAACAATATCGCGGCTTTTTTATGGCGTCGTACTTACGCGCCCTCATGTTTCACCTGGGAACATTCCCACATATTCTTAAAACAGCTTTATCCGAGGGTTCGGGCGATATGTGTTTTTAAAATCCTTTCCGTAATAAATTATTCTGCACGTATCTAACGGCTGAGAGCGTAAGAAACAATTTCTTTTACTATTCTTTATTTTTGTAGGTGTTAAATTTCCTTTTCTCTTAAAATAGTCGAGCTTAAGTGTGAATTCCAAGCCGTGTACTTTACGTAATCCCCTCTCTAGTGAAAGCTTTTTTTATCTCCAACACTCGTCCGAAATAGTTACTAAGACAACAAACAGATTTCCAGATCTTATAATAATGTAATATGTAACTCTGTAGTGAAAATGAAATTAAGCCTAAAATTTAATTAATTATGACGTGTCTTGCCATCAAGCCTTAATATTAAATAAAAAAAAAACAAAGGTCCAAAACCTTTAAAAAAAATTATTAAGCCTCGACCAATGTAGAACTAAAATAAAAACTATTTTATGTTTGCAAAAAGGAGTTTCAACAAAACAAGTGAAAAGATACCAAAGAAATATAGTAAACATTATTTTCTAAGACCGAAAAAGCTAACACACGTCGCCATAATAGCCGTAACAAAAGAAGCCATCAAGGGTGTCGCCAAGGTTTTCCCCGTATATAAATCGGGACAAGTTTGTTATAAAAAATAAAACTGTTATAAGTTCGGGCAGCTTTCAGCCAAATGACGCCTTTGGGCATCTTTGTCGCCCAACAAACGCCCCGTGAAATTGAAACAGACTGGGCCATGCATCCCTGAAAATTTTACCTCCTCTTTTGATACTTTTAATCCGGTAACATTCCATTGTGCATAGACATTTTATAAACTGCTTTCAAGCTTGATGCTTCTTTTTTCTTTTAAATTCTTTTAGCAAGAAAACGGTTGCTTGGGTAGTTATTTAGTGTACCTGCATTATTATATTAGTCAATAGAATATTCTTTGCCCATAAATAGCGTTCAATTGCATTAAAGTTAATAGTTAAATTGGTTTAATAGCTTCCTGGTCATGTTATTTTTAAATGAATTTTTAAAGATGCAGAGTCCATGGAATATAATATAGTTACTTGACCTGCTTTATCTACAAGTGGCAAAATCGATGTTTCATTTTACATAACAAAAAATACATTGCAGACAAATAACATTCGAAAAAGTCCTACTCTTTTTTAAAAGACGAGCTTCTTTATTAAAAGCTGCATCTAGTCCGAATCAAACGCCCGCAAACTACTATTTAGACATTAACTCGCTTATAAAACAACAAGTAACGACATGAAACGTGTATCATATTTCACGAGTTCACATGGAAACAAATTACGTGGTCGCGTGTAATGAATATGTCTGCGATCTATCAGAATTAGAAGACCCTTCTCCTGTCAGTGCCATGATCGATGTGCGGAAATGAAGACGATCTTTTTCTAAGAGCGTGCAGTGTACTATGCAATGGGTATTACTACGTCACAGCGCGCGGCGTTGTTTAAAGAGCTTTAAACTTTCTGTCTGCACGAACGGCACTATTAAGTGATACATTTAACAAAAAATATTTTACTTAGAGCTTCAGAATTTGCGCGTTCTTAGGGTGTTATAATATTCAGTGTAAACATTAATTCGAATATGTGACACACACCTACTTAGTTAGTGTCAATTATATGAGTAAGCTCTAAGTTTTTATCTTATCTCAAAATGTTCACCTATCTGGTTATATGTATTGGTCGTTTACCAGGTCAGGCCAGGCCAGGTCAGGTCGTAATTTGACAACATCAAAACAATAACCGAAATAAATGACATTTTCCCAACAATAGTCGAAAAACTGTTGGTTGAAACTTTATACTTCAACTTTTTATCCACAGCCTTATAAACCAGAAGCTTGAGAGAAAACTCATCGAATAACTCACGTTTACGTTTCCGGAGCTTACTTACGTAAAAAGGCCGTGTACACTACACGTACTTAAAAGCGCACTAAGAGGTCTGTCCGAAATGCCCTCCGTACGTCTTAAACTGTAAACGTGTGAAAATATTGGCGTGGAAAGTCGGCAGGGTACACAATTCCGCTCCGGCCAGCCAGTGTCTGAGTGCAAAGGCGTGTCGGCCGCGGCCTCCGTGAAAATTCAGCCTCGGCCGGAAAATATGGACGGTGATGGAACCTTAATGTTTCCGACTTGGCCGCCACTTGCGGTCAGCGGTCTTCGATGTGTCGCCTATAAAACTTCGTCCACAATGAAGTTACGACGACAAACTGTGACACGGGCCATTACGGCGTTTTCGAGGTACCGAACGTTTACTTTGTTACGGGGTATCCAAGACGCTATTGTATAGGGAAAAGTGCAATATAATGCTATACCTCACACAAATTAATACTGTTATTTTAAAAAGTATATCTGGGCCAATGGCGTGGTTAAAAATCAATATAAAAATATGTACAGTCGTCCACCCTGGGTCATGAAAATAATAGTCTTTAGCCAAATGCAAAAATATGTGTAAAATACAAACTGTCGCTTTGTGTTTATCAAATATTCATAAGTATCATTATATACCCCAGTAGCTAAACGAACTCAATTTAACTCCCATCGCGTAGGTCCCTACTCCAAAACTTTCTCGCCATTATGTTCTAAGTCGTTAAAAAAATAATTAACCGGCATTTGGGTCGTGTGAATCTAGATTCGTTTGGAGTTGGCGAACTCATTAGTGGACGCATGTATGTGTACAGTCGGCGTGACGTGTGATTGACACAACGGAAATGATTTCGCCGCCCGACGCCGCCGTTATCTCTTAAAAGGTACAGTCGACAGTGCGCGGGTGAAACGATATTTTATCGCGTCAAACTCTTTTGTGTTACTGAGCGTTAGTTCGCATAAGAGAAGAATAAAATTCTATTGTATGCACATTTCAGCAATCTTGGCTTTTGATTGTACTTAAGGGCTCAATTAACCAGAACATTTCACCTTGACCTTTAATCTTATTATTTCATAACTAGCGACCCATTCTCGCTTCGCTTCGGGGATATCTATCTCTATAAAAGTGTTATGATATGTATATATTCGGAATTCTCATTTCATCAGCATTAATTTATGCATTTTGTTTTATGTTTATTGGTCTATGTCGGTAGGAACATCGAGTAATTGAAAAATAAATATTTCGTAAATTAAACTTGAACACTAAAATCGTTATTGTGGCTAAACTTTAAAGGATAGACATATGCTATCGCAGACTTTTTACATACACCCCATACATTGTTATTCTGTATTTTGAGTTATTTCAGCAGCGCACGCAATGCAAGCCTCCAAAAAGCTCGTTTTTCTTCCGTCCGTCTGATAACTGTTACGATTACTCTAATAATTTCTTAAGTAGGTACACCTAAATTATACACTTTTAGAATCTCTGAAATGTCTTCTCTCCATTATTGAAAACCACATAGCTATTGATACAGTAGTTTTTGAGATCCTAGGTAACAAACACATTTTGGGCGCCCTTCGCAACTTCATTTTATACCATGTATAGATAGAAAAACGGACACACTAAGTTTGTACAACCACGTAAAAACTAATGATAGTAGTACCTCATTCTTATAAAATCAAATTCAAAAATTATTTATTCATATAGGAACTCTACTTTTTGCACTTTTAAATCGTCATATATACAGGCCTTTACATCTAAATAGATGATTTATGTAGCATCTCGCGGTCTATCAAGGCAGCTGCGCTCGTGGCTGTAAATCGTCAATACATCAATTAAATGGATGCAGGAATTAAGGTATCATCATAATAATATCTCTCTCAATATATTTAAGCTTCAGAAACTTTTCAATTTAGCGTCTACAAAGTAATTTTACCAAGAGAAACGTAAAAGTGCCAGCCATTTAAATTTGTTTGCAGTTTTATTGCGTCCACTGTACTTTTGTTGCCGACCGTATATCCGCTCATTTGTTGATTGCGCACTTATATTTGATTTCGTTACTGATAATACAAAATGTTTTGTGATTAACAAAGTTCCTTGAGTCCTTGAGTAAATAAATTAAATAGATGGACACTGTGTTAGCTCTATCTACTTAGTCATCAGAAACGGACTACAAATAAATAACAATCCATATTTGTATTTTATTATATGAACCAGATTAACTGACATCTGACAGACTTCCATTTTTAATATTATTTTAAAACTCATAATTGGGTGGGAACCCAACTACAAAGCCTGTCTGGTTGTCACATGAATATAAGACACTCACATTCATAAGCATTCCTTTTTCATGGAAAAAGATTCCGGGAAACAATTTCCTAGAGATGATACCGTGGGGTGAAATAAACCGTAACAACGACTGAGGAAACCCATAAAAACGATTTCGTGAAAATTAACTCAATCGACAACACGCCAAACTTTACTCGTGCCTTTTTTCAACATGTTATACCTACTGATAGTGCTGTCTGTTGTTCGCACGACCACATACGCGAGTGGGCAAAGTACCTACGACTGACTGATATGACTATCACTATAGTGATAATATGAACTAGAATTATGCGTAAATGCGTATTCTCAGAGACTTTTTTTTTTACATATTGTTCCATTTTACGACCGGATAATTATATAAAGTTATTTTTTGTTTGGTTTTAGTTAAAAATGTCAGACCTGATAAAATAAACTGACACACCGAGCCATTATAATTTTCCCATTAAAAAATAATTGATTCTTTTTCGTAGTAAACCCCGTTATTCTTAGTACAACCACGCCGCCAAATCCCAAATCCGTTTACCAATAGAAAATTTAATTACTTTTAATGAACTTTATCCGTGCTTAGCGATAAATTTGTGTAAAAATCAAGCCGAATATTCGAGCGAGTTAACACAGCGAAATGAGATCGTCGCCGACCGCGGCCGGGGTGAGCATCAACACTTATTAAAAGGGGATTAACTCGTTTAAAGTCCGATTGAACTTCCTCCTCACAGTTCACAGCCTGTGGGCGGCCTGTACTTACTCGCGAAGTTTGTGCCGTTCGCGTTATTATTTGATGATCGCTGCTTATTCATTGTTGTGCTGTGATGCCGTTTCTTGGTTAAGTTAATTATGTAACTTGGAAGTCGAGTTGGCAGATAGGTTGCTGCTTGCACGGAGATGACGAGAAGCAAATAATAATACTGAAAGTCGACTAACGCATACGTTGATTAACCAAATCGTCTTAATCAAACGACAGGACAAACACTCAAAACAGGCTAGTTCTGTACAAATTTCTAATGTTTAAAACATTTTCTGCAATACAGAAATCTCACGAATGTTTTAAATACTAAAATATTTACTCATCAATCTTACGATTAATTAAAGGCCTATAGTTTAAAAGCTCAGGTTCTGAATAAAAAACCGCAAACATGTAAACTATTAATAAATGAAGCCTTTTAAACAAGGTCGTTGTATATCTACCTCTTCACTAAAGTCACGCAAACAAATTGCTACATTGCATTCACGGTTTGAAACAGACGCGAAAACGCTGCTCCTTCGTAGCTTAAACCAAATACTACATTTGACTTCATCCGAGTTTCTTTGTTTAATGTTTAGTCGGGCTGTAATGTTCGCCACATATGTACGCAGCTAGCTCCACTAAGGAACACAATATTTCTTTAGCGAAGACAAATAACGGTCGGGCGTTAGTTTGATTGGAGGTTATTTGTTGCCTTTACAATGAACATTAGTGGGGAACGAGCATTTTCATCGTCACTGCTTACTGCGAAGGTTTTGTCTCTATTTTTAGATTAGTAGCCGCTCGTTATTCAGTAAATGTGTTTTCTGCAAAAAAAGTCTGTTCTTTCTTGTTAATAACAATGTACTGTAGGTAAATACTTTATAATAGTAAGTTCTTCTCTAACGTATTTCGAAAAAACAATTGTCTTTATTTTTAGATTCTATTACTGGGTATTCTATAGCAAACCAGCATGATAGTAAAAAAAGCCTATCAATTATGTCAGACCAGTACACAATGATACATGTATATCGCAAAAAGCTTTTATTTTGTAATGGAACAACAAATGACTATTTATACCCAAGCCGCGGTGGAGCAGATATATTTTTTTTAAGTACATTTTTAAAACAGCTCGTGCAAGCTCACTCTTAACAAATGTATAATTTTTATTTTGTAAGATCTTCCGAAGTTACATTTCATGTTTACTGGATGTACCCCGTTAGGAAATATTAATTGTAAGTTAGTTATATTTAAACGGCCAATGTTCCAGTATAATAGAAATCCCTTCGCAGAAGTGGCACGACCCATCAGCGTATTGCGTTAATATCGCATAGTTACGAAGAACAAACGAGCAAAACTGTGGAATGTTTTTATGAGAATAGTTTCATTTGAGAATGATTTGACAAGGGTGAGGTCGAAAAGCTCGCCGTAATTTCTGTACATTAATCGTTAATCACTTGAAACACACTGACGTAGATTTTGAATCTTAACTCTAACTGAAACGTAGATTTATTATGATAATTTTAATTTATTAAAGTATAGAGCGATATGTATGAATGTCTAATACTCACTCAGCTCATTAACTAAAAGTAGGTTGTCTAAAGGTTCTATTGACTGTAAAAAGACATTTGCGATTACGATTCTAGCAACATATAACATTTTGTGACATGATCTAGGGCGTTAAACATATTGAAACATACATGTACTTGTAACATGATTGAATTACGTATATAACGACAGGCGTGTATAACCTTTTCAGTTGAATTTGGTTCTAAGAACTCACGTAGTCTACCTAGATCCTTCGGGATTAAATACAAATAGTATGCAGATATGCGTCGATGTTTTAACTCTCCAACGGGCACAGCACGTTGAACCATTTTCAATGGTTTTAGACTTTATATCGAATGATTAAGGTATATGTTTTAGTGGGAATACCCGTTACAACTACCCATTAAAGGGTTAACGTACCTTCTAGCAGATTTAGTTTATATTGTGGCACTAGCCCCAATAGACGAATCGGGCAGCCAATATCTCGTGTAACAATGGAAGACACATGAAATGGATATAAGAGCAACAGTTGATACCGGCGCCTGATCCCATTGAGACATAACGCGGCAATTTCCTCAACGATACGCCGCGATCGCGCGTAATGCATTGGGGGAAATGAACGGAATGTATGTTTACCTACATCTTTGCCGATACCACAGAGATTTATGTGCACAGATACTTCAGTCGATGCTGACTTGAACGAAATATTATAATGGTTATGGATCTATCAATCCTAGTTCCGTACTAATATCACGGGTAATATAACATTATATCACTACATTGTACATATATAGAACATAGTCTCTATGTATTCGTAAATCTAAAACTACGAAACGGATTTTGATGCGTTTTTTTCTATAGATAAAGGGATTGAGAGGAAGGTTTTTATGTATAAACACCCAAAGCAAAGCGGCACTAGTATAATATTATGAAAATGAAAGTAACTCAAATCTAGCTGTCACCCATTCACACCAAATCTACTAAACAGATTTAAATGAAATTTTCTACAAATTTAGTCTAGAATTAGTCTCTAGTCTAGCTAGAGCCTGAGAAGGATATAGGCTTCTAATTAACCAACTCTTTAACCAAATTTTTGCTCAACAAACGGAGTCGTTCATCGCTACGGACACGGTAAAGTGTAGATACCCGAATGCCATAGTCATGGGAATCCAATACACAAGTACCGAGTTGCTGCACACAGTCCACGAATGCCGGCATGATAAGCTACTCGTAATAGATATCAAACACGTACGGCTCGATCCGTCGAGTGCACCTAGGATCCGGGCTTTTGCTCCGAGGAATCGATTATCTGTAGACGTCTCGCATTCCAGCGTCCTGATCTCCATCTTCGCTTAGACGACCTGCATTAAATACCTATCTGCTGCGCGACTGCGAATAAACATCAACGATCGCTCGATTTGATATTACAGATGTTTCTCGTTCGTGTTTTTCAATTATTTTTGCGAAGAATTCTGATGATAACGATTCAGACAGTTAGACTAGTTCTTTTTGAATGCCCAATCTATTATGGTACCTCAATTGACTCGCTTCACTTTGCAACATCCACAGACATGGAGAATGCTACTGTGTCTCAATTTTACAATGGTACATTATGTATTGGTATGATGAATATATTTGTAAAACGAATTTATATTTCATGGAAGTAAAAAAATTTTTTTTACAATGGACTGCATGTTGCGGTGTGACGTCACAGCGCTACGTTGATTTTGTATGAAAAGTGCAAACGGTCAGCACTTTTTAAATTCTTGTTGTATATAGTAACGAATTACACATATCGATTCAGTTTATCAAAGACTTTAAAACTGCATCACCTAAAATCATTATCATTCTCCATTGGATGAACTATTGAATTTCAAGATGACAACTCGTATATCAAGTTTATTAATTTATTTATGTAGATATTGACATAACTTGTCCTAGAGTAGCGTAATGAACACTAGAATCGCCTCCAGTGCTCGTCTCAATACGAGACGACCGACACGCTTGCCTTTGAGGGATCGATTACCTCAAAGCTGATCACATTACATCCTCATCAGCATGTTTGCGCAAACCTGCTTTATGCTTTGAATACGATTACACATTAGTTCACATAATGCGCATAATGGTAATGTTGAAAATACCGTTTATCTTCAAGAAATGAGCGTATTATTTGTCAATTTCATTTTATTTTTTGAAATATGCGTGTGTGTAATTCATCAGTTGGTAGCTGAATAAATACTTTTTCTTTCTTTTTTATTTGTGTATACCACTGTTGTTTCTGATATCCGTAACACAAGTGCTTAAGCAACTTATTAAGCGATCAAGTAAATGTGATGTTGTGTAATATTTCAGTAAAACTATATTATCATCAACAATATTACCTATAGGCGATGAAGGGTGACTTTGAAACGTTTATTTAGAGCATCATTCTGGAGAACAACAAAACATGAGGTTGTAGGGCCGCGGTATTATCTCCGTGAAATCCTTGTATCAAGTCCTGAAATCGCTCCGCATTGTTGTCTTTTGTGTTCGGGTTCGGATTCGTTTTCCATCGCACACCATTATTCACATTAAGTGGACAGATCTCGGGTCAGATCCAGGCACAAGAAAAGCACAAAAAGTGCCCGCTTTATCCAAGCATGATAAATCTACTTCAAATCCGAGAATAGCGTCTTTTATGAAGGAAATTGAAATAAACCGACCGTGCGGATAACGGCTAAGTAAGAAGATCGGGATCCCTTTAGAATATATTGGTGAATCATTTTCATTCATCAAATCAGCCCTTCAGTGGAACGAACATAACAAATTGTCTCGTTTAACAAAAAAACTCGTAATACACAATAGGGGATCAAACAAATAGAACCGCTTTTCTTATTCTTATGTTTTTTACTATTTAGTTAACGTATATAAAATATTATTATATAGCGTATAAATACATAAAAATTTAATGTGGATACTCTGTTAAAGCCCTGAATTTAGAAGTATTATATATTTTTCTAAAAACGCCAGCACCAGCAGCGCCAGCTACAAGTTATATTTCACTAACTATAAATTTATCAAAGTGAATCCTTGTCCCTTTTATCGCACTAGTATTACACCGGGACAATCATTACATCTGTAACCGAATAGATTGCCAATAGAAGATTTTCTTTTTCTAATTTTCCCCTATTCCATATAACAGATTGTTCGGGAGATACGTCCCTATTTTTAGTGGTGGAGCAGAAATCGAGCGTGAAATGGTTACCACACGGAGCGGCTGTCTCGCGAACAAACGAAATGGCGGATCGCCGTCCCCGCCGGGGTGTTTGGCGGAAAATTGGCTGGCGCGCAATGGCACAACGCTCGCTCTTAGCTGTACAGTGTACATACCCACGTTAATAAGTAAACGGGACATCACTACAAGCGCACGCGGGTCAGTAGGTAATGTCTGCATGATACCGAATCTTGCCAGATCAACGTTCAGCCAGATAGTCCCTTTCGCTCAGGCCGGCCCTTTAGTTGCACTTTCAATTTTTAAATAAAAGTCATATTTTGTGAAAATACTTTGGTCACCATGTAATATGCCTAAGTCTGATTACCTATTAAAATACAAGCTTTTCCCGGTATTACGTCCGCGTGAAGTCGTATTTCGCCCAAAACATTGCTTCTTTATAGCGGAGTTTCTCATCCTCTAGAGTAGACTGTAAATGTACCAAATTTCATTTAAATCGTTTTAGTATTTCAGGCGTGAATGCATTACAAACAGACAGACAGAGTTATCTACCTACTTTCCCATTTATATTATCTATTATAGTGTAGAAGTCTATACTTCTACACTATAATCCACGTCTATATGTGGACCTTGTATGAATACGGTACGGGCTTCATCCAAAAAACGTATCTACAAAATTTATCGAAACAAACGCTTAAGTACAGCAAGCCTTCAGGCTTCTTGGTAGGTATACAGCCTATAATCCACAATTTATTTCTCCGTCTAGGGACCGACTAATTTTTTCTAGTTCCCGAAGACACGCCTCATAGGCATAAGCCGTGACGAGCCGATGTGCCATAAAAAGTCGACCGTTATCATTTTCATCACGAATGAGGAGGCCAGCGGGAAATTTCGTTTTCATTTTATGGTCAACGTTTTACTCGTACTTTACTGCCAAATAATATTGGACGCGTGAAGTTATTGTATTACTGGCGCACCCTAGAGCACCCTCGGAACAATGACCAATGTACTCGTAGGTAATACTTGTTTGTTATTTAGCTAACTGATTTGTTTAAGTAAATAAATAAATTGTCTCGTACCTACTAATTCACAGATTTTGTCACTGATTTAACTTCCATCGGTCTACTATCATAGGTAGTTATTACAAGCAACCTTTTCACAAACGTCTATGGACATAACTTTTGCTGAATGTCTGCACATGTCACGACGATCTATGATCTCAAATATTCAAAAGAAGTCACACGTCAAAAATTGGTGGTATTTTACAATAATTTACTTTTAATAAACTACTACTTCATGGCATAATTTAGAGCGCATATTTTTCAACTTATTAACAAGGCTCTACTTAAATTATCCAAAATGAGTGCTAATATAAACTATGTCAAATCTTTAGTAATGGACTCATCAAAATTTAAAGATGAAGGAATTACCAACAAGATGATTCGCGCGTTGTCAGGGATAGCGCTGGAGATGCAAACGTATGATTAGTTCAATTTGTTTTCACATCACATAACTATGTACTTACATTGTTCCGATTCCGAAGTAAGTTGCATGAGCACTTGTGTTACGTACGGATATCAGAAACAATAGTGGTACATATACACAAATATATTTAAATATATAAATAACACACCCACACGTAACAAACACCGATGTATGTCACACAGTGTATTTGTCTCGAGTGAGAAACCCCCTTCTCATTGCGGAAGAGTCAGGGGTACTATCCAATGCGCCTTTGATCCTAAGCTTAAGCTTTTAAACCATGAAATAAAGGATAACCAGGTATCGAATTATACATAGACATATTAGACATCTTACTTAATTCAGTTTTTTTTTTTAGGTTTAATGCTTGCACCGACACTTTACATCGTTCTGGCGAAAAACCAGAAATGTATGAAAAATTACGCATATGCAAGTCCAACCTAAGATTAAAGAGGAAGCAAATAAAATTATTGAAGCAAAATCTTCGAAACGCATGTAGTTAGTATCCAACCATTGAAATTTCTAACTATTTAATTATCTAATATTAGGGTTACTATACGAAATATACATATTACACAACAACATCTCATGCATTGATCCCGTGATAAGTAGCTTAAGCACTTGTGTTACATATATAAGAATCAACAGTGGACACACAAATATATTTAATAAAACACCAAGACACGAAAAAAACACTGATCTTCGTCACACAAATATTTGTCCCGGGTGGAAATCGAACCCACGGCTCTTGGAACCGTAGTTATTGAACCTGGGTCACTAACCACTGTTCCACCGAGCCAGTCAAACATGTATTTGGGACCCATATACTTTAAAATAATATTTAAAAAAAATGAACCCTGCTCACTATATATTTAGATACCCACTATTACCCACCTATACCTACGTCTGTAATGCAAACGTTTACAATAATTACAGTTGTCGCCAAAACAGTGATATCAGCTAAAGAAAAAGAGGCGGAGTCCATGCATAACTGTTTGAGAAGTGCACATAGTGATTGCATTGAATTATACCAGAAAAACATAACAACGTCAGAAACCATGCAAGATTTAGCATTGGAAAATAATGCTTTACTGGAGAAAATTAATAATTTAGAAGAATTTATTGAACTTGGGTATGACCAATTACAGAAAATGAGACACAAGCGTCCAGTGAATTCAGCCCCAATTATAAAACTGAAGGAAATTATGATATCGTGTGGACAGTATTACGCAGATTTATCCAACGAATACGACACTCGCTTACAACTTGAACAACGAAATCGATTTCTTAATAACAAAATCAAAATATTGGTAAACAATCTGGAGGGTTTAGCGGAGGAGATAAAAAATCTACGATACCAAAACTCTAAACTTCAAAAAGAAAACTTTACCTTGAAAAACAGATTTATCGACAGTATCGAAAGCAAATCTACAGGAACGATTGGATACCCGTTTACTTGTGGTAACAAAGTGAAAATAACCCATTTAGTGAATGATATCATGGCAGGCGACTTTCGACGTGAGAATATGGATATTTTTAATTTAACATCCCATTTAACATTAGTGCAGAAGTTATTAAACAGTCAAGATCACATGCTTATGGATTTAAAGAAGCTTTCGGAAACACTAAGTACTTACCCCAAAGAAGGAGAAATTTGATATTGTATGATCGGTGCTAATTAGTAGCTATTTAATTAGAACCGATCATTTATACGATTCATTATTTTATTGATTTTGAATAAAATTGACTATTTCAAATTTATTTGAGACTTGATTCAGTTAAGTCTTGCCCACACCGGGACACTTACTTTGAGGGATGTCCCTCCAATGAAATGCATATGCGTACCACCAAAACTTTTTCCGTAGGTAGGTTCCGTTCGATAGTTCATACTACTTCATACAGTTATTAGACCAGATAGGTAGTTATTCCTACCTACTTAAGCATCCAGATCTCTATATAAAGAATTGATGCAGCGGCTTCTATACTCTTTTCAGCTAAGATGATCTGTGACACTTCATTGTGTTCTGAATCACGCATTTTACGTTCGACAAACGAAAATAATTTTATTGCACACTTTTTTCATTTTAATGCGGCGTCATTAGGTAAAATATTATTTTAAACTTTTAAAATGGAAACAGTATCGATTAGTTTAATTTAATGTAATAGAATTTTTTTAAAAAGTACCTATGCAGTTCGTATACGTAGAATGGAAATTACTACATTCCATTGTACGTATACGAACTGCATAGGTATTTTTTAAAAATGTTCTATTACATTCACTAAACGATACTGTTTGTCATTTAAATGTATAAAAATATTTATTTTAATATTTTTCCTAATGACGCCGCAATAAAATGAAAAAAGTGTGCAATAAATTATTTTCGTTTGTCAAACGTAAAATGCGTGATTCAGAACACAATGAAGTGTCACAGGGATCATCTTAGGTGAGAAATACTATAGTGAATTATGTCCGAGCGAGATGCATTACGAAAAGTCATTTGACCTTATTTTAAATTTACTTTCAGAGGACCATGAAGCATGAAAATACTTATATGAACATAACAGGTATAGAAAAATTTGCAGTTTCGATTGATTCGTATCCGAATCGAATGAGTCTTCGGGTTCATATGCATTTACCGTGGGTACGGTGAATCGTGGCTACATCAATTAGAATTTAAGCTGATCCTAATTTTGAAATTCTGTCAGAAACTGCCACTGCCACTATAACTAAATAGCAAACTCATCTTCTACTATCTATCTCTAGATAACAGATGAGTCACTCAAAAAAGAGCGAATCGGAATAAGCACTTACATCCTACCGAACCTAAATTACTATACAGTAATACCTCGACTTACGCTACCCCGACTTACGCGAATTTGGAGTTACGCGGTTTTTAAATGCCGAAGACCGCGCAATCGAAGTCAAGAAAGGAAACATTGACACCAAATAAGAGCATATTTTGGTTACATAACAATGATTTAATTAAATGCTAAATCATGCTACGGAGAGATATTCCATGAGAAGGAAACTTGTTTAACCCTTCAGACCCCTTTGTAAGATTTTAGGGAAACCTTTAAAATAACTTCTAATGATGTTTATACAGTTATAATTTTTCTATGAGTAACATTTTAAGGTCTTAAATTATACTACATGAATGTAGTATCCGGTACCAATTATACACGCTTTGTATGGGTTTGTATGGAAAATTGTACCCCGACTAACGCGAATTCGACTTACGCGGATAGCGGATGGTCCCACCTATCGCGTAACTTCGGGGTATTACTGTACTTACATATAGGTACCGTATCTAAATTACCTTTGAGGCATATACCATATCTTGCTCTAAGCAGCATCGATCGAATCGATTCTAGTCTCAAAGTCTCCTGCTTTAAAAGGTATGAAAAGGTAAAATAATAAGATACTTTTAAATGTACGCGTTGAAAAGTTACGTATAGTCCGTTTGTTAAGACTTCTTTTGAAGTCTTATTTTGTAAACAAATATTGCGTCTCGTGACCAGAGACTATGGATAGTCTTAGTAGCGAATGAACGAATGAACGAAAATTAATCTTTATTTTTTCGTAATGACGTATATCCGAATTGTAAGTACAAGTAATAAGGATACGTGTTTTTGTACCTAGAATGAACATGTTGCAAATAATAAATATTCTATTATATTCTAACAACCAAAATCTCATGACAGCATATTTGATTCTGTGTGTCAATAAATATAAGTGACATTTATTTTATATAACTTTTAATCAAAAATTGTTTTTTACATTTTGCATGATACGGAAAAAAAATTATTACTTCCAATTAGTCCATGACAACAATTTTATTGTTTAAATTATTGCGGTAATATTTTTATGAAAATACTCATTCATTATTCAAACCACTTTTATTTATTTCTATAATTATTCATTTATTGCACACATAAAAGTACATTCACAGCACAGTTCATGAACCCTGTAAGGGTGTAGCAAGTACATACATAACTTAAATCTAAACGAATAAAATGCTTAATTAAATTACATACTTCTTATACTATCTTAATCTTTACATACATGTTTATCACAAAATTATTAAATACTTCAAAAAATTGTTAAAACTGAAATAAGCATAATATTTACATGTAAGATTTCTGTAAGCTAAACATTATAGTGTTCTAAATTGTACTAATTGCTTATTTAAATTTTTTCTTCGGAATATTCTTTTTACATTGTAGTAGGCTTTAGATAAAAGAAGAGATTTTAATTTTTTACAAAATTTTTTAGTGTTTTCTTCATTTTTCAGGGTTGTGGGTAAGTGGTTGTATATTTTGATGCATCTATATTTGGGGCTATTTCTGAACATTCCTATTTTTGGAACAGAGCTACATATATTATTATTGCGACGAGGGTTCTTTACAGCTTCAAACAGATGTTGATATTTTTTGACAAATGTAGCAGCTTCCAGTATGTAAAGTGAAGGCAAGGTAAGCACATTTCTTTAATAAAATGCGGACGGCAGCTAACACTCTGTTTAATGTTTAAAATTACGTGAAGGCATTTCTTTTGTGCGATGAATAATGGGGAATATGCATACAATTTTTTTAATTTTAGAAATCAATCTTTAATATCGAAGAAATATGAATGTAATTCTATTTTTTCAATTTACTTTAACGACAAGCGAGATATAGCTGTTTAAAGTTCCCGGGTGGACAGAGAGATCCGATATGGCAGATGACGTCACAATTACACTACGGCCATACGCGATCCATAAAAAACTCCGTTTTGTAAGAAAGAGATAGAAAATTAACTTTAATTCCTTATAAATCCCTTGTTTGTGAACCGATTTTTATTTTTATTTCACATTTTAGTATATGTTTAAGCCTTTTTTCATAAGTTGTTGAAAAATTCAAGATTGCAGATTTATGCATACTCCCTATTGTTTGGCATCTACGCTGTGGGCCCAGAGGATAACTCCATAGCGGAGCCACGCGTAGGCGTATGCGTAGTATGCGGAGAAGGTGCATTGTTTGTTAATATTAATTTTCAATATTGTAAAAGCATAAATGAATTGAGATATTTTGTTTTTATTTTTTCAACATGTTTTTTCCAATTTAAGTGGGTATTTATTGTTAATCCTAGTAGTTGGAAGTCTTTTACTTCTTCTATTTTTATGATCTTTTTTGTAATTTTCGTACTGACAGGTGTTTGTTATTATTTTTGGACAAGTCTTAAAAAACGGACTATACATATTATCCTTATGAAAAGAAGAATGCATAAGAGATTCCTTTGCCTATGAACAATATAGAAAAGTCAGTGGTGTGTCAACTGTCAATGTCGTTTGTGACAAACGTTTATTTAGCGCATCCGTTATCAGCGTTATTTCTTCTTATCAACCGACTTTAGAGATATTGTTATCTACCGGTTTTTCTGTACTTGTTGTATAAGTTATATTCTTTTTATTATCTGCTTATACTCACTACTAGATCACCTCGCACATTAATACCGAATAGTCGCTAACCTTATTATCACCAAATTTTGTAAATAAAAACTTGTTACTAACTAACCCGACCCCATTGTAACCGCATGGTTATGACAACTGGCATATTATTATATCTGTTGTGGTTATCGTTCTATTAATAACGCCGATGTATGTGTGCTCTAAAGTACACAGTCCGTAAGACACTAGCGTGCTACAACAGTGTTTATTTCGCTAAACATAGCACGAGAGCTGTGACTACTAACAAAATGTCACTTGAACAAGCTAAACAAGTGGCGGCGTACCGAGCTGTTGATGAGTTTGTAACAAATAACTGTGTGTTTGGTGTTGGCAGTGGCTCGACTGTGGTTTATGCTGTGCAACGTCTCGCCGAAAGAGTGGAAACAGAAAACTTGAAGGTGACCTGCATACCCACATCATTTCAAGCAAAACAACTCATCATCAAGCATAAACTCAACTTAGGAGAGCTTGAAACAAATCCGATAATAGATGTTACTATTGATGGTGCAGATGAAGTAGACTCCAAAATGATTCTAATCAAAGGAGGTGGTGGCTGTCTACTTCAAGAAAAAATTGTGGCATCATGCTCTAAAAAACTGATTGTTATAGCTGATTACACTAAGGATTCTGTGAAACTAGGAGACCGGTATAAAAAAGGAATACCCATTGAAGTCATTCCCATGGCTTATGTGCCAATAAAAAACAAAATCATTGCTATGTTTGGAGGTGAAATAAAGCTCCGCAGCGCCATAGCCAAAGCTGGACCTGTGGTAACAGACAATGGCAACTTCATTCTTGATTGGTTGTTCTCAAACCAAGACTTGGACTGGAAGAAAGTAGATGAAACTATTAAAATGATTCCAGGTGTTGTGGAAATTGGTTTATTTGTTGGCATGTGTGAAAAAGCATACTTTGGACAACCTGAAGGATCAGTGGTAGAAAGATTAGCCACAAGTCAATGAAATATCCTTACATTATTCCAAAAATATTCACTTATAACACTTAATTCTATAATACAGACTGCAATATTATTGTAAGCTTGTTCTAACAACAAAGCTTTAAAAAAATACTTAAAATTTCTAGATAAATGTAGATTCAAATAAAATTTATCAAACTAACTGTTAAAATGTTTTATGGAATATTTATGTAACATGATTTCATGTTTTATTATAAGGGTTTTTATGATGATTCGATTTTGGATAGTAGTCAACTGTTTAAATGTTAAGCAGTATTATCAATATCATGAGGAAGTTGAAATCTCACTTTGTGTGTTTTGTCATACACTTTTAAAATGCTTTTATGACAAGATGTAGATTTATGCTAAGTTATCATTGTTCAAATTTTAAATGTTTTTTCTGTATAATATGTACTTTTTTTAATCTAACAAGTATTTCATACTTGTTTTACTAAATTGCAAAAAAGCATGTATACTTTGCAATTTATTCCAACGAAAATATCCCTTAAAGTGCCTTTACAGCTTCTAGTTTATATTGGTTCCTAATACTCAAGTACAACCAATTGGTATGCTTAAGAAAAAGTCACAACTTATAATTTATAAGAAAATAATTTCATGACCATTTATCCTCTTCCATGTTTTAGATAGGTGCTATAATATTTTGATTAATGTTTTTGTACCAATAAAAATGAATTATTGAATTAGATTGGTTTTTTTTTACAACAGTCAAAAATATATTTGAGGTGGTAAACTTGAAAGTGTTTAAATAAAAGGCAAAACCAAGAAAAAATAGTGCCAATAAACTTTATTCATAAAAATAGTTTTGTCTTAAGTATAATAATACCTTTTTGTTTTAACACACTAGAAAAGGTAGAATGATTAGTTTATTTTCATTCGTTGATAAATTTCTGATATAAGCATTCTTTATTGTAAAGATCTTCAGATGGTTTTGACGCAGATCGTCACTTTCGCAAATGGTCATCGCGAAAAATTTGGTCACTTTCGCAGAATGTCATTTTCGCAAGTGGTCACTTTCGCAACTGGTCACTTTCGCAAAACGTCACTTTCGCAAAATGTCATTTACAATTGTTTTTCTTTTTTTTCTCCTATATATTATTTATACAGACAGACAGCATATCAAGCTAAACACCACGAATGCTGTGGTAATATTTAGTTATAATAGGTGTAAAGGTGGCATAAAAAATATAGTCTACTGTACATTACAGTAAAGGAAATTCTAACAAACCAATAGGTTTTTTTAGACATAGACATTGCCAAATTTGATAGATTTCGTTCAAAAGAACTTTTTTCTGCAAATTTATAAACTATATTATGAATCACGTTTATATTGAGTTGATTTATTGATTTTGTTCAAATTAGAGAAGAATTTACTAATTACTGTATATTTGTGTTAAGTTGATTATAGATTTTGTTAAAATTTAAAAATAATTTCTTATACACCGTGAAATTTTAGTGGTTGTTTTCCCGCAGCAAAATGATTCTGTCTTAGTAGTACAATAGATCGATGCAGTTTTTTTTTATTAAAATCAATAAATGTCAGTTTTACAAAAGTGATAAACGAAACATTCGAATTCGAGAACGCCAACTAACGCCAGTAGTACTAGCCGCGCTTCGTCCTGCTAGAATTGTTATTATTATTTAAATAATAAGGCTGTCTGTCCGGAGCAAGCGATGCAGCGGAGCGTCAAAAAAATCTCCACTTCTCTTCAGTACAAATAAGTTATTTCAAAAAGGATACTATTGGAATGGGAAAATAATTACCGTTGAATAAGTAGCGATACTTATTTTAACGTTAAATGGTAACGATACTTATTACGGTACGGCACTAATAATCATCGTAAAATACTAACTTTTATTGTAAAAGTGCACATGCCGAACTAACATGTCTCAAAAATTCGTTTCCAATTTATTAACCGGTAATTTTTTTACAGGTAACGTGTAAACTGAAACTGTAATAACAGTAACGTAAATAATAGTACTAAAATAACTTCCGGTGGAGGACAGGCCTAATGATTCGACAGGTTATTGACCGTCCGATCAGCTGATTGATACCGATTGCTGGTATCAATCAGCTGATTCTAACTTACTACCTATTTACTAACAAGTGATTTCCATATTTCCTTCATACTTTACCGGGCGTAGGACCATCGTAAATACTTTGCCTACTAAATTACGAACATAATGTTTTAATGGATAAACATCGGGTCATCAAAAAGAAGAGTTAAGATTGTCTGAAAGTAATAATTTGTTGCTGAATTAGGTAATAAAGTATTTAAAAAATGAAAATCAACGTATTTACACTGATTTTAATTTCCTACCTAACCTTAGAAATTTCACTATTCACAAATTATGTACAAGTACTTACTCTTCCTGGTACCGGAGCAATTATCAAAATGTAAGCCACTGCGTTCCACACACAAACGCGCACGTTTTATCTGGTTAGATTATGATTTTGATAGTGCCTCAGTCACGTCTAACTACATTGAAAGCGTCCACTATCCCAGTTTTCAACTCATCGCAAACTGCCCGTGATCGAGCAGCCGCTGGGTAGCGGTTACGATCGTCCGATGCTGTGGCACCTGCGAGTTCACATCACCACATCTGCTAGACACTCCACATTCGAATAAACATAATGGCGATCCATTTTGACCTCACGGTATCGCGTCACGCAACCGTAGGCGGCGGGCGGCGAGCGGCGTGCGTGCGTGCGCAGCGGACGGCGCACGCAGCGGGACTGAGGAGTCCGTAGGTATCGGTAGTGCGCTCGCGCCCGGTGCGCGGCTCTATCAAAGAGTCGTCGCGGCGGCGGCGTCCTTTGTCGGGGCAGTCCGACAAAGGGCGCCGCCGCCGCGCCGCGCCGCCATTAGGGTAATAAATTACAATCTACGTAGGTATCTACCTACTATTACTACTACTATCATTTCTCACTGTTTCGAGTTAAATAATATTTTTTTTGAAAAGTTGAGATTTTTTTTCTTACGTTTTCACAAAATAATTAGCATGGTTCGATAGTAGATAGTAGACGATGGGTAAATCGTTCTGCTTCGGGAAAACAACCACTAAAATTTCACGGTGTATTATGTTCCTATTTTTATACTAAAAGTAGTATCTACATAAACATAATTAGTCAAAGTCAAAGTCAAAATGTCTTTATTTATATAGGCATTCACATGCACTTATAAATCGTCATTATATTAAATAAATAATTAAAAGGTAAGTGATTCTACCACCGGTTCGGAAAGTTGGTTCAGTACGGTATGTAGTGCCACTACATACCGTAATAAAGATTTGATGATAAATATTTGTTTTTTTATTTTTGTCCTATTGGATGTTAGAATTTTCTTTACTTTAATGTACAGTAGGCACATCAGACTATATTTTTTATGCCAACTTTACACCTATTATAACTAAATACTACCACAGCATCCGTGGCGTTTAACTTGATAATGCTGTCTGTCTGTATAAATAATATAAAGTAGAAAAACAATTGTGAATGACATTTTGCGAAAGTGACGTTTTGCGAAAGTGACCGTTTGCGAAAGTGACGTTTTGCGAAAGTGACCAGTTGCGAAAGTGACCACTTGCGAAAATGACATTCTGCGAAAGTGACCAAATTTTTCGCGATGACCATTTGCGAAAGTGACGATCTGCGTCAAAACCCTTCAGATATTTACTGAATACAACATTATTCTGTGCTGTTGATAAATCTAATAATACAGCAGCCATTATAGTCCATGAGATGTCTTTATTAAAACTAGACCTGATCAGCAAACATAATATCAGTTAATGGAATGTGCAACATTCATAAATAAATACTAACTGGCTCTTATACATCGAAGCAAAAAAATATTGCAGTTTAAGACATACCCAATAACCACACTGTAAGCAGATTAAAATACATAAAACCTATGTATCTACTTAAATGTATGTTAATAAAATACACTAACTTTTTGGCTTTTAAGTCTCTTCAATACTAAGTTACAAACTGAATTCAAAGAAAATCAATGATGATAAGTACTTAGTTCTTTTAGTTTCAGGTACAAACAAATGCAATATTGTGATAAATATTAGACTTAATCCTATCCTTTTCACATAGTGATGTTTGGGACAAAAATAAACCATCCCATTTTCTAGCCACTATGTGACTAAAGTGAAAATTACATTTTCAGTGGCCACAATAAAAAAATACAGTCTTAAAATCATACAGATCATAACACAAAAACTTTGAATGTTATATGAAAACCTAAAATCAAGACAAGGTCATGGTGTGCTTTCTTTATCATTATATTACCAAATGTTAATATTAATAGAGACTAGTTTTTTTCATGATACGCAGGAATTCTTCTTGATTAATCTCACCATCACCATCCCTGTCAGCCTCGTCTATCATCTCATGAAGTTCCTCATCTGTCAAATTTTCACCCAATTCTTTTGCTACTCTTTTTAAGTTCTTGAATGATATTTTTCCTGGAAAGAATATCACAATAAAATATACCATGTAAGTGAGTAACTCCTTTCAGAAAGCAAGAGCAATCATAAAGATAAAATCAATTCAAATCTATGAATCAACATGAAAAATGATCTATCATATTACTAGTGACCACCCACATTTTCAAAATAATATGTAAAATTGAATAGAGTAGAATAAAATAATTGTTTATTCGGTACCAATATCTTAAAATTTGTGATTTAATTCCAGACGGACACTACATCTATATGCAGTGTTCAAATATTTAAGCTGAGCTAAGTTTCCATAATATTCCCTTGCAAAATCAACACTCATGTAACCTATTACTTCTGGCTTAGTAATATTATCTAGGCATAGACTTGTGGAATTCATAATACTACATAAATGAGTCCAGATACAACATTAATGTATAAAATAGTTTATGGTGTTGTTTAACGTCTGTTTGTTAAGACAGTAGAGCTTAGAAGATTAGTAGGAAGTTGTATTTTCCAAAATGTTTGAGTTAGAAAGAACTGATACCTACCAGTTTCATCATCATCAAACAACTTGAATGCTTTCATAATTTCTTCCTTTGTATCTTTTTCAGCCATTTTCACAGTCATCAGGTCAAGGAAGTCTTCAAAAGACACCTTTCCATCACCTTTGTCTATTTCTGCTATCATCTTTTTTATTTCCTCCTTTTTAGGCTCAAACCCGAGAGCTCGAATAGCAACTTTTAATTCCTTAGTATCTATTTTGCCAGTGCTCTCAGTATCAAAAAGATCAAAGGCTTCTTTGATGTCTCTCCTTTGTTCCTCAGAAAGTTCAAATTTAGGCCCTGATTTTTTACGAACACCTCCAGTTGGAGCGTTTGTAGATGTTACGGTTTTTTTTGGATTGTTAGCGACAGCAGTTGCCTGAAAATATCAGACGCATATTTAGTTAGTTTGAAGAAAACAATAGAACCTCCATCACAAAATAATGATCCGAAATGCACCACTATTTATATTAGTATTTCTTTTCTATAAGGCAATTCCACATACCATGTTCCTGAATGTTAAACGGTCCACAAGGGATCCTTTGAGATCATATAATTTATTCGAATTGATAACAAAATATCGACCCACAAACACTTTTGCAAACGCAAATTCCCGCAACTTGCGTCTTCTTTCTGTATGTATTGCTTGTCTGCTGTCAATGTCATCATTTTGATAACTTTTTTCTTAAAAACTTTATCCTAGACATGGCTAGTAAGCCAAGAGACTCCAGGCATATGTTGAAAAAATTGGGGGTCATTTGAACGTTAACCACCAGGTGAACAATCTGGAACTGGAAATAAAAGCAGAAAATAATAAGATCCCGCACTATGCCGTCACTTGCAAACTGTGCAGGAGGGAATTCGAAAGTACAGGTAGAGTGAGTACATTTTGGTCAGATATTTTTGTACGACATTCTTACCACCGATAGATCCATAAAAAATTATATTAAACGCGCAGTGTCGTAATCTAAGTCATTTTTGATTTTTATTTAATTATAACAAATTGGAACTCGCTGTTGTCCTGATATAATTTAAATGTAAAGGTTGAAACATAGGGTAACGATGTGTTTGATAAACTCGATAAAGTTTATCCTACGAGTAACGGTTAATTTTTCTTTATAAGTGTACTGAGTCCGATTATCCTAATTTTCAATTATCCGGATCAATCCTGGTCCCAATAAATTCGATTGATTGATTTTAATATTAGAAAACTGAAGTTTGTTTGAACGCGATAATACCAAGAACCGCTGTATCTATTTGAATTTGAAATAAACATGAGGGATCCCAACCAACCCCAACTTTCTTAACACCCCAAGGTGTAAATAAAGAATAATGGGTAAAATGCACCAATTTTCGGTTGGACTACATTTTATTTCCACGATTTAACCATAAGTCGCAATAAATAGCTGATGGTTGACGATTTCGCAAGTGGATCCCATCGTAAATAGTTTGTTGTTTTTATGCATAATACGTAAATGCCTGGCTCGGTGGGACAGCGCTTAGTGTGGTAGTAGTGGTTCCAAGAGTCGTCCCACCCAGGAAAAATATTTGTGTGACGAACATCGGTATTTGTTCCGTACCTAGGTGTGTTATTATTATATATATTTACGTACACTTGTGTATCCACTGTTGATTCCGATATTACAGATATCGGAACACAAGTGATTAAGCTACTTACCACAGGATATAACTTAGTAGTAACGTACCTATAACATCAAAAAATGTTCGCAGCGATCCTATTTGGTATGTTCTGTAGATGGCATTCCATTACTTGAGAGTGGTTTGATTAGAAGTAGCTGTACAAAATTTTTTCAAAGCTATAAACACTTAATAAAAAACCGAATTTTTATAAAACATTTTATTATAATTAATCTTACATGCATTTGTTCGACAAAGTAACATTTAAGATAATACATAATGTATAGGTCAATACATACTTAGGTAAACAGTAAAACTATTCTCAAAGGTACAAACTTGCATATATATAAAAGGAAATACATACATAGTCAAATATGTATATGTATGTGTAGTATGTTCATCTATCTTGTAATTTCAGGAATATCTGAAGTAATAGGAAACTGGAAAACGGTACATTTATTGTATATAATATAATATTTAATAAAATGTCATAACTGATGAATGGTTTCTACACAAAAAAACTACAATATAAAATTTATTGTTTTTGTGTATGGATTCACCATGTCACAAGATGCACAAAATACGTAGGCGGAACGAATTAAAATTCTATATGCTGCGTGAATATTATAAAAATCATTTACTCATTTTAAATTCATACAAAATTTGGAACAAACATTATGTTACCGTTTAAAAATTGTTTTCCAAAACATTTCCTAGTTTCTGGTATTTCTCTTAGTTTTATTATTCAAGGCGTCACATGCGCACCAACAAATCAAACAAATTGGTTCGTTGCAGAAGACATGCATTTTATTGCCAAAATAACTATACAGTCCAAACAGCACACAACCACAAGAAGCACTGAAACAGCAGCAGTGATGTTCTAATTAGAGAGCAGGAGGGGGAGGTCATATAGTACATTATCGAGTTATTTATTTCGCCAAACTACTATGCCTATGTCAGTATGTGTTCTACATAAATTACTTAATCCTTGTTACAACTTGCCATTAAGAGAAAACAGGTCTTAAGTTTTATCATGCAATAATTTATTCAAAACCATCATACACAAAATCCTCAATTCATTTCATGTTATGCCTCCCCTCCCTTATATTTTCCTGCCTTTTTAAGGCACTGTCAAATGTTGCTACATGACACTTAATCAATGAAGGCCAAAATCAACAATTTCATTATATAATCTTCAAGTAACCGGAAAGTTCCTAATCCGTCATATAGACCTGTTCTGCAATAGGTGAATTTCTTCGTAGGTGTGCAGGTTTCCTCACGATGGTTTCCCTTTACCGTTAGAGCGTCGAATAATTTTACATATGAACATCAAATTTGAAAAATACAGTGGTACGTGGCGGGGTTCGAATTGGCGACCTCTCGCATGGCAAGTAACGACCGGAACCGCTCGGCGGTCGACGCTTTTTTGATTTGATAGTTTATACACCGTGAAATTTTAGTGGTTGTTTTCCCGCAGTAAAATGATTCTATCTTAGTAGCACAATAGATTTGTGCAGTTCTTTTTTGTTTAAATCAATAAATGCCGATTTTACGAAAGGTTTAACCGAAACTCGAAAGTACGTTCGAACCGCTTTATGACTTAGGGCGTCGAGCTTCTTTAGCTTTAAGCATCGATTTCATACGGCAAACAGTACCTGATTACGTCACATCTTATAAAAGAACGATAGCTTCTCTCGTTTTCGAGTTGGAAAATTATTATTTTGAAAATTTGAAAAAAAAAAAAATTTTTTTTTTCTTAAATAATTTGCATGATTTGATAGTATTACTAAAGGCAAACCGTTCTGCCACGGGAAAACAACCACTAAAATTTCACGGTGTATGTATTGCTGCAACGGAGGCGACGGAATTTCCTCCTTAAGGGCTATACGGCTTAGGGGGCGGTGGGCAGCGATCCGAAGGACTTCATGAGGTGGTAGCAGTGCGGCAGGCGGCTGCGGTGTCCGATCTTGAGCAGCGTGGCGGCGGCCTGCGCCAGCATGCCGGCGCGCTCGCCCGGCGCCGCCAGCACCGCGGCCGGCAGGTGCGCGCACGCCATGTACAGCGCCACGGCGCGCTCGCCCGACCCGCCGCCGCCTTCTAACGCGCGTTCTGCATAGTCACAGTTAATGGAAAATAAATAAATGGTCGTAAGTAAAATAGAAATATCGGGAGCTCATTGAAACAAAACAGTTTCAGTTTTAATCCCGGACATTTTCGGAGGGGGGTGTAGTAAGATATCACGTGTATTTCTTTTTCGTCAAACGCGCGATTTTCCTATTTACACTCTTCGTTTATTATTATTGTTATGGCATTTAAAAAAAACTTGCAACCTGGTGTAGACATTTTTAATATGGTCCTTAATTTCAGATTATAGTTTATACCTGTATATAAATTAAGATAATATTCAGAAAATGTTTTAATTCTTTGTAGGTACTAAAAATACACGTGATGTTGAGAAAGGTGGAGGGGGGGTCTTAAACCTCAACAGATCACACAAACCGATATTACCTTTCCCACAGATGATAGAGGCCCGGTTGAGCCTCGGGCGGAGGCTGCCGTCGAGCAGCTGCTGCGTGCGGCGCGGCGCCGCGCCCGCCATCATGCGACACACGGCCGACTGCAGGAACACCCGTGACGTCACCCACTGGAAACAAGGGAATGGGGATTGGGAACTTGTGTATGGATGAAGGCACTGATCAAGCCAGACTATTCGTCCACATTACACACAGGCATCAATGTCTGCCCCTAACAATAACGACCAAAGCTACTTCAGAATTTTGTGTTATAGATATGTGCATAGCTTTGTATAATATTTTCTATTATATGAGTGAATATTACACAACATTTAAAATCAACTGTCAATATTTTATGAATTATAAGATGCTATGAATGAATTTTATTCTCATCATAAATTGAAACGATTTTGATGTGGTTTATGTAACGATTCTCCAGAAAAAGTTTAACCAATTTAATCTATGCATAGTAGGAGTAGAAGAGAAACACTGAAAATGATATCAATAAGTCAGTCACCATCCATCAGCTATGGCAGCTCAAGCTCATGTGTCGTTAATTAAAAATGTACAGTCAATCCACTTTTAATCCTTATAAACAAAACCTACCGGCAAGTTCTGCGACAGTCGCCTCAAAGAGTGCAGGTCCCGCTGGAAGGCGCGCAACTGCGCGTGCGGCGCCGACCCAGAGTTCCCTCGGGTCGCCTCCCATACGCCCGCGCGCACCTCCAGCAGCCAATCACAGCACAGCACCTGCATCAGCTGAGCGCGAGTGGATTAAATCCACCAATTAGAAAGTACTTTAGTTAAACGCACACGTCACACGGATGAAATCACCAATCAGAAAATATGTACATTATTGTACATCATAGTTAGTTCGAGTTAAGTATGCAGTGAATCATCAGTGCTACTGTAAGGATTTAAAATATAAACAAATTTTATTTTAAAACATTGTTGCGTATAAAAATCGACGAATAAACTCATGTAGTATTTTATGCATTAGCAGGGTATGTTTTAATATCGGTCTATTCGATGATTCACAGCATTATTGACGCGAACGATAGTTATTTTATGGAGCAAGTAGGTACATAAAGGCGAGACAACATAGTGCACTGAGATTCTCAAATAGCTCCTGACGTTATCACTTCAACGTCGTTTGTAAGCGTGGCCAATAAACAGTCAGTAATTGTGGCAGGGAAATAATAGCCTCCTGAAAATGTAATACATTCCTGCCTAGAAATATATCAAATAAAATGACTGCTCTTGTACTTGCTCCATGGTTTATATACTAAGATTATTGGTACTATAATCATAAAATTCTTAATCAATATAACAAAAACGACGATTACAAGCATACACAATAAGCTAATACACATACTTAGGTAAAAGATACTAATGAATTTATAACTTCGATAGTACCTATCATCTCTTATTCTATTGGCCAAATTTAGTCCTAGCTATATTTATATAAATCAAACAAAATAATACTTCTTCACATGCAAATTTACAAAACATAAATTAAATTCTACTTCTAAGGCACACAGACAACAAATTGACTTATAGTATAATATCCACAAGCGGACAAACATAAACTAAAAAAAATACGTATAAAAAATTAAAAACGAAATTAAATCACGTTGCTTCAAGGCGACGAGAGTGACTAATGCGAGATTTGCCTTGTAGTGATATTGCACAGACTTAAAACAAGTGCAATGCAACTACAATGCACTCCCGTAATAGTCAAAATCCATTTTGCTTCTAACACGATGCGTTCTTGTCATGCACTTCTAAATGCTTCTGCTAATAAAATAAAAAAAAATAGTTATCGTATGCATTTTGCGTAATTCGGGAACTCACCATCATCAGCTGTGTTGGTTGTTTGCAGCAGTAGTAAGCCAGCGAATCTGCCAACTTGGCTCCCGCGATGTCGCATACCTAAAACATTTTAATTGATATTTAAGTCCGTGGATCTGTTTTTATTTATCCTCTTCTCTCTGCCTGTCCTCGTTATGTCATCCAGCGAACCATTCAGACTTCTCAATCATTGTCGTCGTGTACTTAAGCAACAGTTAGTAGCTAAGGTACCTAGTTACGCATTAGGTCCTAATTTTTACAATCTGAAATAATCAGAACTAAACGGTACCTAATGCACCATGTAGGTACAACGTGTATTTTAAACTTATTGCCTGAAGTCTGACGTTACGATTGAGCTGCACAAACCGCAGTCGACAGTCGCTAATTTAAAAAGTTGGTTTCAAGCGGACTACACATTTAAAATGGGTATAAACTCACTGACCATCGTTCCGCACCAACCATAGCCAACAGCTAGCTGCTCAGAAGACGAGTCTAAGTATAAGTGGATCACTCGTTAATTACCTTAAGCACGGTCTCCGCGGTCTTCTCGAGGAGGCGTTCATCTCGGCACTGAGCGAGGCTCAACAGGCCGCGCCTGCTTTTGTACGCCATGTGCAGAGCCCTGCCGATAATAGCACAATAGCTATATTTTCATCAGCACATGTTTATGCGGCAAAGACAATAGTTATTAATTAAACAACTATAAACTACACACGCATGTTTTATAAACATTGACTAGAATTTCTAAGCCGTCGCCGCGGTATGAGAATGAATGTCTGTTAATGTAAATGAGGTGTTACTAATACGTGCGATTATGTGAGATTGATTAAGTAGGTCAATTAAAATTATGTGAACAAATTTGTTAAATCTATTGTTATCATTATTCAATTTCCGAACAGAGTTCAAAAAAAGGAGGAAGTTATTCATTCGATATTTTTCAGTTCAGACATATTAAGTTTTGTAATGTGTGTAACCACGGCAGTTTAATGTTATCCTTACTTATATAAATATATTTCATTTACGTGAGTTTAGTACATAAAATGGTTTGTATTATTTGTTACAGCTGCAATAGCAACGGTTTCCCAATCAGTACCTACACAAGAAAACCGTAAGCCTAATTTTCACAGTTGGCAAAGTCAGTTCCCAAACTACATACCCTGGCAACGGGTCCTCCGAGGTGGTGAGCGCCTCGGGCAGCATGTACAGCCGGTCGCCGATCTCGGAAGCCTTGCCCGTGTCGGCCAGCAGCCACGCCGCCGCCACGCCCACGATGTTCGCCCACCATTCCATCACGGGGTCCCAACAACCTAATGGCAATACCATATTACTTAAGAGTCCACTGTACCCACTTATCTGTCTGTTCTTCTATCTTCTTTCTTTTATCTGTTCAATGTTCATTTGTCAGTTGTTCATCTGTCTTTCTACCACCGCGCTGTATCTCGTGAACAGCGATAGCATAAGAGTTTAGACTTTCGCGTTCAGTTACACTAAATATTAGTCTTTATGGGTCTACACGCGATATCAGGAGTAGCAAATACGTAGTTACTTACTGCCCGATATTTCGACTGGGTTACACCAATCATGGGCAGTAAGTAGCTATGTATTTGCTACTCCTAATATCGCGTGTAGACCCATAAAGACTAATATGTGGAGTGTGCCCTCATGTCTGAACTTGTGCTTTTCAGAAAGCTAATCTATTCAAATTAATCTAGTTGTGATGATTAAGGAATCAATTTGCTGTAACAAACATCTATGTTTTTGTTTTTTTTTAATTCCAAATTGATTTGGATGTTCTAATATTGCGGTCTTCTAAAATTCTATTCCTATTACCTGTGTGGTGAGGAGCATCGGTGGAGACATCATCGGTGATGAGCTTGACCAGTTCTAGGACGTCGCGAGTATTGCTTCGTTCGTCAGCAGATAACAACATTTGAAGACTTTTTTGGAGAATATCCAGGTGATAAGCCTAAAACAGAGTACATTGTTATGTTGTTAACTAAGAAGCAAACACATTAGCTGGATGGGCATTCCATGACTTAATGGCACAGGGCAAAAAAGATGAACTAAATCTCTTGATCCGGGCCACCGGTGTCTGCATGGTATGTGGATGGGAAAGTAGCAGCATGTGTTGTTCGGCAGTGGAAACGGGAGGAAGGGACTAGTTCATAGAGGAAGAAGTGACTAGTTCATTGGGGCAGGAATACTTCACGTATTAGTCACATGGCATTAAAGGTTTCATTGTCTATTGGCCCCATTGCAGTGCACTAAGAGCAGATCAATGATAACAAATGCAACGCAAATGGATGCACGCACACGCACACACACACACACACACACACACACACACGCACACACACACACACATACGGCTTAGGTTAACAGATCGGGCGGGTTGCCAAGGACGACAGGTAGTTGCGACAGATACTCGAGCATGGTAATAAGTTAATTGTAATATAGAGTGTCGGTCGCGGGATCACGCGTACAGGATGTCGTAGTGGACGGGCTGGTACAGCAGGTGCACCAGCGGCTTTGGCGCCCTCGGGGAACACATGGGCGATCACTTGGCTGCCTTTCCCACAGTATTCTAATTTGACGCTAACATTGAGGGCGTTGCTCAGGATGCAGGATGCTCTATTATATGAATGTGATCAGACTCCTTATACATTGGCTCCACTTCTATACATTGGACATGAGTCCAGTAGCATTAATATAGGCTGATGATGTACTCACCCGCATGGCATAGGCCAACGGGTCTGCCGGGTCGGGCGCGCGGCAGAAGAGCGCGGAGGGCGGGTGCAGGCGCGCGTAGCTCCAGCGGCGCGCGCGCACGAAGCGCTGCCCGCGCGCGCCCCACAGCCAGCGCAGCCGCGCCGGCGGCGCCGCCGTCGCCGAGCCGCAGCGGGACAGCAGCAGCCGCAGGTAGTAGCTGCGGAGGGATAGGGGACACTGAGGATCTAAGGCATCGTCCTGATAGAACGCGATTACACCATTCGAGCGAACTTTGCTCGTACGAACGCGCGATCAAAAATATCCTAATTGACATTCGCGCGATGATACGACCGTCCCACTACCCTAATCCACGGTCGCTCTCTCGCTTCGTTAATTCGACGTGAGTGAGCGATGATAGGACACCCGTTTTAGTCATCGCGCGAACACACGATGGTCATCACATACTTGCGCGATGATCGCGCATCCGCGTTCTTTTAGGAACGATGCCTAAGGTGATGCTTGCTGCACTCACTCGAATGACTTTATGCTGCAGGTTAACGTTAACGCCAGCGCTGCCATCCACATACAATGCAGGCGCTGGTGGCTCGGAACAAAAGGTTTAGTTACTCTTTTCTGCCACAAGGCATTCCCTCCTTCCTATGATCACGGGTTCTTCAGGCGGGGCGTGAAACGACATTTAAGCAGGCCTTCAGGGTGAATGCGACACGCTCGATATGATCTATTGTGCCTGTCAACCTCATATGTGGATCTCACTACCGCTTTTGGAGTGAGGATCTTTTTAGCCTTTCATAAAAAAAAGGTATATAAGAACTTTTAAACATGGCGCTACAGCGACAGCGGCGACGCAAATCCAAGAGTATTGAGAAACCTAGGATATATGACCAACCTATCATGTTCATGTTTCCATCTTCCTGCTCTATTTTAATGATTACTATTAGAATAATAATATCTCCTTACTTACCCACAAAGCCAGTTCCCGATCTTCGGCATGTAGTCTTTAAACACAAGCGCAGCGGTGACATAGGTCTCCGCTAGTAGTTGTGTATTGCCGGCTACCTCAGCCAAGTTAACTGCTTGCAAAGCCAAGAGGACCCGCTCGCTGCGGCCGCTGTGGCTGGAGAGGATCTCGAGCTGGGCGAGGCGGTGCGACACTGCTGACACTTCCGCTGCCCACTTCTGGGTCGCTCTTCTAGCCGGACTGCAAATATAGAGTGTGATCAACAAATCATCGTTAATAAGCACATTATATGTACTTCCGAACCACGACAATAATACATTTTATATTAAGTTACTTTTTAGTATTTGAGGCAACAAAATTACCAGAAAAATACTCAACTCTAAAATATTAATCATTTGTTTTATACTGACTAATAAATCGCCCTTTTACCTGTCGCTCCACAAATCTCCAGCACGTCGTGTGAGGTATCCACCGAAGGGGAGTCTTTGCAATATCTGTCGTAGAACTGCAGCTATCAAAGCAGAATACTTGGCGTGGCCCTGCCCGCCCGCTTGCACACTCTTCCCACAGACCGCCAGCGACCGATGCAACTCAAGTTGGGCATTACTTACATCTTCCTGAAAGTTAAACACTAGTTTTATAATGTGTTAAAAAAAAATACTAAATAAATTTACTGGCTCATGTGTGATTACGAATTCTCCGTTTGTGCGTGAGTATTCATGCTTACGAAGTCTTTGTGTACCAAGTAATCCAAAAAGCCAAGTAATAGTTAAAACCTTTTCTATAATCATGTTTTTATAATTTATCATGTTTAATGCTCAAGACTGCTACATGGCAACTAGGTAATGGTTATACAAAGCATACCTTTTTCAAATATTCTTCAGCTTGTTTTTTGTGTTTGTAAAACAGGCCAGCTTCTTTAGATTGAGATTTTGGTACGGAGTCGCCATACACCAACATTTTAACAAGGCATCCACCCAAAATTACGAAATTAATTAAGTAAATGAAGAAAGTGTTGAATAGCCAAGCTGCCCATGTCAGTCCAGTGTTACCTAAAATGAACAAAAAATTTTTAAAATAAATGCATATTCAATTACAGTATTTTTAATATTGTATTTTGACATTCACTCTGACATACTTCCTAATATAAAAAATAGAAAAATAATTAGAAACATTTCAAAATAAACTATAAGAAATCAAGTATACTCACTGCTGTAGTCATCAGATAAAATTTTCCTCTGGTCAAATCTTGCAGAGAAATCATTTGTTGTTGATTCAGATGCAAAGCTATTGATGAAAGAACTGAATGGATTGAATGCTATCAGCCCTACCATAAACGCGCATAGCGCCAGACGGGAATGGTCACCCATCCCCATGACGATTTTAGAATATTTCTCATCAATCTGAAAAATAACCAAATTTTTGTACATAAAGTATATTAAAAAAAAACAATGAACACCTATAAATGAATATATAATTCAAAGGACTGACAGTGATCTATGAACACACAGCCCAGACCACTGGATGGATCGGGCCGAAATTTGGCATTCAGGTAGATGTTATGACATAGGCATGCTAAGAAAGGATCACCTGAAGCAAACCGAGGACTAGTATATAAGATATTGAGGGTCACGAGTATATAATTCTTATGTAAAAATCCATACCGTAAAGTCAGGAGATCCAGGTGAATCACTGTCCATTCCACTAGTATGTGGTGAATGATATGGAGATGAGATGTCACTGTGTGGCGGAGTGTACGCGCCTTCCAATGATGTGTCTTTTGTGCCATTTTTCTGATATTTCATCTTGAGAGCCAAGTTCTCTTGTTTTAACCTTGTATTTTGATTTTGTAGGTATTTTATATAATCTATAGTTTTTCTTAATATAGCAGATTTATTTAGCTGTAATAAAAAATGTGTTAGAAGTTTAGAAGTTGTAGCATTATAAGTAAATTTCTCCAATAAGTGGTTCTTGTCTCTATAATCCATTAAATTTTATTATTTAGTATACTAGCGGCCTATCCCGGATTCGCACGGGGGGACTTAAGATTTTTGCATAGTTTTACGTTTTATTATTAAACCATTTACTTTGAAATTCCGTCGCCAAAATTGTTAAAGGTAAAACGATTGTTATGGGTAAACTATAAAAGGTAGACATATGCTCTCGCGGACTTTTTTAAAGATAATGTTAAAGATGAACAATTCATCCATAGAGCATTTTCGTATAACTTTAACTATATGTTCAGCGCACGCCACGGAAGGCCTCAGAAACGATACTTTTCCCCCGTTTTTGAAACATTTTCGGTTACTGCTCCACAACTATAGGACCTAGAGTGATATTATATAGCCTATGTTACTTCTGAATAATGCAGCTTCTAATGGTGAAAAATTTTTTGCAATCGGTCCAGTAATTTTTGAGTTTATTCATTACAAACATACAAAAATACAATTCTTTCCTCTTTATAATATTAGTGTAGATGTAGATTTACCTTAGCCTCTTCACCTACAAGCATATTCTTAAGCTCAACTATTCTATCATTAATGCTAGTCCTATACCGCCTTTCAATTGCATTATGTGCACTCCGTTTTACTTCCTTTACTTTGGGCATGCCCATACCAGGTGCTTGACTGAGGGCAATCTTATCACCATCTAAAACAACTGGTATGCCTGTTGTGAGTAGTGCTGGGCCACTATTGCTAGTGAAGATTGTATGGATAGGCCTGTTTTCGGTGCCTGGTTTTGCACTCATAATATTTTGAGTAGTTGCTGTAAAGAAATTAAATAGGTAATTAAATTGTGAATATATAGCTTAAAATGAATTATAATGTTGAGACCTGCAAGTCAAAATATAGACACTTACCCTGTACAGGTGCACTTGTGTACATTAAAGTTTGAGGTTCACTATTTATAATGTTTGGTTGTAATATCACTGGTGAAAAGTTTGAGTCTGTGCTTTTCAAAATAAGTGGAGTCATTCCCTTAGGGCTGTTCTGTATGAGCAATGGTTGGGCAGGCTGTTGTAGTTTAGTGGGTTGTTTTACTTGCTGCACATTATCCAACTGCACAAGTGATCCTCGACTATCAATCTGATGTAGGCTGCCTGGGGCTAGGTTTACATAGACTGGGCTTTGGACCACTTGTTGCACAATCATAGGGCCCTGAGATGGCACTCTGTTTTGACTGTGTTGCTTCATGTCGGGAAGTTGAGGTGCCTCTTTTGTTTTGCGACGTTTGTATCCATCCTCATAGGCCCCTGGCACAACTTGGACTGGACTTCTCGTGACATTTGGAGAAGTTTGCGGGGGAGCTCTTACAGTAGTATGAGTATATTGAGAAACAAGAGGGTTTCCCGGAGTGGTGAAGAGTGGAGATTGCTGAGATTGTGGTGAATTCTCTGCTTTAACTTTTGTGTCAACACTCAATAAACCAGAGTCATCGGTGGTTGCTAGCTCTTCTTCCAACTTACGCATAAACGCATCGTCGCAGTTATTAAGGAAATCTAGAAAAGAAGAAAAGATGATGAAACAGTGAAGTGGTCAAATCGTCAAAAAGTTTAAGGGAATTATTTATGTTCTAACCTTCTATTTCTGTGATGTCATGAACATTAAAAATATCTGGATTAAGAAATGCTTCGTCCTGTTCCATCTTAAGAAACTTTTTGTTGTATCCGGAACATACAAATAATAATTTACACTTAAAAACTTAAAACTTGTAAACTTGTTTATATTTTTTGGCTCTGATTCACTGACATCTGTATGATGTTTTCCCTTCTCCAATCAGAAAGCAGCTAGCGGTGGCATGATTTTACGTCACGTTAACGTAGCGTTCATTGAATAGTAAAATTTGGATGGAAAAAATAAAATAAAATACATTGATACATTTAAAATTATTCATTTATTAAACAAAATAATAAATATTTATTTGACTATAAATTGTTTTTCTAAAAATGTAATCTTAATAACTGTTTCGTACTGCGACATCTAGTAAATATAAATGAAAATTTGTAGGTTACAAGTTTGTAACAATAGGTTTTAAGGGGAGGGACTACTAATAGATGGCGCTACCGATGATGATTTTATAACTTAATTTGGAGGATTATTTGTACGCGTTTGCTAATACTTTTATCGAGGCGCTTAGGTATATATTAAAATTTGATACGTAATGTTTTCAAGGTAGTATTGCAATAATATTTGCTAAATTATTGGCCTATTCTGTCCACCTTTCAAAATGGAGTATTGTGCCGATATGATCGGACAATACTTACCTACTAGTAATTGAAAAGACCACTTTTACCGCCAAAATATGTAATACATAATACCTAATTGGTATATAGAATATCATACTCAATTAAGTTATCATATTGGTATGTATTGGTGCTGTAACGCAGTTTGAATCTTCGCAAAATTCGAAATTAGGTATAAAAATCCGGTTCAAGTAAAACTAAAACCCTAAAAAAAGTATCCTTGGGGTATTGGATAGATATTATGATATTGTAGTATCTTTTTTTTTTTATATTAAGCTAACAGGATGACCTCACTCCACCTGATGGTAAGCGGTAGTGAGATCCAAATATGAGGTCGACAGGCACAATATACCATATTGACCCTGTCGCACTCACCCTGAAAGCCTGCTTAAAGAGGAGACCACTGCTGCGGCAAAAAGGAGACAAGGCGTGGAGTCTCGCATTGGTATTAAGCTGTGCGGGTCGGAGTTGGCAAGTCCGCCGAACGGAAGGGCTCCCGTTTCTACGGGGCTTCCGTCTCTACGGGTCTCCCTGGCCGGCGGGCTGATCCGCTCCGCCCGCACAATACCGCCGCTAAGACACCACTGGTCCAGCGCTTGCCGCAACAATGGTCCCCCTGGCTCCGGTTCGTACAGTGCTGATCCCGGAACGCGACATGACCGAGAGAGGCCAGAGTCACTTGGCGGGTTTTATGCAACTGTATGGTGGTAACAGCATCCGGTCGACAAAACGTCTCCCAGTCATTTATTTTATGTAATTTTTAAGCTTCTAATAACAATATCTTTTCCTATACTTTTAGTGAGTTGAAGAAGGTAGACGATTTTGTCCCTGCCGTCTAGTTTTAATATATATTTTTTAATCCAATGTGAATGCTTAGGAATCTAATACTAGTTCTACTAACTAGAACCCATCAAAATGTGATGATCAGGTCAAATGCTTAATTTGACCTGATCATCACATTTTGATGGGTATAAGTATGTTGTTGTGTTGGGTAGGTAAGGATTTGCGACCAATCAAGTGATAGGTAAATAAAAATATGAATAGGTACCAGTTATTAAACGTTTAATTTATATTTGTAACATTATATTATTTGTAAATATAGAGTTCTTATAATAATATGTATGTCCGAGATTTAATAAACTACTTGTTCTAATATAACTTAGACATGTAGATGCATACCATTTAGCCAACTACATACGAAATCTTGCAATCACAACTTAAAAGATGAACTCTAAGTGCATAACATCATACTTAATAAAAATATATATCTATAGGCACAAAAGTGGGTACTATAATATAATTACAATAACATCTGATTAACAAAACTGAGGTAAAGTGTCACGACCTTAAGCAGGCACTACAGGGATCAGAATTACACGCTACTTACAAACATATTCCATTCAGAGCTTCCAATAAGAAACGCCTATAGGAGGCTAACACAAAGCACGAAGTGCACTTACTGGAATGTCCTAACCACAGGTCCTAACATACGATTTGATTAACAAAGGCACAACACAGTGAGACCTCCGAAGTGTAGCTTCTACACATGCTAAAGTGTTTTAACTTACATTAACTTTACGTATGCGAATACTAACGTAGATAATATACTCGTATCTATGGCATTTTCAAACTAGACTAAAGTAACAAATCAGTCTTCCAATGAATTACGAAATAATAAGTATTGATACAGTAACTTAAACAATATGATTAATAATAAACATTATTAGAAGTTAACGCAGTAGCTCTACTTCGCATTGATCAAAGGTGTAACAGTATAAAATAATTATAATAACTATAACCGTATTGTGAAAACCAACCGCAAAGACAGTGCCACATGTAAGTATATAATTTTTACATTGTAATAATCTACCTAAATAATTTTACAACAATATTTATAGTGTCCCATTATGTGAAAACATTACATTAATTTTGAAGAAAAACTTATAATTAGGTATTTATTACGTATTATAATAGCGAATCGCGACGGTTTTCTGTTTTTTTTTAAAGTTATAACATACACATTAAAAGACATTGAGCATTTTTTCTAAGTGTTTACGTTTAGGAAATATAAATGATAGGTATTTATTTATTTATTTATTCAATCATTGGTCACATACTGGCTTACAGTTTCCCAAAGCGCCAGTATTGTACACGTACATGTCGTTTATACTCGTCATAGGATTGACCGTACTTGTGCTACATTATAAAATTATAATAGATATTTACACGTACCTAACTATTGATGACAGTGACCACAACTAGATATAACAAACAATATATGGCAATTGACAAACAGTTTAAAATCTAACCCGTAACGTATAGGAATTAAAAAGTAGGAATTAGGTACGTAGTAGGTCGCTATTCGCAGTGAACGACGTGAGCGTCACGCGTCGCACGGTCCTTCCCGACCGCCCGGGATACGCGGACGCAGGCCGGATCCGCGGCTGGCCGGGAATGATATGGCGTGGTGCGACGCGGCGGACTAGAGTGAGCTGTAGCGAGCGTGAGGTAGTAGCGGCGTTTCAGTCTATAAACATCACAGTCGCGGACAACAAATTGCACAATAACTCGTCTAGGCGGACCGCTCGAGGCGCAGCCCCGCCTGCCCTTCGGCCCTACACAGTTACCGCTCTAACATAATATTACTATCTAATTAAAGCTAACCTATTTCTGCTATACTATTAACAAAGAGGTAAATGTAAAACAAAAAGTCAAAGAAGAAAATAAACAAAAAATAAAATCACAAAAGGCATCGTATGCGCTTCAACGGAAATTTGATTTCGTCGCCGGGCCTCGATAGCTCAAGAAAATAAATAAGAAGGGGGAGGTAGAATAATAAGTGGCCGCGGGGCCCATTGCAATCGCCCGGCCGGAGCGCCAGGCCGAGGCGCGCGCGCGGCGCGTCCTGCCAGTAGCCTACCGTAAGTGCCTTATGTCTAACTTTGTACGCCTAAGTCAGTCTTTTACAATGTTTGCTCAGAAACATATCTTCAGCGTTCAATCTCTTTCGCTACTGCAATCTAGGGCGAAGTTTCTGGGCGGGACTATGACTCCAGACGGCGGGTCGGCATCATGACGACGAGATACTGAAAGGTCTTCAACGTGGTCGTCATCTGGCAGCGGGGAGCGAGGTGACTCCGGGGCTGACCGAGGAGGCGTCCTGGGCGCGAGCGCGGCGTGTGCGGCCGCCGCTAACGCCATTGCACGGAGGGCTTCGCGACCATCATCTCTAGTAACCCCTTCTAAGGCTTGTTGTAGGAAAGAAGGATCAATAAGGGGCGTTGGAGGATTTCCATCATCGTTGCCACCAGTGCCACTCAGACCATATGGGAATGCAGCGCCATTAGACTCTCGTTTGACTCCACGACTCATTGGCCGACTCGTAGTTATGCCTAGTTTCTTTACTTTATCGTACAACGTACGTGATGGAACGCCATACTTGCGAGAGGCTTGAAGGGCACTCATTCCGTTTCTAACGCATTCAATTGCAGACATTATATCTGACCGCGTGTATTGTTTGTATCGCTTCCATTCCGGCTTCTGTTGTGGCGGTACATATGGTGCAAGGCCGACTCTATTTTCTTGTTGGAAATTGGTTGGTGGTGGAGAGGGATGGAACGTGCGTGAGCTGTCTTCTTCGAAAGAGCGTTCAGTGTAGGGAGAATGGGCATCTTCCGAGCGATCAGATCTGTTGTAGTGGGGCGAAGAGGCCCTGGATGACAGCCTTCGCGGGCGGTAATCGAACGGACGCTGAGGGCTGGGCGGTCGGTCAGATTCGTGCGCCGAGCCGTTGGAGTGTAGGCGAGGTGGTACATTGTTGTTGACCGGGTGGCAAACGAGAGACATGGGTTGCGAGGAATCGATAGAGGGAGCAGACTGGGCGAGGACGTTGCGCAGGATCGGAGTGTCGCGGGTGGCCAGCATGCTCGAGAGCTTTTTGCGTTTCAGCGGGTTCATGTCAGCGGAGTCGTAGGCGGCGGAGAGAACAGGCGCGGCGGGCGGCGGCGGCCAGCGCGAGGGCGGCGCGGGCGCGGGCGGCGACACGCTGGAGGGCGCGGCGGGCACCACGCGCGGCGGCGACGCGGCCGGCGTGCGCTCGCTGCCGGGGCGCCGGCGCAGCTCCGTCATGTCGAACAAACCTTTCACCTCCAGCTGCTCCGCGACCTTCATGATGCGCGGGATCTGGGCCTGCGTGACGTTTACCTCGCCCGTGTACATGTACTCGAGGAGGGCGCGCATCTCGAAGTCCTTGACTCCGGGAAATAGGATGCTGCAGTGGTCCATGGGGACGTCTGCTAGTATCGACTGGAAGTAGGGTGAGTTGGCGGCCAGCACCACGCGGTGCGCCTTGAAGGTGACCTGGTCGTCGACCACGAGGGTGCAGTCCACGTAGGTCTCAACTTTGATCAGCGCCTCCAGGATCTCCACCAGGTTGGTCTTGTGATGGTTCCATTTTAAGCAAAAAGTCTGTTGACCTTCGCTACTCCCCATTTTTTTGAATTGTGATTCTGTTGACAATTAGAGAAATTTATTAATTAGTTGCCAATTTTATTTATATTTAAATATACATATGAAGGAGAAAAACATGAAATAAAAAGTTGTTTAGAAGTTTAATAATAATGTAGAGCCGATATGGTCTACTTTATAATCCACAGTATTAGGACATCATAATAAGAATTGACGAAATGTTTGCTACGAAAAAAGTTCGTAGCAACATTTTAAAAATGCTCTATAATAAATATAATTTGCCGTTACGCATTAATCAATGACCATACTTAACAAGGATTTGCTCATACCTAATAAATATTGTATTGCAGTTTAAATGGAAAATTGTGTTCTTTTTGCTAACCACACGATAAATTAAAAGACATTAGCATAGCTTAGTTACCAAAGCTTTTAGCTTTTATGCAAGAACAAGAAAAGACAGAGGTAAACACAAAATTGCATAAAAAGCATCTTAAAATTTACTAATATTAAATCATTCAATTGACAAACACATTCTATGCAAATAAGTAAAAAAATAACAATCCAGAGATAGTGCACATGTAAACAAACACATAAACGCGTACGTGTTCGTACGTACCCAGTAGAATCCGCTCGAACGTAGTGGCGGGATACATGGCGAGTGTGTCACGACTCGAGCCACGTATAGAGCACTGATAGTTCACTAGCGAAGGTAGACGAGCGAACACTGGCCGCGGACTGCGGAGCGCGACTGAGCGCTGCCCGCTGCACCGCCCTACCCCATTTGCATATCCCGCTCATAGCCCTTCCTCACTGCCAAATTGACTTTTTACCTTTTATTCGGCAGGTAAATCGAACTTGGGGGAATGATAAAAGCACCGGCTTCCCCACTGTCACATTCCCTATGAATTGGCAACGCGCAAACCTTGTCCTTATTCAGTACACGCATGGCACAAAATAGAAGAGCAGCGAAAACTTGTAAAAAAATAAAAATACAAACCTGTAGTCGCAAACTCCTAGAGCGATTCGCGATCAAAAAATAATATAGAAAATAAATAAGTAAAAAAAAACTCACCCTCAATAAATGAAAATCCAGAAGACATGAGTCAGCGATTGTTGATAATGTCCGATAGAATCATGAAAAATGTATTTGACACAACACTTCGTAAAGTTCGTAACACGTCGGGGGTGGTTAGCTCTCGCGGCGAGTGGAGCCCTGTGGGGGCGGCGTGCTCTCGCGAGCGAGTGGCGAAGACTGCCGGCGCGGGCCTCCGGTGCAGCGCGCGTCGCCCGCCCCGCGCCCTGCGTGCGCTTTTTACGCACGCACCGCGGCGGAGTGCAATTGCGTGCGGGCGGGGCGCGGGCGCGGGACGCGGCGCCGACGAATTGCAGCGCTGAGGAGGGCTCGCCGCTGTGTGCGTGAGTGCGCCCGCGCCGACACCGAGCCGATTTCGGCTTATAAAAAATAGCTGCCTCGCCTGCCTCGCCGCGCCGTCCCTTTGTATGCTAACTGATGCTAACACTAACTTCTCGCCATAGAAATTCTGTTGGTTCGCCTCGCTAATTATCATAAATATCGAATTAATATGCCCCGTTGCATTTACATTAAAGAAATAAATATATGCAAGGTTTCGTTAGATAATTATGTATGTCAATAACTATTATACCATAATGCGTGGAGGAAATTCAAACTGAATGATGATTACTTAAAGATTATGATTTAGTCAATTAATTATGTTAATCTAACTGAATAGATCTAAGCAAGACACGGCATACAAAGACAAGTCGTCGTCTCTACCTAGAGCCTAAAACTAAACACATGAATTAAACCTGGATCCTTACATTGTTTACAATGTAAAACAAATTTTCAGCACACTATGTCTGAAGTTTATTATGTAATGTATTAAAATAGTAACGAGTAAACATGTACAACAGGAAAATAATGCAGTCAATAAACAAAAGTGGGCGCGCCTGAAACGCTCGACTCCGCGCGGATCGCCCCAAAAATTCCGAAAAGTGCGTGAACAACGCCGCCAAACGGGGTCATTGACACATCGCCTGCGGAGGGAACGCCAAAATAGCGCGAAATGCACTCAAAAATAGATCAAGCTGTGTGCAATATTTTTTGTTACGGCTGCATCGAGCCCGGCTTCCGTCGACGGAATGTGGCATCGTTTATCTCAAGACGGGAATTTAAATGCAACTTGGGTGTTATACTGAAACTGCTTAATTCAAAATCTGGTCAATGAATACGTCTTATATGAAAAAAGCATTTGCTGAATACAAACTGCCCAAAAACCTTTACTCGACAAAGCTAAACATTTATGTACCCACCCAAATCACACAATCGATCATATTGAATTCCTCAAGTAAAAGTAAACACATGTCATTTAGCGAAATATGCCTATAATATCAAACTTTGATTAGAATTTATCATGGTTGATAAATCATGTTGATTCTATGAATCGTCCCTAATAAAGATGGCAAGGCGAAGCGCCAATCTTCATTATCTGTCATTTCGGTGGCGTTATACGGGACACGTGTGTTGTCATCGATTTTATAGATAGAAAGTAAAGGGGATAATGTTCCTCTATTTTTTAATTGAATGATTGTGTATAAAGCTAATAGTATTAACCGGGAAAAACAGTCCAATCATCAGTCTATTCATTTACATAACATGAAAAAGAATTGCTATATACTCAAGTATTTTAATTGAATAATATAGACGAATTGTAAACAATGATTCGAGGCAATGTAAATTGGGTACCTTTCTAAAAATTAGGATAAACCCACGAAGAACTATGACGGTAAACTATTATTAATTAAGATCTTATAAATCTCATTGTTTCTCCAAACAATATTATATCAATGCATATTTCCCACGGGTACCTAATTGTTTATAAGGCACACAATTCCGCGTCAAAAACAATAGCGGCAAATGTCCGCTTGCCACTCGTACTCGCGGAGAGCACTCGAGTCACGAGTGCAATCATTTGCATATCGATGACGGCGTATTGAGAGCAGCTATTACACCTTGGTACTCTATGCGAATGTGGGAACACACGTTTACAATGGTGATTCCATATTTTTTTTGGTTTATTGGTTAAAAATCTCATTCGTTACAATATGAAAGTATCCGCAAAAGATCGAATTCATCAAATCACTCAATAAGAAAGTCAGATAAATTACAAAAAATATAAGTAATTGCCATTGCTATTAAATACTTAACCGTTAAATCAACAATAAACGATTAGGTATCTTTACGTCTGGTTTAATAACAGTGGAATGTCTAGTCAATACTGGAAAACAGTAATTAGTAACATATTTATTCAATGCTAAAACACGTTTGTGAGTACAGTTAACGTTAGATAAGAAAGTAATTTGCAATATCTGCGCTTCGACACAGTCATCAGTGTACCAGCGGTGAACCGCACGACCGTTAACGGATGATAAAGTTTGACAACACATCGGACCGGAAACCAAAATGCAAATGCGCTATTGTTCGTACTCTAAACACTTCTGACCTTTGATTTGAATGTTTAGGTAATTCATTTAATTGGTATTAAAATTCGCGCGGAAGCACTCATTTCGTACTCGAATGCAATCGGGTTTATACGGGATCCGCTTGCAATTCTCACTCGTATAAATTTCCGGCGCAATTGGTGAACAATGTGATATCAGGATGCATAAAGCATTATGCTAATACCAGCATAAACAGGCGCGACCTATCCCACGGCACACGCGCATTGCAACTGCAAGTCGAGGGTTACATAAAAAACTAATAAAAAAGCAATAATCAGATCCCGCATGGCGGCTTGTTGAGTCCGAAATTGACGCGACTGATCAAGCGAGAGGGATAAGTGATCGACAATGAGCGTTATTGCACGGATGATGCCCCACCATGATAGAGCTTGGGGCATAAACAAATGCAATGCACATTATTGAAAAGTAAAAAAGTTATGAGTATTTTTTTATAAAAAAAACGGTATAAAGTGTGAGAACAAAATACACATACAATTAACTTAATCATATTTATGTTTTACGTACGGTACAACGTTCTGTAGCCGATCAGCATGGTAACATTCAACATCTTAAAATAATTTTGGTTGGTAAAAGAGCAAATCCAAATGTATTTATTTTATTAGCTTAATACAATTTTGATAAGAAAATTAAATCAAACATTTAGTACCTTGCTTTGATATTTCGACTTAAAAAGGAGACCGGTAAAAATTCTCTGTACAATACCTACTACTACGCAAACCACTCAACAGTTTTAAAAATTACTAAAGAGATTACCCCTCGTTACGCAGACTTTTTGCGGCAGCGTTTTTAATTGACCGCCTACAAATCTTGCGCCCATTGCGTATATTCATTAATGGCAATTAAAGCGGTGGCTTTGCATAATGAGGGAAAGGGTGGGTTTCATAAAGAGATAATTGTAATTTCACGCGAGCGCGGCCTCGTCATTTGTCACCAGCATCCTGCCACGCGCCCTGCACGAATTTATTATTTTATACTATCTGGGGAGCTCTAACCCTCTTATCTCCCATATTAACAGCTAAGAGACAATTAAATAATAGACCATAGAGAATATATCCGGGCTTACATTTGTTACGCCACTGTTGTGTCTGTTTTCGGTTTTGCAATAACACTGCGGGTTTAAATTAGGGAGGTTTTAAAGTTATTTAGATTTTTGGTGTGTTTTAACAGTATTACAAATAGATTTTTTACTAGTAAGTCATATAAATTTAAATGCTCTGACTAAGTATTTCGTTAATGTTTTCTCTACTATATGCCTACGCTTATTTAGTTACCTTACTTCGTATACCTTTTTCGTGTTTACTCCAAAAAGTATTCTACAAATACGTTATTTATATCCGTTTATATTTGCTACCAAAATCAGGAATAGTTAAAATCGTTGAGCATTTCTTTAACATTTCGTAGTACCCGTAAGTACCTCTAATTCGTTCATGTCTTTTGCACTACTGACTTCAGCGGGTGTCGATTTCTAATGAACAGGCCAGAAAAGAGGTTTTATTCTTTTTATTTTATTTCATTTACTTTCTTAAGTAGTCCGATGTATCTACGGTGGAGTCCCGTACATTCCCACTGTCGTCCAGCCGCGCCCGCGCCGGAAGCGGCTCATTGTAGCGAAACTCCCCCACGGAGACAATGCACTCTTTCCTCCTATTGTCTAGCCGAAATAGTAATTTATTGATATCGGGTAAATGGTTATAAACTCGCGAATGTATTATCTGCGCTGGCCTTTTATCATAAGCTACAGAGCAGTTATAACGACGCTGTAACTTTAACTCTCGATGCGCTATTGTTTTGCCTACATATTTATTCGTAGTACTACATATACTCGTATACCTACTAAGGTTAGGTATTCTGACTATCGGTACTAATTGAGTATGAACCATACATTTGTCAGTTATTTGTGTATTCAGAATGTACAGGGACAACTAACAAGATTGATATTAGCATATAAATAACTGTAGAAGATAATTTTTGTTTTTTTTTTAAATAGAGAAATCTTTATAAGCTTCATTCGATTATTATAATCAATTCTAACTTGACTTAATTTAACATATGAAGCAATGACGCGACTTCTGCTGGGTTGTTCGACGCTGGTGCAGTATATTAATACACTGTTATAACTAATTGCATTAACGCTCCCTACACTCAACTATAATAATTTTAGTTTTATAACTAAGAAATAATAATGCAAATGTCAAATTTAGTAGAGATAACATCGCGCTTTCGGAAATGGGTCAAGAGGGTAACAAAAAACTATTATAAATTTAAAAAAATGGGCGGTTCTGCTAAGTATCCATGTCAAAATATTGCTGAGCACCTGCTTCGCAGACAGGGTGGCGCGTAACGTACTTTTATATTCAAACATTTAAGTTAACAAAGGAATTGGAAAACATACTATCCAGTAAACTCTACGGCTCTTCGAATTTATTTTTTAAAATTTTGTTGTTTGTTATATTGTAATGGTTAGATAGATAGTACAATATTAGCTTAATTTTATAACAGCTAAAGTATAATATACACGCACTGAATTGTTTTGTCTGCACCAGGCCCGATAAGCATCTTCATAAAGTATATCCAGAGATAATTCGCCGCTCGCGTCGCGGCCATGTTGCCGCCCGAAGCTTTACACAATAAAACAACAGCGAGCGCTTAGCTTTTTTACTTTTTTTATACAGGATCATTTTTCTTACCGGGGGATTATCTTTCGAATTCGTTGAGCGATTTTTGGACTTATGCTCTTAGAAATAAGGTCGGGTTAAGTGACGGAGGCTGCGACGGAGTGGACGTCCTTGGGCGGACCCGATCTGCTAGCCACGAGAGATCGTCCCATCGCCGCATGCTGGTCGTTGCACCGACGCGATACTTTTAAAATGCATTGGAAAGTAGAAATCGTATTCGTTGGTTACTTTGTGAGACACTACTTTGTAGCTGTTTATTTTCAGGCTCGTAGGCGGATAATTGGTTCTAATAACAGGCAATAGCTGCAATCAATAATTTGCGCCTATCGTTGAGTGTGTACCTATGATGCCATTATTAGTGACTTAGTATTGCTACCCTGTGCCCTTACCGTAAATAGTCCACGCATTTTTCGATATTGATCGCGGTTACACATGGCAGTGGCTACATGAATAAACAATTTAAGAGAGCCATTACGTGCTATTTTCAAATTTTGTGAAATAACTCTCCGGCAAGTTCGGTCGCGCCCATTACTAATGAGACAAACTGTTTTGTCCTCGTATTTACGACTTAGTCAAGATCGCTAAATGTTAAAACTGTTTGCTTTCGTAATTAACAAATAACACTTATGTTAACGTTTCAAAAAATCTTTCGCAATGCTAAGCAGAACAGGCCAACCATTTATTTTTATGTTTTGTATGTAAGAGTTTTAGGCGTTGCCATAAGCCGTACCCTACATGACTATCGGTAAAAACATCATAGTTACTAGACAGGTTTCTATGGTTGATCCTATCAACATAAACACGTGTACCGCGACCAACGAATTTGTTCCACAACACGTACTATTAAAAAGAAAGGTGTAGTTTTTTTAGCAAAATCAATAGGTTTAGTGGTGGTTGGGACGTTATTTCCTGCGCATGCATAATGGGCGGCCGGTAGATGGACACCCCGATACGTATAATTACAGGTATCATTCGCAATAAACTCGTCCGATGGAAGCCGCCGACATGCAAAACATCGATATTCAACGTTCGGATCCTATTTCAAACCATTTGAAACTAGTTTGTTGGAAAGTTACCGAGCCCTATGGGGTTTCGTTGCAGCGGACGGATACCACGACAAAATACGTAAATAAATAGGGGAATATGATTATAGGTGTTACACTTGAATTAAAGAAGATCGCACAGAAAATTATTAAGTAATTCAAGTACCTGCAAAACACTACTAAACTCATTCGACTAACTTCTCAACACAAGTCATCTAGATATATTAATTATTTTCCAAGAATCACTTCACGGCATGTTTTTTCATGAACATTCTGTTTGTTGAGCGTTTAGTACCTAATAGCATCGTTTAGCATTGAGTCCACAAGAGTATTCTATGCTTATTTGCAAATCAATACCTGTTATTAGGCATGACTCATCTATAACACGATGTCCAGCATATGCCGGCTGCTAGAACAAGCCTGATTACAACTGCTAGGGCCGCTTTATTCGCAACCCTCGCATGGGGTGGCCGACCAAATTGTATTTTTATTATAATTGCTCCGTTTTATTGAGAGCCTGTCGACTAGGGTAAACATTGCAGGGTTGTATGTCGCTACAGAATAAACAAACCGCAAGGACAAATGTAATTAGTAATTAATAATTAAATTTCGTAAGCGATGAATTGTTTTGATTTTAAAATATGAGACAAAACACTTGAATTACAAACTGTTATATTTTGCAGTAAGTACTAGGGTGTTCATTGCTTTTCCTCTATGTTTTTTGAAAGCATTTTCCGTATGGAAGACACAGTCATCATAAAAGCTATTTCAAATTAAGAGTTAAACTACAAATTGATTAAAAAATATTTCTAGAGGTCTACTAAGGTAACATTTTGATCTCTGTTTTGCGATGTAGCCCTACACAGAATACGTAAAAAAATAAATATCACTTATGGATAAAGTAAAATGACAGTTTTATTATTCAAATAATAGCAAAAAACAAGCGAATGCGTCCTCCTGTCCATACTCAATTGAACCCGCATCAAAGGGCTTAACATAAACCCCTTTTCTCATTTTTATATCATAAAAAGATTGCCCATGACTATTTTGTTGGCAAATATCATTTGATCCTTTTGTCCGCGTGTAAACTGTGCGTGTCGTTTAAGTAGATATTAGAACAGATGGATATTTTCCCCAATATTTTTTGAAGATCCTTTTCGTAAAAAGTTTGTGTTATTGGCGATATCCCCTATTTATCGTATCAGTTAGAATCGTTGCCATATTTTAACGATTCGGTTGTTTTGTCTTTGGTTTCTAGATACGTGCCTATCAATAAGGTCAAAATAATACCCGCAGAAAAACTATTGCAATTTGTCATTATTTTATCTCTAGCTGTTGATGCGGTCTGCACATTTGTTTCTCGGTATCGATAACGTTATCGTCGTGTGGAACTGATTGTACCACCACTGTACCGTGGGTATTCAATCTCATGGTATATTCTTTTAAAAATCAATGGTAAAGTGGATGTTCAACTATTGTTATAAACTTGTTTTAATTACTGAGGTAGTCTAAACAATCCAATAAAGTATAGATGTTCCAAGTAATTCTCAGCTTATCAAGAGTAGCTAATAGGTGCACTAATTTGCCTTTATCATGTTTCTTTTTGTCCATAAAAATAACGACTTAAAAGCGGTATATAATAACGAGTAGGTAAATTAATTAGGCAACAATGCAAGTGCTCTCTATCGGTGCATGCGTAACGCATATTTCATAACGCTTCTCACGTGTGGTGAATTCTACAAAAAACTGTCATTTGCGAAAGTCACCACCTTTGTTTTTACGAAATATCGTGTTGTGCGCGTGCGTGCGCAAAACGCATCACACGCGCGGTGCGTACGCGCAGATAACGCGCGTTCGCGCGATAACGCGCCGAATGGCGCCGATAAACCGTACTCCGTGCCGATACTGCACAATAAATTTGCTCACATGAAATATTTCCGATGGACTTTCGTCTGCATTATCTCCGCTGACAATTAGAGGTGATTAAAAGCCCATCTGCAACGCGTCTATAATTTAAAATACTACGCACGGATGAATGTCATCATTTGGTAAATTGTCTAAATTATTTTTACGGTTAAATATCGACAGGTCACGAGAAGATAACTAAATACCCTTCGTCAAACGTCTCTACGTATCAAACCCGACGTCTTTAAATGATTGAGACAGCAATTAACAATTGAATTAGTTGGACTGATTACCAGGCCTTTTTTCTTGTGTTCTATTGTCATCATTTTGCTATTTTGCAAACCATCGTTGTGAGTTTCATAAACAACTTATTTCCATTGGCACGTGTACTGAGTGCGGCGTACGTCCCACTGTAGAGTTAAAGCAATGTACCAATGTTCTCTCGAAGTTACACACACGAGCAAATCTACAAACACACAAAGGACAAAGACCTGTTTGCGAGTATTCGCGTAACTAATCCGCGGCATGAATGGCCGGATTCCCCGACCTACAAAAGAGTGCAAACTCGTCTAAATAAAGTGCAGCGTCCACCTTTGTTGTGCAGCCACCGTAATGATGACATAACAATGGACGTATTGGCGAGATGGCGCGTGCGGTGCAAAAACACCTGTATTGTTATCGGGCGGGCGTGAATTACGTCAGTTTCGCACAAATGTACCAGGGCAGCATGACCGAGTGGGAGGTGTTTCTGTTGTGGCTAATTAAGCGGTTTTGCCTCCTTTATTATGTTTGTGTTTTTTGACAATTTATACTGTTCTTTGAATTCAATAAAGTGTCGCTTGAGTGTCAAATAGTTAAGTAGAATAATAATCAGAACTACAAAAAATAAAGAATCAACTTTAATTTCTATCAAATATTTAAGTTACTTAATTATAATTTGATTTACACAAATACAATCAGTTTAATCTCGAGTAAAGTTACTAAGACAGAGCAAATTATTCTGTTACTATTCGTTAAACAATAATTACAGTATGCTTCATTGTTGATCTCACAATGTACGGACACTCGTATACCAGGATAACATACCTTTTAGGAGGCTTTTTATGTGTCATACAACATCTATGTACCGAACCGGTTAACAAATAGACAATTTTACATAGACTTGTTTCGCCCACTTTTGGGTTCCGCAATTATTTTAATAGAATAGTTTTATTTCGTTCGAGTAACAAAATGTAATGTGGTTCAACATCTGCTTTTATCAATATTAAGGTTAAAAAACATTAAAAGAAAATATATTTAGTAACTATCGAAATTAATTATTATAATTTCCTGATTATAATATAAATAAAAACGCAACCTTAAAAAACACGTCATATGTCATGGCTCAAAATATGTTACAAACATAAAACAATAAAGATAAAATAAACTTTTTAACATACTTACTTCATTAATATTCAGTATTACGTTATTCATTCTCTGCAGATTCCGTGGACGGCCTTCGTAAACCCAGCCACGTTTTAAACGTATCATACACACGACGACGATTCTGGAAATAAATATCGACAAAAACCGAGGCTTACATTCAGAATAATTAATATTAATACGATGCCTTGGGAACTAATGGTTATTTATGTGTGTAAAAATGCTTGAATTAAGGACAATGCATATTTAAAAGGTTAGTTGACATGTTTGTTTTTTATAAAGTTGAATGATAAATTGGTCGAATATCTGCTGGTTTCGCAATTTATTCTAATTTTCAAACATGGTTCCGTTTGACTGCCTAATGATACCAGATAATATGCATACATAACATATTATCACGCCTCATCAGATAATATGTGCAAACAAATATACTTTTACACATTCATATTAAACACGAAGACTAAGACTTTATCAAATATACATAGAATAAGATACGGAACCAAACACATTAACTTTTATTCCGGTATCACTGTAACCGCAAGTGCGATGAGTCATTTTGGCAACCAGACCAGTTCGCGAGGAGGCGGTGCCAATCGGTACATAAGCGGAACACATAGGCATTCGCGATTCGCGATATTCGCACACATTGACAACGCTGAGATAACGCCGCTGTCGCCCTGGTACCGAATATACCTACAGTTTCATTCACCGGTTTAAATAGGTATAATAATTGTTTGATTTAAGTTAGTCCTTATCCGAAGTTTTGCATTAACTCTATTGCTATTTCGTATGATTAGAAAATGCATTCACTTAACTTTATTACATGACAATAAATAACGTCTAATAGTAATAGGGCTGGTGTTGTTAGAACAAATTATGGGAACAAAGTATTTGTATGGGTAATATTAGGTTGACACGTACAACCTACGTAGAGACGTTACATAAATCTAACAAATCATAAAGGTAGTATTTTACAGAAGATGAGCAATCAAATCGCAAAAGTAAATCTTTAACTGCATTAAGCAAAAGGTACAAAACTAACAGTTAACTAATAAACATTCTCACAGTCGCGATATTTTTAACATAAACAGAACGTGAACAACACAGATTCCGAGGTTGCGCAGGATTTTGAGGCCAAGGCCCGCCGGTAGCGCTAATATGTATACGGTTTATGTGAGATAAACACCAATTGGTGAGTACAAATACCATAAATTGGAAAACTGGCATCTAATATAACAACTGTACTAATTATTTAAGACTTTTGCGTTCATCATTAGGTTTAATAAGGTAAAGTGTGTTTAAAATGTGGGTTTTCATACGATTTTGAACTTTTTGTATCTTGACACGATTCTGTGCTGTGTGTACGTAGATGCTAAGCATTTTTTATTTTTGTCGGATTCTGAATTTCGGATCACTGTACTGGTATTCCAAGTAATACGTGACTAGCTACTAACAATGGTAATAAATAAAATCTAAAATGTCAACTGTCTCTTCGTGAGATCGATTACAGGCAGACATCGTAGTCCCAGGAATACAGACTTTCTCCTGTTTTTACCCTTTGAGTTCGAATCCCTAACAATGACGTTGTGCGACAAGAATCCTATCACGCGTTTTTCATGCAATTATACAGTTTAAAAAACAAAACTTTCTTCGTTTTAATAAATAGGAAGCGTGTAATACATAATTAGAGAATCAACCCCTTGAAGTATCGACACGACCGAGACCGCCCGTGCGTCCTCGTGACCAAAATACGCGGGTTGAATAATTGAAGAGCGAAGTGCCCCCCACCCTCACCACCCTGGACATCAGCCTTATCACTTGATTATAATATGCCTACCGCGAATTATTGATGGACAAGAAGCGGCGATTCTACGAAGCGTCTTTGAATAACTGATGTCTTACCCGCAACCTGTTGTTAAACATATTTCGTTTACTGACTAAGCTACTAAGCTCTGCATTATATATTCAGTAGTGTGTTTAGCAACGGCTTGCAAGTTGTGATTTTGAAATATACGTAGGTCACAAGTAAATACTTTTTCAATCTTGAGTGTTTCTGTAAAATACACCAAGAAAATATTTGTCTATTGTTCGATTGAGAATATAGAGTCGCTGCGTTGAATTTACAGAAAATCTGTATTTATTGAAACACACATTAGAAATATTTCGTGTCTATTAGTATTATCTTTATTAAACAGTGTATCTGAAATGATGAACATACATGAACGAGCTATTTAATTAAGATGAAATCAAATGCCTTGCCAGTCTATAATTGCAGTTAAACTAAATATTTGTCTTTATCCAATCCAATTGGTGTAACCCAGTCGAAACGTCGGTCGCGAAAGTCTAAAAATATTGCAGTTAAACCTGAGTGATCAATCACCGATTGTATAATAATTTTCGAAATGGAGTACTAGAAGATGTCTGGTGGGATTGTTAAAACAATAAAATTCACAATCGCATTATCTAGTAGTATGCAATGTTGGCTGTCTACCGCTTAATAGATGATCTTTGGAAACAATGGCAATATTGGTATTTTAAAATCACGACGTTAGGTACCCAACCTTGAGTGAATTGTATGATAAAATGACGGACAGCACAGTCTCTGTTAAACTTTGTTCGTTATGCTTAAAAAGTGGACATTACATTAATTGACAAAAAGAATTTCCAATGGGCATCCAATGATTGAACGGGGGCCTATGCTAAGTATTCATAATTATAGAGAGATGTTTTCGGCCGTGCGTTCGGACGGCGGCTATTTGTCTTCCACACGCAAATGTGCTGGGGAAATTAGTGTGAATAATTGATACGTGTCATTTGGCAACCCCCTACACCCACTGTCACCCTATAGGTTTTTGGCCACGCTGGCGGGTCACCGAAGTCAATACAATGCCTCTTGACAGCCGCCTTCCTATAGGCACGTGTTGGACATATTGTGACAAGGAAAACACGAGGAGTTATTATCAAAGCTTCATCATAAATTAGTTGATGGCTAACGATTTGTTTTACATATGTAAAGAGATTGTCCTTCTTCGATAAAAATATGAATAAGACACTACAAATACACATATATAGACATACCTACCAGCATAATGCTCAGCTAATGATGATGAAAGCAGGTGAAAGTAAATCTAAAGCTAATAATCAATTTCTTTAGGTCTAAAAAGTGAATTTGATATTTTTTGGATTTGCAAGAAGTATGCTATCAGTTACCGAAAGTTACACGCGGTGGTGTAGGTGGGCCATGATAATTTAATGTTTAAAATGCCATGTGGTATCCACGCACGGGGTGGCGAGGAGGTGATGGCCCACATCGATATTCCGTGCATTATTGAGTAGTCGCGTGCTCCCTCCCGAATTTCCAGTGTTTGGCGATTGATGTGTAGATTGACTTTTGTCATTTGCCTCGGCCATGTCAAATAGTAAAATGTTTTTCTATGCCCTCTCCTCAAATTGTTGTGGGCCGTATCGTAATGGACGAAGGCGATTTATATAGGTACATCTGATTGCCACGTTGATGGATGGACACCGTCCGTTGTTTTCTCTGGGACCCATTTTACCACAATCGATTTTCATTTAGGCGATATTTTATCAAACTATTACGAATTGTTGGCGATGGCCCTCCGATAAGGCCGCGGATGGCTAATAATGCTTTTGTTAAAAGTTGTCTATAACATACCTAGAAATGCGTTGGTAACTTTTAAATAACTAATGTCCGTGTTGTATGCTAAAAACTATACTCATTCCAAACAAATAATGTTACCAATACGTGTATTGTTCGAAGTTTCACATGACTATTGTTTAGCCTTTATGGTATTTTACATGTATCTATACAACCTTTTGCACTTTGTTCGCATTGTCCGAAATGCACGCATTAGATGTGTCTGGGTACTTTCTTTGTAAGAAAGTGTTAACAACCGTTAGGGTTCGTGAGTGATAAGAGAGATGTTGTGCAAATCCTCGGGGTGGTCGGCGAAAGGTGCGGCCATAAAGGCGGCGAAGTTGAAAGCGATGATATAAAAATGTCGGCCTCTTTGTGCGTAAGCGCCGTTGCGGCTAAACTTATTCATTTAGAAAGTTTTATCTCGCAGAAACAGTTAGAGAGGCTTTGTTACTTTTTTACAATTAGCCAATCTAAGGTTTTAGACCCTTTCGGTCGTTGTTAGGGCTTTTCCCATAGAGCAAACTCTTTTTTACCGTTTAGTCTTAGTGGTGAGAAATTGCATAATTCGTTCGTATTTGTGGTACGTAGTACTGAGATATTGAATGTGTGATACTTACTAGTTAATCCAGAAATAAACAATGCAAACCATCCCTGCCATACCTATCAGTACTTCTTAATTAACTATTGTTCTTTTTATACCTAATTCGTTATTTAATCGAAAGTTTGAAAAATACTCTAAATCTTTGCGAAGTAATGACGTCAATGTATAAAGATATTTGAATTGTAAAATAAGATTTGAATCTTTTTAAATAAAGGAATAACATAATATATTTAATTTTAAATTGTCATGGTTAAACTCATTAAAATTGATACGTCCGACATTTACCATACTTATTTTATTATTACCTATTCTGGCTTGGCAACTAGTTGATTTGACCTTTGATCATGGAGCATTAATATCGGGAACTCGCAAAATTTAATATAATATGGTAAATATTCCAGCCATATTAATTTTCTACCGTAATATATTGTAATTTTATACTTAGTTATTTTTCACAGTATATTAGTAGGTACGACGATATTTTTACTATTCCTGATGTGCTCGTTTTGTCATATTTTCTACACTTGACAGCTCGAAACGTCGAGTCGGGTCTCTAAATAATATCTTTAGAATAGCAATACACTCGAAATCCGTAAACTTAGTTTTATTATAAACTCATAGATAAATAATATATGTATTGATGTAATAGTTTTAAGATTTTATATTGACATAATATCTATTAGAAAACGCTTTTTACATTTGTTCCATCAGGCGACAACATGCGACAAACGTAATAACTTAAGCGAAGACATTCTACTTATCGTCCATAGCCCCGTACTTTCCATTAGGAAAGGGTGAAATGTTCATTTATAAGTCCCGTTACAGCCCTAAACGCTTTCATACGCGTATTGTCAAATGGTTAAATAAAAGAGAAACCTCCGCCCGCAACATTAACCCTTTAGCACGTTTTCTGCGGAGAATAGCGCAATTTTTATTACTTTACAACAGCCTTCAAATGTTGCAGATCCACGCAAAGACGCCGACGCTAAGATACATAAAGGGGTATCATAAAAACAAACGGAAAGGGTTTACACAATGCGGAAAATTACGCAATGACTAGTTTTATGAGTTTGTCAAAAGCGAAACTATAAAAAATTCGACTTCGCAGGTACGAAATGGTTTCTTTTGTTGCCATGAGGGTGCCCAACCCTAGCTAAAAAAAGTCACAACGCGAATACAAGTGCCATTCATAATATAATGCGGTGTAGGCAAATAGATGCAAATCTGTTTACGATGTTCGTCGGTGCTACAATAAGAGCATTGTTGAGGTGTGACAATAACGCTACCGAATTCGATTATGATGGTTGTAAACAAGTTGTCGTTTCTGAGAAGCTCATATTGCGAATATCCGGAAGTTATTAACTTTTAATAGAATGGTTAATGATCATTTACAACAAAAATATAAATAGATTATTTATTTCCGATTGAAGATTAATTTTACTTTCTTCTCATATTCCTTAAAAAGGCAAGTACAAAATGTGATGATTGTATTTTTAAAGGCTGGAAACTATTCTATATTTACGTTTCCGTACATAAATATTTTTTTGATACTCCTTTCATGTCATATGTTGCAAGAATATAATACAGTTCATATTATATGTGATAATAAATTAAAAGGTAAAATAACCTATTTTAAACCACGTTGTCCCTATCTACTCCATTTCTCTTTTGAGATATCTTAACTACACCTACCCTACAAAACCACTTAAGTTTTACTAACGCATGCACAATTTAACAAGCAATTAAGCAGGAACATGTTCATTTGTATGTTCTTACTTTGTATATTAGAACAGTGAAGTATGTTTATTAGTACACATATATACGTACATTTCTTATTTAGAAATCCAAACCAAAGACGATCATCATCACTTAAATTAAGTAATTTAAGTAAGTAGTACTACTAAACCCTATTAGATAGGGCAATACCATCCATCTTCCTTCGCACATCCCGCATAATACACCACTGTGAAGGTGTTATAACGCTACAGACAGTGAATAGCTTCAATATCATAATTTACCCTTGATATCTGGTACATGGTATTGCCCCTTGAACTTGATCTCTTTATCATGAGCGACGGACCCGAAATAATATCAACGAGCGCATTCCGTGCCCATAACATGCCATAACGATACAACGCATAATTACCACTGCACTGTGTGCGTACCAGTAATATAGATAGAATACGAATGGATATAGTTCTGCTATTAATTTGTAAACCAAATTTGGCAAATTTGTAGCCAGGTACAATACAAAAACATTTTAACTTCCTAATGGCCTAAATTAATTTAAAGTCCAGACTTACGAAGTTAATTTACCTCATTTGAATAAAACAGCCTTGTTGATGCCAAAATACCGAAGGCCAAATTATATTAAAATTGTCACTGAGCGGAAATCAGAAAAATAACGTTAGAGTGTTATTATTAGGAAAGGAAATTTTGCTTTAACGTACATTTTCGATACTCTTGCATCATATATTTTCTTGACCACTTGATGGTTATGAGTGTTTTTCTAAGTAAAATTTGTACCTGTGTAAACATCAGCACAATGATGAGTACGTAAAAATACATAGATTTAACCTACAATATCAAAGTATTCACAGTGATCTCTACGTGCACAAGGATCGTGCGCACACGCAGACGAGGGCTGAATGGCGGCCGGTATGGTAATGCCGCGGGAGCGGGTAGGTCGATGGCCGCTCCTACACTAACCACAACCAGAACCAGCCACCCTGACACCCCTCATCCCAAGTTTAAGGGCTTGTCTTTCAATTGAATGGAAGGAACTGAAGTTGCATATTATGATGGTTATTATAGATTAGTTTTCAAACCTTTTCATATTAATTATTTGGGTGATTTCTAGCTTCATTTTGTATACGTAATTAAAAAAAGACTTATTAATGTTTTGTAATGTAGAGTCAGTAAATTTTTACTTTAATTTATCGCTAAACCGGTTAGTAAACTGAATTTTGAATATCATTCCAGCCAGTGCAGTGATCTGTGCTAAATTGACGTTTTACACTCTAACATCAAATTTAATGTGATATTGTGTGAATACAACATACAGAGAGCAGCCACGTCACACATTCCATATAATCTGTGCAGTGTGTGCGTGCATGGCGGCAGTGCTTGTGACAGTGTTAAAATCGGTCGATGGGCCGCGTCGCCCGCGCCGCGCTGGCCAGTGACCTTGACGGCGACTGCGCGGCCGCACCCGATTTGGGGGTAGGGAGGACCAACGTTAGAACGTCAGTCGGACGTGTCCAACTTTTACCTTTATCCCTTAGAATTGGAAATGGCTGAAAGTTGGTTGTTTTAGGATTCGAATGAGTGATTTGACTATTTGACATAATTTTTTTTAGATTATATAATATTTTTTTTTTTTTTTTTTATAAAGAGGCTAACAAGATGACCTCACTCCACCTGATGGTAAGCGGTAGTGAGATCCAAATATGAGGTCGACAGGCACAATAGACCATATTGAGCCGGTCGCACTCACCCTGAAAGCCGTGAAAAAGGAGACCACTGCTGCGGCAACAACGAGACAAGGCGTGGAGTCTCGCATTGGTATTGAGCTGTGCGGGTCCGAGTTGGCCAGACCGCCGGACGGAACGGCCCCCGCACCAGCGGGCTGACCCGCTCCGCCCGCACAATACCGCCGCTAAGACTCCACTGGTCCGGCGCTTGCCGCATCAATGGTCCCCCTGGCCCCGGTTCGTACAGTGCTGATCCTGAACGCGACCTGACCAAGAGAGGTCAGAGTCACTTGGCGGGTTTTACACAACTGTATGGTGGTAACAGCAACCGGTCGACAAAATGTCTCCCACCTGAAAATAAATATCTTCCAGTGTTCAAAAATTTTAATGAAATTGGAACTGAAGAAATATGTATATCGTCAATCATCAATGTACCTATATATAATGTGCAATGGATGGCTTACCTTAATGGCTCTAATTTTGAAGACGTTAGTTTCTGCTCTATCCTGTTTGTGCATGTGGTGATCCTACATATGAAACGCACTCTGCCGTTGCACTGTTTGTCTATGACTAGTAAGGGGCTTGATTATTGCACCTATTGTTAGAAATGCATGTCTATTTGGGCTCATATGAAAATACGTCTGCCGTAACGAGCGAATTAGGTTCGAGTCTTCTTTTGTTTTCTTGTTAATTGGATTTAGATACAACGAGGCGTTGTTTACGCTCGTAGTTTATTATAATCAAGACCAATTAAGCGACAGCAAAGATGTAGAAAGCAACAAACAGCGGGTTTAAATACCGTTTCCTTCGGAGATGCGAGGAGGTTTTTACACGTGGGCGGCTGGACGTGGTTCGGGCTTACAGGCAGGGCTAGGGCTGTTAATGTGCTTTTTATTCCAAGCATACTCGTATCTGTGGCACATCTTCAAGCATAAACATGGGTGTTAAAAATAATTATAACTTACTTTACCCATACATGTATACCTCGTTTTAGATGAGCATTGATTAGGTATTTCAATTTTGCATTCAATTTAAATAGTTACAGCCTTGAAAGTTTAAAAGAATGCATAATTAATTTAATAATTAAATATTTACTCCAATGACAATAGCATTTATAGGTCACGTTTGAAGATCTCTTAATACTGAGTAGCTAACGCTTCCCTCACGACTAGCCAAGGAGAGGTGTTGACTGCGTGCGTTCCTGGAGGCTGGTAGCCCTATGCGCCGGCGCATATAATAGATGCATAATGACGGTGTGCCACTTCTCGTGAAAGTGCAGCGGGTGCAGCCTTGAGCGGACCCTTTCCCTCGTCCATCAAACAAGGCGGCGCTCTCTCACCATTTTTCCAAACCTTACATTATACTATCGAGCAGACATTTATCGCGGTTACGCCATTAAAGTGTTCACCCAGAGGCACAACAAACTTGATTCATATTATTCCATGATGTTATTTAATGGACAGCCAAATCGATAATCGGCTTTCTCCACGTTTTTACATAAAACATGTTGTACCTTCATGTTGTGATGTAATCTTCGCAAAAGTATCAGCAAACGCATGGTGAGCTATTAAATAATGAATAATTCTAGAGAAAAAAGTCCGTTCGGAGAACAAGTTCTATTATACACATTATTACGTTATGATGACCCATTTAAAATAAGATAAACTAAAGCATGGAATGGTACGTTTTCAACAGTTTGTTTTTAGCTGACTGAGTGATTGGGCAAAAATTGATTTTCAGTTACAAAATTAGGTCAAAGTCACAACTGACATCGGCACATCTGCATGCAGACAACAGAACTTACGGTCAGTCGATTCTGATTACAGATATTTTTAGTAAATTAGAACAAGAAACATGTTCCAGAAATTTCGTAACAATCCTTGATGAAAGGATTAAGCCGAAGCACAAGGAGTGAGGTCGTGCCGGTGTGTGCGTGATAGGCGTGCCATGCATGGCTATAAGGCTACATCCTGCGGGGCGTAGGCGCGGGCGGGGCGGCCGAGCGGTTATTTCGGTATGCACATTGCATGCAGCGGCATCGACGCACTTGCCACTCGAAATAGTCAGGTCAGGGACCGCGACACTCACTCGATCCTGCCCCAAGGTCAACTCTCTGCAGCGATGTTCCGCCCGCGCCCCGCGCCCAACACATTGCACTCGACCAACGAGCGCCCATCCGCCATTTTGCTTTCTAAGTGGAAAGGAAATAGTTAAGCTTGTAACATCAGTTTAAAGAGTAAAAGAACTGCATTACTATGCAAAGAATAAAACGAACTAGGAATTCTCAATAGAATATGAAATTTCCACATAAACTCTCGCAGTAAAAGCATGTCTAATGTCCTCAAAATATCCTGAGATCTTCGTCTGTGGACAATATAAATTATGTTAAAGTCTTCAACTTGAGTGCAAATAATAATAATTGCTCAGCATTTTGACTGGGGCGTTAATTTAATTTTTAAGCTTGTAGATGCGTGATGGTAGATTTCATGAATTCAATTATATCAACCCTTCAAAATTATACTTAGAACGATAAGAATGTACCAACCATAAAAAACCAACCGTCTTTGATAATGATAATGTATCACCGGCCGACTTATAATGTAGAGTTACTTATACGCCACATCTTTATCTGATTGACGCAATACGCACAACTGATGCAACATGCAGTTAGATACATGCTGAACAGTTACCCTTTATCAGCACAAATGTTAGCAAACGTGACTGTAAGACAGTTTAATCGATTCTTAATTGCGAATAGTCCATTAAACGTCGCGAGATAAAACCGCGAAGTGCGTATACCTCGTTAGTTAGGATGGCGATAAGGACTCTCCTTTGCGCCGCCAATGTTTGTGTTGTCCAGTATCGTGCCAGTGGAATTTGCCGTTCGTACGTTTATAATTCAAGCATTTTGTCAAATACCAACTGTAACATAATCATTTACTCATCATTAAAGGATTACAAGAGTGCATTTATGGACCAAAATAAATATATTGAGAATTCCCTGTTCCCATTGATTCTTATTTCTAATACTGGATTTCTGATAAACCTACTTATTTATAGTGAAAAGCGTTGTTACGACATTTAATTGTTTTAATAAATTCGAAATTTCCCTACATATACCTCACATGTATAATAAGTAGGAATTCACGAGCGATGCAAAAATGAACTTTAACCTACATTTTTATAATATGTAAAACGATTAACTAACAAATATTTTTAATATCATATCGATTATTGCGTCATATCATGAATAACGATTACTTAAAATGAATATCGATGTTTTATTGATGTAACAGCAAGCCTTTAAAGGAGGTGCTTGAGTAAAATAATAACAGGATTCACCCTCGCGTCGCTGGCCACTTTTATGGTTTCAGCTTCCCTTAGGTTTGGTCATCGACACCGGTTAGGGGGCCAAATGCCACTAATTAACTACCCATGTGTATATAATATAACTATTTAACTAAATACAGTGCAACATGTCGCATCTATGTAGCAATATCGCAAGAAAAGGACATATTGCACGATTGCTACGATAGTGGACTCTCTAAACTCAATTGCTCTATCTGTTTTGAAAAAATTAACTAAGCAGAACCGGGTTAGTATACTGTAAATCTCTATTTTGTTTAGTAGTATGGGTGCTAATAAACTTAAACCCATTGTAAGATGCATTTAATACGACCAAAACTCCACCAGAAGTGCGCTATCGCAGCCAAACATTCCTCATCTCGGCCGTTTCAATTTTTCCATAAAAACTTCGACACGTCTCTAGATAGGGAGGAGCGGGCAAGGCATTCACGATGTTGCGAGGACATTGCACTTCTGAGCCCCTCCCTCCCTTTGGTCCTTACCCCGCGCGCCGCCGAAACTCGCTAACCAACTTCGCCGGCTCATGCTCCACCGACCGGATTTAACTATTTAGTCACCCGTCGGGGTATTTGCTTTGTGGATGATAGTTTTAACCTCTTCTGTTACAGTAATCTATTGCTAACATGACACATTACTAATGTTAGCACAGTCTGTCTTAGTTAGAGTTACTTGATACGCAATAATGCGTTTGTAGGTTAAGATGCTAGTTAGTAACAATGCGTTTCTTTTATTACTACGAGTTTACTGTAAGCGTCATAAAGATAATTTGCAAATTGTTCCATATTTTGACTTTTGCTATTACAATATTAATTTTAATTAATGAAAAAGAAAACAAATAACTGTTTCGAAAGTTCGTTAAGAGATGTTGTTGATTAGGGATTTGGTAATTTTTTTGCTGATTTGATACAATCTATCACTAAACCTGAAATACGACAACTTTCAACTGATTACATTTCTACAATGCAACTTTAATACAGTTTAATCATCTGTCAATCAAATGATTGGTATTACGTATTAAGTACTCGTTAAAATCATCAGGCATAAGTTATTATGCCCCATAACAGCTATTATCACTCTTTACCGATTAAATACATCATGGTTAGAAATATAAAAACACATCCTAATTATGACGAATTATGTTGCTTTAGTTACGAGTGCGTTACCGTCTGAGTGTTTGGGCAGCTTCGATGGGAGTCGAGAACAGTCGGGCAATTGGGAGAACTACTTATGGTTATGGCTAACTTGAAATCATAATAGTTTAGAGACCACGACTCCATCGTTTTCGATGTTTGTGGGTAGTAGGGTGAACTTATGAATTTTGTAAAAGATATACGTACTTTTCAAAATAATATAAGAGTTGCTGTTTTAATATTCTAATGCGAATCATCGATTCTCTGGTTTCCATGTACAATATCTAAGTTTCACCTGCCGGTTTTTTCAAACCATCTTTTTTTTAAGTATAATTTCCACACCAACTGTATTTTTATGCAATATTACGACCTACTCTAACATTTCGAATCTATTGGCAGAATACTGAAACGATAATTAGATATCGATTTAAGTAGGTTCCACACTTAAGAAGTTTCATACAAATTTTGGAATCAATCAGCATATTATAATATTTGCTTCGCCAACTTAATATATTTATGCAACATGCCTAATACTTGCTCTACAATTTTGAATCTAACTGTTTTATTGTTCATTGAAGAGTCTCATATCGGATAATCATCTGCCATTGATTCCGATCCCTGTAGCCACTTCGGTCCGGTCACGATAAAGAGTTACCGTCTCGATCGGGCCGAGTGTTTGTTGTTGAACGTTGCGTCAACAAGCGCAAGCGCAGCGGGCGCATCCGCGGCTGCTTCCCGTTACTTGCTATGTACTCTGTGACGTACATACAGCCCATTTACTGCGGCGTAGCGATGGCAAAACAGTTATTATTGTTCGTCAAGTGTTTATCATTTTTTTTACAATGCAATTTCTGCGATGTCATCTCTACATGTAGTATTATTACATTTTTGGTCCTGCATAGGAGCAAATAATGGTATGAGTTTCCTAGATTGTATCTAGGCAATATAAATCGTGTAAAGCTAAGTTTATATGCATGCACACAGTTGCATTTGTATGTTTTATTATTATTTCTGAATTAGAACAAAAAGCTACTCATATATGCGCAGACTGTGTAGGTAGAATCGGATGGTTACTGTCTTTGTATTGGAGTGAATGCCACAAGACTATAAATTACAAGACCTTCTTCACAAAAGCACAGATAACGATACATCACCTATGTATGTTCTTCTTACTTGACTTTAATATTCCTATTTCATGTTTAAAACAAGATCAAACTATGATAACGTAGTATATAAATATTTTAGGACTATTTCTATATCAAATGTAAAAGCGCACTCACTCTGTTCTCTGTCAGTTTCATCTCAAGTATATTCTAGGACTTTGTAAAGTCCAGTTCATATTTAGAGTTGTAAAGTGATTCCAGTCTCTGCGGACGGTACCGTCCGGCGTCTGTCCCGCGCCTGCCTCAACCGGCGGGCTGTTCACCGCTGCGCGCGCGCACCGACCGACACGTCACGTTCGGGCTTCCTCCACACCCAGCATTATTTTTAATTTTACACCGCGCCTAAATTCGGAACGTCCTGCTACGAACGCATTTATTGTTTAATTAACATGTTCTTTTGGAACCATGCACCGTGCAAATGATTTAACCTTTTAAGTGGAGTCGTTAATTCACTTGTTTCCCTAACATCAAAAAAGGTAAAACTAAGTAACTTGTCTTTAATCTTTTAAAAGTACAATACATGATAATAACACAAAGGAAAGGAAAATATAAATAAGACCTAAATTTCAATGATGCAATTTTGTGCATAATTGTGAAATATACATTATCTAACCCTGTATAAAGAAGCTTATAAAGCTTAGCTTTTAAAGAAGCTCAATAACAAGGCATTGCAATAGTTCAAACCAGGAATTCTTATTACGAGAACACAAGTACCATGTTAAATTCAAACGATACGAAGCAGGTTTACTTTTGTCCAATGTTGTAATCACAATAGCAACCTACGACAATATTCAATTCTGTTTGTGGAACAAAGATAATGCTATCAGTCTATGCAAATTGCCCTTTGCATGGCCAAATGCTAATTGCATTCATATCTATGCAAGAGGCATATAAACATTGATAAGCTGTTTCCGTGGTTTACGTAAATTAAATATTACACATTATAACAATGAATAATTAAAGCATGAAGTAGGTCTATTATTGTGTTCGTACTTAGTCATACGGATACAACGTAAGTAATTTTATTCTGAAGGGATTAGTTAGTAGTAGTAATGTACCTATATGTATTTCAATATTTAGATACATTGGCAATGTTACTTTAGAGGTAATTCTGCAATAGACTCTTTTAAAAGTGAAGTAACTAATATATATTAGAAATATATTAGAAAGAAGTACCTATTCCTAACACAGAATAATAAATACTGTATGGCCCAAATAAATTATTCTTGCCTCTATAAAATACCTACTTGTATAGACATAAACCGCCGTGTATAATTTACATAGTAGAGTGGGCCACAAAATTATCTTCTCCCCACGAAAATCATCTGAAACTCTACACTATCAAAAAGTAAAAGAGTTCAATTATATTTAGCGATCGCCCCTGTAATTACAGCGGAGGTTTCCTTAATTACGCGTCCAAATAAAAAGGTAGAGCTTCCTACTTCCCACCGCCTGCGCTACATGTGGCGATGCGGCTTATTACTGCACACAACCGGTAAATATTATCAAAATATTACACCAGTACTATGAAACTATTAGAAGTGATTGCGATCAACAAGTAATGAACATAGGACGTAATAGGTTTTGGTATTTAACATACATTGTGTATGTATGCATAGAGTGCATTAAAATTCGTTAATATTTGCTATTAATAGTGCGATTCAGTTGTAGGTCGAAGTGTTAAAATAAAACGTTTATAATATTAAAGTAGAAGTGAAGTACACACTTTTGTTTGTGAATGTTTTTTAACATGTCAAAAGTGGTCAAAAATATTTAGTTGTAGTGTTCTAATCGCAGTTAGTTAGTAAAACTAGCGATACTTTAGGTAGTAAGAATATTCTATCTACTTTACCTCTTTTTGTCTCATAAATTAGCCTTCATCTTCAATGACCTGTGATTGAAAAACAAAAACAATAATGTTCCTATTCTATAACTTCATACGTCTACTCATTCTCAGTTCAATAAAATAATGCAGCGTCACATCAGTTCCGGCGACAGCGAAGACCTGGGACAAGCCGCTCTATTTCAGGCGCCTCGTTTAATTGATCGCGTCTCTAGTTACATCAATTACGACCACCTATTCATAGAGCTTTATTCGAGAACAGGCCGGCACAATCACTCTGAAAAGATAACATTACAGATAAAAGATATGTGCCTCCGACATTTGCCTCGGCGCGGCGATCTGGAAATAGTGAAACAGTATTTATTCTCCTTTTGATACTTTTTCGCTATCTGTATCATAAAATCAATCACACTATAATACGAGTAAAAGTAAGAAGAAAGAAAGAAAAAAATTATGTTGTGGATCTGCAATTCATTATAACAAAATTATACTCACACATAAATAGTAGCTTTTGGCGCACGGACATTCTTTCCAGTTCTACTTTCTAAATAACTTCGCGGTTTTTGTCATTCCGAAAAAGTGTAATAAGCACTCTTATGTGAAAGGTCTGTAACTATGCGCATACGATTACTCGTCTGTTGTAAAGTATCTTAAGCGAATTACTTTCGTACTAATTAACAGGCAAATGGGCGCATTGACTTTTCAGCGGGCCCCGATCCGTGGTCGATCGTTGAACCTCATTGTTGGTTGCGAAACAAGCCATTTGCATCTGACCCGCGCGACACAGTAGAAATCGCAACATTAATTATTCAAATCACAATGTTTATATGTTAATGCAGTGACATATGAACTGTATTAATTCTTTTCTTTTGTTTTGTTTGAGAACTTAAAACTACTATTACTTAGAACGTTTTTTTATGAATTAGAATAAAAAATCCAGCATATCCAAATTAGTTTATTTGTAGACATTTGAAACCTTAATAGGTCAGTACCTATCGAGATAGGTAGGTACTGATCTATCAAGGTAGGTAATAGCAAAAAAACTCTTTTACTATGGAACATAAAAGACGAATTTGCTAATATAATTTATTGAGTCCCATCCAATGAATATTGTTAATTAAATATATTTAACACGATAATTTTAAATCGTCCAAAAACGAACGTTCCCAAAATCTGTATTATTCTCAAAACCTTTCTCGCCGCTTTTGCGTGAATAAATTAAGTCTCTCAATTATGCATTCATAAACTTGATTCCCTCTTGCATCAAATGGCCAGTGGCCATTTCAATCGGATGGTCGTTGGCGGGTCAGAGGTGGCCAACGGCTAGTGCACCCTTTCGCGACTTGCATCGGCAAGAAGAGTCGCGGGACACTTCTGTAGCCAATCGCCTATTGTTATCGTTATAAAAGACATTCGATGCACGGTCACTTTATAAAAGATTCGGAATGCGTTTTATGCGGGCAAGAAAACAATTTATCGCAGTGAGGCAATGTACATGTATTTTATATTTTAAAAGTTTAATTTCCATTGCATTAGAGAATATCAACATTTTAATACGGAAACGTACAAACGTAGATGGATAGGCAAAGTATGTATAATGTGTAGTAGTATTTTAATTGTTTATTTCTTAAAGCGTCGGCCAACACTGCAACTTAATCCTTTTTTTTCAAAACATTTTGTTTTTAGATTGTCTTTAAAATGAATAAATTTATAATAACAATTGATTCGTCTTTAATTTATCATAATTCACAATCAACTATAGTTAGATATGTATTCCTAAATGGGTGCTGGGAGTTTCACTATTTCACAAAAAAGTGAGGGTCAATGCCGGCAAGTTGGCGAGAGCTTACAAGTCGTAACTACGAATATCCCATGAGGTCGCGGCGGTCAAGGGTGACCAACGGCCGCCGAGGGTTGCGAATAAACATGATTGACCATGAGAGAACCGAATGAGGGGAGTATCAAGGTAGGGAAATTATGTTTTTCTTTATTTGACCTTCTAATCCCAGGTGGTTTCCAAATTAGGACGAAATATCCACAAAAGTTTTGGGTCATAATATTACTACCAACTTGATCAATCAACAATGGTCTCTAACAAATATCTAGATTACGATCTCACTATCTCATATTCAATGTATCAGCATTCTAGTTTTAGCATTACTGAACGAAACAGAAACTACCTGATTCATCAACATTCAGGTGAATTTTGGTGAATGATTTACTCACTCAATTGAAACGTAAGACACCCGGACGCACTTTCAATATATTAAAAAATAACTTACAGCGCGCTTGATTAAAGATATCCTAATAAAGAGTGTTTGAATTATATACTAGGTAACGTACGGGATGTTTTCATGATGAAGTCCAACCGTCCAAAACACCAACTCCGATTCAAAAATAATAACTCAAATAACAAAACTTAACAAATTTGCTAAGTTCAATGTCACAAGCAAGGATTAAGTTCAAGTTCTCAGTCCCAGGAGGTCAGCGGTCACCGGTCAGAGGTGACCAACGGCTAGCGAATTGCGGGCCGTGCACAAATTCGCAGAACCGACCCCCGAGCCAGACACCTGTGTCCCATTTTGTTACCTGCACAATAGCGCAAACTTTTTATGCACACGCAAAAGGGATGCACATTTTTTAACAAAACAAACAGAAATCTTTGTGAATTTCTAAGATTAGATAACTAATGAATGTTGCAAAGATAACACTTTACCAGACCTACATGCTTCATTGTGCATTACTGCAAATTGGACAATGGGGATGTATGTTTTAGCATTGTTAAAGGTTGCGTGTTGCATTTCTAAGTTTTACCTTTTCCCTTTGACCTGTTAAGAGCTAAGACTTTCAAGAAATCCTGAACAAAGACTTGAAGCAACATTTTTTTCAACATTAGCCAATGGGTAATTCATCATATCTCAAACAACACTCTTCTCGTACATGAAACTTTTGTCGGGAAGGATAAAAGAGAGCTCATTTGAAGTATGCAAATCGGTGTAGGGAACAATGAACCAGCGAGGAAGGAATAACAGCGCATTGGAACCGGCCTGCGCGGCCGTTCGCCACCTCTGACCCGCGCCTGACCAGTCCGGCCAATCTTTGGATTAGCAAGTTCACACACTAGCCTTGATATTGAAGGTTGCCATAGAGCTTTTGTGTTTACAAAACGCTCTTTGGCTTCACGGTTTTTGGACAACTTGTTATTTTTTGTCACATTTGACGAGTGACTTTGGGACGCAATTTCGCTTTTGCTCATCAAGTTTTTTTTACACGCAGGGATTATTGTATTGCTATAGTATGTATTTTTTACCTTTTCTTAGATGTACTTAAATGATTTTATTGAGTAATTACTTAATTGTTGCATATAATATAAAATCTAAAATGATTATCACTAATACGAGTATGTGTCTTTATTTAGAACCTGGTTTCATAAAATTGACTTTGTCCTAAATAATATTCGAAATAGGTATGTGGCTCTGTGCTGAATATGTTCTAATAATAATCAATAGAAAAAAAAACATCGCGATCGTTAGAATTGGTTCATAATAATAAATGTCAAGTCAAATTACACACCCACGGATGACTTGCAGCGGTCAGTGGACGGGCGAGCCTCGGATTTACGGCTCTTTTATTTACTCTAAGCTTATTAAACCCTTTCCATTGTCAGTTCCTCAGGAGGGTAATTAATATGCTTGGCATTGTGCAAAAACGGGGCATTGTTCTGAGTTGTTTCGCCGCTTTGTACCGGCCTTAGGGTCGGTTTTGTCTCCTTTGTTTAGCCCATCATTAGCCCAGTGGGCAGTTTGCGATGACCACACTGGCCAGTTTTTTCTCACAAGTTTTCTAAGGTATAACCGTTATTGTGCAGTTTTGTGCAAATAATAAATTATGATAAATGATCGATTAGATATGCGTGAGAAAAAAAAAATCTTATAATTGAAACGTGTTTATTGGCGATTGTAATACTAGCAAAGTCACTGTCTACTTACCTACTTATGAAAATTTTTACTATTTCTAAATACGACTAATTTAGGAGAAATATTTATGGGTATTTGCAATATGATAACGCATTCGGAATGTTTTAGAAAATTAAGCGCACGCATGATGAACCCAATGAAAATATAAAAAATAGAAATATAAATTAAATGCACATGTATTTCATTAATAAAACTTATTATCGATCTCATTGGTCCAGCTTTACATAGCCTCTCATGTAAAACAAACCAAAAAACGATCTCCTTCGAATTCGCTGAGCGCCTGGTATACCTACTCCACGGTTATCTTAGCAGCGTACATAGCACACAGAGGCAAGGCCGTGTGCGCACGAGCCGTGTGCGCGAACTGCGCATGTAGTGGTTCGCGAATCGGATCATGCGAGAGGAAGGAGGATCGCCCTCCCGCGCGCCGACCAATCAGAAACGCCCTTTGCACTCAACTCGCACGGGACTCGCGAATTTATTACCAGGCATTGTCTTGGGTACATATCATTATCTTTTTTGCATGCGCTTTATATACCAAAACGCAATCGTTTCATTGGTTGATGATCACTTTAAATAAACTGCGTATATATCTAATTTAGTAGGTTGACTGGCTCGGTGGAACAGTGGTTAGTGACCCTGGCTGGCAGTTCCGAGAGTCGTGGGTTCTATCTCACTCGGGACAATTTTTTTGTGTGATGAACATCGGTGTTTGTTCCGTGTCTGGGTGTGATTATGTATTTTAGTATGTATTTATAAATATATATGTATGTTTATCAGTCTCTGACGCCCATAGTACAAGCTTTTGCTTAGTTTGGGGTCAGATGACCGTGTATGGAAATGTCCCAGATATTTATTTATTTATATTTATTTATATAATGTACAGCAATGAATAATTTTACATTGAGAGATAAGATATAAATATACCTCAACTCAGTTGTTTACATTCGTGCGAACTCCGCGAGGTCATGCGGCCTTGGTACTACGACGCTAATATAAAGTTCTTTTGACGTTTGAATAAAACAATAGTGCACGTCGAAAATGTCTATTGCTCCGGAAGTACAAAAACAAAGTCAGGGGTGAATTCTATTAAGCGAGCTTACGGGGTTCGAAATTAGTAGGGCCTATGTTTAGCAAAGGTGTAGCAACCCTTCTGCGTAATTTATCGGCTCGAGCATTTCACAACACATGTTTATACTAAGCTTGATCCCGGGAGGTTACGGGATAACGCATCGCTTGCAACTGCAGTTAATTAACTCGCAGTTGGCACTGAAAAAATATTTTCATAGAATCTTCAATTGACAGGCGATCTGCCATATATCGGCGATATCGGGTAGATTCTATTTTATTTCACCCATTCTACAAATATGATGGACCTTCTATTGAACATTCTAAAGGACCCCTTACATATATGGACAGTGGACATTCGTGTAAATATTAATAATGGTTTTATTTTTTTATCTGAAGTTCTTTATCTTAAATCCAAAAAAAAAATCCCAATAAAATAAAAATTATGATGACCTATTTTGTGAATTTCTTTATTAATTAGGTACTTCTGTAATATGATTACCACAAATCCTGTTTATTGCATTATTAAACGCCACAGCGTTTAAGGAAAACAATACAATTGCCTGGCGATAATGATAATAAATCTGTGTCAGTGTAACCGCATAGTTTCAGAGCATTAAAACAGTTCCGGAATGCTAACAAGCAATATTCTGTCAACCCTTCGCGAGGTGTGGCAAAAAACTGAAAAAGTATCGAGGGGATCGCGAGATTAGCCCTTAGCCCTTTACCAAGACAAAAACACCGCACATGGGCGTATTTCAATTAGCTGTCAGTTAGTCAACTCTTCCACTCTTATTTTGAGAGTATCAGTGGGCGCCAAAACCCCTCTTAATGAGATTTTAAAAATAACTAAAACGATTGGCCTTTCACAAAACGGCGGAGCTATGTTTTTCATGTTCAACTAAATCAAGTAGAATTATGGTAGGTTACGCAACATGACTGCTTCTCATTGTTGATAATTTCGTGCCTTCAGATTAAAAACCTAACAATTTAAACACTTTTCTAAGAAACAGGACTCAACGTAAATACATATTTAACTTAATTATTTGTAAAGCAAAAATATTATTTATTATTTTAATGACCGTTTTGAAATCACAATTCTGCTATGTTTTCATTTTCTTCAAACAAAGAGAGCAAACCGGCAGCAACTGCTCAAGGCGGAATAAATGTGTTGAAATGTAATTAATATGCGGTCGAATACCTACATACTTAATTAACTCATTTAAATGCAAATAAAATGGGATAACATAAAACACATTATAATTGTGAGTGCAGCTCAATGCGTAATGGGAGGTAACGAGATTTATAAAAACAAAAGCGAAGAATGGTTTTTGCTTGTGAATTACGCGGATATTGCATTTAACCCTTTAATGCAGAGGAAGTGTAGGTAAGTAGGTCAGACAGTCGATTGTGCATTGCACATGTTGTGAAAGCGATGTAAAAAATACCCCTTTTATTGCGCTTTGTTTCGGAGCGTGAAAAAAACTATGATTATTGCCTGCAATTTGTACCCTCAAGATGAATTGTGATGCCGGCTCGAATTGGTCGTGCAACGGTTGATATTTATTTGTAGATAATAAAATTTGTAGAAATGGGACGACCGGTTAGTATAATAATATGATATCTATATCAATATCTTGCTCACTGAAGTGGCTGATAAAATATCTACTTACCTACCTAAATGTAAAATAGCAAATGATGCATTGTTTAGTTACCCAGTTTAGAAAGTGGGTTTTTGCTAAGCAATATACAAAAAATAGGATATTCTTGCATTTAGAATAGAAGAGACAAAAGGGAAGCCTCCCAGATCTTTTTGATTAAAGCTCAAACGTACCCCTGAAGGGTTGTTAATCCACTTTAGTGGCCAATGTGTAATCGGGTCAGTATAAAATAAAAAACAGCATTTTATCAAAGTTTTTGCCGTATCTCGCATTCGTTTATTTTTAACCCTTCCCGCGGTCTCGACAGCTTTTCTTTGCCTACCAACCGCTTTTTTGTCGACTCCTTTTTGAATGGCACATGCAGAGAGAGGCTTTTTTGTTGGCACATCAAACTATTCGATAAAACGCAATATCATCAACCTACCTGGACAATATTCAGTCTTTTCTTTTAATAGATCGTCGCTAATCGATTAAATTTTGGAGAAGATACATGCGTATAACGACTGCGCGGTTGTTATTGCAGTTCTTCTACCTAAGACGTTTTTTTACAGTTAAATCATTTCTAATACATATTCACTGGAAAAGGGGCACTAAAGTTCAGTAGACTATATTAAATATATATAGGGCTAAAATAATATAGGTCTATGTTACAACTTTCTCCCAATATCACGTCATCTTAACAAAAACCTAAGGTTTTTTCTAACCTTTTTGATACGTATGAAATTCAATATTTGGCTCCTAAAACTTTTTTACCAGCTAACGGTAAATCCACATCCATTCCTCACAAAAACAAACGGCCGATCGTGCAAAATGTCAGATCCGATGGAGTCTAGCATTAGGAACAAAAAATCGCAGGTAAAAAGTCATATACCGGTATAATTGTCACAAATTAAAGCAAAAAATCGTTCACAAAAGATATCAAAATTCTGCAAGCCACACGAGCAGGTAGAGGGACCTTATAAAATTTAGTTTTTTTGTGTTTAAATTGTGCAAAACCGTGGGACGCCCGCGAGTTAACTGTACTCCGGGACAGAGCCTTTTGGAGTGAATAAAGTCAATTTTATTTCACACTGTTGCACAAAGGTAGGAAATCTTTTCTTCATTGTAGTATTTCAATAAATTAGTGTAAATTTAAATACTTAGTTTTAGCGCACGTCATTCACTATAAATAAATTTAATAGAATACGTGTGAAAAATATGCGGAAAAGATGAAGTGTTAATATATTTGAAACATATTAAAGCATCAAAGCGTTTTCAAAACAAATTCCGAAAAAAACAACTCGCATATAATAAGTTCTAAATGGATTTAGGGATTCAAAATCACGAATCACGATCCTTTAAGAAGTTCGAAAGGTAACATACTTTTGTCACAAAAATAAACAATCCGATTGCAACGAAAAGCACCTCAAACATCATCCTTTTTTGTGAAAGAGAATTTTGTGCAAAAACTCAGCACAAAAAATTTAAATCTGCTCTAGGTTCGGGTGAGACGTGATAAGTTTATTTTGAAATGGAGATGGTTTCTTTATCGGCTTACCATCCACGTTTCCACACGCTTTTGTACAAAAAGTGCAAATGGTTCTATTATTTTCACTTAGGTATAATATAACCTGTGAATGTTACGTCGTACATTACAAGCATCCAATATGAACATTTCAGACGCAAAAAGCTTTGTTTTCTCTATTATTATAACCAAGCGTGTTAATAGATTTTACTTTAAAAATTAAATAACAAAATCGAAAATGTTGTAAAAAAAATTTTTTTGTTATATAGGTATACCTAATATCCCCTGTTCTGTGTAAAAGTATTATAGGAACACTATTCCCCCATTGAACGCTATTAGAGGAAACATTGTTATTCTGCAACTTCATTTTATTTCAGTAACTGAATATACGTTTTTTCTTTCTTTCTCTCGTTCTATTTATGCCGGCAAATAGTTTACTTACACAACGATGCTCTGAAAAGCAGACATTCGCGCGGTGCCGTTGAACTCCCGACTCTCTGAACAAAAACTCCCCCGCGTTTCAGCGCGCCCCGCGTTCTCACGCCAGATCTGAACTCTGACACCGAGTTTACACCAAACGAGAATAGAACGTTGCAGTTGGGTGCATGCATATGCGAAACGTTTGAATTTCACAAAAAAATATTAGTAAACCAGAGCTTTGGCGTCTTTAAATGCACACGCTGGCAATTACAATGTTGGCTTATGTGGTTTCAAATTCAAATGTGCACGTGCATTACGTATTTATATCAGCAATAACTAGTAGGTACTATCTTCGTAATAAATCTATCTTCATCGTAAAAATTATCTTCTATAACCTTAACCTAAATGTACAAAAAAGGTGCTTAAATTCAGGTTCAATTGTGGACACTGTCGGGCACATAAAATGTATATGGAGAGAGGAAGAGAAACCTTTAATATAGGAAAACACAATAGTGTTGAGTATTCTAATACAAGAATATTTCAAACAATACATAGAGTCCTATATAGGTACTACTACCCTTTAATCGTCTACACCTGCGAACTGACAAAATAACCCATCAAATGCACTTTTTATACTTTCTAAAGGCATCGCATATGAACACATACTTCCTTAATTATAAAGGACAGCCCATCAGCGGAAGTGGCGTCTCTCTGCGAATGTCATATCCGGATCCCCTCCTGTGATCTTCCATTATTCTTTCAGCAAATATGTTGTGACTCAACCCATTACCCACCTTTTGCCGGTCGCGAAGGAACAGCCTGCAGTCATTAGAGTGTGATTATCAATCATTATGGGGCGAATCACCATGTGTCTTAGAGGGTTAAAGGGGACAGGTAGGTAAGTATAATATTAATGAACATGGCCGCACTATAAGAAATTAAATGGAATCTAATTAGAAATAGCTTGGAACGTTACATGCTCTTGTTAGAGTCAAATTTGTAAATCAGCTAAACAAATCTACTTTAAATGGCATTTAGTGCCCTTGTCTCTTAAATGTCAGAGTGGCGACTCACGCCATAGCGGAAAATAAAATTGTTCGATAAACCAATCACATTATGTCATATTGAGACTATAGCTAAACGTGATTTGGTAGATAATTGCTATTTATTAACCGACTTCAAAAAAGGAGGAGGTTCTCAATTCGTCTGAATGTATATATATATTTCTTTTTTTTTTTTTTTTTATGTATGTTCACCGATATTTTCGTCAATTATAGACGGATTTCAAAAATTTTTTTTGGTTGGATACAGTTCACTTCCGAGGTGGTCCCATTTTTCACCAGTCCCGGATCTGATGATGGGATCCAGGAGAAATCGAGGGCAACCCTCAAATTTTATAGGGACATGTACCGCGTTTTGCATATTATCTGAAGTTATATTGGCATTTGCTTCTGGAAATCATAATCTTATGATGCTGAGCTGATGATGGAAGGTCAACTCCTTAATACTTAGGAGTAAAAGGATAATTCTTTCAATACTGTATACATATTAAGACTACTAGTTATAATATCAGTAGCATTATAGGTGAGCTGAACTAATAGAGTGACCAGTCTAGGATTGGATGATGAGATCCAGGAGAAATCGAGGGCAACCCTCAAATTTTATAGGCACATGTACCGCGTTTTATATATTTTCTGAAGTGATATTGGCATTGCTTCTTGCAATCATAATGTTATGATGCTGAGCTGATGATGGAAGGTCAACTCCTTAATTGTTTGGAGTAAAAGGATAATTCTTTCAATACTGTATACATATTAAGACTACTAGTTATAATATCAGTAGTATTACAGGTGAGCTGAACTAATAGGGTAACAAAAGATTTAACACTAAAAAGTATGAAAAAAATTGTAACCAAAAAAAAAGCCGCCTTCAAAAACCCGACTCACTAAAAATTACAAAATAATATAATACGAACATTTATAATCATCTGGGTATGAATTTTATATGTTTTTGAAGGCGGTGCTAATCAAAATTTTGAGGAAAAAGAAGCACTCTGTGCTTGTCTGTTTGAAATATAAACGGCACCGCCTTCAACAACATATAAAATTCATACCCAGATGATTATAAATGTTCGTATTATATTATTTTGTAATTTTTAGTGAGTCGGGTTTTTGAAGGCGGTTTTTTTTGTTTACAATTTATTTGCTACTCTTTCTAATTCAGCGTTAAGTCCCGTTGTATAAATTTGCTTGGGCAACATGAAAATTAAAAATCTTATAAATTATATACTTTACTATTTTTATACGAACTATTTAAATATTTAAACTAATTACGTGAACAATGCATGTTGAAAAAATTTATGGAAATCTCAGCTGCTCTATTATTCAAATATCCATACAAAGAAAATTTGCTTTCGAGGATATGCAATATACTAATATCGTATTGGATTGCATACTTTTTCACATACCAAAAACCCTACATAATACTCACACTATACTTAAACTTTACGGTACTTCACTTACCTAAACCCTTCCTTATTTTTTGCGAAACGATAACGGTTATAAATCTTTTGACGATATCTAGCTGTCATCACTTCCCGATTGTACTAAAAATGTGGGAACAAATTATCGCAAACACTTCTCAGTTGCGCAAAAAACTGACGCACAAAGCACCGTGCGGCCAAAAAAGTGCACTCCCACGCTACGAAAGGGTTAGTATGCACCTGACCTATATTAAAATGGCATAAAAAGTATGTTTTCCTTTACATTTTTTGCTCGCCATTCTCATTGTAGTATGTACGAATGTATTAGATAGTTTTGTGGTGACCACGATTTATAATTCATGTAGACGTTTAACTAGACCTAGTAAATCCGCTTTCAATGGTCGATTGTGATCTCTGGTTAGACGTATCTATTAATCAATTGTTATTTTGAGTCTTTATTGTTTGATCACAACTTTGAATGGAAATTGTTCCGGGAAGACGTTCGCATTGATTTAGGAAAGAAAAGTCTAATCTAATTAGACTTTTATTACTTACATCCGTAACTTATGTATTGAGGTAAGTACATTTAATTTTTCACTGATATTAAGAGTTCAAAAGCTGCTTTAAAGAACACGCTTATTTTATCACGAGTGACGAGATCAAGATTTGCTAAGTGTTCACTAATTCCCATAATCAATGCAATAAGCTATCGGTTCATTATTTTCCCATTATTAGATATGCATCTCCTGACGGCTCATAACAAAACAAACAACAAGTACTTGTCCGTCGTCCCCTTACCGTGCAGCCACCCCACTTGCGCAACCGGGTAGCGCACAAAGCGCGCATTGTGTGCGCCCGCGCAGGTAGCGCGAGGGTTATCCGCTTATGCAAAAAACCTCACTATCCGATTAACACTCGCATAACACAGGTTGCCTTTTTAAATCGCTGACGATTGCGATAAGAGCTTTATAGATTCATTCGTGAAGTGTGCTGCACATTATTATGTTAATAAAATTGCTTCATTATGTAACTTTTGATGTCTTTAAGTACTCGATTTTACTTTCTGGTTTATTCCTATCTACTATTATTCGCACCTACATTATTTCGATAATTATGGCCAATTGAATTAGTGAGTAGATATCAATACCTATCTCCCAATTTCATGTAAAAATTGTTTAATTTTTTTATGTAACACATACACTGTATCGGATTTCAGCGTATCAATGTATGTAATCAGGTACGTGCAAGCAAGTTTTAAGTGTAGAAAACCTAAATAAGGTCCAAAATTAAGTAATCATGTCCCAATTTCATCCAACACGAAAACCCGTGGCGACGCCGTGCGTGCGGCTGTTTTGGTTAGCGCTTTAACAACGAGGGGAATTTGGCGGCCTTTAACGAACGAAACTCATTAACAATTCATCGACGAGAACGCGCCGCCCGACAAGGGTGGGTGAAAAGGCCGACAGGCGATGTGTTGCAAAATGAATAAATTGTGCCGAGAAATTAGGGGCACTTCGCTAAGGTAACGGCCACTACCATTCAATAATGCAGCAGCGTACCTGTTACCATCTTACCTAGAACCCTCACTCTACGCTGACCATACGAAATCGCAGGTCCCTGCTATATAGTCGTTACAACCACTACGCGAAACACAGCATTGGTAATGAGCTTGTCCGCCGACACGATAATGCCATAGCAAACAGTTGCAATCGACAGTTCGCAACCGCCCCTTTCTCTGTATGACTTTCATTAGGCAATTATGTTTTCATCGAATTACCATTGATAATACCATTGCCAATTTGTAGTTATTTTTCTGTTTACCTAGGAGTGATATACCTACTAGCTTTCTTTTACAGAAAACGATTGATTTTTGTTAGAGTTAGTTATGTAACATTTATTTGCATCCGAAACAAATGACATGGAAGACAAGTTTAAGTAAAAAATTATTATTGGTGCTGCATATGTCGAAAATCATTAAAACAAAACACAAAACGTAACCATATGCATGGGAGATGAGTAAAAAAACCGCATTAAAATGATCTCTGCGCGCAAATGCATAAAAAACTTAGTGGGCGAACAGCATGTGCAAGCGCAGGTGCCCTCGGTTCCCACACAACCCTTTCAGCGACCTCCCGCGCCCCCGCCCCGTACCCTCACGAAACTGCATACTCCAGCCAACACCTACACCCACCCAAAAACAACCTCTAACCTTAACAAAATAGCTCCAAAAGTCCCATGGCACAAACCCACACCTTTTGCCCTTTAGCCTCTCCGGTCGACATGAGACCCGAAATCTACCTGTTTCTATTATATTTATAGAGGCTGTCGTGTCATTAGATTTATTATGGATATAATGCAATCCTCTCAGTATTTTTTGCTCGAATCCCGGACAATCTGAGCATGAAAGCGTTCTGATATAATCTGGTAAAATATAGACTTCTCTTCTTATACTAGTTTACTTTCACTATAAATATAATACATGATGTACCTAGTAAAAATTTTCAATAACTCTGTAACTAAGTGTTTCCTACTCTAGCAAAAACTAGAAATTTAAATCTCCAATGAAGCTTTCAGCTTAAACTTTTGGGAATATGTATCTTATTACTAGACAGATCTTATTCCAGATTGTAATTTCCTGCATTATTATGGGATACTGACAGCCTGCAAACATACAAGTACTGACTGATTTCGACAGCCCATAAAATGTACCGGACCCAACCACGCATAGACATTAAAAGTAAGATAACTAACATTACGATATATCAGTATACATTTACACATTCAAGTTGATGTGCACATGTTAATATAATATCAAAAAATATCGCTATCGTTTCTTCAGCCTAAACCTTCACCACGTTGCAGTGGACAGTTTAAAGGGAATTGTCGCCAAAAAAGTCAGTTATCTCGTTATCACTGGCCGTTTTAGTGGATGGGGTGAGTTTTGTAGCCAATTAAAGAAAAAAGGACACCGGCTGTCGGCGCTGCGAGCGTCCGCAATAAATCGCGACCCTCGGGCCTCGCGGCTTCCGGGCTCATACCGCCATCATTTACATTACAACGTTTATATTTTAATTTTTTGTCAAAGCCACACCGGACACTTTCGCTGTGCCCTTTCTTTTGTTTTATTCTAACCTTCATAATAATCCCAAAATTAGAATACCATTCAGCTTTTATTCTATGAGACTAGAATAAAAACATACGTAATTCATACATAACATAAAAATTAAATTAAATTTACACTTACAAATACCAGATTTCTACCTTATGGTTTCAGTGGTATCTCATGCATTTAGGTAGAGCGCTGAGCTTCTTTGATTATCTACAACCTGTGGAAGCAGTTATGCAGAAAACACCTTGCAAATAATAATAATATATTATAACGTTTATGTCCAAGCTCGCCCTCCCAGCAATCTTGAATAAATGACCGTGGCCCTTGCCGCCATTGGCCGGCGCACTCAAGCTGCAAGCCACTGCAGTTGCAGATCACACCGATATCGCCTATTACGTTGACTTGCCTACATCTGCCTCCTTGCCCTTACATATTGCCTATTAGATTGAATGCAAATGATGGGGAATTTATTAATCAGACGTGTGTGAAAGATGTCTTCGCTATAATAATATGGCGGGGACGTCCAAAATGTTAATGCGCTATTTTAGTATAAATTTATTGTTACTAAAATAAAAATAACAATCAAAATCAATCCAATAAGAATTTACCTCGTTACCGGATTGAATGTAGAGCTTATTTAAAATAATAAATACCATTTGTTTATGTTAAGTATACGTACTTATAATTTTAAAATGTCATGGTTACACACATAGAAAACTGAAAGTGTCCGGGATATTTACCATGTTGTTTTGTTTTAATGAGCTCCCGATATATCCCGGACACTTTCAGTTTTCTAATAAGTATACGTACTTATATGTTATGGTACTTATTCAGATACGTACTACTCTTAATTTTAATATTCCCCATGAGTCTTGCTTATTTTCGAACATTATGTATTACCCTCAATTTTACTACACAATTAAAGGGCGATCAAATGTTTGTCAATCCGATAGCTATGTGCAGAGTGTTTCCGTAACCGATATTTCTCATTAAGGCCGTTGTTTGCCATCCGATAAAAAACTGTGTCCGAGGGTGGACGGTGGAGGGCAAGGGTTATCTATCCCTCCTCTGAGGAAAAGAGTCTATGGGCAGATGGTCACGGCTAATATTACACTATCAACAAATACATTCAAATGGAAATGCATCACTCAAGTGCAAATGAGCGCGATGTGCTTTTTAAATGCTTTTTGCTTCCTGTCCGATTTATTTGCTTTGTCTAGTTATTAAGTGATGTGTTATCCACTAGACTAAATAAATATTTCGTGACTGCTCCGCAAATATTGATTTGTGCAAAAAATAAGCACCTCAAACTGTAATATTTGGCATTAAGTTAACTTTTGGGCATTTATTTCTTGGATTCAAAAATTTTTAAGTAATTTCTAAGATTATTTTTGTCTTCTCACCGGAAAAAACAACATCCAGTTGCATTACACTCACCTAAAGGACCTTCGCTATTACCTCATATAATAGTTTTAGATGATTTAATAACCTCAAAAGTTCATTAACCGCCAACAACAACCTTCAACGGCAAAGATATAATTATCATATTGATCACATACAGTATAAGAAGTCGGAAGTGGGCGATTCATATGTTTGCTTCTAGAAAAATCATTTTGCTTCAATATAAGTTTAAATATATTCAGGGGCGTTGATACTTTGTACGTTAACTTTCATAGTACTTAACTCAAAAATCAAAATGTTACAAGGTCGATGCATTGTTCAATTCGTTGATGCGGATATTAATGAACTGAACGGCGACCTAAAGAAAAGTTGATAAAAATCGGAGATGCATAACAAAAATCGAAACCGAAAGTAGTAGAACAGATACATATTGTAAAGTCACTGGAGCACCGGGTAACTAGACAATTGTTCCGCTGATGTGGCAACCGACCAGTCATTTCTTCTGGAGCCCTGTAACACGAGCAAGCTTTCCTACACGCCATTCTCGTTGCTATCTATCCATTGCGGCGCACACCAAAGCTAAGTTCGTAATTTATGTGGCCGAGCAGCAACGCAGAGCGCGATAGTCGATTGTTGTGTTACTGAGTGAGGTGCGATAATGATAGTGAAGATCACGACGCGTTATGTACGTAACGGTGCATTAGTGACTGAGTCACAGGGAACTGACCTAGGGGCATGCAGCGGAGTGCATTGACGCCGGCACCGCCGCACTTATCGCCGCATGCCTCTTCGGAGATAATGCACAGAACATGCCCTCACCGGCTGATGAATAACACATCTGTTTTCATGTCTGACACTCCAGATTATATTTACGGTTCAAACACGGACATAAACACGTGACTGTTGAATGAAATCGGAATACGGAAATTATGGGTCACGATTAACATCAATTTGCAATACGCGTACCCAGTAGATGCAAGTTTAAATAGAAGTACATTGATTGAGTCTGTGTAGAGTTTACAAAGCAACTGCGTATTTTATATTTTTAGAATTTAAGGTCAAACTCAACAGAAGATACTTGTAATGTAATGATAAGTTAAGTAATTCACACTTATTCGTGCAGTTTTACTAATAATTATCCACCAGAACATAAAATGGAGGTCAACCTAGAACGCATTTTCCTAAGTATCAAATAATATTTTTAAACAATCAAAGAAAAATGTATTCATACTATTAATCCGTTTTACAGATTTAATTACTCTGTACTAAATGAATGAAAACAGAAGTTAAGCAAAACATGCTTCGAACAGTCACAAGAAATCTTCAAATATGATACAAAACGACGGAAATTTTATTATCAGCAAGAATTATATCGTGAAATCGTCAACTTGACCGTAATTCGTGTGATCCGCCCAAGGCCCGGCGGTGATAAGGCGGTGTTTCACAATAGCAGAATTATTTGCGGCGGGCGCGAGGCGCTCGCCTTGAGATGCGCCACAAACACCGCGCGCGCCGCTGAAATGGAACACGCTCGCACACGAAAGTGTTATCGGCTGGTCAGGCGGGTAGCTGAAGTGACACAAAGTTTTCAAGATATCTTAATTGGGAATTTGACTTAGCGGCTTAGGTTTATGTGTAAGACAGACCTTTTATCACACAGTTAAAATCGTCTTAGCTTCTCAGTGTTAGAGACCGATATTCATTTGTATTTGAATTGACAAACTTATGCTGGTTAATTTATTGATGAAAACAATTAAACTAGAACGTAGAAACTTTCATACTTTTCTTTAAATAGTTTAGTCTGCCATTTTCAATGATCGCATTCATTATCGTACGTAACTACCATATAGGTACCGTTTACTTATTTTCTACTTCGTCTCCCATCCTGCCCTCAAGTAACCTAGTTAGCTATAAAAATTCTACCATAAGTCTCCTAAAATAGTAATTGTGATACAATCAGAAGCAGGCAGCGTTGAGCGTACGTGCCGTGCGCGCGCGCAAAGGGCTTTCAGCGCGAGTGTACATGCGCGGGAGTGTAGGTACCGTAAGTGGGTCAATGGCGTCGCGTGACGCGGCCCTTTGCAGGGCTCGCCTTGAACCGCCCTACTATACCGACTTGACTCTATTAATTTGCGCTCGTTTCTCCGCTAAAAATAAAAGACGTTTCTGAGATGTTTTTGTAAACATCACGACCTCAGATGAACATTGACTGAGGTTTCACTAATAGCTGTTTACTGATTTTGATCACGAATACCAATATTCATGTTTGTTTGTACTACTCAGAATTAACAAAGATTTTACTTACTTGTTTTCTGAAATCGTCAATAATGTTTTTAGTAATGAGATCATTATTTGTTGATTTTATGGCTCTTGTATTGAGTAATTGGATAGGAAAACTGGTGCATTAAAAATACGACTTCCTAAAACAAACAAAAGTGAGGAATAACTCAAAAATATCATAGAATTTACATATACTGAATCTCACTTTACTCAAGTAATTAGGCGATCATTGTTTTTAATTAAAAATATAGATGGTTTTGTACCTGAACCTGACTTTACTTACATAACATATACAGCAGCAACAAACGTAATGAGAGCATGTTTGCTTTGCGATTTTCGTATGAACATTCGTTTGGACCACTATTATTTGACCAGCTCAAGAGAAGACAGCGGCGTGCAAATTGAAGGTCCGGCGTTCACGATAACATCGGTATTGGAGGCAGGCACGCGCAAAGACGATTTGCATAAGGGCCTTAAGGGCCGCTGTCAATGTTAGCGCTCGTGGGCAACGGACAGAAGGTCTCGACCTCCACTGTCAGCGGCAAGGCCCTATAATACGCCGCTGACAAAATTATGTTACAAATTACAAAAGCAAACGGCCAAACTCTGTTACATAATTTGCATATGTTGGCTAATGACTGCCCAGTAGTGCCCAGTGCACGCCGATTTTTCAGTTTGGTAGCTAAATTCTATAAGTTCATTTTTATGTTAAAGCTATAATTGCATGTATCTCCATGTATGAACGTAATTCTAACTGAATTAAAGTTTTTGTGAAAACATTGGGGTAGTGAACTGGCAAGCCCATCACCTACAATTTCTAATTCAATATTGTGGAAAAAGTATCTGAGAATGTGCTACTCTACCATGCTTAGCACGCCTGCAAACGTGTCCCCAATTGCTGCTAATTTTGCAATAAAAACCAATATTGAGTAGCAACGTAGGTACTCAAAATGTATTAACCTGTACCCACCTATAATTTGAATTTTGAATCATCAATTCAAATTAATAAACGATAGGTTCGATTCGTGTAAAAGCGCAATAACAAGTTGTCCCTCTGTATATGACGTAACGGCTCTCTTTGCTCTTACAATCAATTAAATGTACATATCTATGAGCCCATGAATGAATTAATGGTTATTGGAAATTGAATATTTTCTCCTGCTGATGAGCTTGGTTTCGTTAACTATCAACTCGTGAATGAACCGAAATATCGGTTTAATATAATATTGATACATAACGTCAATTAAAATATAATCTTCTTCTTCTTATCGTATGGTTGATGTACAACCTGGAATATAATAAATATCTAGCTTTAAAATATCGCCTAATCGAATTAGGACCGTAATGCAAATAAAAGACAAATAGACCGTGTTAATCTAAGTCACAAAACACACCTTTTTGCTAAATTATAAAGTATTATATATCTTGGATCCGCACCCGATTTTGTTTTGGCACCGGATGTTAATATGACGAGGTCAATTTGCACTTGACCGATTTTCCGTAGTAACTTCTAGAAACTAGATAAATACATTATCTTTTCGCCATTGGGCGATATCCACTACTATTTCAGTGAGGTCACGAAAAGTCCTTACGTTCAAGAACATAATATGTCCCGTTGACAATACGAATATCTACGCGTTATCGCGGTAGGTAAATATATAAACAGTGAAACATGTCATAATAACACCTAAATAAATAACAATGAGTACTTAGTCTAAACCGTTATTTAATAAGGCTTAATAGTAGAACCAAAAATAAAGCTAACTCTATTTTCATTCAACGAAGCTATATTGTCAATATGAACGCAAATGCACTTTAGTTCATTAGTGTAGCCTATTCTTCCCATAACTACCTAATTCTTTAAGTAGATGTATAACTATGTAAATTCTTAATCGTGGACCTAAAATATTCATTTACATGAAGTAAGTATAAAAACAAAAACACACTTCTTAACTACAAAATTGCGTAACATATTTCGCTAAATGTTTATAAGTGCAGTTACAAAGTACGAAATATTCTAAATATAGTTTTTTTTCACAAGCATTTGTATAAATTTTTGTATAAATTTAAACAATTCATTTCTAGAACACAGTCATATTCACAAAAATTGTAAACAAAAAAAATAACCGCCTTCAAAAACCCGACTTACTTAAAATTACAAAATAATATGTTACGAACATTAATCTGGGTATGAATTTGATTTGTTGTTGAAGGCGTTGCCTTTTATATTTCATGCAGTTTTCCTCAAAAATTTAATTGGCACCGCCTTAACCGCCATATCAAATTCATACCCAGATTAATGTTCGTAACATATTATTTTGTAATTTTTAGTGAGTCGGGTTTTTGAAGGCGGTTTTTTTTTTGTTTACAATTTTTTTTATCCTTTTTAGTGTTACATTTTTTTACACCCTATTAGTTTAGCTCACCTATAATTCTACTGATATTATAACTAGTAGTATCAATATGTACACAGATTTGAAAAAAATATCCCTTTACTCCCAACTATTAAGGAGTTGACCTTCCATCATCAGCTCAGCATCATAACATTATGATTGCCAGAAGCAAATGCCAATATAACTTCAGAAAATATGTAAAACGCGGTACATGTGCCTATAAAATTTGAGGGTTGCCCTCGATTTCTCCTGGATCCCATCATCAGATCCTAGACTGGTCAACCTAATAGTTTAGCTCACCTGTAATGCTACTGATATTATAACTAGTAGTCTTAATATGTATACAGTATTGAAATAATTATTCTTTTACTCATAACTATTAAGGAGTTGACCTTCCATCATCAGCTCAGCATCATAAGATTATGATAGCCAGAAGCAAATGCCAAAATGACTTCAGATAATATGCAAAACGCGGTACATGTCCCTATAAAATTTGAAGGTTGCCCTCGATTTCTCCAGGATCCCATCATCAGATCCAAGACTGGTGAAAATGGGACCACCTCGGAAGTGAACTCTATCCAACCAAAAAAAAATTTTTGAAATCCGTCTATAGTTGACGAAAATATCGGTGAACATACATAAAAAAAAAAAAAAAAAAAAAAATATTATACATACAGACGAATTGAGAACCTCCTCCTTTTTTTGAAGTCGGTTAAAAAGAAAGAAAACCATAAAAGATTGAGGAAAAAATAACTTAAAATGGAGGTCATATTCATCGTCTGATCACACATCGATGTGAGGGTCTGTAATTAATTGGTCGGCGAGCTGGCGACGTAGCCCTTCGTCCAGCGTTGCCACACCTAAACTCGTCCGCTCTCATGGGATCGATGGCGTTCCACATTATTCGCGAGCGCAAGGTTGGTTGCGCAAGCGTTACACGTGTCGCCGGCGCGCGCCGACCTCTCCCGACCACTTCCGATTCGCATGCACGCCGAATACAAGGTATACAGAGGAGTAGTTAATGCAGAGCTTCTTTAGCAGCCTAATCTTGTCCGCCCCCCGTCTGAATGAGGGACAAATAGGTATTTGTGAACTTATCTAAGAGCGCGTATGAGATTTCTGTTGTGTAAGCAGGTCTATAACATGATATGAACCAAAAGACTTACACAAAATAAATTGCTTGATGACTTGCATGTCGTCAGACTCGTTATGATTACCAGGGATGAATCATTCCTTCAAAGACATTTATAGAAGGCTTAATATCAATGTTCCTGCAATGTACTTACAATTTTCTATTTATCAAAGGTTCACTTGTATGAAAACAAACAGTTAGGCAGCTAGAATATTTTGACATTGAAGTTCGTAAATACCGCCCATTGCCCTTCAACTCCTCAGTTTTGTATTTAGGTATCGCCAAAGACGTGTCGCTATAAGACATCTGATACCACAAATACATATGTACCTACTTTAAGTAACGAGTAGTCGACTTTTCAATAAGATTTGTTAGTTACCTTGTTATTATATTGGTCCTCTGTTACTCTAGGGCCGAACCAAAGTTTTTGAAAGGCGAACGTGACGCTCATATGCGGAAACTAACTTCAATAAAAACTGCTTGCCACCTTGACTCGTAGTTCAATCTGGCAGAGGAATGGAAATTAAATTGCTTAATTGTAATGCACTTCTTATCTTATTTTACTTAGTTGGTATCAATAAATAAAATCTTCGTAAACAGTTTTTATTTTGCATACAAGAACAATACCCATTTCTAGTACGAGTAATTTCATCTGGGTCTTGTACCCAAGGTTTGGACCTTATAAGCTCACCCTTATATGCAGTGAAGATCTGAAAAGCTATTATTTGAGTCACGAACTTAAACCCATAAATTTCAAGAGTTCCTATTGGTAAATGTGCACAGTTTTACACTCTTACAAGGCAATCAAATTATTTTTGAAAAAAGATAATCACGAGATTTTGCAGATGACCTATTTTCCATAGCGCAAAACAATGCTTCGCAAAACATCGACTGACCAACAGCCGTAGCGCGTAGCACCCACTCGTAGCACCCCAATACAAACACAAAATACAAAGCTTCACGGCTATAAACTTAAAATCTCTTGTAAGGTTATCATGTTAGTTTCTGTACAATGCTAACCGCGTGGTTCGGTTATTTGTTCGTATTCCCAAGTTATCTCTCAATGCCATAACCCAGTGATTGGCTTAAACGAGACGCCGTTTAGAGGTAAGCTGCTGGTTATTGAACAAATACACATGTGCGTATTTTTCAACCTTCGTTGTAAGTACCTATTTTTACAGACAAATGTATTGTTACACGGTCATTCGTTTGTTTTTCCAAAATGTAATGTTCACTTGCAGCTTACGTAATGTTTGCTTTGTAATTAAGTTAGTTCGAGGGTTATGCGGGGACATTAAACAAAATAGTTTAAATATTTTGTACCGTAATTGTGCACGTAGAGAAATCAATACGTAATTGAGACACGAACTTTCGTTTATTAATTCTGTGAATACCACAATACTTTAAGCTGATAAATATCTAAGAAACATCAATAACATTTTAGTACGAAATGATCGCCTTAAAGTAGGTATTGGTAGTGTCCGTAGAACCCAACTTATTCAAACACGTCCTCTATAAAACTTGAATCGAATAACGTGAACAGGGAGATTTCACGGATAACGGTAAAAAAATTTGCAATTCTATGAGTTAGGTAACCAAAAACAGTGTGCGATCGTCTCACAGTATCTGTAGCGAAGTCGGACGCTCCGTAACTGCCGACGACGTTAACGGGACCCAGTTGACGTCCACCGATGCATGCAATGATCTGCCATGACCCATTTGCAGCCCACACACTTGATTGGGCGAAATTCTTCGTAATAAAACAGTTAGCAGGCGACGTCGTGCTATTGCGCAGTGTCTCTCACAAATCAACTAAACATACGGTGTCTCCATTCCCGATTTGGTCAGGGTTTGACAATTTATGGAGTTTTTCAATGCAAGATTCAACTATAATTCGAGTAGATGTAGCGATTAACGTAGATATTAGGTTATTATCATCGCCATCATGATGTCAATTTGTGTTTTCATGGCCGGGGGAATATACATGTTCATCTATTACATATTTTGCACTGATTATCTAAGGTCATTTAATGATCTATCAAAGAAAATCAGTGTATTTAAGCGCCTTTATACATTTACCTCCACGTATTGCCACATTTCCTACGTTATTTTAGACTTTCATTGAGATATTACAAAGTGTACATTCTTATATTTTACTTAATAATTTATGAGTTGGTATCATTCCTACTTTTCTCGTAACTTTGACGCGCAATTTATCTGCACTCACAAAGTTTGGGAAAAATGCATTCCTCTTCCTATTATGGATATTTATTTGTATTCATATCTGACGACGCATACCAGATCCTTCAACGGTTTAATTGAGGAAAATTCGTGGCGGCTATTTAACATTAAATTAATCAGCATTGCCGACCGCTTCCAAACGAGGTAGGTACCCTTCACGCACACTTAGGCGAATGCACACTATAGCGACGTCCGCTGAAACGTAACAAACAAGTCGCGTGTGTTGAGTGACCACGTATGCGCGCACACACACGCGCTAAGACTTTGTTTTGCTGTTGAGATTCGCGCGTGTAGTTGCGCAAGCGCAGCGTGGAGGCCATTGACTCGGCTGCGCGGCGGTCATGCGGCGGACATAGTATAGACGGAAAGTAAACCAGGCCCAGTGAAGTAGACAATAGAGAAAATTTCCATGGGTCTCGTTACCTTCAAACAGTCTACACATAGTCATGTATGGTTCTAAACATCATATAAATCAATACTTACATTTAATTGGTACTTAGTGTCATTCCGTACACTTTACTTATTTATATCATTAATGACCCAGTTAACTCTTTCCTGCTGCTACTTTCGAGCGAGATTCTATTCTCATTTTAACATAACACAACCGTGGTTGCATTTATTGCTTAGTCCTCGAATATCAACATAAGTCCAAAATTGTGACGAGTCCCGCTAATATTGTTGGTAAGTATATTGGTAGTTACCTAAGCTTTTTACCTGTAAGTCATAATCATAGCTCATATCTTACTAAACCATCTGTACTATGACCTGGGCGCGGCGGCCATGTTGCTCGCTGCGCGGGCGCCGTACTGGAGCGCGAATTCGTCGACTCCTGTTCCACTCTTTCGTAACCGCCTGTTTACGCCTCGACGTGACTGGACTGCGATTTTATGTCAGCTGATAACACACCACGGCCCTTTGCTAAGCTGTGACACATTTGAAATGTATAATCCACCGTCCAAAATTACGACGAGTTCAACCCAGATATTTATTCAGTATGAAACTTACAGATAAAGTAGGTGTGCTGATTCCTAGATCATCGGCAGGAAGTCTAACTACTATTACAAGGCAATTTATTGCGTAAATATAGGGAACGTCATCAATCCGAGAAAAAAATGATACCGCGATTCAAAGCACACACAATTCCATATCTATTACATAAGGATTGCAAACAAATTTAAAAGAAACAACTAAATTTGACATTCACATTCTAAATGCAAAAATGGACAGAAAACTAAACATACTATACTATATAACTGGAATGCAAAAATGTAGATCGATCCCCTTAACTTACAAAATACCTATACCTGCCTACCGAAAAGCAGGTTACTAGATAGATTCGTAGATACTGGACCTATCTCATAATGTATTTTAGTATATTTTTTTCTGGATCAAAAGCTGTAGCACTCTACCTGCTCTAGTAAAAATAATACATTGATATACTCGTCGTAATATAATTAACGTAAACGTCAAGACGATGATATGCGCAGTTATAGAATCAAGATAACCGCTTCCAAGAAATAGGTATTTCTAAAATACACTTAAACCGCCATTATCTAATTTAAAAACTTATAGGATTGATGTCTTGGCATGCCACGAAGTATATGCGCATATTTTCAAACACGTGTCGACGAAGAAACTGCCCAAATTAATAATTTTCTTCCGCCGCGTACAGTCTACCTAACCCGTAATTTAATAATTTAATGCTTATCGATTGAGCCGGTTTCGAAGGTTGTATTGTTGCTTACTACTAGACCAAGTGGGGCGCCTCTCAAATTAACTGAAATAATCAAAATATGCACGTTGTTTTTCTGGCTACAACCGCATAAAAAGTGTGCTTTTGTTACCGCAGAGTCGAAACCTATTTTGACGGTTGTACGTTGCGCAACTATATTCGCGATAGATAACGGAGTAGGTACCTAAGCCGCGGCCCCTCCGTCGCCTCGCAGAATCCAATCGGAGCACTCTTTCCCTCCCACTGTATATAGTGGCCCTCTCACTCTACCGCTATGACATAGATACCAAGTGAATTGCGAAACAGCGCGGATTATATAGCAGGTGGATTGTGCGGTAAACGAGTTTAAATAACTGCTTTCACATACCTACCTCTGAATACATAAGCGATTCATAATCGTTACACATGGAAACCGTTAATATGAATTTAGTGACATGCGAATGTGGAGTGACCTGTTCTGCACATATGGGCAGGCCCTTTCGGAGAGATCTGTTAAGAGAGATTGATGGTAGCGTTTTTTGTACGCCTGTATTACCGTATGATTAATAGAGAACTATCCATATGGAAAATTTATTGGGTATCTACTACCTACTTTAGTGTTTTCTGCAGAATAAAAACTGTTTATTAGCTAATGGAAACAAAAAATCCAAATGAAAACTAGTCCATGCAATATGCAATAACACTTGCAAATGCTTCACCAAAAAATAATAAACGTGTATTATTTTCCTCAACAAAAATATAGAACGTCGCAATGAGGTCAAGAACACTTGATATTTACCATATGTTTTGTGAATTGACACTGACTGACTGACTGTAAGATAACTTTTTTAAATTTAACTAAATTCGTAGTTGTAACCTAAATCATTGTCGTAATTTAAAAAAAAAACTGTTTTTAATATACACATGTGTTATCGGTTTTATTTATAATGTAAGATCTAAGCTCTAAAAGTTTTTTAAATTGTTCGACTCTGAAATAAGGGGTCTGAAATCTGCAGACATTGGTAGTCTGCAGTATTGGTATGTAAAATGCAACGACCAATGTTAAAAATGCGAACAAACCAACTTAACTAAGTAACAAAGTATCTTCCGTGTCGGTTAGAGCAACGAACACACACATAACCCTAGTCACATTAGCGTCTTGGCGTATGCGAATTGCGAATAATCTGCTAGTAGGCGGAGCTCGCGGCGGCCAATACACTTGAGTAGCCGCCGCATGCGCTGTAAACACCGCCTAGGTACGGGCTTAGGTACAGGCTGAGTGGAGTCGATGCGTGAGGGGATTAGGGCTGCGTCTTCTCATTCAATGCGTCGGCCAATTTCAATTTAATTGACTGTAAATGATTTTCTCTTAACTTCAATTTAATTATTTTCATACTGGGAAAATATTTACAAACATAATCAGAAGTCTAATATTTAAATATTATTGTTTCAGTATTCGGCTGATAATGTACGTAAACAGGGCTATACTCGTATTAGCTTATGTGCAGCAGGTTCTCTTAACTTTTTAATTTTTTTCAATAGCAACGTCGCATGGGTATGAAAGGTTAACACGTCCGCCATAATAATTTTATTGGAAAGAGTTAATATTGGGTAACACTGGTTACCCACTCATAGTCTCACTATTATTTGAAGACTAAATGCTGTAAAAATCTATTCTTAACGTTTTTAATCAGTCGATGCCAAAACGAAGCCTACGAAGCTCCAAAAGGAAGCCATTAAAGTTTGGAAGGGGATCTCCCACGCCGATTTACCGGTTTCCACCTCTTCACAGAAACTTTGGTGAACTAGTTCGGAATAACCTGATAAATACGTCCATTAGTCCCGCAGATTGCGCTCGTCTCCTTGCTGTGTCTAGGTGGGAACCCGGTCTTTAGCTTCAAAGCCTTCCATCTTCAAATATCAGTCATCAGTCCGGCCCTTGCTAGTGCTTCGGTTAAAGCTGTGCTCGAACCGAACGGTCTGACCCGGAGCGATGGCAAGACACACGACAGTCTGACCTTGGTGCCCCGGAAGATAGAAAGGCCCTTAGTGTGATACTTAAGTCGACACTCTGGTCCCTTCGTATCTCTCAGGGACTTCGTTAGAGGCCAAAGCCGCTGTATGTGCTACGGAATTCCTCACCCGGCGCAAATATGCCGTAGCTCTTACATGCTTGAGCCGTTTGGGGTAGAGACAATGGGCCCGTGGGGACCAGCAGCGCAACGTGTTTATGACCTCGCCAAACGGATGATTGAGATTTCAGGTGACCGGAGGGCGGGCTTAATCCTGGATCAGCGGATAAGTCTCGCCATCTAAAGAGGAAACTCAGCCAGCCTCTTGGGCACGATGCCTATGGACAGCGATCTGGGAGATATTTTTTATTTAAATGTATTTATTTTGTTAATTTAATTGAATTATTTTCTATTATATTGTCAATATTTTGTCCATAATAAAAATTACCTTCAGACGAAAAACATGACTCAAAGAAACCAATGCCTTCTCGACAACCCTACGGCTGATTCTTTCATTCGTGTGGCGCGCGACATGCCAGCGATAGTGGGCGATAAGATAAAAATAATCGATATATTCGCGCGATTCGCCGCCGTCCGCACGAAAGGTCACTTTCGTTGCGAAATAATGTACGAGCCCGGCTCGGAGCACGAAACATGCCCGATATTGATCTGTGAAGCTAATTTATATTTCAGATTGCAGAAAACGGACTACTTTTGGAGTTATGAAGCGGCCAGATACGTATGAGGGTTTCGTTCCATGTAAATTTAGTACACAATTCTAGAGTTCCTTGCCAGTGTGTAACTTAAAAAGGATTTAGGTAGCTATTAACTGTGTATCATGATTAATATGTCTTAAGGGGCTGCTAATGTGTGTAGACAAATGAGATCCGTCAATTTAAAACACAATACCATGTCAGCAATTCGTCACTACTCACACTAATTTCCGATGTAGGTACGCTATAACCAGAACCAGATGATTTGTTAAAATCCAAACAGACAAACTATTCCACAACAACAGAAACGTTAGGCCAGGGCACAACGGAAGCGTATCCGAATCTGTGAAGCGTATGTAACTGACAGACGTCCGATCGGATGAGCAGATACTAGTATCAGTTACTTTTATCCAACTCAAAAAAAACATACTCTATTCCGGCATTTTAAGCACACAGTGTGACGGATACTCTGCATATACCTACTTGTGAAGAAATGTATCTGACTATTGAGGTTGATTTTGACTATTTTCAGGAGAATTACCTGCTGTACTAGATATATTTTCTTGTCCTTTAACCTACCTTAACTAGTAACTTACCTTAACTGATTATAATATACACCCAGCAATCAGAAGTGATATCACCCATAATTTTGATTCCTTATGGACAAATGTTCCTTAGCTTTAAATAAAATAATACACCGCCGTTATGTCAAACGTAATTCACACGCCATTATATGACATTCATTAATTAACTGAGCTTGTTTCAACTCGATAGATATGCTTGAACTTAGATTTTGTGGCAAAAATTATATTGTTAGCTGTGTTATCAACAGAAAAAATCTGTTAAACACATTTTTAGAGTTTTAAATAAGATCGGTGAGAAGTTTCTGTTCTAAATATTTAAACTTGTGCTGAGCATTGACTACAATTGAGCAAATCCAATGGAATATAATCGACAATTCTCAGTTCTAATTTTGTCGACAAATAGCAAATAAAGAGTCAGCAAACAGCATTATTAAGTCAACTCGTCATTGGCATGTCTCCGGACAGAAAGCGATAAACGCAGGTCATTTCCAAGTCTTCACGATGTTATGACATTGACAACGCCTTCAATTTTAAATGAGCTAGTCGCATACCTATAATTACGTTTACTTATGAGTACTATCGCACTAGACTGTTTGTAAAACGGTAAAAGAAAACATACTGTTATGCAATAAAGCAGTCTAATGACAGACAGGTATGGTGTTTATTAGTTAATCGTCGAGATTATTTTATTATCCTGAGCAGCAATTATTCAGTACCCTTGCAGCTTGGTGATATCCAGAGACAAAGGTTTTAGGTAGATCTCAGTTTACAGATCTGTCTACTTGATCTGTCAGAAACACATTTATTAATGACTTCACCATTCAGCTTAAATTTGCGATGGTTTTCACTCTCTAGGGCATAATAATTGAGTGATTTATGAACTCACTGCCATTACGTTTGACACGGCTTGTTGGCGAAGTGTCGAAAGATGCCCGCCTCACTCATGCATATGCTCCGGTTTTACATCATTAACTTTTCTTTACTAAAATAACACAACTTGACAAATGTATCAGTGCAACGTCGGGGATATCGTAAAAGTATTAATGGTCGCCATTTTTTTCGCGGTCCCGTCCCTTCCGATCCCAATTTCTTTGCTCTATAGGATACTACTAGATAATTATTTTGCTTTCAAGTCGTTGTTACGTTAATTAAATATAAATAAGAGGGAAATTCTCTATTCGTAGATATGGCACTTTAAAATTAGTTAGACATTTTATAAAATTGTTGTCCAAAGCTCCAAGTATCGAAAGCCAATTCTTATTTCTGTCACTTAATCTCAGTCACGATTCGTCAGTTTTGCAGCCTAACTGAACATTATTCAGCACCTGCTTCTAGTATGTTAAGTCGGCTGTATCACAAGTTAAAGAATAGCCTCAAACTTAAAATGTATTACGCGACACCACCAGCAAAAAACAAACCAAAAAGGCAGTCAATATAACGGGTCATAAATATTTTAATATAGGATTTTAAAACATAAATTGTAACTGAACAAATCCAAACAAATAAACTATTATTTGTAACGGAATAACCAGAACCCTTAATTTACGATTAATAAACTTTCTAATCTCCTATGCTGAGTGAGCGCGGCTCCATGGTACACTCAAGCGTCAAGTAAAACATCACAGCAAAAAAAAGTATCCTTTACCTCAAGGTTGAAGAAAAAATTCTATGTATGTATTTAAAAATAGCTAACTTAGTTTTTATTTTCGTCGTTCAGGATGACCTTACTACACATAATGGGTAACTTCACCACCGTGAGGTCCACATACCTAAGAGTAAGGAGGACAGGCACAATAAAACCTATTGTGTCAGTCGCCCTCATCCTGAAGGCCTGGGGGCTTAGAACAGAATAAAATGTAGGGGATTGACATTAGACGCGATAATTCACGTGGTCAATCCCATACATTTTGTTCCTTTCGAACTTCGTTATCGTTTCGATATTGTTACTTTGTCTACGGCACCTGTATATAGGTACCGTTCCACGTCCCGCCTGAAAAACTCGGAGTTATAGGAGGAATAGGAGGGACACATGAGCTGGGGGAGTTCATAATATGTTTCCGAAAATTAAAGCAGCCATATGTTTTAAAAATAGGTAGGTAGGTAGGTACGTTTATTTCACGGATTGTTGCATAGTGGAAACAGACTCACTTAAGTTGAGCATAAACAAATATTACTTGAATAGCAGAGCATCGTGAAACTTTAAGTCGGTGCGCCCGGACCTACCAGAAGGTAAACCCAATGGAGGCAAAGATACTGAAATAGAATACAGTACCTTTTGGTGGTAAAGCTGAGATGATTGCATGTACTCAAAATAATGTTTATAATTAAAAGGCAGTGAACGTACGTATCAAGAGCACTTCACAGCGAAAATTGAAGAACGTGTTAGGAGAGGTTGAGTGTATAAAGCGCCTCATAAAGTGGTTAGGTCGAACATACAAGAACTCGTGGGACTCTTTCAATCGTTATATTATTTAGTGCAAATATATAGAAGACTGTTATTGAGAATTACAATTGCAAATGGACTATCTTCACTCTCCATCCACTTAAGTAGCAACTGCCATGTAAGCAACATGGCAGTTGTTATTCTAGGTAAATAAGTAAGAGGTCACTAATGTTTTTGTTCTACATTGTAAAAGGAACTTAGATTTTTGAAAATAGTAGAACCATTCAAGAATTTTCTTTAAACCATTGCTACAAATAACATAAAGGGAAAGGTGAATAACACCGCACATCATGTTGCAATGTACGAATATCTTAAGCCCTTATCCCGAATACATAGAACATCAGCTCATTCAAATACGTGTATGGTAATCATAACACATGTTTGCCACGTGAATTGTCCGCATGGCGCATTTTCTTTCTTAAGGGGAGGTTATCCCGTTTTGACATTTTTTATTCCATTTTAAAATCTATCTTTTGAGATAACTTTGAAATGGTTTTAAGGTGAAGCCTCTCTATATCAACTGTTTAAATATCGATTAGTGTCAACTTATGTTTTTTATCGAGGAAAATACCTATTTTAATTACCTCTCTAATTCAAAAGGCGTGATTGTATGTATGTATGTAATTCACAGAATTGTAAAGAATGACAAATATTTTCAATTATATCAAAAATAAAAATTCGAGTCGCATTTACATCTGACAGAAATACGATTAAAACTTATAAGTGGAACTACCTTGCCTTAAACAAGCGAAGTTGTTTACAAAGGTTACGGAAAATGGTGAAACGTTTTAATGCCTTTTGATACTTATTCAATAACGTTTTCATTCTTAACGTGGTTATTTCGAAGATAAAAAAGGTCATCAAAGTGATCATTCTGATCTTAAACACACTTTCGTAATTAATTTATTTTTAATGAAGACAGAAATTATAAGAAGTTGAGTGTTGAAGAATGAGAATTTAAAGTTTGGTCATAAAAATGTATATTTGTGATGGTGACCAATTTTGATAATTCCCTGAGGAATGTTCCAGCAATTATCTGAAAACCCATAGTTTTGCCAGAAGCATAATTAATATAACTTTGACTTTTAATAAACAGACTTCGTAACCCCTCCATCAATGGTAAACGAAATAGAAACAGTTGAAAAATTATAACAATAACAAACATAAAGGTTTAGCCAGCCCGGCATCGGAGAAGGTGTACAAACATCGTAAAAGTAATTTAATGTCAGAATTAGTTTTAACCGCGAAGGAGCTAAGCTCTCGCCATGTGCTATCGATAAAGTCTAGCTTTATTTACGGCAATAACCGCTAGAAATTATTTCAGCGCGTATTTTTGAATTAACTGTAAGTAATCTTCTTTAATTATAGTTTATTGCGTCTTTTTTCCACATAAGTCGGCATGTATTATAGAAAAACAAAACTCTCGTTTGTGACAATGAATTCTATCCTATAGCCATCCTATGCGGTAAAATTGACATTGATTATATCATAATTTCTTTTGGGTCACAACAGGTACCTACCCACTGGGTGACTGGTTTTGGGTCACTGTTTTGTTTACCCCTAATCTTATTCAAAAAAGTAGGCAAATCACAGACGAGTTGGCGGGAAACCTCGCCTCTCCTAATGTGTGTGTTTTTTCATCTCGTTTTTTTTACGTCTATGCACAAACAGGTTGAGGCAGGGGCAAACTTAGGGGTATCTAAATTCACGTTGATGGTTAATAAGTAAAAAGTTAATATTTAAATTTATAAAGAAGTTTTCCTTATTCAAGTTAAGATAGAAGAATGTAAATACAATATAAAAAACATACAAGGAAATATAATTTCAGCCAGCTTGTAAATGCAACCAAATAAAGGTAACTAAAATATCTGACAAATGAAAATCTACCATTTTCAGCAAGTATATCAATCGCTTCACATCAACGCAAGCAAAATAAACATCGCACGTAGCAAACACTTAAGCTTTATTCCTTTGTCGCTGACGTTAATTAAAGCGTATTATAACTCGCGTATCGCGATCACGAATCCGCCCCGCGGTTCTGTTGAGTTATTTAATAGTGTTTTTTGTGCTGTGGAAGGCGATTGCGCTCCGCCACCCTTGGGCCCGCGCAAAAAACCCTCCCGCTCACGAATACTCTAGCGTTGATAACGCTGCACACTCGCGCGCGTAATGCGATCGCGGCCGCTACCCTTGCGTTCGCGGACACAAACAAACGCGCGAATAATAGCCGTAAGCCAATGTTTATTTAATATGTAAATTTTTAAACACGATCATGGTATCATGTCGTCGTATTTACTGCAGGAGCACTGACTATAGACTTGAAACTTATTATTACTGGCATATTTTACTTACCTAATATTTTTTCAATCTCTATGTATTCCAATAATTATGATACTGCTGACGACTCTACAAGTTTTAGATTACCCCAAACGACAGTAGATACTAAAGTACGAGTCTTTGCACCCTACGACAACATTAACGGTGGAGCGGTTATCCGACGTGCATTTCCCGACCGTCGCCCGTGCGTTCCCGCGGAGTGGGCGAGAGGAGCCCTCGGTGCGCGGGCGCGGGGCGAGATCGCTATCGCACGCACCCGCTGCACGCACTATCCTAGAGCCGGCCACTTAATTGTTATGTGTGCCGCGAGCCTAACTTCGCGTTACTAACCACGAAAGTGAAAGGAATATGAATTTTATTTCCTAAATTATGTTTGGTGGCGTAGAGAAAACAAATGAATATGACACTTAATGCTCACATAGGTATTTCGAATTTGACCAACAAATAGGTACATACAATGTGTGCGCAAAATAAAGCACATTTGCTGAAATTAAACAAAGGATACTTTAAAAAACATGTCTTATATACCGTACGCAATCATATAGGAATTAAGTTAGAAAAATATATAATATCCATGTAGTAAACATTATTAGTTATCCTATGTAAGTACTCAATCCGTCGAGATTTAAGACTGGAAGCTTGTGCGTAGCAGAAACGTAGTCGTAGTCTCGTAGCACAATTCGCACACTTGCAAATTCGGCTACGAGACAAGTCGAGCGTAGCGCAAATAATAATCACAAAATCCTCGTCATAGTTACATAGACATCATACATAGACATATACTGTTTTCTGTTCGAATTTACTTAAATATTATGTACTATTTGGCAATTAAGCGAAGAATTTCTTGCTAAGTTGGACAAATCATTAATAACTTCATCGTTACAAATGATGACGAAATTACGTGTTTTTATCATTTTGTGTTCTCATAGAAATAGCCAACTGACGATATGACAGGTGGCACCAACCTGTTCTCTCACCAAAATGACAGCAAAAACTCTCACTAACCCTTCTTTTCCCACCGGAGTAAGATCAAAAAAATACCTTATTAAGAATATCCATATCTATGTAAATACAATATAGGAGAAGTTTCGTGCACAAACAGATGTTTTGGTCTGCTTTGTAAATAGTTCATATATTTGCTTATTATTTTTTGCTATTAGAAGGAAATATATAATATAGTAAGGGATTGTATTTTCAATACTTAACTAAGTATGATTCCATTCTTGTACCTCACTTAAAATCAACGCTCAACTTTTTGCGTAATACGTATACCAATCGTCTTATTTGGTTACAGCTTTGTGACTCTTAAAATTACGCAGTAATGGACAGTATACTATGCACATGGACATATTATATATGTGTACCTGTTATGAAAAAAATGCAATGGGTATCACAAAAACTGAGCAAATTGAGGCAGACTAATTTAACAATTGACTGTCGCTTAATAATTGTGATTCATGATTAAAATGCAGTCGTAAGCTTTGTTTCTAAATGGCTTTAAATGAATGTTGGTATTTAAATGAGTGCTGTAAATTCAACATTCTCCCTTCGCCTTTCTTTGTTATTGTTTTGTGACTGCACAAAAATGCGTATTGGTGGCGTGTGCGTGCGCGGCCGCGATGGGGGAGCCTCATTAAGGTAAAAAGCCGAGTGCAAACGGCAACTAATGGCGAATTACACGTGGGGGAGCGATAGCCGCGATACTGCGCCCGCCACCGCCGCTTTACAACCTTCAAATTAACACGATTTTGCTGCGACCACTGCCTGAAATGTGTGCGAGGAATACTGACTTATTTTAGAGATCGTGATTATGAAGTCTAATTTTGCCATACGCCAAATATTATCATAAAGGTATATCATACTAAATAACGTTTTGTAACTAAATACCTAAACTGAAGAAAGTTTTGTCTTCTATAATAATATCAACAGTAAACAGGATAGTGCCTATGTCGTATAATCTTATCAATAAATGGCTATCAAGATTTTTTATTTCCGAAATGTATTCGATTCTAAAAGAGCATGCATCAAACTAACGAAGCTAATGCAACCGGTGCAAGAATGCGAAGTGCGTGTAGAGAGCGCGGGGTGAGGGAGCGCGGCGCGGGCGGGGGCGGAAAGCTATCAGCATTTCGGCGCGTCCGCGGCCCCTCCCCTCCCCCCCAGCCCGCACCGATTTCGCCCTGCACCTCAACCCGCGACGCTCCCCTCCTTAGCCCGGCCTAACCTTGAAAATAGTTTTTACCGGCTCGAGGGTATTCACCCCGAACCCGAATTCCGGGCCTGTTGCACACAACCGCTTTCCGTGACACACCGACCAAATTCTTATAGGAAAGCTACGCGTTGCTCGGCTCAATATCTAGTTGCACCTAGTGAGTACGCGCAGCGTGTATCAGGCTGAGGATATTTGACTACGAAGTTTTTTAAGCGAGTCGTGGCTCGCTGGCCGTTGTCGGGATTTGTTTGTGAATTGTGCCTTCGCCGCGGCAAGGAATTTTGATGCGATACGAATTATGACAGATTTCATGCTGATGACTCACATGTATTGTATTATAAAAATATACTAACAATATTAATAAACAAACATTATTGTGTCTGGCCTGACGTTAGATCAGTAGCATAATATGTATTACTTTTTAGGCTTTTCTACTCAAAGACCTGCAGAACTATGAAACGAAACGATCTTGACAAAGTCCTTATTAATCTGGGAAACTTCGTCTTCTTGAAGTTCATTTCCTTTCTGCGTAAATATTTTGCGATTACATGATTTGTGTGATTGGCACATCTCCTCCCTACATTTTCTTTAGATACTTTTAGGGAGATGGATCATCTACATGAAAATAAGTAGGTACCTGAGGGAAACGTTCGATAATCTACAAATGGAACTTAATTGAGATTCAAAAAGTAACTCCAATGTTCTCGCACACAATGACTTTCAAATCTTATAAGCGAAGGTAATCTCAAATGGCGGGGAGGCGTACAAAATTCCTCCCGTGGCGAAACAAATAAGAAAAAGGGAGGGTCATTTCATTTACCTGGCCGGCATGCAAGTCGTGCGCGGGAGATGAGGGGAAAATAAAAGACGATCGCGGGCTCGCGTCTCGCGACCAAGACACCCGCGCGGCGCAGGCAAGGGTACGCGGCAAAAAAGGTAAAAAAACTACGCGTCTCGCTGCGCCTACGCGAACGCCCGCCGCGCCCGCCTCCATAAAACTTTGCCTACGTAAAACTTTATGACTCTCGATGAAATCTTATCCAGGCGCTCTGTTTATCCTTTGGTCACGTCAATTAGATGTCAGTGAGGAATGCTGAGCCATAATTATCAACAATTTAGTGTCAACTCTTTCAATAGTGGTATCTTCATCAGACCCGCATGCAGGAATATCCGAACTGTGCTGAAACACCTAGAAAATAACTTTACCTACTCTGTGAACAAATTGTGCTGTTGTATATATTACCGGCCAAACCCGATTTCAGGACAAACTAGTTTAGCCTAGGCCAAACTAGTTTGTCCTAAGCCTGTCAGATAAACCGGTATAGCCTAGTCCAAACTAGTTTGTCCTAAGCCCGTTAGGATAAACCAGTTTAGACTAGGCCAAACTAGTTGATCTTGATATAGATACGCATTATCTAGGATATACTGGCATGGCCTTTTCCATACATTGTAATATGTCAAGAATGTCAAAATAAATAGATTATCCAAATAAAATCCTCCGCAATAGGAAAAATAATAATTTTTATTATACTATAATCTTATTTCTTGTTTCTTATAAAGATAGGATAAACCGGTATGGCCTTCTGTTTACAAAAATTAAATTTAAAAATTGTGATAGCATGAAAATTAAAGGAGTTATAGTCAAAAACATATTTTATTTTTCTCTACTCCGTAACTGAAAATTTCTGCATGTGTACGCAGTATAATACAGAGACCCAAAAATATAATTAATATACATAACTATCTGTGCCCGCGACTTCGTTCGCGTGGACTATGAGATTTTACATCCAAAAGTTTTTGCCCAATAACTCCCGTTCCCGTGCGAATTTTGCAATATCGCGTTGCAAGTAAACTTAAAAAAAATTCAGGGTTTCAAGGGTTGAAAGGGGGTTAAAACTTGAAAATTATTATAGAAAATATAAAATATTACTTACTCTATATTTACACACTAATGTATTTCTTTGTGTTTTTTCAATTTAGGGGTTGTTTGCAAGGGTTGTAAGATTTTCAAGGGTTGAAATTATTTTAATATGAGGTCATTGTGTTAGAAAACACTTCACGACTTCATCACTCACTATTAGATATGTTTTTTATCGATTAAAGTTTTTCGATTAAGGTTTTGTTTACACCCTTTAAAAATAATAGGCGCAGTTCAGATCATTTTCACTTTTGAAGTTATGGGGTACATAATACTCATATGATTATTTCTTTTTATTATTATTTGTTAAAGTATGATTGTTTGTATTATCATTTTTATCCACTAGCGGCCGCCCGCGACTTTGTCCGCGTATTAATGGGTTTAAGTAGCAATGATGTATTAAAATAGCCAGCTACCTCGTTTTTTATAAAAATCTATAAACGTCAAAGTTTTCCCATACTAATTTTAACCCCCCCCCCCTCCCAACGAATTAAATTTAAAAAAAATAGCCCTGGTGTCTCCGGAGTGCCAACTACCTCCATACCAAGTTTTATAAAAATCGACAAACACGTCAAAAGTCTCCCATACTAATTTTCACCCCCCCCCCCCACTCCCCAATGAACCCCATGGGGATTGAATTAAAAAAAAATAGCGCTGGTGTCTCTCCGGAGTGCCAGCTACCTCTATACCAAGTTTTATAAAAATAGACAAACACGTAAAAATTCTCCCATACAATTTTCACCCCCCCCCCAATGAACCACATGGGGATTGAATTTAAAAAAAAGTAGCCTATATGTTATTCCAGAGTGCCAGCCACCAGCATACCAAATTTCATGAAAATCGGTTCAGAAGTTTGAGCGTGAAAGAGTAACAAACATCCACACATACATCCATACATCCACACATCCATACATCCATACTTACAAACTTTCACGTTTATAATATTAGTAAGGATAATTTTTAACGACATAATAATTGTAATAATTAAGACATTATTGCTTACATAAAAAAAAAACATTTATTTCTTGCCAAATATAGTATGATTGCACGAATGAAAACTTAACGACGAATCATTATAAGAAGTAAGAAATAAGATTATAGTATAATAAAAATTATAATTTTTCCAATTACGAAGGATTTTATTTGGATAATCTATTTATTTTGACTTTCTTGACATATTACAATGTCTGGAAAAGGCCATACCAGTTTATCCTAGATAATGCGTATCTATATGAAGATCACCTAGTTTGGCCTAGTCTAAACTGGTTTATCCTAACGGGCTTAGGACAAACTAGTTTGGACTAGGCTATACCGGTTTATCCTAACAGTAGGACAAACTAGTTTGGCCTAGGCTAAACTAGTTTGTCCTGAAATCGGGTTTGGCCGGTAACATATATACATATTCCTCTTTAATTTGCAAACTGCCATGTTACGCAATTGACGCATTGTTAACGAAAAGGAGCTAAAAGCTCCCCTAACCATGAGAGACAACATTTTTCTGATTTTTTATCTGCACAACTACTACATAAATGTTTGGTGTCCCAGATGTTTATATCCGACAATAAAACAGTGGGAAATCTTTTTCTAAAACACAGAACTCTCAAACATATTTCCAAATAAACACGAATGGACCCATAAAATTATAAAAGATGTAAGCAATAATAATCTATAAGTAAATCAGTATTCGTAAAAAATGCTTTTCTACCAAACTAAATATGCATTTTTCACGAACTCTGATTGCACGTTGGAAATAATGAAAATAAATGTTTATGAATTTGCATAACTTATCAATATTTGGGATCGCAACTTGTTCATTCTTAGCACAATTCAACGTGAAGTTGGCTGGCACATGAGCAATGTGAGCATAGCTTATGAGCACATAATGAGGTCTGTGATGCGGGCGCATCGTCTCCTGTTATCTAATAACCAGTATGCGAGTTACTGCGACTCTGGTGTTGACCAGACCCGCTCGGGTCAACCGACACCGCGATAACTTACGTTTCTCTTTAACTTATCTACGGAGCCCGACGTCATCCATAATTTAAACACTAACGAGCCGGCACCGCAACTGAGCAATTATTACTAAAATCTTTTCCGTATTATGCTATAAATTTTGGATTTAACTCGCGTCTCTACTTTTCGTGATGTACCTGTTTGAAAACACGTTTTTCACAATAGGTTTCACAATAAAGTGAGGACTTTATAATCCGACATACTTGTTAGGAGTGCCTGTTTAAATACTTACACAATTATATAATTTTTATTACTGAGCAATATCAGGTAAGTAGCCAAGAAGAAATTTGCTTTATACAATATAATTTTCTTGGTAGAGGTATTATTGGCACTTTGCTGCTAAAGATATGATGAAAGGCTTCATAGATCAACACCAGACCAACCATAATTTATGAAAATATACATCCTTCGACCATGTTTTGTTATAGATTTACAAAAAGCTTGAATATAACATTTTTACGCTCTTTCAATCCTTTTAAGAGCGGCCGTGCCTGTTTTTTGGAGTAAAGGCGGTCATGACTTGTCGATTACCGGCAACCCCTGCACAATGCACATTTTGATTGGTGGCCAGCTGCCCGTGGCGGCAAAAACTGCTTTCTAAATTACTGCTATTAAACCGCGTGCATCTATCTATGCGCACTCGCCTAATGTAGATCACAATCTCTCCATTGCGAGTAACTGCTTTTATATTTGTACTAGCGACCGCCCTCGCTTCGCTTCTGGGTATGTCTCTATCTCTATATAATATATTTCAACCCCGTAAGGGATTTTACATACAGAAGTTATTTCCCAATAACTCCCGTTCCCATGGGATTTTGTAATATCGCATTGGAAGTAAGCTTTACATTCATTAGGGTACCTGCATGCCAAATCTCAATCATCTATCTTACGTGGTTTAGATTTTTTCATACAAAAGCTTTTTCCCTAATTCTCCCGTTCCCGTGGGAATTTTACAATATCCTGTTGCAACTATGCTTTTAATTTATTAAGGTACCTGCATGCCAAATTTTAAGCGTCTAACTTATGCGGTTAATATTTTTCTTACAAAAGGATTTTCCCGTTAAGTCCCGTTCCCGTGGGAATTTCGGGAAGTGCTTTCTTAACAGATGCCTACGTCATAACATCTACCTGCATGCTAAATTTCATCTCTTCGACTTCGTCCGCGTAGAAATGTTTAACGGGTAAAACATAACTTCTTTATAGCGCAGTCGGTTAAAAAGTAGCATTTAGCCTTTTCTAGGCTCTGGACTATATCTGTACCAAATTTCGTTTAAATCGGTTCAGTATTCTAAGCGTGAAAGCGTAACAGACAGACAGACAGACAGACAGACAGACAGAGACAGACAGACAGACAGACAGACAGACAGAGTTACTTTCGCATTTATAATATTAGTAAGGATGATCCTTGGCTTAGTAGAATATCATTCATATGTTGTTGGATGTCATGTTAAATTACACTGTCGTTAACAACATACAATTTTAAGTAACTAGGTGATACTACACAAATAATGGGATCAAATACTTTGATGATACTTCTAATCGGATGACCCAATCCTGGTTTATTCATTCAATTGTAGATTGTAGGTTTTCGAGTCAGGTTCGGAATAAACCTTATATTTAAGTAGACTAGACTGAAATTATGTCCCTACGCAGTTAGAATTATGTGGGTGTTGATCGTGAAATTGTAATGTTGGTTACTCAAAATCACCTCACAAGTTCCCTAAACCTTACAAACATGATTGAATAAATTTTCTCAGGCCCATATCCCTTGCAAGTTGAACTATGTACATAAATAGGCAGAGTATATTCGTTGACAAAAAACAATTTGGTCTCAGATAAAAGCTGCAAGCGTCGTCGAGTCGGCGGCGCAGTGAAGCTCGAGATAAGGAACTGTTTACACTGTTTGAGTCAATGTCCTCCTTCTGCGCGCACAAGGAAAACCTTGGAGTGGCCATGTGCTCACGCGCAGTTTCCTCCTAGGCCTAATGAGGCCTTCTGGCGAGCGTTGAACTTATTGACAATAAACAATGGCAATGTTAATAGTTTATTATCGCGCTCTTGATGGATGCGGTGGATTTTCGCCCCCACTTAGAACGTGACGCGATAAATTACGAACGACATTGTATTGAAACTTTGTTTTTCTCACTTCTACGACCTCGACGATGCGATGGTTCATACGTTCGCCATGAGCGTCAAAAGGTCATGGATTCGATTTTGGGTCAATAATAAGTTCTGGTTTATGTTTTAGATAGGTAGTTTTTAGTATCCAGTCCTATGTTGAAGTTTTGTAAATATATCACCTCTCCTCTCTTGGTATACTTATGTGTAAACAAAGTATAAAAAATCACCATTTACATTATATTTTAAATAGTTACGCTACTCTATAGAATACTATAGGCTCGTCTACGCGCCCCTAGCGACTGCCTCGTAAATAAATTGAGCCTGCATTAGTGGCAATTGTTCGCTATTGCTGCTGCCAATGCGCCGCGCTCGCTTTTGAACTTGCTTCTAAATATATTATAATAACATGGCCCATGTTGATCTGGAAATAATGTAGACCAGGTTTTTGGTACTGTATATTATGTATCAAATATTTTAGTCTTAGGTCTTAGACGACTCGTCCTAATTAAGGACTCTACATTTTATAATCAAATGCATTGTTTTTCTTGACTAACCAAAAAACTTATAAGTACATCTATTGGAGGATAACACGCATTATTGTATAATAATAATATGATATTATGACTTTTGCAAGATTGAATAGACGTTAAAAATATCTGAGATTAAATTGTCTAGGTATACCAACCAAACAATTTTTTTATCATCATGAATATTTTGTCATTACTAGTCGAAGGGTTTTTTGGTAGGAACTCGTGAGTTACTGCTATTTTCTCCGTTTCTATTTCTTTAACAACTATACTGTACTTAAACTTATATTCAAACCATAAGTTTGTGTGCTGAACACAGAGTTTTACCATATAAACCGTCTCATTCCAAATTCAGATGGATAGATTGGCGTAAATTAAGTAGTTGCCTCTAAGCGACTGCTTCAATTGCATGACGATAACGCTTTATTTCAGTTGTAGCTATGGAGTTATGTATGTAGGTACCAACAGACCGAATTATCTCACGAACTGAATCACATCACAGGTCATTGTTCAATTAAAAATACTGCAAAAACAATTTTGGCACCTATATGCTAAATAGTTAGACACACGTTAAACTTTCCAAAAATTATAATGTAGGTAGTTTTAATGCATTATGTAGTGGACTTCGATACATCCAAAGCTTTTGATGAAATAACCCCTACCGGGCCCACCGAACTTTGATAACGAATTGCAAGAAAAAAAGGATCACAATAAAAAAGAAATCGCAGATAGGTACGTAAGTCATTAACTTTTTTCACAAATGCAACCTTTTTTCAAACATAACGGGATCGGCCAAATTATTGCGTGTAATCTTTCCATTTTTTATTCATATTTCTTTTGTTCCCAATGGCGATTCCCACACGTTATCTAACCTTACTAATGTTGTCTCGGAAGCTTAGTTATTAGGAATCGGTAAGATTTATTGCTTTATTTATAGCAATAAATTTTTAGTAAGGAGGTTGGATCACAATTCCTTCAAGCAATTTATAATAAGTAGTTGGATGGGTAAGCACCTATTAATTATACAATTAACTATCTACTAAAAAAAGCTAATCTCTATTTTTGACAAAACCTAAATTTTGCAGTTACAGTTAATATTATTTATTCTTAGTAACCTAGGATAGATGTCATAAATTAAACTTAGGCTTCGTCCTCGAGATTAGCAAATAACACTGGTAGTACCTAGTGTGACAAAGGCGAACCACTGGGCGGTACTACAAGTGTTATTTGCTAATCCCGAGGACGAAGCCTTCGCATAATTTATGATAGAACTTCACGTACAGGTAAGTTCGTTTAATCATAAATAATCCTCATTATTGATTTACCAACCTGCTAAAAACTTGAAAAATAAGTAAACTAAGTTGTGTCTAAGTGGGGTGCACAAAACCATTCGCTCCCACGATGTTGCATAAGGAATGCACAAGTCAGACCGGCACCTGTGCTGTGACCCGTCTTTATTATTCTCCTATACAACATTGCACATCGCCTGCATAGAATACGGTTGCAACTTTAAAATTTGGTTTACAATCATGACCGGATTGTCACGGGTAAGAACTGGCGTATTTTAGTAAGCTAACTTTCAATCAATGTCATATGTGTGTGCAACATATCGGAAATAAATACCTATCGATAATGTTGTTGTTGTGTTTCCTATAACATACGTTACACTTACCTAAGTGAGCCTTAGCTATGTATACATGTATTCGTACCTACCCCTCATGTTAGAGCATACTTAATTCCTATTTTGCAACTGAGTATGCTAACCAAACTAACTGTCCTATGCTATCTATACCTGAAGTTATTTATAAATAAAACGCATAAATTTCTAGATTGCTTAAACCTAGGTCATTGTAGGTATAACTAGTTAAATATCGACGGTCCCAACGTATAATACCGTATCTACAAAACCTAAATTTTACAGGAGAGCGCTTTGAAGTTTCAAACATGTGTTACTCGTGTTCTATTATTCCTACAGCTATGAAATTTGGAACACTGAATAAATAAGAGCTCTTTTGCGCAAAAAGCTAAAAATAAGTTTAATAGGATTATTATTTATATACTATTTATCACTTACCGACTTTTACGTTGGAATTACTCACACTACAAACGACGTAACTGGTACTTCCTACTGTTTACAGGGGATTTTAGACATCGACCAAAACCTTAACTGCCCAATAGGTAATTTTACGCCGAATATAATATACACATACGGGATTCTGGGTTTTGTATCTATACACACCGTGAAATTTTAGTGGTTGTTTTGCCGCAGTAAACTGATTCTATCTTAGTAGTAAAATATGTTTGTGCAGTATTTTTTATTTTTTAATTTTTTTTCTTGTTTTAATTTTTTATTTTTTAATTTTAATCACTTCATACCGGTTTAACGAAACTCGAAATCATGATCGAAACGCTTTATTACTTAGGGGTAGATCTTTTTTAGCTTTAATCATAATTTTCAAGCGACAATCAGTACCTGATTACGTCACACAACTTAAAAAGTACGAAATCTTCTCACGCTTCTGATATAAAAAAATATTTTTAGAAAATTTAAAAATAAACTTATCAAGAAATAACTCGCATGATTCGATAGTAGGTAGGCTAAAGACAAATCGTTCTTCTACGGGACAACAACCACTAAAATTTCACGGTGTATAGAAATAATAAAAAACGCCTTAATGGCAAAAATATATTTAAAATTTAAAACCATTGTTAACGGTATATGACCCTCGTCTGTTAAGTCTAGATGATTTAAGAAGCATATTAGAATATGCTATCTTGCCAATTTTGTTCTTAAGAATAAATAAGTTAACCAAAGTTGAGACAGTACCTCCTCGACTGCTACGTTGGTGTATTAGTAGCAAGCGCCGAGTAAGGACCGAGAGTTATCGGGTCCTGGTACCGGATTAGGCCAAATTTTGAGAAATCTTGAGCATTTTTGTGTTAATAATTTCTCGGCCTGGAGTCAGGGAGTTGGCTGAGACACGAGCCGAGCATGCATTGGAAAAAACATGATAAGGCGGTGGTCTATGGTATGGTCTGGTCTATAAGGGTGGTATTTGAATGCTGATTAACCGAGAATAGAAAAATAGAACTGTGTATTACAATAAATGTTAGGACATTGTGTGCAGTTGGATGACCACCATTGAGATCAGCAACCACAGAGTCCAAAACCAATTATTTCAAAAGCCATTTTCCTCCCAGCCGCTGTTGTCGAATAAAGTTTCGATTAGATGAACTACGTGCCATTATCACTCTAATGAACTTCTTCTAAGGTTGTGTGGAGTGAAATTGTCCAATTATGTTCCAAAATATGTACAAATTGAATTCGATAAGAAGCCTTTTCTTGAAAAAATGCTATTTTGACGCAATTTTTAAAAATCTGCTTAATCTTGCTTTTTCAGAAGGCATTGTCAGAATGCCTGGGATAGAAATTTGGATGCAAATATGTCTCTGTCCTCTAAATGTCTCTCTGGATGTATGTTCAGCACATTATTAATATGTGGGACTCTTATTGGCCTAACTCTCTCCTACCGTAACATTGGCACCGCCTACTCAAGACGTAGACGTCTTTAGCTTACAGCATTGACTGTAGGAGTTAGAAGGGTGTGGGGTTCTTAGTCGTCATCAGCCTATAATTTAGTCTTCTGTTAACCACGAGCTTCCCCAAATGCTCGCCTCTCCGCCTATTCTCGGCTACTCGCATCCAACTCCACCAGCCGTCCTGGGCAAATCGTCACTTTACCTGGCCTGAGGCGTCCACACTGTGTTTGCCGAGACGCGGTCTACACTCAGAAACTCGTTTACTGTTGTGTTTGGTTAATATTTATTTTATTGAATGTAGTACTATAAAATTGGCTACGTCTACTAACAATCTTGACGTGATGTCATCAGGACCTAGTTGAGAATAACAGTGAATAGAATAGAATAGAAAACTTTTACAGTGCTTGGGTTGTCTCCTTTTTGAAGTTGCCCGGAGGAGGGTCGAGTAATTTAATCTGAGGTCTGTCGCAGATGACGTATGCAGTTATATATATCACCACAATCAAACTGTTACCTAATGCAACTAAATATTTGATGACCAACAGCGCAACTGAACAAATTTTTATTCAGTTGCGCTGTTAAATGAAGAATTTTCATGATTGTGGTAGTGGTTATTTAACTATAATTATCCCAGATTAGAAAGCTTTTAAAACTTTAATCAATTTGCGAAATTAGTTTTCCTACACAAAAAATGGCCTCACACAGTCGATTAAATCATCTTCAATGTCTGAAAATAAAATTCATTATAAAAAAAACAACCGGGTCAAGTAAAGCTATAAGTATCAAAATTAATGGTTATTAAACAATTAATATGTTTTTGCTAAGCACAACAATTTATTAAACAAAATATATACCCCAAACACTTTAATCACACCCAGTCACTAAATCTGTTTCCGACGTAAAAATAACGTAATTGGTAATTACTAGCAAGACTAAAATAATACTTTCCATCGAAAAACATTCCATCTGGTAGATAGTATAAACATCGATTTTGGCTCTCCGGTGTAAAACTACACAACTACCACATAAGTCATAATGATTTTAAATTTCCTACGTAAAATAACGTAACTACCACATCGTGATAAAGGCTTTGGAATGTTCAAAGTTTGTTTGATTTCATAAAAATACAAGCAATTTTACGAAATATCGTTTAAAAACAATCTTAAGGCAGAAAAAATATAAGCCTAGGCCGTCTCGGGCGCAAAGCGCTTAACTGGCAGTTGCGGGGGCAGCGGGGGCGGGTATAGCGGCGATGTTCCGAAGTAATACACCTAACTACCATTTAAGTATTTTTACGTCGGTGGTAGTGTAGTTAAGTAATTTGTCGTGCATCGATATAAGGATGTTTTAGGCACATTTTCGACATTCTGTGTTAACTAAATGAAAGTCTATGTTGATTTCGAGGTTTTGCAATAAAAACATGCAAATCCCTCAAGTGCCACTTACGTGATTATACGTAGGGACCGTCGATATCTACCTCACATCACCCGCCTAAAAACCTCTAGAACACATAGCACCAGATCTAAACTCTTATTTGCAGGTTCGTAAAGCGCGGGTTCCTGCTAATTCCCTACACTAACTACCTACGTAAAATCAAGCTACATCTCTAGTCCACTAAACCGAATAAACTTTATTAGAAAAGTGGGATAAAGGTTTATAAAAACTATTGTAAAAGGTCGCGGGTGTGTCGCTTGCATTCTTATAGAAAAACTTATGAACCCCTCTCATTTGTGTTTTTTTAGGTTTTGATAGAACTGCGAGGCAGGTAGAAGGCTCCTTACACCGCAAACTCTTATGTTTATCATAAACGACGCTTTGATATTTCGTATTTTGCTTCGATTAACTTGGAAAGCTTTTACCCCGACACCTTATAACCGGCCATCAACCTAAAATAACATACCTAATACTTACTGAAAGGACATTATAATTTAAAGTACCTTTAACTTAACATCAGTATTCTACCTATCTAACCTACTTGTGTAAGCTAATAATTAGTAAGTACTTATGATGTACTACTATGAAGCCGGATTTTTACAAAACTGATAGGTATACTTACCTACGTTAAGTAAATGCCATAATTTTGTTTTTTGCCTCAAAAAGGGTTTCAGACACCTCTAGATTACCGATAATACGGATAGCACGTCGCTGCAACATATCGAGGGCATCAAGCAAGTATTTTGTGCAGCCATCCTAGAGGTGCAAGCAATAATTATTCCACACATTTTTTTTTATAAAAGGCTAACAAGATGACCTCACTCCACCTGATGGTAAGCGGTAGTGAGATCCAAATATGAGGTCGACAGGCACAATAGATTGTATTGAGCCTGTCGCACTCACCCTGAAGGCCTGCTTAAATGCCGTTTCACGCCCCGCCTGAAGAGCCCGGGATCATAGGAGGGAGGGACACATGAGCGAACTTGTGCCGTATACAAAAGGCAGAGCTGCATCGGTGTGACAATCGACGCACTCTGATCAGGATCCCCAGTTTGTCCTATGCTGTTTAGATGACGCTCTCGATGTAATCCGGCTAGTTCAGGTCTGTATTAGTAAGGGAGGGCTCTAAAGAGTAGAATGGTAAGGAGACACTTTACCAGAAAATACACACACCTGTATCTTCTTGGCATTGAACTCGAAAAGATTGCATGCACCTCATTCAGAAATGCGGTATTATTGAAACTCCAATAAATCTTTACACGGCAAAGTATACATATGCAACCGAACGCTGTTAAATTACCTGAAATTTAACTAAATAGTGTCATTGCGATACAAAAGTCATGGTTTCTGTTTCACAGCTGCACTTAGTTCAGCCAAAATTAGGTAGACCTAGGTAAATACGGGTAAATTCCGATTAAAATTTTATTTCAATTATTATTCAGACCAACACCGAACATTACCTAACCAGTGTTGGCATGGGTTTGGACTTTATCCACAAATTAGAAAATGTTGTTTAGAATTAAATATTTATCCAAAAAGCTTGGGTAATCTAAGGTTAACCCGAGTAAACAAAGATTTACTTTGTCTTCTAGCTTAATTAATTATCTCCTGCTAGTTTTCCAAATTGCAATTTAGAAAAAACATTCACTGACAGCTGCAAAAATGTTACGCAGAATATTAAACGGACTTTGAGCAGTTCTTTAGGAAAGCATAATTCAAATTGTAAAATGCAAGTTCAAAAACCCAGTTACAACACTGAACACTGGGTTTATTATAATTCGACGATTTTAAGTTTATAAAATTTGATTATATAATGCGAAAAGGTATTATGGCCTGGTAGCCGATGACGTTAAACACATATATAAAAAAAACAAGTGTCATTTCAAACGTCAATATTATCAGCTGAAAACTGTCAAAGCCGCAACACGAGAAATCGCAGCGGAATCGAATTATTTATCTTGAATTGATTAAACTCATTCTTGCCATTTCGAGATTTTTTATTAAGTAAAGTGTAACTTTTTTTAAGGTGGACGTTAATAGGGACATACGTTTTCCTTCTTTACATTAGTATAGCACAAAACTACAATTATGAACTACTCCAACAAGGTAAGGCACATAAACAATTATAAAATTTGCATAATCACGATGAATTAATTGTGATTTAATCAAATCATGATTTCAGAACTTCCCAGAACTGAAAAACGATCGTCTTTTGAAAGCGGCTTTTGGCAAAGAGGTCGACAAAGTCCCGGTGTGGGTGATGAGGCAAGCCGGCAGGTACTTGCCGGAGTTCCAGCAAGTGCGGGCGAAACACGATTTCTTCACCGTTTGTAGGACACCGGAACTGGCATGCGAAGTCACGCTACAGCCTTTGAGAAGATTCGATCATTTGGATGCATCAATTATCTTTAGTGATATTTTGGTCATCCCTCAAGCTTTGGGAATGACTGTTATTATGGAACCTGGAGTGGTAAGACTTTTTTTATATACATAAGTAAGTAACAAAAATTTTATGTCAGAATTAGAAATATGAACCCAAATTGGCCTTGCTTCCATATCAACAGATATGTTTATACATAGGGTGGGTCACTCTAGTATGGAAAAAAATAAAAGTTTGTGAATCAAATTCTAATAGTAATATTATGTTGTAGTGTAATATAAAAAGTAGTTTTAGCTAAAAAAAGTATAATTTAACATTCATCTTCAGCCCGCGCATGCACTTCAAAATTATAAATTTTTGAAAAATTAGCGTGTTACTAAATTTCATAGTTCTTTATTTAAAATTTCTTAAAATATTATTGTAACATAACAAATATTTAGGGAAAGACATGAATAAACGTTTGAAACAAAAAACTTAAAGAAATACTTATAGAAGGTTATAAAAAAATTACGTATTATACGCTTATTTTTTTCATACAAAAAATCGTGCCTACTATCGAATTTTGGCAATCAATAATCTTATTATGACACTAAGTTTACCCGTAGTTGTCACTATTCTATCGCATCCAATAGCCAGGAGATCATCTGTACTAATGTTTTTAATGTTTTGGCGAAAAGAAAAGCGTTGTTGATATGTTTTTGCAGTTCCTTCTGATGGTGTCACATACCTACCCTACATTAATGAACTCAGGTTCTTTAATGATAGAAACGTGCTCTTCATTAAGTACTGGCTTGTACCTTATGGTTCCCTTTGTGAATATCTTCAAAGTTTTCTGGCGGATACTCCATAACGGCCACAGATTTGCGACAACACCAGTAAACTATTCAAGCATTTCTTATTATCCATAGTTCCTTAGGTAGATGGTACCTAAGGGCTCCTCTATATTTTTGTGTAGTTGTATCAGAATCACTACTACTACTTTTTTGACATTTTTAATGGGTTATAAGCACTCTTCGGACAGATTTTTCTTGAAGATATATAAACATTTTGTTTGATTGCAATCAATGCCACCGATTCTCATTTTACTCTTATCCCGTTGATCAATCAAAAAATTGTGTTCTTCTTTAGGAACTTTGACTTCTCTGGGACAGTTGCAACTGACTCTTTCATTTGCATGAACAAATATAGAAAAAAACTACGCTTTGCTGCAAGTCTACAAGGCCTAAAGACGAAAGTCTTTAATCAGTGCTTCCTACCCGTCATGACGTATGGTGGCGAAACGTGGACGCTAACTGCACGGCTGGTCCACAAGTTAAAAGTCGCTCAGCGGGCTATAGAAAGAGCTATGCTCGGTGTTTCTCTACGGGATCGAATCTGAAATCAGGCGATCCGTCAGAGAACCAAAGTCAGTGATAGTGGGCTGACCACATCTGCCATAGAACCGACAACCGCTGGGGTAGACGAGTTCTAAAGTGGAGGCCGCGTCTCGGCAAACGTAGTGTAGGAGGCCCTTAGGCCCGATGGAGTGACAAACTGCGCAGGACACCTAGCAGAGCTGGATGCAAGTGACCAAGGGTAGAGTGAGAAGTGGCGTGCATTTAGCGAGGCCTATGTCCAACAGAGGAGATTGAAGGGCTGATGATGATTGTTGCAAGCTTCACCACCAATTTTTTTAGTGTATTTCGTGACATCCTAGCATATATCTTCTATAGTTCCAAATATAGAGCACTTGTATAACTGTCTGCTATTTGGCATGATGGAAAAATTTTACTTCCAGGTTTTAAACAAAAATTACTTAATTCACATTTCACGAGTAACTTTGACACATGAAGTATCTAAAATTCTGAATGAATTCTCCTCGAATAATCCAAATTTTAACACGCAACACAGTTTACTCGTATATAACAAAAGTAACGTGTATTTCATTAGATTCTAATTGAAACACTCAACCACATCCAGTACCAAACGTGTAACTTAAGGTGTGAAAGTGGGTACTTGAACGTTTTTCTTCAAAATTTCAAAGGTGATGCGCGGGCTGTTCCACTTAAAATAATTAAATTATATTTTAAAGGGTTTATAATGACACCTAACCACAACATATTTTCGCTATTAGAAATCAATAACTGAAAAAACATACATACATATATACATAAAATCATGCCTTTTTCCCAGAGGGGTAGGCAGAGTTCACTTCCTGCCATGAGCTATTTGGTCATGAATGGTCTTTCTTGGTCTTCCCCTGTCGACATCTCTGTTTATACCCTCTGTATTATTTACCCTTCATTAATTGTCTTTCATTCATCTTCTCAACATGACCAAACCATCTAAGCATACCTTTCTCAACTCTAGTTACTACATCTTCCTTCACACCACAACATTCTCTAATATTTCATTTCAAATTCTATCACTCTGTTTCACTCCTAGCATACTTCAAAGTGCTTGAATCTCCACCGCATTTATGACCCCCGGGCATTCATGACCCCATCAAGACAGGGATATGAATTTTTTCAAATTTTAAATTTACATCTTGAAAATCAAAATTATAGGGTCCAGTATTCCCTAAACCACTTGGAGATATATCAGAAATTGATCAACTGCAAGAGGAAGGAGCAATATCAAGATTGTCATATGTTGGTGACGCCATAACACTGACAAGACATAAAATTGAAGGGAAAGTGCCCTTAATTGGATTTACTGGAGCTCCGGTAAGTCACATCATCTATCAAGCAGAAATTTTAAATACCATTTCATTTCTAAATAAATTTAATGTAAAGTGATGTTTGACATGTTTTGTTTTCAGTTTACATTGATGGGATATATGATTGAAGGTGGAGGCAGTAAAACCATGTCAAAAACTAAAGAGTGGATCGAGAAGTATCCAAAAGATGTCCACAAACTTCTGAGCTTGTTAACAAGAGTCATTATTGATTATTTAGTTATGCAGGTGAAGTACATACATACATAATATTTATCACTAGTGGTCCCGGCGAATTTCATACCGCCAATACTAATTCTTTTTCTATATTTTTTTCTCATTGAAACCTTCCCTGGACTACGACGAACATTTTAAAACCAAAATTACCTAAATCGGTCCGGGCGTTCTCGAGTTTTAGTCAGACTAACGAACAGCAATTAATTTTTATTTATAAGAAGAAGATCACTAGTGGTCCCGGCGAATTTTATACCGCCAATACTAATTCTTTTTCTATATTTTTTTCTCATTGAAACCTTCCCTGGACTACGACAAACATTTTAAAACCAAAATTACCTAAATCGGTCCGGGCGTTCTCGAGTTTTCAGACTAACGAACAGCAATTCATTTTTATTTATAAGAAGATTACTGGTTTTTTTTTTATATATGACATCTTTGTCCATGCCTATGTCATCATCAGCAGACTTGCAGGGGAGAGGATGGCTCTCACCTCTAAGAATCATTATTATATTTGCTATTAAGAAAGTCAATTGTTTCCTGGCATTTTCATAAAATATCTGGCATTAACTATTCAGATAATTTCATTCCAGGTTGATAGCGGAGCTCAATTACTACAAGTTTTTGAGTCTAGTGCAGACCATCTCACAAAAGAACAGTTTGCTGATCTATCAGCACATTATTTGAAAGAAATAAGAGTGGGAGTAAAAACAGAGCTTGTTAAAAGAAACCTTGACCAAGTACCCATGGTATGAACCACAATACATAATATTTTAATTGTAATTTTGTGAACATTAATTCTGTAATCTTTCCTAAGCATATGCTTAACCTGATTTTTCTTTATCATTTCCAGACAGTTTTTGCCAAAGGTGGAGGACATTCTTTAGAGTTACAGTCTCAGCTAGGATATGAAACTATTGGGTTAGATTGGACAGTAGACCCAGTGGAAGCCAGAAAGATTGTTGGCAATAATATTACTCTCCAAGGCAATCTTGATCCTCAGGATTTGTACAAACCAAAGGTTAGTAGAGATTTCTTTAATTTCTTAATAATTTCAATAGACCAATGTGTCAAATATTAATGATATATAGTTCTGGCTGTGCCCGCGACTTCGTTCGCGTGTACTTTACATACAAGGGATTTTAATTACAATACAGGATTTTACATACAAAAGTTATTTCCCAATAACTCCCGTTCCCGTGGGATTTTGCAATATAATGTTGCAAGTAAGCATTATGTTCATTAGGGTACCTGCATTATAAATTTCAAGCATCTAACATAAGCTGTTTATATTTTTCATACAAAAGGATTTTCCCGCTCCCGTGGGAATTTCGGGAATTCCTTAATGGACGTCTAGATAATATCGACGGTCCCTACGTATAATCACGCAAGTGGCACTTGAGGGATTTGCATGTTTTTATTGCAAAACCTCGAAATCAACATAGACTTTCATTTAGTTAACACAGAATGTCGAAAATGTGCCTAAAACATCCTTATATCGATGCACGACAAATTACTTAACTACACTACCTCCGACGTAAAAATACTTAAATGGTAGTTAGGGTGTATTACTTCGGAACATCGCCGCTATACCCGCCCCCGCTGCCCCCGCAACTGCCAGTTAAGCGCTTTTGCGCCCGAGACGGCCTAGGCTTATATTTTTCTGCCTTAAGATTGTTTTTTAAATGATATTTCGTAAAATTGCTTGTATTTTTATGAAATCAAACAAACTTTGAACATTCCAAAGCCTTTATCACGATGTGGTAGTTACGTTATTTTACGTAGGAAATTTAAAAATCATTATGACTTATGTGGTAGTTGTGTAGTTTTACACCGGAGAGCCAAAATCGATGTTTATACTATCTACCAGATGGAATGTTTTTCGATGGAAAGTATTATTTTAGTCTTGCTAGTAACTACCAATTACGTTATTTTACGTCGGAAACAGATTTAGTGACTGGGTGTGATTAAAGTGTTTGGGGTATATATTTTGTCTGCCTGGTTGTTGCCTGGTTGTTTTATAATGAATTTTTTTTTCTGACATTGAAGATGATTTAACCGACTGTGAGGATATATTTTGTGTAGGAAAACTAATTTCGCAAATTGATTAAGGTTTTAAAAGCTTTCTAATCTGGGATAATAATAGTTAACACGACCACAATCATGAAAATTCTTCATTTAACAGCTCAACTAAATAAAAATTTGTTCAGTTGCGCTGTTGGTCATCAAATATTTAGTTGTATTAGGTAACAGTTTGATTGTGGTGATATATATAACTGCATACGTCATTTGCGACAGACCTCAGATTAAATTACTCGACCCTCCTCCGGGCAACTTCAAAAAGGAGACAACCCAAGCACTGTTATTCTCAACTAGGTCCTGATGACATCACGTCAAGATTGTTAGTAGACGTAGCCAATTTTATCGTACTACATTCAATAAAATAAATATTAACCAAACACAAGAGTAAACGAGTTTCTGGAGTGTAGACCGCGTCTCAGCAAACACAGTGTGGGACGCCCTCATACCAGGTGAAGTGACGATTTGCCCAGGACGGCTGGTGGGAGTTGGATGCGAGTGACCGAAAATAGGCGGGAGAGGCGAACATTTGGGGAAGCTTATGGTTAACAGAAGACTAAATTATAGGCTGATGACGACTAAGAACCCCACACCCTTCTAACTCCTACAGTCAATGCTGTAAGCTAAAGACGTCTACGTCTTGAGTAGGCGGTGCCAATGTTACGGTAGGAGAGAGTTATGCGAATAAGAGTCCCACATATTAATAATGTGCTGAACATACATCCAGAGAGACATTTAGAGGACAGAGACATATTTGCATCGAAATGTCTCTCCCAGGCATTCTTACAATGCCTTCTGAAAAAGCAAGATAAAGCAGATTTTTAAAAATTGCGTCAAAATGGCATTTCAAGAAAAGGCTCCTTATCGTATTTAATTTGTACATATTTTGGAACATAATTGGACAATTTCACTCCTCACAACCTTAGAAGTAGTTCATTAGAGTGATAATGGCACGTAGTTCATCGAAACTTTATTCGACAACAGCGGCTGGGAGGAAAATGGTTTTGAAATAAATGGTTTTGGACTCTGTGGTTGCTGATCTCAATATTGGTCATGCAACTGCACACAAAGTCCTAACATTTATTGTAGTACACAGTTCTATTTTCTATTCTCGGTTAATCAGCATTCATATACCACCCTTATAGACCAGACCATACCATAGACCACCGCCTTATCATGTTTTCCAATGCATGCTCGGCTCGTGTCTCAGCCGACTCCCTGACTCCAGGCCGAGAAATTATTAACACAATAACGCTCAAGATTTCTCAAAATTTGGCCTAATCCGATACCAGGACCCGATAACTCTCGGTCCTTACTCGGCGCTTGCTACTAATACACCAACGTGGCAGTCGAGGAGGTACTGTCTCAACTTTTGGTTAACTTATTTATTCTTAAGAACAAAATTGGCAAGATAGCATATTCTAATATGCTTCTTAAATCATCTAGACTTAACAGACGAGGGTCATATACCGTTAACAATCGTTTTATATTTTAAATATATTTTTGCCATTAAGGCGTTTTTTATTATTTCTATACATCGTGAAATTTTAGTGGTTGTTTTCCCGTAGAAGAACGATTTGACTTTAGTAGTACCTACTATCGAATCATGCGAGTTATTTCTTGAAAAAGTTTTTTTTTTCAAATTTTCTAAAAATATTTTTTTTTTTATTTCCGAAGCGTGAGAAGATTTCGTACTTTTAAGAGGTGTGACGTAATCAGGTACTGATTGCCGCTTGAAAATTATGATTAAAGCTAAAAAAGATCTACCCCCTAAGTAATAAAGCGTTTCGAGCGTGATTTCTAGTTTCGTTAAAAAGGTATTTATTGAATAAAATTTAAAAATTAAAAATTAAAATAAGGAAAAAAATAAAAAATATAGTAGAACCGATTTTACTACTAAGATAGAATCAGTTTACTGCGGCAAAACAACCACTAAAATTTCACGGTGTGTATAGATAAAAAACCCAGAATCCCGTATGTGTATATTATATCCGGCGTAAAACTACCTAGTGGGCAGTTACAGTTATGGTCGATGTCTAAAATCCCCTGTAAACAATAGGAAGTACCAGTTACGTCGTTTGTAGTGTGAGTAATTCCAACGTAAAAGTTGGTAAGTGATAAATAGTATATAAATAATAATCCTATTAAACTTATTTTTAGCTTTTTACGCAAAAGAGCTCTTATTTATTCAGTGTTCCAAATTTCATAGCTGTAGGAATATTAGAACACGAGTAACACATGTTTGAAACTTCAAAGCGCTCTCCTGTAAAATTTAGGTTTTGTAGATACGGTATTATACGTTGGGACCGTCGATATCATCTACCTGCATGCCAAATTTCAGCCCGATCCGTCCAGTGGTTTGGGCTGTGTGTTGATAGATTGCTATGTCAGTCAGTCACCTATCCTTACTAATATTATAAACGTGAAAGTTTGTAAGTATGGATGGATGTATGGATGTTTGTTACTCTTTCACGCTCAAACTTCTGAACCGATTTTCATGAAATTTGGTATGATGGTAGCTGGCACTCTGGAATAACATATAGGCTACTTTTTTTTTAATTCAACCCCCATGGGGTTCATTGGGGGGGTGAAAATTAGTATGGGAGAATTTTTACGTGTTTGTCGATTTTTATAAAACTTGGTATGGAGGTAGCTGGCACTCCGGAGAGACACCAGCGCTATTTTTTTTTATTCAACCCCCATGGCGGTCATTGGGGGGGGTGAAAATTAGCATGGGAGAACTTTTACGTTAATAGATTTTTATATACGTGGTATCTGGTATTTTTATTTACGTGGTATTTGGTAGCTGGCTATTTTAATACATCATTGCTAAAACCCATTAATACGCGGACAAAGTCGCGGGCAGCCGCTAGTGAGTTATATTTATTTAGATGTACTTAAAAACTGGTTACAAGATGGGCTTATTGTTATTGGCGCCATTTGCTATTTACATGCTACATAAACATTCTTTCATCATGGCTAAAGGTGCTATAAGCACATTTAAGCTGAATCCATCAAAAATACATACATAGCCCGTCATGTACCATTCATAGAAATATTATTTATTTTGACTGTCAATTTTCAGGATGAAGTGCGGAAGATGACAATCGACATGGTGAAGAAATTTGGCAAATTTAGGTATATAGCCAACCTGGGACACGGAATTACACCGGCAACACCCATAGAGAGCATGACTGCATTCACTGAAGCTGTTCATGAGGCTGTGTAGCCATACCAAGTTCCAGCTGACCATGATATTTTGCAAGTACTAGTTATTCTTTAGCTGGCAATATCTGTTTTTTAATCTATAGACATCAAGGTTACATGTGATGCTTTTTAAGGCAAAAATTATGTAGGCTATGAATAATGGGTTAATGAAGGTACCACAAAATTTACATTGTTGAAACTCCCTTGATTTTACTGTATGTTTATCAGTTTGTAATGATTATGGTTATATGGTTATTTTATAATAAAATATTCATGTTATACAAGTATTTTATTTACTGGGACTAATATAAAAAAGCTTGACAATGTTACTGGAACAATAACAATGTTAGGTTTTAATATTACATGGTGTAGGTGGACTTTGAGTTCTGACTTGTTGCTGGCAGGTCTTCATCATGACTTCCAACAGATTTTTTCACATACTGCAATGTGAAAATGTATGATTAACTATTAGCAAAATGGAAATTGGTAAAATTAACATAGAAGTATCCTGTGAAACATTCAAGGCTGTTTTCTCATAAAAAAAGACTAACAGGAAGTTACAATTACCTGAGGGTTAACTTGTATTTGTTCATCCATTTCCTGAATGTACTGATGAAGTTTTGTGCATGCCGCCATTTGTTGCTCCAGAACACACAGTGTCTCTGGTGATGCATATTTTTCAGGACTATCAAGAAATACAACCATGCCATCTTTCTGATTGATCATTGCATATATTTCACCTTCTTCAATCTGAAATTCATTTTTGATTCAAATATTGACACATATCTAATTATAAGCATTAATAGGTAGATTATGGTCAGACTTTTATACATTATCAACATCATTAGATTAATATCAATGATAGGCTGTAAAGCATAGCTTACCATGTTCAAAATGTATGCTTCAGCTTGTGCAGGCCCAGATAGTTGTACTCTTGAAGCAACATCACTCAAAGATAGAGTTAAAAATGTTTTCGTTAAACGCTGAATGTTTTTCTTGTACATTGAGCTTAAAACCTGTAAGAATTTTTTATTTTATTTCTGACTTAGCTTATTCAATTTACATGTATATAAAAACTTCACTTACTTGATTAACCAAGCCCATATTTTTATCCCTGACAAAAGTTTCACGATGTTTGATAGCAGCATGTTGAGAAGTAGCTAGTTCATGATATGCAACGGATAGAGGCTTCAGAAACCGGCATACTACTTGTGGGACATATTTAGGCATTGGCTGAATCTGGAAACACATTTAAAAATATAAAAAATAGCCAAAGTTACCAATCTTTATGGTCGAACATAAAATAAATTAATAATATTACATACCTTGCCATGTAAAATAAATGATACCAAGATATATTTTTTGTAAGCTTCTAACATAATATGTGATACAACCATTGCAGGTACAGTAACAACTACTTCAAAGAAATATAGTGCTCTGTCATAGTTCTTCATGGCTGTGTAAATCATACCACCATAATAGTAGTACAGAAGAAAATGTTTTGAATCATTATTACCTCCCAACTGAAAACAATAATAATAAAGGGTACTTATGTGTTATAATACAAAATATACTTATACTTTATACTCTGTATAAAGAGTGTGACTCTTGTCTTGATGTAAAATCTCTTTGCGCTTACGCGTCTGTCAGAGCAAGCCCCGCCCCCAAAACGTAAATTGTGGTCCGAGAGCCTGCAAGAATTTTTCGGTAGGTATATGAGGCAAGCTGAAAACTTGTCCTTTACCTTTAATATTATATCCCAACACAAAACCGCAGACCTGGCTGAGTAGCGGGGCTAAACCAAACCCCCAATTTAGTTTATTTAAAAATATATTTTATAATCCAAAAAAATATATTTTGTCAGTTCATCTGACAGGTAGAAGTTCCATCGAAATGGTTTGTGTTAGTAAGTCTTATTTTTTTAGTTATACCTACATAAAAATAAGAAAAATATTTTTGGGGGTTTGCTTTAGCCCCGCTCACCAGGCAGGTCTGCAGTTTCGTGCTGGGATATAATAGGAGAGGTACAGGATAAGTTTTCAGCTTGCCTCAAATACCCACCAAAAAATTCTTGCTAGCTCTCCTACTATTGGAATGTATTCATAAACAAAGGGTCGAAGTGCTCTTTCTTCTCTTGATACAAATAAACTATTATTCTATTCTTCTATTGGCGGAAATAACTAGTGGGCAGGGCTAATGTCGTTTAAAGAAATCTGTTTGAGAAGTGTACTACCGCCAAAATTCCCGGTTGTACATAGTTAAAAATTTAATCCAAAATTTTAATATAAAACTAATTTAGTATGGTATTTCATTTAAATCGGTCCAGTACTCTATGTGTGAAAGTGTAACAGACAGACAGACAGAGTTACTTTCGGATTTATAATATTAGTACGGAATTACCTCAGAACTTATTCCTGTGACATCTGTATCTAAAAACTCTAATGCTGGCTTCATACATTTAGATAGTAGGCACAGTTGACATAAGTCAGCATGAATCGAAGTTAGTTGTGAATCAAACAGTTGTATTTTTCTGATGGCTTTCTTGAGTATTTCAATTCCTCGAATAGGCTGTTTCAGTTCTACTAAGTGGTCAGTAAGAAGGTGACACAAATCTGCATCTGGAATGTAAAATATAAAAGGAAATTACTAAGTGTGCCTGAATAGATAACTGTTAGATTTTGATTACTGAATGAAGAAAGTTAACATAAATATGTACCATAACTGCACATGTACTCAATAAGGTACCAAGTTATACTTACACAGATCTGGTGAGAAGCGAACCTGCTCACCATTGCAATTGTTGATGAAATCATGTATTTGTTGAAACATTGTTGATTTGTCAACATCATTGGAACCCTATAAACATATTTGAGTCATAAAAATACAATCAAATCAAGATTAATGATCATTGTAACAGCACTACATAAATAAAATAATAATATTGTGACCTGGGCATCAGCCCAACTTTATTAATTTATTTACTAGCCTCAGATTAATATTTTTATCATAACCTACCTGAGGTAAAGAAAATTTTGCAACTAATACTGCTAAAACACCCAAAGAATGCTGTTGGATGTCTAGGGTCTCCAGAACTGTTGTTAAGTGTGCACTATTTCTCTGCAGTACTTCATCGGACTTTCCAATGATCTCGCATAGTTCGCGAAAATTGCCTACAAAAAAGAGAACACTATTATAATCATGAACACAAAAAATACTATATAAAACATACAAAAATACTAACCTGAAGCCGACATCGTCCGGACATTATTTACAAACTGCTCCAAAGGAGAAGCCATGTTTTCACTCTATATAGAAGTAATTTGGTCTTTGTTTGTATTTACGTTCAAATTAACAACCCAATATTACTAAATTTCCTTTCTCAGGACCAAGCCTCGTCTTTCAATCACCGCCGAACCTATTCCGAATTACCCAAAATAAAGTTCAATCACTTCAATCGATCAATTATTTAACAATCTTTCATCAATCACTCCATTCTCAATTTTTTTTATTATAGCTTCGGCTGCTTAGCCATACATATTAAATCATGAACTTACAATGGAAGTACTACGCCAAAAGACCATAAAAGCAGTATAATAATTCAATATTGAACATCGCAAAATAAATTCTCCCAAGCAATTAATGCATGAATACAATTTCAATTTTAAGTTTCAGTGTTCCCTTAAATATTTCCTTTGCAAGTAAATTGACAGAAATCTTTGACTTTGACAGGTAACGTCACAACATTTCACAATTTGAGTTCAGAATTGGTGATAACCAACAACAGCTGGAACACTGAATTATCAGCATATTGTTCAATTAATCAAAGGATCCTTGTATTTATCATTGGACCTAAATTATTTGAATCAACTGATATGCTAATATTCATTGTATGAAAGAACTAACGTACGTAAGAAATACGTTTCTAAATTTCCATCATACCTAGCTCAACAAGTGGATCTTTAAATAAACTTTGTGTACAAATATTTAGAAGACGAATGGGAACAAAATCAATGTTCCAGATTTATCATGGCTCACCCCGAAAATGATATACGAACGCAGATAGTCGATAATCTAAGTCAACAATTAAGTGAGTTTGAATCATTAAAATCTATGTATCCAATGAATGACGAAATAGTTTTGACTGATAATACAATACTTAATGACATACAATGTTTTTTGGACAATGATTCTGAATATACTCCAAATCATTTGGACTATACATTAAACCTTCATATCGGTGAATTAAAATTAGAAATTTGCATAAATTTACCTACAATGTACCCAGAAGAAGAACCCGATATATTTGTCCGATGTAATCAATTGAATCGGCAACAAGAAACACAACTGAACTCAGAATTATCATGTTATGTCAAAAACAACCATTCTGGAGATGTATTTTTGTACAGTGCAATATCTTGGGTACAAGACAACATTGATAAATTTAAGATTAATCAAAATAATGCCATGAATGAACCAGTTAAACAGGAAAAACACCCAGATGATGACAAATATGTAAGACTGTGGATATATTCTCATCACATTTATAGCAGAAGGAAAAGGGATGAAATCGTAAAAAGGGCTAAAGAGTTGAGGTTGACAGGGTTTTGTTTACCTGGGAAACCAGGAATAATCTGTATTGAAGGCATTAATGCTGACTGCAATGAATGGTGGAGGGACATTAAATCTATGACTTGGAAAAAAATCAATGTCAGAATAACTGAAGAACTAGAATCAATCCTGCATCAAAAATTTGAAAATTTTGAAGAAGTTACATTTAAAAACTCGTCACTTCACAGTAATAAACATGCAGATATGAGTCAGTTCTATAAGTATGTGGAAGCTCATGGATTGAGTCAAGTTTTTAATGATGTTTTTAGACTAGGTAATGAATGATATTGCAAAAAACGACTTGTCCACAAAAAGTCTAAATGACTAAAGTGGTTATTATGTACACCCAGATTTAATGTGCAGGCAGAACAATTTAAGCCAGAATGTTTTTATGCAATGCCTTTTACCATCTATCTCCAATAATTCTAGTCTAGGGGTGAGAGCACTCTGCTCACCCGCAAGCCCGGTTAAGCTGAAAAAGCCTTTCAGAAGGCTAACTGTCTGAGAGTCCCATAGATTTTTTTTTTGTGGGTTTCATAGTGTGAATTAAGATATTATTGTCTAACATTTCAATTGTCCAATGCTAGAGCCTAACACTAGTTTCTTACATAATAATACATAAAAGAAAATGTACATAAATTATGCCTAAATATTAAAATAATGTAACTAAATAAACTTTATGTGCTCATTTTTTTATTTACTTTAATCTGTACTACTATATCTACTAACAACTTAAGTAGTACCTGCCTATGCAAATATAATACATTCTTAGGAAAATTTATGTGTGTGAAAATTGATCTATGAAAATAAATCAAACGCGTACGCGCGTAAATTTGAACTACCTATGCCTCATCTGTGGGGCTACCATGAGTTTAAAACTTACGCGCTCGATATCGCCTACGTAAATATGTCTAAAAAAAACTTGTACAGCGCCGCTGGTGGTTACGCGAAGAACTAAAATCGGCCGTATGAAAAACAACTTTAACGTACGTAAGTTTTCGATAGCCAACTCATGGTAGGCCCTCTGAACCGTCATACACACTAGTAATAAAAGCTTTAAAAAGAGGTTTAAGTGTACCTACACCTCTTTAGATCGCTAAATTGATCGATGGATCGTTAAATGTTCCACACAACTAATCTGATGGAATGTGTTTGAATAATGAATTGCTCGCATCGCAATGCAACCATCTTTATGAGGTTAGATGCTACCGTTGCATGGCTAAATCCAACGAGAACATCAAAATGGCTAATCAACAATCACAAATAGATTGTATGTCTATTATTTGGTTATATTTGCTTGTCCTGGTGAGATAATTGCTTATTAAATGCACAATATAAAACAAAGAAACCATTTAAAGTTGACCGTCGGTTCTGACCCACCTAGATCAAATCGCTGTAGTATAGCAACTACGTAGAATTACTGAAGTTTTAATTCTTTTTAAATCAATAAGATAGGTACGACCAATAATTTTGCCCAGTGCCTGTGCAATTATATGAGCAAGGTAAACGACGTTGGAAATTGCGATTCAATTATAAAAGGTTTTTAAATGCTTGCCAATATTGGGACAATTTATGAAACTACCCTGAGCTATTGTTTAAAATTATTCTCGTCGTCTAATTAACTTTCCGTAAACTTTATACAGTAGCTTTAATTTAAGCCTTTTTAATCTTTTCTGTACGAGGTTCTAGCTTGCAAGAATTAATTTTTGACTGGCTCGGTGGAACAGTGGTTAGTGACTCAGGTTCATTAGCTGCGGTTCCAAGAGTTCGATTCCCACTCGGGACAAATATTTGTGTGAGGAACATCTGTGTTTGTTCCGTGTCTGGGTGTATTATTAAATATATTTAAGTTTTTTTGTGTATCCACTGTTGATCCTGATTTCCGTTACACAAGTGCTTAAGCTACTTACCACGGGATCAGATCAATGTACCTATGTAATTTAAAAAAAAGAAATTTAATTATGTCTGCTGGCTTCCCCGGATGGACAAAGCCACTGTATAAATTAATATCCTGTATAAACAGTCAATTCTATGATTCAAAATCTAAATCTAATATTCTACCTATAACAACGAAATATGACTTGAACTGCCGATGAATTATAATTACATAGATTCGAGTTGACAGTGGGATTTCAGTTATGTATGAATAAAGTTAAGTTCATAATGTTCGTGTAAACCTGCTTATTCAAATAATTTAACAGCGGCCACTGCACACGACACTGTATCGCAGGAACCAGAATGATTATATGATAAAATTGGTCGGGTTCAGTTCAAAATATTTTAATTGTATTATTTAACCAAAAAAGTTAAGTTTTCTATATTTGCATTATATGACCATGCTTTATGCCAAATTTCAAGATTCAGAGTTTACGGGAAGTACCTTGTAAGTTTTGAATCCTTTGCGGGTGTCGAAAATTTGTGGAAAATATAGACATAATCGGCTGTATCTTTTGATTGGCTTGGCTTAGAAGTTTGATATTTTCACAGCGGACAGTAGACCTGAGTATTTCATGTGAATTTCAGCTTGATACGTCCACGCGTTCTTGAGCTAAAGGTTCTTGACAGACAGACGGACAACAAAGTTATCCTTTAAGGCTTCCGTTTTTTCCTTTTGAGGTATGGCCGCAATAACAAAGAAACTACGTAAGACTAGGCTGAACGAGCTTAGATCCCTTTGCCTTTCCCTGATGGGATAAATTGGATTAAAAAGAAAACTACTTTGGCACAAAGAAACTGCTTAAGACTAGGCTGTACAGGCTGAGATCCCTTTGCCTTTACCTGATGGGATAAAAAAAAAATCTACTTTGACATTGACATGACAAGTATTTATTTACATTTTCAGCACGACACTATTATAATTACATATCACTTTTATTTTATATGATCGTAAGATATTATTGACTATGCGGCGTGAGAAACTGACCTTAATCCATTTCTGTTAAAGTGAATCAACTCTCGGTTTGGGATATTGGAATGCATGAATACAAAGAAGTGTAAAAGTAAAAATGGCAATATTGCACAGGGCACTGTTCACTTGGTTTATATTTTTAGTTTTTCTTATTCTTTTATGTTTAAGACTAGAATCAAGAACACACTGGAATTGGTTCATTGTTTTTATACCCATGTGGGTCTACGATAGCATATTACTAATATATGTGTTATTCCACATGATATCTCACTGCAGGAATGGTATAGAAAGATTCCGTGGAACAATCAACAAAAACGTGTGGTATATTGCAGCAATCGGCTTGAAAATGGCAGCACAAATAATAATTTGTATTAAATTAGAATACACAAACGTCAATCTGCCCATCTATGTAGTAATGACTCCTATTTGGATGTTGCTTCCAGTTCTCTGTGTAGAAGTTTTTATGCATTTAATAAAACATTCAAGTGGGAGCAGTAGATACTAAGATACTCCTTCAAAGACTACAAGTGTATGACCTTAACTGTTATGAATTTGCTGTCTGAAGATAAGCATGTGACTTCACATACTGTGGATAAATTTAAACTTGGCACAAGTTCATCAACACTATTTATATGTTTGCATAACATTCTCATACTATATCAGTGACAAAGTGGTTTCTCTAAGGAAAATTATCAAATATTATCATCAAAAATGGAATCAAGTGCTGATACTTCATTCAAGGCCCTAGAGATGTATGAAGTGTCTGCTGGTACAACAGCTGTGCTGAACTGCACAAGCAATGACTACAATCACAACTTTATGTTTTGGCTCTTGAACAATAAGCCGCAAGTGATTGGCCCTGGCAATGACTATGATGAACGGAAGTACAAATATGAAGTTTTATCAGGAAAACTTCACATTGATGTAAGTTTATCGCTTTTTTTTATAACTGTCTGATCTGTAGTTTGTTTACATACCCCAATATCCTAACTTATAGTAGCTAGACAAAAAATTTGGGCTACAACTACTCACTTTTATTATAGTCTTTGGAAATGTATAAGGTTAACTTATATTATTATTTTTCAGAGTGTATCACCATCAGAGGCAGGTTTTTATTCTTGTGTTTCTAAAAAGATCACTGGTTCAGGCTTAAATGTAGCGAATGTGGATTTAATAGTCAAAGATTCGGCAATATCAACAATTGGCGGAGTGAAACTTGCAGCCATAGTGGTGTCCATAATTGTGTTAATTGCCTGTGCTGTAATTTATTACCGATTGAGAAAGGAATGGAATAAATATGGTGGCCGATCAATTGTACCAGGTAATATTGTAAAACATTTTTGTAGTGCAGTGTTTAAAGTTAATTATTGAGTAATATCAAGTATTTATTTTACTATTGTTGATCCTTCATTTGATATAAATATTGTATATTTTCAGCAATTATGAAGATAAATTTTAACACCAGAAGTTTTGAGCTCAATGATATTTTAATGAAAGATACCATTAATTATTTGATTTGTTAAGCCTTGTTCCTAACAATTTGTTTAATTTCAGTGGATGAAGTAGATGATGATGAAGGTGATGGTGATGAAATTTACAATGGGACTACTACCACTACTGTTGTAAATCAGGCAGTTGCAGGTCCAAGCAGAAACCCATCATCAGACCAACTGCTTTATGGAATTGATAATCAGGGTCTGGATACAGATTTCAATTCAGTGTTTGAAAATATTCAAATCAAGCATCCATCAACTTCCACTAGTTTAATTTAATGGGTTTTAGGGAAGTTCTTCAGAAAAATTAACTATAATAGGTAATAAAATCATGTGTTTAGTAGTTGCTGGGAATACAGAGACATTTAAATGCTTGTGATTCTAATTATAATTTAGTAACACTTTCTTTAAGTTGGTTGAGCTTTTTAAGCCACAAAATCATAAGTGGTATTTAGTTAATTTAGATTTTACAAATCTGTAACAATAAAATTATTGTGTTAGTAAACACAAATGTTCAATAAACTCATAAGAGTACCTAGTATGTAAGCAACTATTATGAATAAGTGTAAATAAAGAACATTGTGTAGATTGTAATTTGCTAATTGGTGCCACAGTAATAAGGTATGTTAGTACATACATCAACATGTATGGTTTCTTCAATCTGTGTAAATTGTTTTTATATTAAAATACTTTCATATTAAACCCTGATTTTATTTTCTATATTTATCCATGTAATAAAACTTACTTAATCAAGTTGCTACAACCACATTGTAAGGGATGTAAATGAAAAATAGTTATTGTTGTAGTCCACTTATGTGTTTAATCATAATGTTTACACAACATTTATACATGCATTCAGTTGAAGTATTTATCTTGCTTGATACTCTAGTTTCAAAATGATGTCTTAAAATTAAAATGTAATGTCACTTGTAACATTTTGCTGTTCAGATGTACAATGACTGGTATTACTTCTGTTTAGCGACTGAGGGGTAGTGTCAAGAGTTTCGTCTTCCTCATCATCTCCATCAACTTCCATTTCAAATACTCTGACTTTACGGTAGCTCTTGGACAGAACAACTGCAACTTTGCGTCCTCCTGACACAGCTATTCTAAAGCCATCCATTTTATCCAACACTTTGTAAACATCTTGTTCCAACAAAGAAGACATATTTATATTTTGAATTTTGTCATGAAATACATAAGACTTCGACTTTATGTTAAACTCCACAGAATTATCAAGCGCAATTTTAAGTGGTAATTGTACGAAAATAGTATTTTCTTCGATAAATGGATGTTCTACAATTACAGATAAATATTCAGAGGAGTAAAATTGCAAATCCATAATGGATAAGTTTTGTTGATATTCCAACTGCTCTTTATTGACATCTTTCAGTATGTTTGGTAAGAAATGATATTTACTAGCTGTAGCACTACAAGTGCTTTCCTTTACATTTGTTGCCATTAAACATATTTCATTTTTGTTTATATTAACAAAGGTCATCATAAATCTTTGTTGACTTGAATCAAATATTTGAGATATTCTCAAATTATTATCTAGTGAGTCTGATTTATTCTCATAACATTTTATATTATATAAAACAGAGAAATACTTTCCCACATCTCTTTGGGTGACATCAAAAACTTGATGAATATTATTTTTCAAGAAATTTTGCTGTTGTACTAAAGAAAATTTTCTGAATTCTGCCATGGAGAATATTGTGTCACTATCTTTTATAAGACACGAATTATCTCTTAAAAACTTATGCCAGGGATTGTCATCGTCATCAGGCAAGATTGATAGTTCTTGATCTTGTAAATATTGGCCAAGCCGCTCAAGGTTGAATTTCACAGGTTTGTCTTGTACATTTTCGTTATCTTCCACTTGAATGTTATCAAAGTTATACAAGAACTCTGCAATATGACTGAGCTCTTGCTGATTTATTTTCACAATTTCGCTAGGTGTTTGTTCATCTAATAACCGGACTATGACAACAAATAGCCACCTGAAGAATGCCTTGTAGTTGCGCATGGATACATCAATTACTTGTTGCAGCTCCAAACACTTATTCAAAAACGCACAGCAGGCTTTGATTGCTTCAGTTACTGTACTTTCTTCAAGACCCAAAATCTAAAAATTAAGGATGTTATTACTTATGTAGTTTTTTTTTGTTATACTGAAGCATGTAAATAAAAATTATAATTCTTTACCTTATATCTATCAGGTATCCGTGTTAGTCCTCTAAGTTCAGATAAGTAATATGTGAGGTGGTGACCAACTATATTAAGCTGTTTCAAAACTAATTTCTGTATGGTTGAGTAGCTTAATTCAACAGAGTTACCAAATTTCTTCAAACCTTTAGCTGTTAATTCTTGTAATAAAAATAGCTCCAATTCATCTGAGGGTACACCTGCAACATGGTCATAATGTTATTATAGTAGTTTGGGACTCACAGTGTGTATCCATGGTCTAATGCATATTGAAATAGGGTTCCTTACCTAACATTAGGAGTTCTAGTAAATCAGCAGAAACTCCACCTTCAGGCACAGATGCAGCATAGTATGCCATCTTAGTGTCCATTTCCAGCAAAATATGCTCCCATGCTTCAGTTATTGAAGTCATAGTCTGATCTAAACATGATATCAGCTGTGTTATCTGGCTATGCCTGTTTGCAACAACAAACATTTCCTCTGCATAAGCCGACAAAATGCTGGTGTTAAGAAGTGAAACAAGTATGTTATTGGTAACTCTGTCTAAGTAAACAACTTGCATCACACTGAAGTCATCAGAAAGATTTATGTCAAGCACTTTGTATTCGCCACATTCATCTTTGGCTACTTGCGCCAACTGTATAGTGCCATATGGATACCTTCCAAAGATACTCATAAAGATGCTTCCTGACCCATATCCAACCAACAGCATATTGAGCTGTGATGGTTCGGGAATCTCCTTGAAGCTCTTGGTGTTATCATCACTACCTTGATTTTTATATCCACTTGCCAATGTAGATGGCTTTTGCAAAAATAATGATGTATCATCCTGAAACAAATTTAAGATATTTTTAAAACATTATTATGCCATACCTTATAAACTATACATTTAAAAATGCAAATCTATTAACTTATACATACATAAAGATTGTATTCAGTTGCACTCTCAAGTGTTCCAGCTCTCACTGCCCATGTTATACAAGATATTCCATAATTTTTAGGGCCCTCAAACTCATCAGATATTTCTTGCTCCAATTCATACTTATCCAATATCTCCTTATCTTCAATATCTACAATGTAAACACTGCCAGAACTATATCCAACAGCCAATGCCTAGAAATCCAAATGTTCCTTTAAGTAATTATTCAGAACATAATGCCATACCATACATAAACATTTTGATCATCAAATGGTTGATAGAAACAAAAGAAATATAAAACCGATTTTTACTTTTCCATCGGGTCTCCAAGCCATGCAGCTCACGGTGACATCCTCCTTGGGGGGTGGCAGGTTCCAAACTTTCTGCCAGTGCAGTCTATGCACTTGCACCTCACCTATAAGAATATATCGCATAACAACTTGATGTGTATGTACCGTGTTTCTAGTAAATAAAGATATTCTATTCTATTCTATTCTATAATTTTGAGCTTCATCTCATTACTTCATTATTCACAATGTTGTCTGGAGCACATTAACATAAAGATCCATCTTCTTTTCATTTTGCAATCTTGAAATGGTTAATAGTTTAAGTAGTCCATCAGCAGGCCCAAAATATTACCTTTGAAATTACTTAGAGCCAACAGGTCAAGTCTGTTACTCCAAACCATTAAGTCCACCTGGTTTGCCACATGTCTTTCTTCCATTTGCTTCATACCGCAGTGATACATGATAGAAGCGCAATAATAAATCAATTTGTATGTAAATACTAAATAGGATTCTATTCAAGCAACTAAGATGTGATTAATTTAATACTGAAATACTGATGGCTGCCGGCCGAGAGATGTTTGTTTGAATTCTATTTGACAGTTTTGACATTATTGCTGTCAACTGTCAACATATCTTAGACTTCAATTTAATCTGTATAGGTATAGAAATTCCGCCTTATACAGCTTCTTCTTATTATTATACCAGAGCCGCTCTAAGTTGGCCGATTTGACACTTTTTATTTTATATTTTGCATTTATCCTTGTTAAGAGGAACATATTTAGCGAATCATAAAGAACAGCTTTTAAAAATAAGACTTTATTTCAAAATGTCAAATGCACCTAATTATCTAATTATTTGTCTTTTATTACTTAAAATAATTGAATTATAAGAAAATGCAAAATTTCCACTCTGTATTACGCTTTTACAAGGTTACGCCGTTTGACACGTTTTCATAGTGACGTAATGGATAATACTCACCAGGTATTTTTTTTAAATAGGATGAAGGATTTATAGTATTTTTCATGGAATGTAATAAATTCCATTTTACGTTTACAAACTGCATAGGTACTTTTTTTAAATTTTCTATTACATTAAATTAAACTAAACGATACTGTTTACTGTATACTGTAACTTTAAAATGATTTATTTTAATATTTTTCTTAATGACGCCGCATTAAAATGAAAAAAGTGTGCAATGAAATTATTTTCGTTTGTCAAACGTAAAATGCGTGATTCAGAACACAATGAAGTGTCACAGGGATCATCTTGGCTGAAAAAGACTATAATAAGTATTGTATTTCAAAATAAATATATTTTTAAATAAGAAACTTCAATTCAATCTTCTGGATGTGAATAAATGTTTTTAATAAATTTGTTATAATTAGACCTTGCTTGGTTATAAAGTGGAAATAACTGTTACTTATATACTTCGGCAATTTTACCGTTGTCCCTCACTAGTGCAGTCAGTCTGACATGTGTCAAATCGGCCAACTTAGAGCGGCTCTGGAGTAGGTAGTGTAAAAATACTATAATTATAGTACGCAATGACATAATAAACTTTGTCATTAAATCAGCTGTCCATATACGTCCCCATTGCTGGGGCATTTGCCTACCCTTAAGTAGGGCGATCAGGCCTTAGTTAACTCCGGTAGCCAAGAAGATATAACTTTCATGATAATTTGCGTTTTAAATCTGAGCCGTGCAACAGGTCAACTTTACTACACATACAAACGTCAACTTTACTACACAAACAAAACAAAGTATGTAAAGTGTATAATTGTAGTGTAAACCAAATAAATAAATAAATAAAAAGATTCGAAAAAACAAAGCCCGCTTATAACATAATTGCCTCTAATTGTTAAAATAAGTTGACAATTATGGAACTTTATAACAAAATGAGGCTGTATCAAATCGGCTACCTTGGGGATGATTATTAAGACAGCAATATAAAAAAGTTAAGTGTCAATGTCAGTTTGACATAACATTTGATACAAATGGACTGCAATGCCGGCTTATTATTTACAATAAGTGCAGGCAAAAAATTAAGCCAAAATGATATTCCAAATAACTTTAATCGTTACAACTTTAAAAGTATTCTTCATCCCGTTCTAGTGAGTTATAATTTTATTATATTTTACCAATAGACTTATTGGGGGATCCTAATTTTATTGTTATTGTTTTAGTTATTCAACTGATTTTGAAGTTCATCGAAACTGGCTCGCTCTGACCCATAATCTTACATTTGACCAGTGGTATTATGATAATACTTCAGAATGGACCCTGGATTATCCACCATTTTTTGCTATTCTGGAATATGCATTGTCTCACATAGCAAAATTGTTTGATCCCAAGATGTTATATTTGACAAATTTGAACTATAATTCTGACATGACCGTGCTCTTCCAAAGGTTATCTGTAATAGCATTGGACATATTCTATATTTTAGCAGCGAAAAGGTATGTGGGTAATACAACATTTGATGCTATATAATTTTATGCTGTCTTTAAATAATAGAATTAAAAATACATATGCTTGTAGATTGGGTAAGATGATGATTAGATTTAATATCAACTATGTTGATTTGAATAAATTAGAATTCACCAAAAATTGTATTACAGTTGTTCAAAACTTATCAGCAATGGAAAGCTCTTGGTATTCATACTGCTCGTCACTAATCCTGGATTACTGATGGTGGATCATATTCACTTCCAGTATAATGGATTTATGTACGGTATTCTCCTATTTTCCATATCACATATAATAAAAGTGAGTAAAATGTTTATGTATTACCTTAATTTACAAAACTGATAAGAAAAGTATTTTATCTGCAACACTTGCGTAAGCACAAATTAAATCTTAGTGGCAATTTATGTTTCAATCATAAGACATGACCCACATAATAAGTAAAATGTATCTTATTTGTTCATAAATGTTATATGTTTTTAAATTCAAATTTTTAAGTACCTACATAATAATTTAATGTGGTGAAACTCAGCTAATTTTATTTTTCAGAGCAATTACATACAAGCAGCTGTGTGGTTTGCTATATTACTAAATTTGAAACACATCTACTTGTACATGGCCCCTGTATATATTGTGTATTTGTTGCGGGCATATTGCTTCACAATATCTTCAGAAGATGGTGTTCATACTCCTTGGTACTCATTCTCCTTTACAAACTTGATAAAACTTGGTCTGACAGTAATTGGCATTTTTGCTTTATCATTTGGCCCATTTATAGATCATATACCACAGGTAAAGGCTTTAAAATCTTATAACTAATGTAAAATTTTTAACACTAACATTTTAGCTTACAAAAGACTAAAGTAATATTTTGTTCAACAGATAATTTCAAGATTATTTCCTTTCAAAAGAGGATTGTGTCATGCCTATTGGGCCCCAAATTTCTGGGCTCTTTACAACTTTGCAGACAAAGTCTTGCAACATGGATGTAAGTGCCAATGTGATAATTTGTTGTTGAATGATATATTTTATTTTATTCATGAAGGAAATTTTTATACATAAAGGGGGCACATGTCACTGGACTGACTGCTCTCCAAGTCATTGATATTTACTTGACTCTATGCTAAATGTTTACAGTAACAGATTGCAAGATTTTTTTTTTCAGTGCCGAAAGCCGGTATTAATGTACCAAAATCAGAGGCTACTATGACTGGTGGTCTTGTACAAGAATATGATCATGTTGTTCTACCTTCTGTAAAGCCAAGTGTCACTTTTGTATTGACATTTTTGACTATGGTACCAGCATTGATAAAATTATGGAATTTGTGTGCTGATGGTCGGTATAGAGGACTAAGCTTTATAAGGTAATGTGGTTGTTTTACATCTAACCTTTCTGACTAATTTATTAAAGAAATTCTTTGTATTTATTAACAGATATCCTTCTATTACAGGTGCCTTATAATATGTGCATCATGTTCTTTCATTTTTGGTTGGCATGTACATGAAAAAGCTATTTTGATGATGATAATACCAATAAGGTGAGTTATAAAAGAATCCTCTCTCTTAATTTTACGCTTTAATCTGGTTGAACACATAGCACTCTGATAGCAAGTGTCTATTTGTAAGTCCTGAATAAGTATGCATTCATGTATTATGCATACATAATTGTGAACATAGAATATTAAAAAAAATATTTTTAGATAACTTATGTAGGAACTACTTATTAAAATACCTTCTTATGTGCGAATTTGAAATTTTCTGTATTGCAAACTGGACATTCTGCGAAAATTACATTATGCGCTTTCGTCATTATGAGCTAAAACGGCCCGCGTGTCGCGGCGCTTTTAAATACGCTGTGAGTTCTTAGAAGATCTCAACCAAATAGAAATATGAAAAAAAAAACTATCTGACAGGGTTATAGAATGTGTAGAGTACCTTCTAATATCTGACTTAAATTTTATGTAGCTATATGATCTATAGGATTTTTATTTATGGCAATTCAATTCATGCCAGTGCTTATTGTGCGACTTGAGCCATGCTACTCAGTGGATATCCTTATTTTATGGATGGCACCATCTACTTTCATTCAATATAGGGATCTTCACCATTTAGTTTCGGTAGAACTTTAAGTTAATAAATTTTCAATCTAAATGAGAGTTTGTCTTTTTGTTTCAGTTTCATGTCAGTGCTCGGCGAGGTGGACGCAAGAATGTTCTTAATACTTTCAACTGTCGGACACTATTCTCTTTTCCCCTTACTCTACCCAAAGAATCTTTTGTCAATTAAGTTGTTCCTGTTATTTACGCATTGTGCTATAGGTTTTAGCACCATTCCATTTTTGTACATTCCGGCCAAATTGAAGAGTCATAAAAGACGTAGATATTTACGGTTACCACTGTTAAGTAAGATAGAGACCTTGTATTTGTATGGTCTCTTGGCTCTATGCATTTATGAGAACGTTGTTCATCCGACATGGGGTTTGAATAAGACTCTTCCGTTTTTGCCACTTATGTTAACCTCTGTATATTGTGCGCTCGGCGTCTTGTATGTTTGGGTGTCATATTATTATTATTTCCTAAAGTTTAACCTCAGCGGTGTCCCAATGGTGGGCATAGTTAATTTAAGTAGATATGCTAAAAAAGTAAATTAATTGTTTTTGATATCATGACTATTTTCTTTCCTTTTCTTTCCTACTTACACACCCTACAACATTCTAGTACTTTATTTGGCTTTTATTAAGCCTGGGCCTTTTTATGACTAAACATTACTAAACATAATTCGTCAACCAATTTTTATTTATCTTAAAAAGTTACATAACACCTTAATCACTATAAAACTTTTTACGAATTTTAACTGAAGAATCAGTGTTGTTGATTAAGAGCAAAAATGGATTTTGAGTATTTATACGTAATACAAGATGGGCTTGAAGGGACACGTACACGTGTTTACAGTGAATAAAGAGAAGGCACGTCGATCGCGCCATGAATATTCATCGGGCAGGAGTCGGGCGGATGATTACACGTAGATCTGCCGCAGTGCCTCGCGGTGCGAGTACTCAATATCACTTACAATATTACCACTAAGCCTACCTAGGTGTACCTAGATAGGATAGACTAACCGATAGACTACCTACGCGTCATCTACTGCGCAAGTAGGTAAGCTATGTATAAAAAAAATTAAGAAGTAAAATTTTGTCTTCTCTTAAATTTATTTTCGAATTTCCTTCTAAATCATCAATAATTATGTAGGTAGGTATTATATTGGTTATGTGCTTTAAGATAGTTAATTAATTTCTTAGTAGATATGGGGGTTCGATAAGTAATTTTAAACACTTTAAAAGCCGAGTAGGTACATACCCATTACTAATGAGCAACTTATCATCTTAACTTTGCTTTAGCTAATAATTAGCAAAGTCGAATGCGTTAACTAACTAACAAAAGGTAGGTACCGATAATAATAATGTCGCTTGAGAAAAAATAAAGAAAACGTGTACTGTGAAAAATGACAGTGTTGTTGCTGCTGACCGTACCTACTTGCCCGATACCGCAGGCACCAGCTCTCCTTTAAATTCAAGTCTCCTGAAAAATATCCCGTTCTAAATCTCGGGTTTGATACGGTATATAGAATAGTTATTTCGCCAATATGCATGTTAGGTACGGTTGGCTTTGCGAAGGCACGTGCCGGAGTTTACGTCCCGGCACACCGGTTTATGACTCGAGGAGTAGATTGAACGCTCCTAAGGATTATGCTATGCGTTACGTGCTCCCCAGCGAATGACTGTACTTCGTTTCTGTATTTAACAATACACTACACAAGACTATTTATTTGTAGGTATACAATCTAACGGTCCATATTGGATACAATGTCTAATAATGTCTAACGTCTATTACGAGTATATGTTATAGGCAATGTGTATAATCCGGTATTGTATAGATTACCTAGGTATTCTATACAATGCCTAAAACGTTCAGGCAATGTGTATAATACGATTAATTTCACACATTGCCTAGGTATTGTATAAAATGCCCGAAGTGCATCAGGTAATGTGTATAATGAACAACCACGGGTAGGTCTTTAAACATTTTTATTTATTTATTATTCAGACAGACTTAATCAACCTTAAACTCGGTATATTTTGAATAATATGTTATTGCTTTGCGTAGAGGGGTTAGGTAGCATTGGTTTTGAGTCCGTCCATTAACTCTTAACTCAAGAACAGTGATATCTAGATATGCAGTTGCAATTTGTTGATCATATACATACACTAGCTTTGCCCGCGACTTTGTTCGCGTGAACTACAGATATTACATATAAAAGGTTTTTCCCAATTACTCCTATTACCGTGAGAATTTTTTCAATATCGCGTTGCAAGTAAGCCTTTCGTTTATTAAGGTACTTGCATGCCAAATTTCATCATCTTCCTTTCGCGGTTTAGATTTTTTCATACAAAAAGTTTTTTCGTGCTAACTCCCGTTCCCGTAAGAATTTTTCAATATCCTGTTCCAACTAAGCTTTAAGTTTACTATGATACCTGCATGCCAAATTTATAGCCTCTAACTTAAGTGGTTTTGATTTTTCATACAAAAAGATATTCCCGCTAATTCCTGTGCCCGCAAAGAATTTCGTGAATTTATTTCTTAGTGCACCTCTACGGTACCTTAGCTACGTTATTTCTAAATATCAAGTGCCTACGTTAAGCCGTTTAGGCTGTGCGTCGATATGTCAGTGAGTCAGTCAATCAGTCAGTTTCTAATTTTATATATTTAGATGTTACCGGACAAATCCGATTTCAGGACAAACTCGTTTGGCCTTAGATAAACTATGTAGTACTTGCGAACTCAGGACTTCCTGGCACCCTGAGTTAAAAAAAAAAGAGTCCTATTTGTGTTAATTTTTTTTAAACCACCCATATATACCTGTGAAGGAAAAACTAAGTTTAGCTTAGGCCAAACTAGTTTGTCCTAGAACTCCTATGTGACAAACGCTCAATACGCAAAAATCACGGCATACCAACCGATAAAATGCAATATGTTTAATCAGCGCTATCTGCTTATGACAGTTAAAATTAGGATAAGCTCTGAAAAGATCAGTAGGTACCTATCTAACTAACCAAATTACGGAGAAGACAAATAGATTAAATACATTACCTAAGCTTCAACCGGCATTCTATACAATGCCTAGGTATTCTATACATTTCCTAGGTAAAGTGTGAAATAATTCAAACATTGAGTATCATTTCATACATTGCCTAAGCAACCTCGGCATTCTATACATTTCCTAGGCATTGTATAGAATGCCTGCATTATACACATTGCCTATAACATATACTAGATGTTTTTGAGAATCTTTCGACAAAAGGAAAATTAAATCAGGGCCTTATACATACATACTAAGAATTAGATGGTAGATAAGTACAGTTTTAAGGTCCCAGTCGAATATGGAACCCAATGTTTGATTACAAAAAGTTACCTACTCTAAGTTGTCACCTTTATTTACATCCAGTGGGGTGTAGTCAATTGCAGTAGATTGATGTCGGCTCCTACCTGAAAGTTATTTCGGTGTACTTTGATATAAACTTTATGTTTTTCCCACAGTACCAAATACCAGTTACTTATTTATCTATTGAGTCAAGTACCTATACACCTACGGTTTGTACAGAAGCATGTACTTGCGTAGTTCGGAATATTGACATGCCTAACTAAGTAGTAAATAAACAGCCAAATTAGATAATTCGTGTTAAATCCTCATTCATTATGAATACCGGTAATAAAAAATGTTATTTAACTAATACGAGTACAAAGCCACACTTTAACACGTCTATGAACTTAGGCCTTTATTACGATACACGCTTCAGCACTCCAACGCGCGGCCCGCTCCACATTACTCTCAAAGAAACTGCAATAAAAACGACTTTTTATGCCTTTTCCTATGAGCATCCGAGGTATGAATGTTTGTTTCGCTTCATATCTCTCTCCCTCTTTCGTGTTGTACTAATTATTTTTTGTGTTTATTTTCTTGATTAACCACGACCTAAAAAGAGGGGTAGTGACATAAGCCTTTTGGTTATAAATTTGTTAATTAAGAACACCTATAAAATGTTGATCTACTAAATATAATGTTTAATTATCCTAATATTCCTGCTAGGTGGTACATTATTTTGGGAATGTTTTCATAAATGTACCTACTAAATGTAGGTACTGTATGCGTAGGTAGGTATGTCACCTTCACTGCACCAGCCTCTATCTATGCCGCTGAGCCCCTTCAAAAAAGGTTTTTTTTAATGAAAGCAAGTGCACCTGCGATTTATTGCAAACATTTTTATTCTTTTATTTGTCCCCGCTGATGGATGGAATTTATTTAGGCTTGTAATTTGCATGGAAAACACAACAATCTAGTGCCTGTGCCTACCGCTCTAGTTTTTGAATACTAGCGGTTACCAGGGCGTGCTTTTAGAAATGGATATTGTATTTTCTATTCCACGTGAAAATATAAAGTCCACCCTTGGTAACTAGTTTCAAAAAAAGTGTCGTAAGGACGATTACGCTTGTTGGTAGGTAGGTAATGCCACTTATCACCTAAATTGAGTACAATCTCTCTTTATGTATTATCTCCATTATCTCATTGACAGATCTATTATAAGTATGTAAGTAAGTAGGTACTTAGGTACTTAACTACATATAATTAATCTGTCACTGGATGGTGTTTGCACTCGCAGAAACGGCTCAATCAATTGGAATGCTTTTCAACTGATACGTTGCAATAAGTATAACTTAACATTTTGAATTATTTCATCTCAATCGGTTCCTGATTGAAAAATTAATATCAATCAACACCTTCACGCGCTTCATCAATAGTCGCGAGCGGAAAGCTAGCAAGTAAATAATATAATTTCATGTACTACATAGGTATAGTAACGACGCTTTAGTTTTCTCATACGTATTTTCATGGAGAAACTAAAGTGTTGCCTAAATCAAATAACATAACTAAGTCATAAGAATCATTTCCCATTCCATGCGTTTCAGTAGGTTGTGTGGAATTGGAAAGAATGTTCATCGGGCTGGAAGCACGTCCACTGATGCGTCTGTGTTTCGTTATTTGTTCAAAATGTTACACAATTCAATGGCCCTAGGTACTCACCGGGAGAGTCCGCTAGTCAGTGTAACAGTATTGTTTAGTAAATATGAAAGGTTATGTATGTGATTCTGCCTACTAGCTATCGTAAAGTTGTTAACTTTAAAAGATAAGGTTTCTGAAAACCGATGGATGGTTGATACTCTTTCAACTCCCTTTTGAATAGATTGCAATGAAACTTCACTATAATATTGGTAAAATTCTAGTAAACACGGTATAAATACACACAGATTCGCCTAGTTTGATACAACCTATATAATAAAATGCCACTGATGTTTTTCGTCGTTCCGTTCCTATGAATTTACTAGCTTGTAGATTTATTGAATCTTATACGTAACTTAACATCAAAAATGTATCCCAGTTTCATGCACAGTTTAGATGTTTTCTACCTATAAATATTTGTTTTTTCTGTCTACTGACGCCGACTCTACTTACACCTACTCTAGTCTTTCATGCGTTTTCCATTTTACTAAGTAAAAAGGTAGGTTATAGGTAGGTACTGTTATTTCTCGCCACTTCCGGTTTTCTTAATTAGATTACCTACCAACATTTTATTTTCTTTTGGCCAAGATATGCGTTTTTCTTCTAAATTAAAAATGTTATCATCTACCTATATGGTAAACGTAAATGTGATTTTGATAAAGGAATTTCGAAAACTGATTCCGGATTTGTATAGGTAGGTAACTTTCAAACCTGAACCACCTGAACTTACTCTTCGAAGCTGGTAATTTCACCCCCTAACCTAACACCTCAAACATAGTCGACTTTTTATTTGTATTAATAAGTAAATAAATTCAAAGTTGATAGGCAAGTGAGTGCCTAGCTAAGTAGAGGCTCATTTGATCACATGGCAGAGCGGGCACGATCAAAGGCCCGGGCCGCCGTGTGCGATCGCCTGTAAACTCGAATTCAATGAATTAACACGTATGACATACTTGTTCAAATTTCTTTCCAGTTTATTCACCTCACAAAATTAATTTTGTTTTTTTTTTATTATAAAATAGCCGAGCTGAAAAGAACTTTATTAACAGTGTTAACGGCCGGGTCGGCGAGTTACAGACTTTTAATGTTAATAAAATGTTTTAATATAAAAAGTAGCCTACAAAGTCTACCTTTATTAGCGGGATGTTTTCCAAAAATCTTTGTGAGCTAAGATTTTTAAGATATTACTTAACGTAAAATCTATATTACTTACTTCTCGTTGTAATAAAGTGTCAAAACCTGCATATTGATCGCTGAGAAGAAGATCGGTATTGCAAGTAAGATCACTGAGAAATATTTTTTTAGAAACTTTTTAATTGTAGGTACAGTACCTAATATACAGTGACGTTGTATCGTATGGATATCATCACCATGCCACGATAAAACATTGCCCGGTCTGTTTATTTTACTGATCTACATATAAGACGAAAGTCATATAAAAATAATTTCAGTGCGATATCAAATGCTTGAATTTTTTGTTGAAAACTGTAGGCTCATAGGCTGTACCTAGTAAGTCGTTTTATCTAATCAGATTTTGTTCGATGATTCGTAGGTACAACATACTCATTTGCTTTGCAAACACTGAAATAATTAGTAAAGTTCAGTCGTTTACAAAGGACTCGATTGAGAAATATTCTCATCAATATTCCCAAAGCGTCCTTCTCGCATCTCATTGAAAGAGAGTCGGTACCTAACTTGCAACATTTTTCATGTTTTAAGGTTAGAGTTTGTGCAATAGTGGCATTAACATAACTTTATATTCAGTGGCGAGACCAAGTCACTACTGGTGCCATCGTAAATTCAACCGAACTTACAAACGCATTCGATGGAGATTTTGATTCCTAACTTATAGCTGAACATGAATTAAATATTGAAAATAAGTGTGAAAGCAAGTCAGGATAGGTAATGGCGATCTATAAATAAGTAAAACTTATTGTCAAGTAATACTTATTTTTTAACCGACTTCAAAAAAAGGAGGAGGTTCTCAATTCGTCTGTATGTATAATATATGTATGTTCACCGATATTTCCGTCAATTATAGACAAATTTCAAAATTTTTTTTGTGGTTGGATAGAGTTCACTTCCGAGGTGGTCCCATTTTCACCAGTCTCGGATCTGATGATGGGATCCTGGAGAAATCGAGGGCAACCTTCAAATTTTATAGGGACATGTACCGCGTTTTGCATATTATCTGAAGTCATATTGGCATTTGCTTCTGGCAATCATAATCTTATGATGCTGAGCTGATGATGGAAGGTCAACTCCTTAGTAGTTATGAGTAAAAGAATAATTATTTCAATACTGTATACATATTGAGACTAACTAGTTATAATATCAGTAGCATTACAGGTGAGCTAAACTATTAGGTTGACCAGTCTAGGATCTGATGATGGGATCCAGGAGTAATCGAGGGCAACCCTCAAATTTTATAGGCACATGTACCGCGTTTTACATATTTTCTGAAGTTATATTGGCATTTGCTTCTGGCAATCATAATGTTATGATGCTGAGCTGATGATGGAAGGTCAACTCCTTAATAGTTGGGAGTAAAGGGATAATTCTTTCAAATCTGTGTACATATTGATACTACTAGTTATAATATCAGCAGAATTATAGGTGAGCTGAACTAATAGGGTGTAAAAAAATTTAACACTAAAAAGGATGAAAAAAAAATTGTAAACAAAAAAAAACCGCCTTCAAAAACCCGACTCACTAAAAATTACAAAATAATATAATACGAACATTAATCTGGGTATGAATTTGATATGTTGTTGAAGGCGGTGCCAATTAAATTTTTTAACTGTTAAACTGTTATTACTTGAAAAATAAGTTTTACTTATATATGTCACCGTAAAATTGCAAATAAGGTTAGATTGCAATCTATCTCGCGAGATTGTGAACTGTCGAATAATTGTGAACCATAACATGATGCTTACAATTTATCGTGTGATTAATCATCTGATTGCAATCTATCGAAGTGAAACTGATAAATTGCGATCTTAAATATGTCACTTGTCAATGATGTCAATGCCTGATTGGTCAGTTATAGGCATAGCCTATAGCCGACCAATCAGGGACAGCCTTAGGACAGCCGTCCGAAGGCTGTCCCTGATTGGTCGGCCTTAAAGTCAACCGTGAACTATAGTTCACAATTATTCGACAGTTCACAATCTCGCGAGATAGATTGCAATCTAACCTTATTTGCAATTTTACGGTGACATATACAAACTTTTCTATGTTTAAGACTCATAAACATGATATTATTATACCATCTATTTATCACTGATTTTTAGTTAAGGTTTGCCCTTGCAGCGGTGTATTGTTTATACCAAAGCCGCTCTAAGTTGGCCGATTTGCTACATGTCAGACTGACTGCACTAGTGAGGTCCAACGGTAAAATTGCCGAAGTATATAAGTAACAGTTATTTCCACTTTATAACCAAGCAAGGTCTAATTATAACAAATTTTTATTAAAAACATTAATTCACATCCAAAAGATTGAATTTAAGCTCCTTATTTATAAATATATTTATTTTTAAAATACAATACTTATTAAATCCTTCATCCTATTTTAAAAAATACCTGGTGAGTATTACCCACTACGTCACTATGAAAACGTGTCAAACGGCGTAACCTTGTAAAAGCGTAATACAGAGTGGAAATTTTACGTTTTCTTTTTATAATTCAATTATTTTAGGTAATAAAAGACAAATCTATATCTATACTAATATTATAAAGAGGAAAGATTTGTATTTTTGTATGTTTGTAATGAATAAACTCAAAAACTACTGGACCGATTGCAATATTTTTTCACCATTAGAAAGCTGCATTATTCAGAAGTTACATAGGCTATATAATATCACGCTAGGTCCTATAGTTGTGGAGCAGTAACCGAAAATGTTTCAAAAACGGGGGAAAGTATCGTTTCTGAGGCCTTCCGTGGCGTGCGCTGAGCATATAGTTAAAGTTATACAAAAATGCTCTATGGATGAATTGTTCATCTTAACATTATCTTTAAAAATGTCCGCGAGAGCATATGTCTACCTTTTATAGTTTACCCATAACAATCGTTTTAATGATTTAGATGTTTGCTCCAAAGTAATCTTCTATATTAATAATTTCGTCAAGGGGTACGGTAGACTCGATTAAAACCTTACATGAATAATAAAACATCAAAAAATAATGATTTCGAGTCGACAACATATATCCGCAAAATTCGGATTGTCGAGTATTTTGCTAAATTCAAAATGTGTTGACAGACGAATCACAGTCACCATCTTGCCAGTCATTGACGTTTCGCGGAAACATTGTTTTTGACACATTTTTTATGATATACTCTTTCAGGGCGATAACAGATACTGATGAAGAATAGATAATATAATTTTATAAGGACCTTTGCCAAATTCTAGGATTAGTACTCATTGCAATTTGTTTTGTTGATTGATGTTCCTTAATTTTAAATGTTAAAAATTTATTGTATAAAAACTTTTGCAATTTTTATTCACTAGATTTATTAAACTCAATGAAAGAATCTATGTCCTGTTTAATCCTTTAGTATTCCTTGAAGAACCGATGACTACGGAAATATTTACCTATATTTTGCTCCTCGATGTTTATTATGAATCACATCTTACCCGAGCCAAGCCGGGTTCTTATCTAAATATATAAAAGGAGAAACTGACTGACTGACTGACTGACATATCGACGCACAGCCTAAACGGCTAAACGTAGGCACTTGAAATTTGGACTGGACGTAGCTTAGGTACCGTAGAGGTGCACTAAGAAAGGAATTCTCGAAATTCTCACGGGAACGGGAATAATCGGGAAAATCCTTTTGTATGAAAAATCTAAACCGCTGAAGTTAGATGCTGTAAATTTGGCATGCAGGTACCATAGTAAACTTAAAGCTTTGTTGGAACAGGATATTGAAAAATTCTTACGGGAACGAGAGTTAGCAGGATAAACTTTTATATGTTAAATCCTGTAGTCCACGCGAACGAAGTCGCGGGCACAGCTAGTAATTATATAATTATGTGCATTTGAAATTTTGAAATAACGTATTATTTTTTAAAAGTTGTTCTTTATGATTCGCGTAAATATGTTCCTCTTAACAAGGATAAATGCAAAATATAAAATAAAAAGTGTCAAATCAGTCTTCTAAGAACGGCTCCGGTATAATTATCTAGTTATTTGTCTTTTATTACCTAAAATAATTGAATTATAAAAAGAAAACGTAAAATTTCCACTCTGTATTACGCTTTTACAAGGTTACGCCGTTTGACACGTTTTCATAGTGACATAGTGGGTAATACTCACCAGGTATTTTTAAAAATAGGATGAAGGATTTAATAAGTATTGTATTTTAAAAATAAATATATTTATAAATAAGGAACTTAAATTCAATCTTTTGGATGTGAATTAATGTTTTTAATAAAAATTTGTTATAATTAGACCTTGCTTGGTTATAAAGTGGAAATAACTGTTACTTATATACTTCGGCAATTTTACCGTTGTCCCTCACTAGTGCCTTTGAGTATAAAGCCACTGGAGATGCCATAACGTCAACGCTTCTAACAAATTTTTTCGCCACTTTTAGCGGGGGGCGAGGTAAACACGTACAGCACACCACCAAAAAATTAATAACTCAACAGACACAAATTTTGCTGTAACGATAAACGCACACTACAAAAATGTTCAACACTTCAAACAATACACGCACACAAACAAAGTTTTCACGTAACTACGCAACACACATACGAAAAAAATAGTGATGACACAAAGAATAAAATAAAATCAGTTTGGTGAATGAACTGAACTATCTTGTACTGATTATTGTAATTCAATAACATTTTGTGGGATCTTATTAAACAATTTTGTGCTTAAACCCAAGAACGACTTTCCAGTCTTTTGAAGCCTGAGCCTTGAAACGGCAAACTTATGTTTATTACTGGTGTTAAAATGGTGAGGATCCGATATTAAATGATTGTTTGTTCTTGTAAACATATAAGATACAGTCCAAAATGTACTGAGAGGATACGGTTAAAATATCTATGTCTTTAAAAATATCTCTAAGGGAGTCACAGAATTTCTTTTCATTTTCAGACTAAATTTCAATATCGTATGACCAGAGGAAAGAAAAGTAATTTTTCTAATTCATCTTACAAGATTTAAATATAACATATGTTTAGACCTTTTATTTAATTCAAAATTAAAGTAAAAACGGATTATACAACTGACTGCAGGGAGTGAATGATTCATTCAAATGTCGAGTCGCCTTTTTGACTTTGTGACATCACTAGCCCCCGTACCACTCTATTCTTGTTTATTTTTTTCTGTCGTTTACGTATCGCAACGACTTTTTATTTAAATGGCAATTCTTCTTAAATACACGTTTAAAAGTTAATAAAAACACTTAGATATGATACTAAACTTGCTCTTGTTGCGAATTTGAGCTCTCGATCGCCTTTTACATGAGAATACTGCACAACTAACCATTTTTCAAGAGTAACGTCACGCGACAGGGATCAATGCAAAATGGCGGTGGTGCAGCGACAAGTAGTTTTATTAAACGTGTTTGAACAGTTTACCAATGAACTTTGCCGGAGGGGGTCGCCAGTGTAAGGCATCTCCAGTGGCTTTATACTCAAAGACTAGTGCAGTCAGTCTGACATGTAGCAAATCGGCCAACTTAGAGCGGCTTTGGTATAACGTAAAGTTTGTGTATCACTATTGTGAACTTTTTGTATTAATTGAAAGTTAAACAGGTACATAATTGTCAATGGTAGCGCCAAAATAGATTTAAAAAAGTGTTTAATAGTGTCTTCACGTGACATTTAGGTATTTCCCATCAGGAATACTTGAATGGTGATAGCGTGTGGATTTCTCCTGGTTTCTCTATAGATTTTGTTATTTTATAGTATAAGATTTTATAGCGTATAAAAGTGTTTGTAAGGGTTATTGAAATTCAAACAATAGGTATTTAATCTAGTAAACAATGGCTGATGATGACGATGAAGGCGGTTTTGGTGGGTTGTACGAAGACGGGCATTGGGTGTGGGACGAATCTACCAATGGATTAATATTTGTTAGGTTGTGACTGGCAGATTTTGTATGCTTATATTTGTTTGAACAAAATTTACATTATTTTTTAGTAACAGTAGATTATAGACATAGTGATAAAGGCAGAGACAAATAGAGTATCACTGTATTACAATTTCACGTGAGTGAAAATGTACGTAAATATAGGTAAACGTATTAAGGAGTGTACAATTTACTTACTTTATATAGATATAGCTCATGAAGTACAAAGTACAATGAGACAAAATTCTAGTTGCAATCCTATTTATTAACTTCAAGTAGGCATCTCAGGACTTCATTTAATGTGTATTTTTTAGTGATGTTCCACCAAAACCTGTTGAGGCTGTTCAAGTTCTGGCAAAAGCTCCCACGGGAACGGTAGAGTTCAGAGATGACGTGGATCTAATCGAGCAGGCGAGTGTCGATATTGTACATATAATGGATGTAGGTAATATTATTTAAAAATATAGGTAGATGTTTATTAGAAGACATTGACAAAGTAAATATGATTTTTTTTTAATTCGAACTTTACTCCTAAGATGAAGCATTTATCTATCGCTATTTTTGTAACTATATGTATTTTAATGCGCACGAATAAAGAATTCATGTTACCAATTTAGATTCGATTTCGACGCCGTTATCAGAGAAAATTGAAAGCGGGACAGGCGGATGTTATTACTTGTCAGGTAATGAGGAAATACACCTACTTAAAGTATATTTTTACAAGCTTTTATTCTAACTTAAATATATGATATTCATATAAAACCCAATTTATGTTTTCAGGACGTGAAAGATATAGCGTTATACACAGCACCCATTCAAATAATGAGCCCCGTTCTTATAAATATGCTACACCTTCCGACAACTGAACGATTTATAAGGGCATTAATATTGTATACAGTATACTATCTCCAGGTAGGTGATACCTTTGGTGAAGGTATGGTATATATCTGTTAAAACATTTTCTTATTATTGTAATTTTGACCTGCAGATTGCGGATGAAATGGCCAATCGTATCATTGAATTAGAAACGAAAGTGCGCACACCGCACTGTGAGGTTCTTGAAAATGAATATCGTGATAATTTAGCGGACTTACGACTTTTAGTGGCGAAGGAATATTGCACAATGCTTATTGGTGAGAAATCACATTTTAAGCAAACAAAGTTTTGATATTTTTAAAACATGTACTAACATAAATTATCACAATACGAGTATAATATTAAGTCTTGGCAGTTGTGACTTTTGTACGTCGACTTTATCATTTTAGGTGGAGCAGATACGAAAAAATTTCATCATATGGGGCCTCATAAGAAGCGAAGGTCTTTATCCGATAAAGACGCTAGACAGTTCGAAACTTTGCTCCGAATGTGTGTTCAGATAGTTTGGCTGGCTATAGGGCGAAAGTCTTTTAATCAAATTGGTAGGTTTTTGAATTGCATTTACCTATATTATTTATATTTTCATATATGCATTACTAGATATTTTTACTTATACAAACAAAAATAAGGTACCTTACTTAAACTACCATTTGTGTACCTACTAAATTTCCAAGAAATTTATTTATTTATTTATTAATGATTGATTATAATATTGATTGTAAGTTCGTTCAAACCCCTCTTAAACTTTTATAGCATCTGCCATCTTCTTCTGACTTCATTTTACTCTATACCGAATTGTATCTAAACGTACCTACTACCTCATACAAAGTGCATGTACGAGTTTGTCCCTAGCTATGCCTTCTTAACAACCATAAACGTGTATGCCATTAGAATTGGAAATGAACCGCATCTTCAAGTCGGAGATATTCAACGCCGTGGAGCACAATCTGCAGACGGGGTACATAAGTAAGATGTCGAGGGAAGAGCGCATGGTGCTGCTCGGCCACTGCCTCCGCCACGACAAGAAACTGAACACCCGGTCGCCTCTGATGAACGAGGTCTTCTGCCACAGGGAAATCGATTACCGTATGATGGGGCTCGGAGTCATTAAGACGCAGCAGTAAGCTTTATTTTGCGATAATTGGGCACGTCTCTTCCGATGTACGAGACGTTCCCAATTATTGTGCATATATAAGTGCAACTTGAAACTTAGGTAACTATAGTACTAAATTACAGAATCAGAAAATAATGAAATGGTTCATCATCATCATCATCATCAGCCCATATACGTCCCCCCTGCTGGGGCACGGGCTTACCCTTAACTAGGGCGATAAGGCCTTAGTCGACCACGCTGGCCGTAAGATATTCTTGTGTGTTAGTTTAAAGGAATGTCTTGAAATAAATAAATTATTATCATAGGTCTTTCCTCACGATGTTTTTTGACCGATATTAGAGAATTTAGTAACGGGTGATTTTCAGCGGAAGCAAAATAACACTTTAAATATTTAAAAAACAAGAATTTATTCCATAAAATACTTTGAACCGATCGACGATTAGCAAATGTATTTAGCGAATTGTGCGATATTAATTTGATTTATATCTTATTTCCGTAGTATGTCAACAAGGCTCCACTATATGCTTCAAGCTGTCGCTGGGCCTGAAGAGAAACTGCTAGAGTTAGGGGTTGTGGTGGGGATATTGGGAATGCCGCGATCGGGGTTCGATACCATGTTGAGGCCGCTGCCCATCGGCGGGGAAACTGGGAAATCCAAAGCTTCTATGTGAGTCATTTCATATAGAATAAATAGTTTCAAAAAATATATTACGTACGGATGAAGTTCGCGTATAATATTCTAGACTCCCCGTGACCACGAGGCCTGTAAATAACATTTTATAGCTCTCATGTCGAATTGTACACATTTCCAGAAAATGAAATATTTGGGGAAATCTGCTTTTTAAAGACCCTTATTGTGTTCAATTTTTATCAATCAGGTCGTCAGCGAGTGGCTACAGCTCCAAGAGCGGAGGCACTAAGAGTCAACTGGTAGCCCAGAAACTCTACCCGGATGTAGTACTGCCGCGAAAGGAGACTAGGGGGTAAGTCACACAGTCATTCGTTGGTCAAACAATGAATTGGAGAATATAATGTCTCCTTTATTCTAAGACTTATAAGTTAGAAAACTGAAAGTGTCCGGGATATTTACCATGTTGTTTTGTTTTAATGAGCTCCCGATATTTCGGCACTGTTGCAAGCGCCATGATCACGGGTGACTTATAAGTTGTCTCTCTCATCCCGCGCGAGTATTATGTCTCGGCAACGTGCGTTTAATTCTATGCGCTTTAAATTATCAATAGGGTATTTGACTATTTTTTTATTTTGATAAAGTTGGATGGACCACTCGAACACAAAGACACTGTTGAAAGTATCACTTCGACTTCATCGATTTTATTAAGTTTCGATTTCATTTATAGTATAGATTTACTTAAATCTTACTGCTTATCATAAAAATGGCAAGCATAACAACCACAGTCAAATACCCTATTCTGGACAGGACCTAAGATCTTATTTTGTTTGACATTGTTTTTCTATCTGCCAAATCACGAACATGGCCTTGTTCTTTATGTAAAAACTTAAAAGAAGAAACTAGAGTTTGTCTAACGTTTTTAGGATTCAATTTCCGCCTTCGTTTCCCGATGAGCCCGAGGAGATACGGCCTTGTAGCGAGGCTCAGCGTCGCCGATGGCAGAACAGGCTGATGAAACTGCTGCATCCACATGGTCGTTGAATAAGGATCGCTAAAATCCTTGATGAACCTTCGATTTACGATTACAAGTGCATAATATGTGTTACTTTAGGTGCACTACAGCAATTAGCATTCAGTTTGGGCACCAATGCTGTGTTGGTTTTCTATTTTGTTTAATACTCATAGTTATTTAATTACATTGTGTCAGGGGTTTCTTGATGAACACAACCTGTGTTGTGGAGATTATATTTTTTCAGTGCCTTTTAAAGTTTTAAATATTTATTAATTTGAATATTATTGCTATGCATTTTAATTAAATGTTTGTACATTACATATTTACTTTTTACTTTTCATTCAACGATTAGTAGATTAGCGACATAATTATTTAACAACTCGTCGTGACTTAGTTACTTAAGTGTAAAGGGCGAATAGGTACTTCCAGTTGTTCTACTATTGCCCTCGGCATATATCAAAATAACGTCATACATATTATTCATGATGACGCTGGCTGACCTAATACGTAATAATTTATTGTTTTCGATTATTGAACCTCAGTTAGCAAGTTTTGAACCGCTTCTGACAGGGTAATTGAGCAAGCCGCCAATCATAGGATAAATAGCAGGAGATTTATTAATGAAAATATGTCTGACATTTAGAAACTTCTTCAGAAACTATACGCTCATTGTCATGTGTTTTTGTGTAAGAGTATCTAATGCAACATTAGACACAAAAAATAACCATGTCCTAATACATGTAGAGCATTACTAATACTACGAAAAACAGTTCTCCCTTGTGGTCCTATTAATGGGACAAAATCCTGGGACCATGAAAAAACAGGGGTTATTTTTTGGAATATAGAATCTTGTCGTAGTTTTGTCAAAATTGGCCATGTAGATGCATGTTTAAAGTTCTGATCTCGTGCACGTTTTTAAGAAATAAACGTTGAACAATGACGTTATAAATTCTGAAAAAGTAAATGTACCTTATTCCTTAAATGAAAATATAGTTTGTTGTTTATTTTTTCGAAAACGAAATACCTTGATATTCATTTAAAGTGATGCATTCAATTCAAAGGTCCATATTCCAGGTAGGTATTCCATAATTTTCGGTGTGCTAACAGAACAAAGTATTTGTAAATAAAAACAAAATTTTGCTGTGGCCAATAGAAGAGGGTTATGTCAAAGTTAGGAAAGCTATTTGACGGGTCGGGACGACGCATTGAAACAGCAGGTGTCTATTGCCGGTTTAATTTGGTAGTGTGCATCGAGTGCAGCGGACGCAGGTCGTGCAGCCGACGAGCTACGGAGATCTGCAAGCCGACCCGCCGCGCCGCGCGCGCCAGCCACTTGAGCCGCTGCAGCGGGTTGCAGTACCGGCCCGCTATGCTCTTGGTCGGGTACTCCGTCGGTAGCCATTCCCTAAACATCGAAATAGTGGGTATTACACTCTGTCCTACCAGCCGGACCAGTGAAGGGGAATAGATTACCTTTTGCGTTCAGTGGGGCAGCGTTTGGGGAAAAGTAGAGTTACCCGAAATAGTCTGGTGCAGCCGTTAAGAACCGCGTATACAACGCCTCGTGTGCGTTATACAATCTCGCGATTCTCTAATTTAAATAAACGACAGCTTACTAGAAAGTAGTCATTTATGTAAGTAGATAAGTAATTATTATCCATTTCATACTAATTACAGTCTGACAGACTACAATTCAAAACAAAGTAATGAAAACAATCACTAGTTTAGCGATGACGAAGTCAGAGGTAGTTCTTATGTCTGCTGTTCCTCAATGGAAATCTGTGGTTAAAGAAATAATGAGTACTTACTTATCATATTCTTTTGAAGGTAATTCGATTTCGTGGTAAAGTCTTTGAGATGTCATGGTACTTTTTCTTACGCTCGAGCGAGATGCTTTTGATACAGATCTGGGAATTTAAAAAAAGTTGATATTATGGAAGACGACAAAAGTTTATGGGATTCCATGCCCAAAAACGTAAGTAATGTGAGAAAATGAATACAATGCGACTAGCTTATGTGGGTTCGGCAGTGTCTGCTAGTCCAATGTCTACGTTATGCTCTGATTTTTAAAATCATTATGTTTAAAAGAATTACCTACCGTCCTCTCATGCTTGCTGTAGATGTTGACGTCGAAGAAGTCATCGTTATTTCTCTAAGCAATGTGTCGAAACGAGACCGTTGAAGGCCGAGTATACCCAGAACTATGCCTTGTTGTTGGAACAACCGTTCGCTTATTGAAAGCATCTGATCCAAATATCGAAGACGAGGTGTCATTCTAGAACAAAAATACAGCGCAGTGTAAGAAGCACTCGTCGATGTTATTTAACACAAAAAAGTCAACTAGAAAGAAAGTAGAGAATATTAAAATAGACATGGAACTACGTTTCCATTCTTACTATAGTCGTTATCGATGCCTTTACATATGGTGAAGATTCTCTGGGTAGAATGCTCTTGGTTTTTGATCGCACACAAAATATAGGTACCTAATATGAACTGAGGTTTCAAATGGCTGTATTAACGTTATCTGTCTGGAGTTGCATTGATTCGGAATCGTGATTTTATACTTATCTTCACGCGACCACCGATACAAGTATTTGTTAAATCACTCTGAATATATATGAGCTCAAAACTAGAACTTTTATCTGAAGTGATATGGTACTCAGGTTCGAGTTCAAAGACTACTTATGCGTACAATAAATAAACATACACCGGAAATCTTGTCGTCGCGAGTCCGAATAGTCTGAAGTCGACACGCCGCTCACAAACAAGTTCATTCACCAACGGCGACCTCGTAGTTAGTTTCTGCCCCTGTCTCAGACAGTGTCCAAGCAGCACGGCTCGTTCAATGGGCGCCATTTTAGCTAAATAGTTAGTTTTTAGTTTGTGCTCCACCATGTTGAAAATTTGTGACTTGAAGATTCTGTTAATTTCTATCTCTGAAAGTTACGTATACTTTTAAATACTACTCATGTAATATTAGAAGTGAATTTTATTTCATACAATTCATACAACATGATTGTAAAAACCTATTTGGTTAAATGATTTTCTTCCAAGTGCTAGCCATACTATTTGTATGCTGATACGCAGAATAGACTCGAAAACCGTTACGTCCTTCTTTGATAACGATCGTGATTTCTTTTGAGGACCCATGTGATGATATTTCCTGTAATCACCCGCGCCTGAAAGGTCATTTATGACAGATAAAGAATAAGTACATATTGAAGTTACATATACGTACATACGTATGTAAGTTTTGTAATGTAATGTAATGTTTACCTAATATCATAGCGACATATTCCTTGCCGACAAGCAATCTCAAGTCTTCGACGTTGTCTCGTAGTTCTAATTCCATTTGAATACTCGTCTTAGTGCGAATTTTCGTTTCTAGCTCTAAGATACGCCTGCTCATTTCGTCAGCAGTCTGCAAATTTACTAATTAGGTATCTCTGTACCCCACTTAGCCTCATCAATAAAACGGAATAGTGGGACGGTAACGAGTAGGTACTTAAGAACTCAAATATGTACTGTTTCTACGACAAGAAACTACGGCTAGAATATACACCGTGAAATTTTAGTGGTTGTTATCCCGCAGCAAAATTATTCTATCTTAGTAGCACAATAGATTTGTGCAGTTATTTTTTAAAATCAATAAATGCCGGTTTTACGAAAGGTAAGTATAACCGAAACTCTAAAGTACGTTCTAACCCCTTTATTACTTAGGGCGTAGAGCTTTAGCTTTAAGCATCGATTTTATACGGACGTAACATCTTAAAAAACAACGATAGCTTCTCTCGTTTTCGAGTTGGAAAATTAATATTTTGAAAATTTGAAAAGATTTTTTTTTCAAGATATAAATTGCATGATTCGATAATATTAATATAGGCAAATTGTTCTACCACGGGAAAACAACCTTTTAAATTCACGGTGTATAGAGTACGGTCGGCCAAGAAAGTAGTCAATACAAATCATACCAATAATGTGAAAATTTAAGTATCTTTTTCTTGCCTTTTTTCTTACTTTAAAATTGTCATACTTTACGCTATTGACACAGTTAGATATGCGACGGGAAACCATGATTATAGTGAGTCGCGATTGCATCATTATTGGGAATTGTTATGACACAACAATGGTTCATTAGTATGTATGTCGTTGTGTAAAATTACGATATTTGGGCACATCAAAGTGTGCAAAATGCCTTTTAACGGATAGTTATAGCCAGCTGGCTATCAATGCTTTTACCAAATTTTTATTTCACATCTCTGTGAACGTCGGGCCTAAGCAACTTATTTAGTTCCGGATGATACAAACACTTACTTGCAGATAAAATTGACAGTAACATATCAAAGCTCGAATAAATCGCTCCGTTGAAGGTTGATGTAGTATATTTATTACCGATGGAGTCATAAGGGATGAAGGAGCAGTATAAAGTACTACGTCTTTTATATCCTAAAAAAAAGTAATGAAATAATATTCTTTACATGTAATATGAATAGATAGCTAGGTAACTTTACTTTCTAAAAAATTGGTAAAAACGGACCTGAAGAAAAATAACGTCTTCCTCCCCTTCTGGCTTTCTTTGAAAACGTTTTCGAAATCTTTGCTGAAAATTAAACAAATATACTTATTTGGTTCCACGTCATGTGGTAAAAATTATAGAAAATATAAAGCTAATTAAGAAACTGGGGAATATACCTCGAACTGATTTGTGTATTCTCCGTATTGATATTAATATAATATTCTAAATATATTTTAAGTAATACCTGCTCCATCAAATCTAGATCATCTTTGAATTCTATATTGCCGAATACAGCTGGTGTATTCGAAGCGAATTCCTCCTCTGGTTCTACTAAATCCCTGTAATGAGATTGATATATTATAAATATGGTTTTGTATTAACAATATGTTTATTATGAAGAAAATTGACATTCTGGTTGTGTTTTATCTACTGCTGTAAACTAACCAATAAGTAAATTGAAGATATACCTACAGTCAATGCTTTTGCAGATTATGATTGTGGGTGTCTGACATACCTACTCATGAATACCTTATACCATTAAAAGTGGAAGAATTTTTAATCTACAGTCAATAATGCGGGTGCAATTTGCCTTGCCTTAGGAATACAAGCTCCTTGCCGACATCACTCCATTCCCAGTGACCATTTTCATAAAGCGCTCCAGGTTCGTCTTCTTCATCAAAGGGATCAAACATAACTAGTGTTAACGATTTAGTAGATTGAATATAACTGTATCGGCTTTATTATATAAAAAATATTTATATAAAAAGTGCATAAACATAAATAAATAAAAATAAACAAGTCGTATTTGACGCTGTCAGATAAAATAAATAATGTTATTGACACGCGCCCTCACTTATCTACTTGCCATAAAAAAAAATAACTATTGATATTTATTTATTCTTCGATTATTCATTTTTACTATCGTTTTCTTACTATAATTCACATGAGATGTTATCTTTCGCTATGCTTCCACTGGATCTTGATTTGTTTCATCCCTTCACGGAATCCGATCAGATGAAAGGCACGAGGGTAGGTTAATCGGTGAACATCACACATACGTCGGCTCCCCTCCTGTACCTACTGTGGGCTCATAACACTGGTCAACACTAGTTTTGGTGCCAATACACTGTATTTTTTTATTAACTTAGGACTGTATCCTGATTACATTAATACCAAAAAAAAATGACTTCCTACGTGTACTTTTTTAAATATTGACATGTATAAAAAAAACAATTTTTTAAGGAAAAACATCATTTATAAAAGTATTATGTACATAAAAAAATATTTTTCGCGACTTTCGTGAATGAGATGTATTAGGACAGTAATCAGCCATCATATGACTATCCCATCGACCTTGGTACCTCTCCTCCATGGTGTTTAGGTCCTGGTGAAACCGCTCCCCTTGTTCTTCGCTATAGGACCCGAATTTCTCTGGAAATTGATCCAGATGACTGTGGAGGTAGTGTACTTTGATGGACATATTACATTTTAAGTTCTTAAAGTTCTCTAGCATGTTATTTACGATTTGTATGTAGTTATTTGCCTTGTAATTTCCAAGAAAGTTTTTAGTAACTTCAACAAACGAAGTCCACGCAGCTCCTTCCAAATCATTCATTGAACTTATAAAATCAGTATCTTTTATTAATGTTCTTATCTGCGGACCATCGAAAATTCCTGCTTTTAACTTTTCCAGTCATTTTTCTTGATTTATAAGAAAAACATTGTCCATTTTTATCTAGCGCCTTAACAAATTGTTTCATTAGGCCTAATTTTATGTGCGAGGGGGCAATATAATTTTATCTCTTAAAACCAAAAGTGAGTTAATGACATTCTGCTTCCCTACCTCCATCGTGTCACGTACTGGCCAATCTCTTTTTTCCCAGTGTTGATGCTTGGCACGACTATCCCACAGGCAATAAAAACATGGGTATTTAGTTTATCCACTCTGCTGCCGTTAACCCACTGTCTCAAGTGTTCACAGCACATTTTACAAGCAATTTGGGGTATCCAGGGCTTGTAATCATCCACAATTTTCAACTTGAAATAGGAAAAATAGGCACTTTTTACAAAATCTGTTATAGGTTTTCTATATTTTTTAACTGTGTATTCACCACAGATGTAACAAAACACATTGAGCTCATTTCCAAAACTTCTTCGCGATGAAGACATGATCTTAAAATAAACTTATCTTCAGAAATATACTGATGAATTAACAAAACAAGCGCATTAAAGTACTGATTACAGGCAATATTCAAAACTGAGGGTAGATCGAAAACTACACGTAGGAAAAAAAAAAGAAACATTAATTTAGTGTTACCAGTTGACACTTTGTCAAAAACCCCTCACACTATCTCTGCACCAATTTTTTTTTTTCATTTTGTTGACCAGTGTAATGAATATATTATATCATGCATCTAAAATATCTTGCGATTCACGGCCGAGTGGTTCGCTTTGAAAACGCCTGGTGGACCGTGAGCGTTCACCCGTCAGCGAGTGAGTCCGCGGCGGTCATGCTCTGCTCCGATGTTCTGGAAACTCGGGCAAGGGCGCTATATAAACCATATTTCCTCCTTAATTAGAAGTGTATAATGGGGCACCGAGTACCCTCTGTTGAGTATGCACGTGTTGGTTTAGGTTTCCCTGCCTAGAAAGCTCCTTGTCTGTCGTTGGACTTCGGAAAATCTATGACCAATCGCTCAGGTTATGAAAGGGAATGTATCGTTTTCGAATTCTATTGTTTTAGACACCTTGTGCTGTTATTTTGCGCTGATCTATTACCCTATTGTGGAGTTGGAAACGTGGAGGGAACACTGTGAAATGTAAGTATACCATCGCTCTGGAGTGCGAGGACCAAATAGGTCTTGTGTAATTTGCTAATCTTTTAAAAGCCGCTATGACTGGCAGAGAAAGACATTTTATAATGGGAAGTAAAACACTGTTTGGTTGATAATGCTTTATTTGAAACGAGAAACGGTTATGATTAATACATAAGGTCCTATAGAATCAGAAATACCTATAGATTAAATACTGTATTCATCCAAGTTACTAAATACATTATTTATAAAATAAAACAGTTCCCATCTATCTACAACCTTAAACTAAATGTTACTTAACTAACAACAAAATTCATTCTATGATTCGTGTTTTTGTGTTAAGATAATTATTAATTAGTGTTGATTAATATGATAATTAAAGTTATAGTCGAAAAACAGAATGATATTCTGTTTTTCTGGTCATCATCATCATCAGCCCACTATCGTCCACTGCTGGAAATAAGTGGGCCAAATGCAGAATACCAGCGTATAGCGGTGCGGTGACCTATTTGGTACTATTTTTATTTTTAAGATTAGTTTAAGACAATTGTTACCATATTTTAAGATACCAAATAAACAATTATTATATATAATTAAATTGAACCTTTTACCGATCTAATTTCTTTATTTATATAGGCATTCACACGCACTTATTATATTAAATAAATAAGTAAAAGATAAGTGATTCTACCACCGGTTCGGAAAGCTGGTTCTACCGAGAAGACACCGGCAAGAAACTCGATAGTTACTCTTTTTAACGGATTATCACATAACCTTACACATATATACAGGGTGTCCCAAAAAGTAGTGTCAAGCGGAAGTCCTGAGATAGAACACCCCGTGGGGCATCCAAAACACCCACCCCCATGTATGTTCCGCAATTTCTGATTGTTTTCGAGTTATGATTTTTTTCTAAACTTTGAAGAATAATTGACCTAACTGACTAAAAATATTCTGAAGAAAAAAGTATTTGACTTTCTTGAGAAATTCTTTTTGCAAATAAATTTTCATGAGTTTTTTTTAATGCCTAAAATATTTGTCTCCATAACATATATGGATGTTTTAAAAATTATGGTACGAACTGAAAAATTGCGTTTTCAAAATTATGGTACAAACTGAAAAATTACGTTAGTATTGTTTCGGATACCCCACGGAGTGTTCTATCTCAGGACTTCCGCTTGACACTACTTTTTGGGACACCCTGTATATATACACACATACATATATAATTGCCATGTCGTACAGTTTGAGTATGTCACAGTATCAAAGAGAGAAAAAGAAACATATACTACATAATTAAGTGGGTATATTTATTTCATTAAAATTACTAATCATATCTACCTACTACGTGTAAACGAATTAACATTATCCAGATTTGAAATCTGCTAGGTATACGTAAGTTACTTTATACGCGATTTCAATGTGATTGACCTATTTGAATACATTATCACAGTTTAATGGTCATCGCCGTCTAAATTCATAAAGTTCATATTAATTATTATAATTCCGGGTCAGATTACATGCGCATATTTTCTATGATGCAGCAGAATTGCAATCTGACAACAACCGTATAAGTTGGAAGCCTATCAGACTCTCCTCCGTTCGGATTTGAATACGAATAGAATTCTGTTCATTGCACAAGTCAAAAACAAATGCGAAGCGCTTTTATGAAAAAAATGGAAACTACCGCGCTGTTTCGGAACCGCGGCCGGTCAGCTATCTAAATTAAAAGAGCCCCTTTAATTATGTATTGTACTAAAAATTATTCAATTTTCAAAACCTCCCTGAAAGAATTCAGTCTCTCGATTTTAGCTTACTTTTAACTGAATGCTGTCCTTGTGGTTCTTACGTACAGCATTATGCTGTCAACAGATCATGACGTGGTGTGGACTCGCAGTGACAGATGTCGCCGGATAGTCGCGTCCACATTCTCATAGTCGGCTGTGGTCGAAGGCAGACGTCACGTGTCGACAGCTTGAAGCAAGCAGGCAGACAGCTCACTGCCGCCATGTGACCTTATTCACAACGGCTTCGAAATCTATTTTGGAAACTATATTCGGTGTCTTTTTTAACCTAAGCGATTCAGTGACGGAGGCTCGGAACATAGGTTTTCCCTATTCGAAAGTTTAAGGCTATGGGCGAATGTCTAAGGGCTGATGACTTTTTTATGAAGGGCCTATGTTTAGGAAGATCCAACGTCATTATGAACGTTTCCCAGCGATGGTGGATCTTTTTGCAGCGCCAGTGAGCTTGGCGGCCTGCTGGCACGCCCGCATTAGCCACTTAGCGCGTTGTCGGGCGTTACCTTTCCTTGGCTGTATGGTTTCCGTTGGGAATTCATCTGGCAACCAATCCCTGGAAAGGCAATCAGTACTCTGTTAATATTAAAATTGTCCTTGCCACATGCTACTCCTAGAAATTATTTAAAACGGAACGGGCCCCTGCCATCAAGGGTAATAATTATAATTCGGTGTAGTTAACATCGAGATGGAAAACAATTTAATAGAAAAACCCTCCCACTGACTTTTCAAATTTCCTTTTGGGTAGTTGAATAGGGTCGTAGAGTCTGAACCACGTGTTGCTCTTGCGCACGCTGCTGCGAGATGTTCAGGTCATCGATCTGGAAGAAACAGTATTTTTTATTATAGCTTCTGCCCGCCACTTCGTGCGCATGAACGTTCATCGTCTCGTAAAATCAAGCGCAGTCAGTTAGAATAGCCTCTTTCCTTTCTCATGCTCTTAGACCATATTCAATATAATTCATAGTCCTCGAAATTATATTATTAATTTTGCTATTTTAGGCAATGTTGTAAGCTTCAAAGCATTTATTCCTGTTCGAGTTGTAATATAATAAGGCCATTTGTAAAACGTATGAACCTACATTTTAGTTAGGTTTGTAGAACTTAAAATTTTGTTCAATTAAATGTACATCAATTCGTAATAAAACTTACCGGGCAGTCGAAGCTGATGACGTGGAAACTTGTGTAGGCTCGGGTATAACCTTTAACATAATGTCGAAGCGAGATCTCAACAATCCAATAATTCCTAAAGATATATCATTACTGTGAAACAATTCTTCGTCCATTGAAATTACTACTTCCATGTATCGAAGTCTTGGTGTTAGTCTGATGATAATTTAATGAAAATAAATAAACGAATATCTCACAACAACACATATATTTGTTTGATTCCTAGACAAAGTAGCTAAAGCATATGTGATTGTCAAAACAAAAGTGGAAGTGTAAAAAGATATTGTTAAATAAGAATTGTTATGGGAGCCGACTAACTACATAAGTCGTAGACGTTACATTTATTTAGCTGACTCAATGGCGCATTTGTCAGTGCCCCTGTCTATTGTACCATGAGTTGTGGCATCGATCCCTTCAAATACTGCTGAACTTAATATATTATCAAATCAAGGAGCTGGCAAGTGCTGGCCTTGGATAGAGAGAGGTGGACAGGTTTGGAGGAGACCTTTGCCCAGCAGTGGGATACAGGTTAATAAAAAAAATATTATATTTAAGTATATTCCACTGTTCAATTGTAATTTGCAACTTAAGCGCGTAAGGCTAATAACACATGGCACCGTGCACCGCTCAAGTCGCATTAGCTTCTATTAAATCCGTTGATTCCATACATAAGAACATCGCCCGACCGCGCGGATGAGCGGTGCACCTCGCCTTTACGGCCTCTGCCCGGCCGGTGCCGTGTGTTTACGCCTAAATTACTAACCATAGGATTAGATCAAAGTATTAGATGCGGCTTAGATTTTTATAAAATAAAATTGAAACATTTTCCTTGACTTACAATGGTACTTTAGTGACCCCAAGTCCCATCAGCCGAAAGTCCGAGAGGGCGAGAGCACAGAATCCCATTCATCATGGGTGACTGCGTGGTCAGCTTCGCGGCTTGTTTCAAACAATCTCCTATCAAAACTGAGCGTTCGTACACCATCATATTATTAGCTATATAATTAGTTTTCAGCTTATGTTCTATGATATTAAAAATATTAGATTTAAACATTCTGTTTACCTCCAACTCTAAAAACAGATCAATTGTTATTTCATTAAATATTTTCTTACAAAAATATATCTTATTAGTTTTCAATTTAAAACGCTAGTACAATCTCAGATATTTACAAATAGAGAATAAAATAAAAGGGAATTTAACAATGTTAAACAATTGTACCTATTGTATTCAGCGATTTTCTACCTAGAGCCAACCACACTATTTGAATAGAAATACGTAAAACAGATTCAAAAACCATTGCGTCTCTCTTAAATAATGACTTAGATTTTTTACGTGGACCCATGTGGTGATATTTTTTATAATCAGCTCAGCCTGAAAATCATTTAACTTCCAGCGAATGTTTCGAAATAATTTTGAAATTAATTGAATAAATTTTAAAACGCACCTATGATCATTGTCACATATTCCTTTGAAACAAGCAATCGCAAATCCTCTATGTTTTCTTTTAATTCCGATTCCACTTGTGCGCTTTTTTTAGTGCGTATTTTCGTGTCTAATTCCAGCATTCGCCCGCTCATTTCGTCAGTAGTCTATAATTTTATATCCAAGACTAGGTATAGTATTTAAAAAAATAGTATAATGTTATTGATTTCAGAGCTGATTGTCTCAAAACAAATGTAAAATCTATTGTGTTTGTTTCATTAATTAAAAATGACTGTTCAAGTACCTGTACATAATACTGGCAGTAGAATATAAGAGCTCGTAAAAACCTGTCTGTTGTGGAAAGGTGCAATAAGTTTACTACTGTTGGGGTTAAAATAGTCGACGGAGTGGTATAGAGAACAACATCTTTTACGTCCTAGAAAATATAAATCTCAATTAAAACTTAACCATAAAGATTTTTCTAAATGACTTGTGCTTGTAAATAACTTTTGATTAAATGATTCTGAAGTCCATACCTGCAGCCGAACAACATCATTATCCCCCGCCTGTTTCCCTTGATATCGTTTTCGAAATCTTTGCTAAAGTAAAAAAATAAGGTCGGTTTAAAAATTTTGGAATTGATATATTTAACTGTGTTACATTTTAGAATGCATAATTTTACGGGACGACTCTCATATAATATGATTCTGAAAAATTATTTAGTGACCCGATATTTCGAACTCCTTGTCAGAAATTCATTTTATAGGCTCAATTGAGTCGGTCCAGCTAACACGGATATTTAGGGGTAACAAACAGACATACATTTTTTTTAATTGTGTTTATGGTAAAAATAATACGTTGACATTACATTCAGACACTCCAATTTATTTATTTGTTTAGATGAATAGATTAGTACAGTTCTCTTAATTAAGAGACAATGCTGTACATAATAATATTCTTAAGAAGTTGTTATTCACCTGTTCAATTAAATCTAGGTCATCTCTGAATTCCACAGGGCCGAATGTCGCAGCTACCGGTAAAGCGTAATCCTCATCTGATACGACGAAATCTCTGTAATAGTGAAAACATGTCAAGTGCTTATCTATATAACCATGTTTTGTGCACCAGTGTAAAGTACATACCTTTTAAAGATAAGTTGTTTCTGTGCATCGTCCCAGACCCAGTGCCCATTTTCATACAATCCTTCTTCTTCGTCTTCATCATCGTTAAACATTGTAACTTTGTTAGAAAATTGATTAGCTAAATATAAAAACTATAATGTTATCAAAATATATGTATCTTATCAAAGATATAAATCGTAGCAAATTAAATAGAAAAGTTAACAAAATTACTATCGAGCCACATTATTTACTTATTGAATATCAAATTTTTGAGCTCTATCACAACGATATTTTTTATTATCTACGTATCCATAATTATGTACCTGTTACTTTTTGGAAAAAGGTTTTATGAGTACGGTACAATGGTTTCCTTTCCTATGAGCTTGTCTTATAAATTGATTTATGAAATATCTGCTGTTGATGGTGTCGTCAATTTATTAGTACATTCGTGTCGCTTTTACTCGTAGGCACAGCCTGTCGATAGTACAATCAATCAAGTGTTTACTGTCATAGTCCGCTATTGACCTTGCAGCAATTTAAGTGGCGCACAAAGACCATCAATCTACCTAAACCGAGTCGACGTTTTTGATGCATACACTCGCCGATAGAGCCGACGCGCGAACGCCGGCGCCGAGCTAATTCAAAGGCAATATGTCTGTGGCGGAATGTGCATCGAACGAACAGCTGGAATTAGCGAACATAAAACGTGAACATGTCGAAGAGATCCGCGAGTGGTTGAAGACACAGCCGCATCTGCCGCACATGCATATTACTGGTATGTAATAAAGTGCGCGATCTGAATTCGAGATAATAATATGGATAAAACTATATTTAAAACTCGTGGCATTATTTGTAGAAGATTTTGTGTCTATGTTGCAGTTCAAGCAAAATAAATAGACATAATATTTTTTAAGTGCTTTTTTTAACTGCTGGCTGGCTGGGCTGGCTCGGTGGAACAGTGGTTAGTGACCCAGGTTCACTACCTACGATTCCAAGAGTCGTGGGTTCGATTCCCACTCGGGATAAATATTTGTGTGACGAACATCGGTGTTTGTTCCGTGTCTGGGTGTGTTATTAAATATATTTAAGTATATTTGTGTACTTTCTCTTAAGCTACTTTCCACGGGATCAGATCGATGTATGTGATGTTGTGATATATTTATTATTATTTATTAACTTTCTCGAGTAATTTAGTTTACATATTGTTAATCTTGTCAGTGTAGCAACACGTGCCTACTTAAGAACTCATAACAGTTTGTTATTTACGATTTACGACTTTCTGCGTTCCATTACATTGAATTTTAAATGAACTGGGTATTATAACGCGATAACAAGTACAGTAATACTACATACATTCTAAAAAACAAGTAAAGGTAACGTTGAGCTAAGCAAATAACCGGCGTAAAGAGTCCTTATTTTGTTTCAGATACAGATATTACGCTGGCGTATCTGTGTTGCGATCGTGACCGCGAGCTGTCGAAGCGGGTCATCGACCTCAACTGCACTCTAAGGACGCTCTTTAGTTTTTACTCCAATCGGATTGTCGACAAATCGTTAGAAGTGGCTTGTCATACTTGGTTAGTCATTTTCTATTGAACCTAGCATGAGGCTCGTCTTATCTTGTGATAAAACTTTCAATAAGCAAACCAAACATTAAAAACTCTTCAGTTTTTATGAAAACGATATACCTAATTGATGCGCATTACATAATATTCAATACTTCATTACGTACTATACTTTTAGTTTGCTATGTTAGCTTTTAAATAAAGAATGCATTTCCCCTATCAACTTAGGAACCAAATCTACGACGCTTGCTAATTCAGACGAAAGACAGACGGTATTGGTTTTGTTAAAGATTTCCTTCACTTAATACTCACTTATAAGTAAGTAACAAATTAAAATTGAGCAAATTAAAACTGTTGAGTTCTATTGAACAAGTAGATTGGTATAGGTACAATGCCTCGCGAAACCTGTTAAAAATACATACACCAATTGTCTGTTTCTGTTATCTCACTTGTTGACTCAATTGGAATAAATTTGGCATGGTGGTTTTCTATGTATATTAAGAAATTGACTTACATACTTGCCTTCTTGGTATTTGTGTTGATTTCTAGGTTAATGACTCCTTTGAATAGTCGAACATTGAAGGGATATGGCGTCGTTTATTGTCATTTACTGGACCCAGATACTAAGAAGTTCGTCTACGGTGATGTAGTTCGGTAAGTGAAAACCATTAATAAAGGCATGTGTGTATAAAACTGTCTAGGCTATGCTCAATTGTTACAACCAACCAGTACGTGTAATGACAGTTTTCTGTTTGTGTACCATAATTAATAAATAAATAGATTTATGATTTTTAATTATACATTCTTATTATTATTAGTATGTTTACAACTGATAAAAACTTATTTATTTACATAACAATCAATTATTTACAGTTATGTTGTTGTTACAATAACTAAAATGAGTCTTATTTGGCGTTCTTATAATAGATAACTCTTCCAGGTAATTCCTAATAACTCTATTTTTTTCAATTCTAGGGCTTTTGTAATGATTTTGGATTTGTGGCAATATGAAGAAAGAACTTTATCAGATGTAGCATTAATAGTAAACATGGATAATGTGACTCTGGGTCATATCTCCAGGATCGATATGACAGTGGCCCAACAATTTTTCTATTTTTTACAGGTAGGTGCTCCCTGTGAGTATAATTTAGACGAAATTTTTATAACATATCAATTATATTTTAAAAATAATGTTACAGAACTATATCCTGACTATAGCCTGACAACATTATTACGAAAAGAACTACTTACTTAATACTTCAAGTTTTTATTCAAATACTTATGGATTTATTCCACATTTTCCATAGCCCTTTCATCCCATAGGAAAAGTTTGTTTGGGTTTTATGGGTAATTTTATTTTCTTCGCATCAAATGTTCTTTTCGTGCTCACCAAAAATAATGTGTACGAATAGTTTGTTCTTCTTTGTCTCCAGTGTTGATATAATATTTACTAAATGTTAATATTAGTCTTTATATAATTTTCACAAAGAAAAATAAACAGCGTCTGGCCACTCAAGATTAATTGTTGCTTAATGTGCTGTAATGTGTGAGCTTTAAAAATCTTTGTTGATTGCACTTTTCGTTTATTTCAGGAAGCTATGTTCATTCGTCTTAGGGAGTTTCACTTTATAAATGCGCCGAGTTTTATGGATAAAATGATTTCGATGATTAAGCCCTTCCTGAAGGAAAATATGCTGGACTGTTTGAAGATTCATCCAGCGGAATCCGACACATTAGACCAGTACATAAGTAGAGAGGCCTTACCGATCGAAGCAGGGGGCAACACTAAGAATTGTACGACTCTAAGAGGTACAGTAATATTAACCATTTATTATTATGTGACATACTATCTTTATTCAAAATAAAAAATAATTCAACTTTGCAGATGATATGTGGCAGAAGTTAAAGAACAATACTCAGTTTTTTGAAGAAGAATCGAGGAAAAGAGTAGATGAATCAAAACGATTAGAAGGGGAAAAGACTATAAGTTCTTTCTTTCCCAGCATTGACGGATCGTTTAAAAAGCTTTCCATAGATTGATGAATAAATGAAGATTATTTAGTAAATTACGTGTTAGTTTCTGTTCTTCAGTTATCTTACTTGTTTTTTAATTACATTCCATTATTACATTATCTTCACACCAGTCTCCAATAATAGGTAGCCGAAATGTTACCTACCTATCTACCATTTTTTTTAGGATTGTCATTAATGGATCAATTTAAGTTGGTTCCCATAATTTATTTAAGTGGAGTTTGTATTGCAATGAGATCGTTATTAGAAAGTCATACACTTAATAAGATAATGAGGCTACCTACTTCAGAGGTTTTGTTGACTTTTTATTACTTTAAACCTTTATTTTAATGTCAAGCGGTCGATTGGGTGGAAGTAATGATATGATTCCTTTTTTAACATACTTCATTTAAATTTGCCGATGGTGCCCCTGTCTCATGCACCAAGATTTATGAGTTTGAATCCTATTCGGTACAAATATTTATATGATAAAGTGTTTGTTTCGTGTCTGGGTGTGTTATATTAATAATATTTTACCAATGTTGATTCTGATATCTGTAATTCTGATAGCTCTTGAGAATAATACAAAAAAGTCATATTATGAAATCATATAAATGCTGTACAAAACTTCGTTGTAGAATCCGATAAATACCGATATCGGGTATTAGGTAACGAATTTTGCCGTGTTTCCCGGAGTCCGCGGGTTTGGCGGCCCGGGATAGCGTCGTTCCACTCAATCAGCGCCAGTCCGGCTATTCTTGTCCAAATTAGATAACGTCCCCTGGAAAGTATAAAATGTTACGGTGCGTGCAATTTTTGATTAGCCGACAAAACAGCTTGCGACGAGATTAATTTGACATTCAAAAGGTCCTTTGTTACGCATGACGGAATTGGATAATGGGACGCCGTTCGTCTCAGCCTTTGGGTGACTTAGTTAAAAGTGTAATTCGATAAATGTGTCACTTTACGGAAAACAAAATATCTCTTCACGGACTTATGTAGTTATTTTAGGTTGCGACGTTCTATGTTGTAAGTAAACTAAAAATGTTTAGTTATTTTAAATAAATTTACTTTTTTAATGAGTACTTTTTTATTGATTATAATTGAAATGGAATATTAGAATATGTGTTTTCGTATTTTACTTATGAATAACTAATAAAAAGCAATAATACAGGCAATTTTCTCTGGCCACTCGTAAACTTTTATTGAGGTTTAACTTTATTTCATGTCCCATTTATTACTTTTACCAATACCTTACTGTAGTAAATTTAAAGCATAAGTAAGAATATGCAATTTATTCCGTGCAGTTCCTTTCTCGTGTGCCACTGTAGAGATTGTCCTTTATGTAAAATTGTGGTAGGCATGAATATTATTGTAAGAATATCAAGCTAGTAAAATTTTAAATTGGGAATTGTAATCTTGACCCGGCATTTGAGCAACAGTACGTGCGTACAATTATTGACTAGTTGTACTCACAGTGACAAAAATGTGAAATATTTTATTTTATATCCATTTCTGATAAACGAAGTTATGCGTTTGATTAATGAAGAAGATATGTACCAGATATATTGTTATTGTACTTTCTTTTACGAAACATGCAATTTCAGTTTATAGCTCTTTCCCCAACAACGACTTTATTTGCGTCTATCTGGCGTAGGGTGTGTCGAGTTCGGTGAATTATTTCGCAATGTCTCTCACACAATATTGTATTGATACAATGATGCCGACGACAATGGCGTAATGGTTCAAAATAAAATACTAAAGCAGCACTGCAATCGGGCCACCATTGTCCCTAAATACGACACAAAAGAAATTCGAATTTAGCGAAAAGCGCGCATTCAGTTGCAGATAAGAGGACAGTAATTCAGACTAATCTGTGCTGAGGATTCTAGTGACAGCCTAGGCGTTGCGTTACAAAGTATTTGCAGTTCAACCTTACCTGCTTGCTGGGTTTTTAATTTAAATTTATTTACGAGTGGAAACTTGTACCTTCACTTGCATTCTTTATTTATCTAACAAAACTTACGGTGGACACAGACCATGTCAAACTTATGTTTTAGTTGCGTTAGGAGTGGCAGTTAATAACTTAATTACAAAGTTCGTGTGGTCAAATGGTTCCGTTTATGTCATTAATGTGGGAGTAGGTAAGCACTCCATCTTCATGCATGAGCGGCTCTGGGAGCCCCGGGCGCCTTGGTGTCTTACATATTATTATATGCCAGTAGATATGGTAAGCCCTGCATAATTATACTCGTAACCTTCCTAAATTGGTATACATGTACATTATTTTTAAAACAACACCTACTTGATAGCGAATACCTAAATGTAGAATGATTATTTATTGTTAGGTATCCTTGTTGTTTACCTATCTAGGTTACTTCAGAAATTAATAAGATAAAAAGTTTAAGCAGTTTAAGCCTAAATTAAACACATACAATGCTATTCAAATGCTACAATAATAATGCGATAACGATCATAAATAAGATTAGGAATTCTAAACAGTACTATCAAATTTAAATGAATAGACCGAAATTGGTACGTTTATCCATCTACATTCACACTAAACATTCAGGACCACAATAAAAGTAAGTTCGAAACGTATAAAACAAAAGGTTTCAATACTAAAAATCGGCAGCAGAATAAAGTGCATGTGCTGTTACATAGTAAATAATTCTGGCTAGCGCTCCGCCATCCACACTTGCAATAAAACGAACAATGCAATTTAGCTAGTGCGGCATTGGAGCGATGGCTTCTCTGTAAAAGTTGCTTGTTTGGAGCGCTCGGCGATTACACACGCAGCCCATAAAACAAAACTAACGGAATCACGACCGCAACATTTAGGGGTCAGGTGCCGCTCTACCAATATACCACCCACAAAAAACGACATCCGAAACGGTTGTAGCATCTACTTACATACGTCATGTTTTTGATCTATCTCTACTACATAAATAAATAATTATGTTGTTTATCTTCGGCTATGGGGAACGATTTCGATGGAGATCAGCGAAGTGCGCAGGAGATAGGTGCACCTAGTGAAGTTACAATTAGATGGAAAGCTTAGAAATGTAAAGGGCTTTTTTTCCTAAAATTTCAATTCTTGTTAAAACGTCCCAACTATTGTCATAATCTTGTATGAATCCTTTCTTTGCCCACCTACTTTAAATTGCCTATGTAAAAATACAGAAACTGGGACATGCACAAAGAAGTATTATTTGTGGCACTGCAGTGAGCGAGTAATAAAATGGCACATCGAACAACAGACGGCAGGATTCCTCATAAAATGCAGCTCTGTCCGATTTGTGGGAATAGCGTATAAAAATTTCAAAGGGCCTGCGAGCGTCGCGCCGGCGCATCACCCGCGCTGCATAAAACATGCAAATTGCACCACTTCGCCGCTGCCCCGCGCCTAACTTCGCTTTTACACTTTTATGTTAAATTGTACCCCATTACTCATGTAAATATCATTAAACGTACCTTTGGTCCACCTCAAAAATTTAGTTTTACAATTCATGCTAATACCAACGCGGAAATATACTAGAAACAAAGTTCTGTACAATTTCAGGAATTGTGTAAGGGTTATGAAACTTCTGATTTAACTGGGCTTACGTTAAACGTAGGTAAATTATAAAATAATGTATTCTTATGACTTATAAGCATTTTTAACATAAGTACCCGTCTATTTCAAATGTTTGCTTAGAACTCAAAGCAATTCCTAGAAAAAAATCGTTTATAAAACATATTTTCGATTTTTTTTAAAACTGAAAGTAGATTTTTAATTAGCTCTTTTAACATTATACACCAATGCTTACATCTTTTGTTAGACAAACATTTACCGCTTTGAATAGACCCCTGGAGATCGTCCAGCAAATTCATTTATGCAAATTGTGTGTTGAAACATTCGAAATATCTTTTATAGCCTTAATTAGAGCCACAGACTAGAGTTTTCATTAATAATTAGGAATGACTCAATTGAGATTTAAATGATGACGAGGATTGTTTAGCGCGCGGCTGAATAGGCTGGCATAAAGCCCTTTAATGAGTTTCTGTATTTAATGAGTGCGGTCACATTCAGCTCTTTTCATTTCTAAATCAATTGTATAAGCGGTTGTAGCAATAAACTGTAAGTACCTATTTCTTACTGTTTTGTTTAGGCACAGTTTATTGTGTTTATGTTTGAAAAATATTTAACAAATTTTAACGATCGTAGGTGTTTTAATGCCGTTGTAGGTATACTTGTTCCTGTATTTTTTAGTTGTGAAATTGTTTCACACCAAATTTTCCCAAGTATTTTTAATTAATATCAGGTTTACCCGTGTTCTAACTCAAGGTATCAACAATTTCTACAGCCAAAATTAAAAAGACAAAAGTTCTTTTAGGCGAGTTCGCTTACAACCTTTTTTAAAACGAGAACCGAAAAATTCATCGAGTTGACCTCTGGTATGTCTTGGGAGCTGATAAAGTTTGTCCTGTCGAAGGTGGTCGGGTAGAGATTAACAGTGACAGGGTCCCACGTCGACTTCATCAATTATCCCTCGACCGTTCCGTTTGGGTTTATTGTTCAAGCGCTCGACTACATAGCATAATATTCAGTAGGTAGTTTTCTTTCTTCTCTAAATAATCAAAACAATAAAGATATAGTTAATTATATAAATGTTTTAAGCGCAGTTGATTAAAATCTAGCCTGTTCTTCCGGCATTCAAACTATTCCAAATCGTTTTAGCGGTGTAAGCCAATTTTCAAATAAATGGTTTCAGTGGTTTAAGCGTGAAAAGGTAACAGGCAAACTGACACACTTTCGCAGTTTTAATATTAGAATGGATTTTTTTATTTGGGTCAAATCTATAGTCGTAAAACTTGCGTGCGAGACATTTTGTAGAGTGTCTCAAGAATACACCTCGGACTACAAGATACTGGGGTCATAGCGTGTGCTCTCGAACAGTCTTAGGTCACGCCTACCCATATGTAGTATGTGCACCGGGCAGGTCTTCTTCCATGGGATAAAAACGGTTGTTTCTTTTTTTGTACCTGTAAAAAAAGCTAGATTATTGTCAAAATCATAATAAAACTGCATACTCCCTTTTCCTTGAACTGTTTGTACTCTTTACAATGCTAAGGGAATAGTCTGATCAATTCAAATAGGTCTAAAAAAGCATAACATATTAATTAGCGCAAATCTGCTCGAACTTAATTCATTAATTTAGTTAAGGTAGTTCATAATACTCCAATAATCAAATCTTTGATTAGAAAGTAACATGTCATCTATTGTGCAGCTTAAGAACTAGTTTACTAGCTACGAATAAGCCATGTGTTTTTTTAAGACATAAATAATATTTCAGTGATTTGAAATAGAAAGTAGTAAATATTTCAATTTCTCTCCGGTACGTACCCATTTAGGCTTAAACAGAAGTTTAGAGTTCGCAATAGTTTGCAGTTTGGAGATCTCTTAACTTGTCACCAATTTAATGCAATATAACAAATTTATAAGTACGTCTATATCTACAATACTCTTTCTTACCCCAATAGTTAAGGGTTATTAAAATATTTATCAGAGCAAGTTTTATTTATATAACTTACCAATTTTACTTTCACAGACGTATAAAATCACATAGAGAAAAATGTACACACTTTTGTTATAAAAAGCGCAATTAGTAAACTATGATGGTCAGTTTTAGCATAATTGAGCAGTTCACAACACAGCGCGCCTAATGAGGATTAGTGATAGTAATTGCGTTGCATAGGGAAGCAGATTGCGTCGCTTTGCTTTGTTTTGTATTTATTTTGGGCCGCAAATAGCGCCGACACAGAACCGGCATTGGCGATCATGTCGCGTTGTTTATCGTTCGCGCGCGCTCAAAACAAATTGAATGCATTAACCGTGCTACGACTTTATACACACTTTGTTGAGCATTTTATGACGCAGCACCGGCGTCCTGACGCGATCTTTTTGAAAACGTGAGTATTTTCTACTACAATTCTTCTATAATAATACAACATCGACACTTGGTTCTGAGCTGCTGCAAAAATTTTAGATTAAGGTTTTCTTAAAGAACGTACTACAGTTAAGGAGATATCGGTTCATTTACTCTTTAGTTTTGAATCTAAGAATGGAAAGTGTCTTAAAATTTCATAAATCACCAAATTCAATTGTTTTTTACAAAAATCTGATTAAACAGCCTATATCTTGTGGCAATGATAAAGAAAATCTTTTATCTAGTGAGATAGACTCCTGTTAGAAAGTACTTAACAAGCATATTGTTAATTTCGTATTAACTTTTTAAATACTATTCTTAATATTTTTATTGCCTTAAGATTTGCGTTACGAATAAGTACTATAAGGTAGAGCTTTCCATTTCATAAAAATGATTCTGGTTTACACTAGAAGAGTTGAACGAACGATAGTCACTCTCGAAGTCTCAGCTCTCGGCTCGGGTAGCTCCGAATGACATTTAAGATATTATAATTAGAGTGTCCGATGGACCCATATCTACGGAGCGCGCACACCACTCAATGCGACCTTTCTCCTTTAATGGATACCGAAAACCTTCTACGCTTTTACGTGAAAAATCTTCTGGAAAATAAATGAATCCATACCGTATGTAAATCGGACTCCGTCGAAAGTTTTTATTGAAAAACTTGAAGAACTGATGAAAATGGGCCCGCGACGTTAAAGATCTCTCCGTTCGTTTTATGAATGTGATACTAAGTTCCAAACGTTTCTAACTTTAACTTTGAACTCGCAGACAGACCGAATTGGCATGAGTTTGCGACTTTTTTTTGTGTGAAAATAATATCCGTTATGGAATAATTTATCAAGTTTGTCTAATAAGATGTACAGTAGTTTAGAAGTACGGTGAATAAATGATTTGATTTTACGCAGAGGTCACGTTATAATCAAGTTATTTAAGATTAATTACAGGCGAGTCGCAGGAGCGGGACGGGGCAGAGGAACTGGCCGCAGCGGCTGAGTAATTGATAAAGCTAACCCTAACCCTTAATCAGGGTCAGTTGAGAACGTAATTTAATAAAAGGTATTAATTAAGTTGTCTGCGAAGTTATCAAGTCCTGTTGATGGTGTTGGCGGGGCGGGCGCCATCAGCGACTCGATTAAATTCAACTTTGTCAATGACATTACTGGTGAACTTTATAATGAAGTAAGTACGCTACTGTTACGATACGGTATTTGGTTAGTATTTTTTAATGAAATCACATAACAGTACCACATTAATTTTAAGGGGTTATAAGTATACACCGTGAAATTTGAGTGGTTGTTTTCCCTCAGCGAAATGATTCTACCATAGTAGCACAAAAGATTTGTGCAGTTATTTTTTATGAAATTCAATAAATGCCGGTTTTACGGAATGTATAACCGAAATTTTAAAGTACGTTCGAACCACTTAATTACTTAGGGCGTAGAGCTTTTTTAGCTTTAAGCATTTTTTTCATGGAATAATTTGAATGTTTCGATAGTATTACTAAAGGCAAATCGTCCTGCCACGGGACAACAACCTCTAAAATTTAACGGTGTATAATGTAATTCATAATGTAAGTCAGCCAGTACATTCGTAGTCGATATTTCAATAAAATTTATTTGAGCGGATTACCAAAATTAAATCTACCTATTACAATTTAAAAAGAAATGTTGTTTTCTTTTAGGCTTATGTTAGCCTGTATCAGGGGACATCGTTCTTCTTTAGAATAGCTAGTTAACATATTCTTCTACTAGGTATACATAGGTATATTGCTTTACATTGTTTCAATCTCGGCTTTGCGGAATCAAAACACAATAACAGCGAACGCATGCAAATAATGCAAAACTTATTTCATCGGAATCTCTGCGATGACTTGTTTAGTATACAGCAGTAATTTAGCGCGCACTGCCGTGACTCATGCACTCACCTACCGACTAGGCCTCATATTAATAAACATGCATAAAGAAAAGTAAACTACTAACTTCCTTTTGCGTGCCTACAGACATAAAAGTTGCTCGTGCGTATCCTAACAAAAACATAAATTAGGTAAATTTACTACTTTTTATAGAGACTGTGCATCCCCTTTCCTACAGTATGTTCGTAATGACAACGGGGGTCAGCGCGCAAAGACCTCCCCCGCGCATTCGGAAGCTCCGATCGGCGAAATTATCAAAACTTTTTAACTTATAACTTTTCCTTGAACGAGTGGAGTGAGCTTTCGTTCGTTTGCGACTCTCGAGAGTTGGTGCTGTCCTTGTCGGTCGTAGGGCGCGCGGGTAGAGACGGAAGCGAGGCGAAGCTCCGTCGGAACAGAGCCGTCGCGGGTCGCCGGCTCTGCCGCGGCCCACGGCGCTCAGTCCGCGACGCTGCGATGCCGCTGGCGCACGCCCCGCCGGCCGTCCGCCGACCACTTCACGTAGCGACGATCGCGCCGATACTTTTCCAACTAATAAATCAGGCGAGCCGAACGAAGTAACCTCACGGACAGATTATAGCCGATATGAGATAACGAGCCGGCGTTCCCGCCGGTGATTAATCGCCAAAGTCCGTTCAACTCGAATGATTCCGGCGTAATCTTCGTATTCGTTTTGGAGCGCGCAACATAAACAGATAAACATTGAAGTTTACCGGGATTGTTGACTTTAGCAGTAGTCTGGGTGCGTTTGTATTGTTATGCGATAATGCGTGCCCTGGAGGCGTGGAGGTAGCCGTTGGTGCGTGTGTGAAGGGCGCCAGGCGCGGGCAGCATGTGGCGCGTGGGGCTGGCGTGCGCGCTGCTGGCGGCGGCGCTGGCCGACTCCTGGACGGCGTACCAGGAGCTGCCCTGCTGCCGCCCAGTGTCGCACCACCGCGTCAGGCACCACAGAGGTGAGTCAGCCTGTCGGCTAATCACACATATCAACAACGGTTCACTGTACTGTGCTTAACGGTAATTCTGATTACTCATACTTTCCGAAAAGTTGAGCAACGTTATGCTAATAACTACTAATTAGTTTCGATACCTATTTAACATAATTAGTACATAAATTTTATTTTGAAGGAAATGATTTCGTATGATAGGCAATAACTATTACCAAAAATCGTAAACATAACATCAAGATATCGTTGATGTCTTATGTATAACAAATTTTTATTACATGCTTTAAAGTGACCTACTTATTAAAATTTGAATATTTGTCATTTTCAATCAATTATGTGCAAAATGAAATGATACGACAAAATACTAATTTTATGCCGGCCGTGTATTATATGTATATACCTATATACAATCATAGTTTTATTCAGTTGACCATAGTTGGTACTTATTCTATTGTTGATTAAATAACGTTGTAGTTGGATATGATTGATTATGTTGGCTAGGTAATTTTGTTCTATCTTTTAACTTATAGCAAATCAGTGTACGATGACTGAATACCATTTTATATGCAGGTTAAAACAAATACAATGTCATTTGCAATTCCTTCTTTCCACGGCAAATATAAACAGTAAGGAAGCCCATGCTAGCTCTCACTATGAGAATACTTTAGGAAATGAAAAAGGTAATTATCAAAACCAAACTTTACAACAATACTAAAGTCCTTCATAATCTTATTCCATAAATAGATTATGTTTTGTTTGATATAAATGATCATCTCATCTGTGGCATAAAGTTAAAACAATTTAAGTTAATGCGTAATTAAAGAAACATAGTGAGACTGAATATTACTGCTATTATATACTATTTAAGTAAAGTTTGTTACAAATAAAGTCCTCTAATCCTCAAACATCATGGAATACCATGATGTGACGAAAAAATGATCCTTGAGATGATTAAAAATAATAAGAGAGAAAAAAGTTTATCTACAAAGTACATTAAAATCTCAAATCCCCTTTTATTAAATCAGACCCATTTTTGCCAATTACCAGTAAATAATCGTTCAAAACAAAATATCTATTACCTAATCGTGGAGCTTTCGCCGCACGAGTGTAATAGTTGTGTTTATTATGGAATCATAAATGACTTGGTATGTTTTTCTGTTATATATCCGTATTTAAATACATTTGAAATTCTTATTCAATTAAATTTACATTTTGTTTACTTTATATGTGCAAATACATATGGTCTAAAATCGTTTTACAAGTCTGTTATTCATTATTAAAGCACGAACATCTCATCACTCCACTCCTATCTTTTTTGAAGTGATAGCATTACTTTTCAAAGTCAATTCACATTCTGTTATTTTCTTATTTGATGTTTCAAAATTAATGTCTCTGATAATATAAGTAGTTTTCATCACTGTCGTAGTTTGATTACTGTGCTAAGTCGGAGTGCACGCGATTCCTCCGATCGACGCCGTCAAACGGACTGTACGCACGAAATGTGAGTAACAGCCTGTTGGCAGTCGTATACCTCATGTTACCTTCTTCAACAACTATTAATACGCTATTATGCTGATATAAAATGGAACGGCATGTTTTATCATAATCAAAATAGGGGTGATCAATAATGACAACTTAATAACATAAAGCTTTCAACCCCTAAATGTTTGATAGACCCTAGTGCATATTATATATTTAAATAAAGTATATAAACTGCTTAACCATGTAAAAGACTTTTGTACATACTTACTGATTTTATGAGCTATTGCGCATAAACAAAAATAAGAAACTTATAAATTCCCTTCATAATTGAAATAAACCTTTCGGTCTTCCTTTCATTCTGCGTTCGCCAACAAAAGATCATATAGATCGGTAACGGATACATTTGGCATATCAGTACAGTTAGTTTGTTCATTAGGTTGTGGTCACATCAATACAGTTATTTGGTACATAATGCTCTGATTACACCGCGGCCGAATGTTTATAGAGCAGGTTTGTTATCTGACTGTCTGCGGAGTACCTTTCGGTTCATTGGAAGTGAATTACAGAATTCTAATTTGGAATGCGTCATTACCTTAATTAACACGATTATCTTTTCTGTATTTTATTTGTGGTTTGATATTTTGAAATTCTATAGTATCTACTGTATATTCATACAATTACGAGTAAAGCGCCCGCGCACTCAATTTTGCTCTACCATTGTGACCTATCTGTTAGTAGAGATAGACTTGCAGGTATAGAAATATAAACTCTTTTCGGGTGTTTTAAATTGAATTTTGTCTATTTTAAGGCATTGCTATCAATGCTATTGCATTCACTTACTTTAATTTGTACTTTGTTTTAAGTTATCGGCATATTTAATAATCCGTAGGCACAAAAATATTGTACTTATAAGCATCGAAACGAACTTGGCTAAATTAGTATGCACTTTCCTCGTTTCCGTGTCTACTGAAATATTTAATTTTAGGCACGAAATAGCCATCGCAAATTCTTGACGGACAGCTATACGGCGGGCGGCAGACAATTATATACGTCATTAGGTAGTAGCAAGCATTCCCCGCCGAGACAAAAAACGCGCCATATTAAATTGCTCTGACCATTATCACTCCCGGCGCTGACATTATACACTCCTATTTGCGCCATAAAATATTTTATGTTATCATTTGACTCTAACAGTAGTAATTATCTCCGTCTATTGAGTTATTCATTCCAATTATCCACTTAGAAATCGTTATCATAAATATACAGTAAGGAATTATTTATTGTCTTAGATCTGCCTGATACTCGGTGTAAGCCGGTTTGTGATCGCGTATATTCGTTATAGATAACAAGAGTCGGTTAGGGGTTCATCGTATAAGGAGGCAGAGCAAAAAACACATTATGCACGTTGATCCTCGGCCGTGTCTCATGTGAGGTAGGAGGGGGGGGGGGGATCATCGGTGCAAACCGGCTCCGCGTGCGCTCGCGCAGGTAATTGACTCCACGAGGCCTGGCTAAATTAAGTTATAAACGAGCTAGTGTAATCGGTTCGTAAGCGATGCCCGACAGTTTTATTATTACAGCGACTGTGCTTCATCATTTCGCTGGAATTCTGTTAATAGCCACGAAGATTAGCCGCGTTCGCTCTAGATATACGTTATTAACTATAATTTATCCGTCTCCGACAATAACGAAATGTTGGTTTACGTCTGTGTTTCTATTAATAGTGTTAATGGAAGCCAACAACACTGAAAATAAACGTTACTCAAACATGACAAAGACATGTCTCAACGTCTTATTTAACCCGTCCTACTTCGTCCGTTAATAAGTAATTGCTCGAATTAATATTGGCCTGTCTCACGATGGGGTAGCTGTAATTACGCTAAAAGATTTTCTAATCATGATCGGTATCTTTTTTAGTATTACCTATGATTTTCTTATTTATTACCTATCCAAGTAGGTAGGTTATTTATTAATCTTAGCTGTACTTATCTGAGCGCGCGGGCTTATTTTAAAACAACAAAGAAAATGTCCCATGTTTTTTGACTCAAGAGGAAGTAATTAACGTCGTAAGCGATAAGTTTATAGAAGAAAAAATTGGCGGTAGTCATGTCTCTGCATCTTAGAGATTAAATAGTAATAAATAGTTTTTATCTTAAGATCTTATTATGTAATGTGATAAAGTGCAATAAATTTGATTTGATTTGATTTGTAATGTTTATGTTTTTATGTTGCTGAGGCATCTACTCTTGTAAATACTAGCAATAATGATAAAACTTGTGATTTGGCCTTTACTCAGTTCTTAGAATTATAATCGTGTGGGTATTAAATTTTAGGTAACATAAACACTGAACATTTTTAACTAGATTACACAAATTATGTTATCACTAAACTAATTTCAGCAGTCTATTTAGTCACACGCTATTTTAAACGCTAATATTAGGATAACATGCTTAGTAAACCGAAGAGAATGGTAGTCATACTCCGAATTCCTTTAATTTCAAGTAACATGTTCATTAAATAGCTATGAAATTCTTGGAATGATACTTAAGGCGTGAACTAAATAGTACGTTAGCTTAGGGAGAAATTGGTTGCGGGCGCTTGGCGTGTGGTCCGTCGGCCCAATCGGCCGCGCGAGCGCGATCATATCGCTCCATAGGCCCATTACCCGGACACGTACACACAGCCCAATACCGCTATTTATGAAGACAACTGCCTATTGAAAACCATGTTAAAATACTCCTCTGAAAGTAAACTAGGCCACTTAACGGTCCATAAGCATGCCCTTTCGATGTTTTAGATCAGTTGATTATAATCAGAATTCACTCCGATAGTTTAAGATATTTTTAATGCACATATAAACAAAACAATTCACAGAATTGGGATACAATAAAATATAATCCAGTTTAGGCGATGGTATCGCTATTAGCTTCTATCTTCTGGATGATAACCCAGAAGAAAAAAATTATATATATTGCACAACTTCACATACATTGATTGATCTGATCCCGAGGTAAGTAGCTTAAGCACTTGTGTTACGGATTATCAGAAACAACAGTGGATACACAAATATACTTAAATATTTTAATAATACACCCAGACACGGAACAAACACCGATGTTCGTCACACAAATATTTGTCCCGAGTGGGAATCGAACCCACGACTCTTGGAACCGTAGGTAGTAAACCTGGGTCACTAACCACTGTTCCACCGAGCCAGTCAGAAGAAAAAATAAGTTTTACAGGAATGGATAGGATTTAGTAATAACTGTATCGAGTTATCCACATTTAAACTTTATTAAATAGCTTATTAAAATGTTAATGGTTGTTTGCTCTTTAACACTGTTAAAAATAATACAATTCAATATTTTAAAGAGCTCTTACCACCAACTGTTTTACAAATTATCCTGTCCATTGTGTTATAGGTATGCGGCCAGATATTAAGATTGATTTGAACAATTTCATTTTCTATATTCAAAGCGGACTGGTCTGCATTGTGAACACATTAATGTATTTTATGCGGCTACAGACTCAGTTTGTGAGACTGGCTATAATAAAATAAAATCTTTGGTGATTTCAGTTATATCGCTGCACAACGTCAAACAGTGTTGTAGCGTCGATAAATTGCACCTTTTAACGACTTTGTTTAAGGCGTGTTTAGAAAGTCGTAGCAGTGCTTGGGACATTATTGCTCAGTTCTATCACCCGGTGTAGGTAAAGTCTGAGTTTCACACGGCGTGCACGGATTGGCTCGTGTTAAACCAGCTTTATTGGTCGTGTAGCATCACAAGCAGTCGGGCCTGTGTTAATCGAACTGACAGACATGCACTCGGATTGACTGACGCGGCTTGAACCGTACTCCCCGATCTTAATCACTCTAGGTGAGCCAACCTGTAATTGGAGAATGCTTGCGCTATTCACTAGATAGGTATGCTTGCTTACATGTAGCTTGATTCTAAATTAACTCCAAGAGTGAATAATTGGAACAGACTCAGAGGATGAGATTAGATGTAACTGTTTAGTTTATTTCATGAAAGTATGATAAGGTGAATAGCTAGATTGAACACGTGCAACTACAAAAATATCAAAGAAATTATGTAAATTGCTTCATCGATTCTTAGTTGGCACAACAAAATACGGCTTCGGTATTTACCGTGTCTGACAGCCGCGCTAACTTTGTGAAACAAAGTTCTGCAAATAACGTTTCTCGAGTTTGAAATGTCAGCGTATGGGCACAAAACAAACACACAGTTACATCAATAAATTTGTCTCTATGTTTATGTACCTGTATCATTTCTTTTACATTTCCACTGACCTAATGGGAATTTGTGAGTCAGGTACAAGGTTGTGTTCGTTAAGTATTGACTCCGGTATTCAAATATCGAGTCCGCCGTGTAACCGATAAGCGCGGTAACATGACACTTTACGAGTACAAGAGACGTTCTGAGCAGACGCGCGATACCGCCGGCAGAATGTTCTTACAGGTATTCAATAGACGTATCATTGTCGATGCGGACATTTTAGCTGTGCAGCCAAGCAAACGAAGTCAATTTATGTTCCAGATCGTACGGTGCAAGTGTTGGACGGCTATAAATTTATCTGACGGCTAGTGAGCGCTCAGTTGGTGAATACTTCGTTAGCCCCGGAGAGCACTGTTCGACCCGGGCTTACCTCCACGTTGACAGGCTGTAAAAGTGGTGAAATACGGGATATGTTGTTTTACGGTTTCACATAAAGAGCAAAACATTAATTTGCTAAGCGCAAAGTTACTGTTTGGCGTAGTAATTATAGCAGCGTGGTTATGAGCGGGAAGCTGTAGTACATAACCATAAATGTTCAAATCAGCAGAGGCAGTGAGCAGGACCTGTGCTTATACATATATTTAACAAAATATTAAACATACGTATATTATTTTGATTCCGAGATAAGAAGCTTAATCTAGAGTTTGAGCTGATATTTGAAACAGCGTTGGAATTCACCTTTGCTTAAAAACAAAGTACAGAGTAGTTGTTATCATTGCATTATCAAGACGTCTTTCCACGTAGAATAATGACGAACAATACACATTTATAAATATAATATTTATTTTTGTGATAAGAAGATATTTAACATGATTATTAATTAGAAAACCCGACGTTCCAAGTTCTTTACCACTACTTACCGAATATTATATTTATTCCATTTCGTTTATCAGATACTTAATACCTTACTTGCAACCATTCAATTGGCAGTAAAAATAGGTTATGCATATTAAATGTTGACTGTCACAATAAGTTGCTGTGACGATTTCTATTCATTGCGACCGTCGATGCGATATAGAGTGGAGTCGTAAAGTTCGTTGCAGCAAATTCAATTTTTATGTGCGTGAAAGCTATACGAACAATAAATTGGCAATTATTTCCAATTTTTTGTGCAATTCATACCCGCCGGGTTGTGTTTATGGCAACGCTTAGTTGAGTGGAATGATTGTGTAAAGCTTTGGACGGGGTCCAACGGGTGCGCGCGCGAGAAACAAACGCCACAAATAAAGTCAAATAAGTGAAGCTAGCACTAGCAGACTGCGAGCCGCGCTCCTGCACCGGCTCCAATGAGGGAAATCAACCGGAATATTGGCTCGGAAAACTTTCTGGTAATAAGCTCATAAAATTCGGAATTCCGCAGACAGGAATATGTTTGCGCGTTGTTCTCTTTCCGCGCGAATGTTTTAATAGCATATGCTTTTGATTGCCATCACACTTTTCTACAAAAGTAAAGCTCCAACGCAGTCACAGTCACAGCTGTAAACGAACCGGCTATATAAAGTTATTGTCCATTTTTGCGACCGAAGTTCGTTACGAATCCGAAGGAAGTTGTATTGCATAACTTAAATTTAATGGTTAATCGTAATTGAAAAAATTAAGAAGCCGCGTGATAAAATCAAAACAAAGCGGTTACCGAAGCTACTGACACACAATTAATTTAAACTGTGTTTTTGGGTCATCCGGTCTTGATGAAGAGGTAGCATTTTAACTAGGGATTGCAATCCGGAAAAACGGATCCGGTAATCCGGCGGATCCGGCATCATTTAATGGTTACCGGATCCGGTACCAATATACCGGATCCGAAGACCGGATCCGGTGATAGCAGTTTGTGGGAAAATAATATAGCTGTTGCATGAGTAGGTACTTTAAATGCGTAGTGTTCATGCGTGCGAGTCGTTCGTCGCCGAGTCTAAATTCATTATTGTCATAATTTTCACCATTTATACGTTCGACAGATTCATCAAATCATGATGGTATCTGTCACAATCATAAATACCTATAAGACTTGTTTGTTAGCATTCTCAAGTAATTTAATCATGATTTCAGTCAATTACGTAAGGGTAATTGTATCTATTAGATATTATAGTTACTTTATAATTAATATTGTTACTTATCAATTGATCTATCTGTGCAAGTGAAATATAGAAAGATTGGGCTACTCGTTACGTCGTAAAATAATTACTAGTTACCTACACTACTGCATTTTAATAGTTTTCTTGTTGTCTTAACGTTGGTTAGGAAATAAAGTTGATTTTAAATAGGTATTTGTGATTTTTTAATAACTACCTACATTAAGTGCAGTGACACTTCATTAACTCACTTATTTTGTACTAAAAAGCGAAAATCATATCGATATTATCAATCCGGCCGGATCCGACCGGATCCGACCGGATCCGGCCGGATTGATGGGAATCCGGTCGTATCCGGCCGGACTAAAAAAGGACACCGGATTGCAATCCCTAATTTTAACTCCATGAATTTTTATTTCACTGCACATATTCCAGTCCGTGTTCGCGGAATGTCGTCGCGGGTTATTTCTGTGAAGCGTCGCTCGTTTCTTCCGAGAATTGTCTGTGTAAGTAACGTGAATGTACCATTCTGTGTCGGGGGGTTCATCGCGACGTGTTGTGTGTATTGTTAGCGCGATCGCGGTAATCTAACGGAAGCGATAAACAGGCCGGCTGCGGCGCGTACCTACGGCTTGACGCGGGCACTTGCGTCTCGTCGCGGGACATAAAAACATCTACTTATAAACAAGTCTTACACTCGCCCAATGTTAATGTACGAACATTTCTTGTTTACACTTTACACCGCAATAGTACAGTAACTAGTACCCAATGGAAGATTTGATTTGTAGCACTATTGAAGCTCCAGTTTTATTTGGCTCATAAAGGAGAGATCTCTATTTGAAGAACAGAGAATTGAAACTTATTGCAATAGTATGAGTTATGTAATACAAGTATAGATTGCATGTTGCTCGGCTGGCATCGCTCCAGTCGTTTCAATTTTATCCCGCGGGCCGCTGTCTGTAAACATCCCTAAATGATAAACGCATAATTTAACGCCCCAACGAAACACGAAAAATTGTGCACCCATTTATTATCTCGATCATAGGAGCGTGAAGACGTTCCTTTGAAAATTTATGGGTTCATGTTAGAGTTCAATAGTCATAGGGAATTTATTTGTCCGTTATTTATTTATTCATGCTCGGAATACAAACATGTCCATATGTAATCCTTACTAATATTATAAATGCGAAAGTAACTCTGTCTGTCTGTCTGTCTGTCTGTCTGTCTGTCTGTCTGTCTGTTACGCTTTCACGCAAAAAGTACTGAACCGATTTAAACGAAATTTGGTACAGACATAGTCTAGAGCCTAGAAACGGTTATAGGCTACTTTTTAACCGACTGCGCTATAAAGAAGTAATGTTTTAGCCGTTAAACATCTCTACGCGGACGAAGTCGTCACAGCCACTGGACGGATCGAGATGAAATTTAGCATGCTGGTAGATGTTATGACGTAAGCATCCGTTAGGACAGGATTTCCCGAAATTCCCACGGGAACGGGAAATAACGGGAAAATCCTTTTGTATGAAAAATACTAACCGCATAAGTTAGACGCTTGAAATTTGACATGCAGGTACCTTAATAAATTAAAAGCTTAGTTTCAACAGAATATTGTAAAATTCCCACGGGAACGGGAGTAATAGGATAAAAACTTTTGTATGAAAAAATCTAAACCGCGATATAGATAGACGATTGAGATTTGGCATGCAGGTACCCTAATGAACGTTAAGCTTACTTCCAACGCGATATTACAAAATTCCCATGGGAACGGGAGTTATTGGGAAATAACTTCTGTATGTAAAATCCCTTACGGGGTTGAAATATATTATATAGAGATAGAGATATACCCGAAGCGAAGCGAGGGCGGGTCGCTAGTGAATAATAAACCCAATTAACTTATTCTATGGCTGTACTCATAGCCAAGTGTATTATTAAACTTCTTTGAACGTGATCGCTTGATTACGGGTGCAATAAAACGAGATACCAGCTGTTATATTGCCCGCGTTTATGAAGTTTTTATTGGACGGCATGGACGGCCTTCCGCACAAATGTATCTATTTTGCATGAACTAAACGTACAGACCCGGCTCTCTTCTGACTGCCTTCAAAGAGTGCTCGAGTTCTTTGGTCACATCGCCAGAAAGGAAGGGAACAAGCTTGAGCAACTCATGGTCACCGGTAAGGCAGAAGGCCACGAAGACGTAGCCCAGCTAGATGGACGGACCAGATTCGAACAACCTTCACCAATCTACTAGGTGCTGTTCACTCGGCCAAGGAGAGGAACAAGTGGCGATAAATTGTCCGGAACAAGTTCATCCCGCATCTAGAGAATCACGACCCTCAGTAATGAGGATAGGGACGCGAGGAGGAGGATGAAGTTTTTATACACCATTAGTCCGTTAATCCAAGACGGGATGTAAAACGTTTTAACGTCATTAAAATTGAGTTGGAGAATATCTTTTAGTACTAAAGTACTTCGTACATCGAAACTTAACTTATGCGATGCTTATATAGGTAATTCACAACATCACATACTTATGCAAGTGTTAGAAATTTAACTGGTTAAGAAGTAGTTGGGTAATTTCCTCTATCCTTTGTCTTCACCTAGTTCTAAATACCGGAGAAGTTACTTGACTATTCTGGTTTTTAAGTAAATTACAACATACAGCCGGTAGAGATGGTGTGAAACTCGAGAAACGGGTAGTGAAGTTCGCAAAGCGCATTTATTGTTGATTCCCGTGTAGTTGTCGCTTGACGGAGCAAGTTCGGCGCGAGAGACTATTAAATTTCCCGCGACTGTGTCGCCCTGATGCTTTGACAAGGTATATTGTGCAAAATCCAATTCCCACGGACAACAATAGGCGGCTTGGGCGACGCCGCGGCAGAGAGCGCGCCGATACCATCGCAGCCTTCCTCGCCGAGCCACATAAATCTAGCTATGATACATTTTGGTGAGCAGCCAACTACGGCGCACACACCGCCTCTCGACCAGCAAAATAACAACACTTGCGTTTATTTGCTGTACACGAGCCACCCAAAAAGGCGCGCTTTGTTCCCAAAAAACACCTACGTGGTCATTAGTGGAACAATGAAAATGTAATGTATTGTAACATTGTAATCTTTGGGCACACTACAATTAATAAGCTGAGTCATTGCGCATTATTCGACATTTGTATTAAACAAATCGGATTGTGAAGATATATCTTGTGAAATAAAAGCATTGTGAGAGGTGGTTCTTCGAGCGTACATTGATATTGGAATAAAGACATTATAATATATTATTATAATGTGGTGAATAGTTGGAGCGGGCTGGCTACAATAATGAATCACGGCGGGCAGATACCATCTGCGGCCGATGGAGCGCGTGAGACCGGCCGCTGGTTCCGCGTGCGTCGGACCTCGGCGCTGTACACACGACAGCCACAGTGTATTACAATAATAGCTACACGAAAAGCCTTTTTGATGAATAGAAAGTTGGAGACAAGCATAATAGTTTAGTAACGGTAGTCCGTTGGACCAATAATGTAACATTATACTTAGGAAGCTTTCAGACCTCAACTACGTCCGCTAGAAGGTATTCGTCCACCACATGTGTACCAAATTTAAGTCTAATCAGTTTTATACTTAAGGCGTGAAAGAGCGACAACAGACAAACAGACAGAGTTACCTACTTTGTATTATAAAATACAATAATATGAAACGCAAAGTAACTCAGAAGTAATGAAATACTGACTATTGAATCAGTAATCTATTTAAGTAGATCACGGGGATATCCGTTATTGCAAAACAGGAACTGTTTATTACGCTTTCTGGTAAGACGCTTGCGTACGCCGCGGCTAATTAGGCTCTAAACGCAGGCTAAGGCGCAATTAGCGAGTTCTTTCATCAGGCGATAAGTTCGTTCAGTAATAGGGTTCATTTTCAAGTCGGAGAGCCACGCTCGTTAATCACCTGGTGGGCACGCTTCCGCCGGTCGTCGGTCGCTTATTTTTGATTGTTTTTGATAAAACAAACAAAGACGAATGATTAAAGCAAACCGTTAATCATGTGTGCGGATTAAAATGTGCTTCCGACTGTAATATCATTTATTTCTCCATGAATAAAGTCCCATCCAGAACGTTAAATTAAAAGAAAGATGTTTGTGGTTTTTCAGATAATAGGAAACATAGTTGCTGTTTCCTAATGAAGTTGTGCGCTGGTGCCAAATTTGTTTTTGTGTTACTTAAATACAATCTGAAAATACGAGATACCAAATTGATGGATCTTCATTTACTGACACGTAGGTATTAATGTATGCCTTGGATGTATCCATTTTTGGCCGTAAGCAAACCAGCTAGCTGTTCGATTGATTTTAACGCTTGAGCTTAAAACTAAAAGAGGCTTCACTTTGGAACACACTGTGTCTACCTACCAGGCCCGGTAAGGCCAGCCCGGTCGTGTTAAAATCTTGATAAGATTTACAATAAATAATTAAAGTAAAAGTAAAACAAGAGAAGTGGAGCGTAAGTTTCGTGGCGAGCTTGATCCGGGCTTTTATGAAAAAGCGATCACTCCCGCACCGGTTACCGAATTAATGTGTCATGAGCTGTGAGGCGTTGATGTTGAAAAATGACGCACTTTGACGTTTCATTGCACTCGTAAATCTTGTGTAAAGCGCAATGCAAGCTTTGGGTGTATGTTCAGTCTTGGAATACTTTATTTTAAATTACTTATTTATGTTTCGTTATCCAAATCCTTTCTTTCAGAAACCAACAAATTACTAAGACTGTCTCAAAGGAGAATCCGACAAAACCTATAACGAATTGAAATTAAATGACATCATGCAGATAACACACGTTCAACAAGCTGAAAGATAGGGATTACCAGATTTACTCTACGATTTTGCCATATTTTCTGAAGAAAAAGAAATTAAGGATAAGGTTCATTTATTATGCCCCTATGAATTCAAAGTATGTATTATCAGACAAGTTTACATTAATATAGGGTCTAAATGGCTAATTATATCTATGTGATATGTATCTTGATTAATAGTGGTTATTCACCGAATGTGTCTGCGGAGCGGGGCTAGATCGGAACGATTATCGCGGCCTCACGGTCCACTGATCACCCGCGAAATTAATTTTAGGTATAAGCCTACTCACACTCAGACGTATTCTCGATTCGTATGACGTCTAAGATAAAACGGTAAGCTACTTAAGCAAGTTTTAAAAGTATATTAATTAATACTTTCGCTTTTAAATACATTTCATAATTTAATATGGGAATTCAAACGATGCACAAGGCAGAATATCGGTGACGTGGTCCACAACCCGTCACGTCACGTTTCCCACAGAAGTGAAAAGTGGGAAGTGATCTCTGCCTACCCCTAGGAGGCGTGATTTTATGTATGTATGTAATTCAAACGATACAGCCAATCAAACAAATAAAATATATAACACAGCAAATACATTCGAATGGATTACAATAGGTATAATTGGTCGTTGTAGGTCGCTTGTGACGATTTTAAATATTAAGTATGAAGTTATTAAAAGTAATTGAAAAATCCTTACATTTGCTGGTTTACTAACACATAATTTGACAAACAATAAAAAAAGTAAAAAGTTTAAAAGAGCAAAAGTATTTTGTCACACACCAAATTAATTTCATAAAATGACACTGTAAATTCTCGACTTTTCATCTCTGAAAAGCAGTGCATTTCGATTCAACGAGAATTTATGCGGAATTCGATACAATCTTACTGGGATGGTGATAATTAATTCATTTGTTTTTAATCAAACGATATTATTATCAGACGCGTCGGCAGCGCTTCACAATGCATTCAGCGCAGCAGTATTCAATTAGCTTGACGGGCTGCGATTTATATCGCCAATGCGAAATCGTTGTTTACCGAAAATTACTTACTCGTCTATATCGAATCATCATTGCTGCCGTCAATATTCTAGATAACGGAGGAAAAAGGATTTAAGAAAATAATATAAAATAGAGTCAGATTTCACATTTTCAAATTAATGTTTTGAACATTATTGATGTTGGGCCAGTATTTTATCTTTTTCATAATTATGAATTTGAAGCACTAAAGTAGCTTTAGAATATCATAACGAACGTATGGAACGTACGTGAGGAAACCTGCACACCTACGAAGAAATTCTTAGGTTGTATAGTCATTCAACCAACCTGCACTAGGCCGGCGTGGTTCACTGAGGCCTTATCGCCCCAGTTTAGGGTAGGCCCTTGCCCCCGCTGTGGGGACGTACATGGGCTGATGATGATGTTGATGATGATAACGAACCTATAAAAAAGCTAACTACTATCTGATGTTTCATTCGTCATTCAAAACGTCAATTCGTCAATGCAAAAAATTTGCTATTAATTCAGCTTCACGGGACGCACAAACAATAAAATTCCTATTGTGTCCGTCACGCCGGCGTGAACGTGTTAATAAGTGCCTAAATAGTTTTTGTTCGGCTTTTGAGTTTAAATATGTAACATAGTTTGGAATTTAACTGCGGTGCGCCGATGGTTACTGGCCATTGCTTTTTGTTCCATTTTCTGAGGATTTTCCATACCCACACATTGATAATATTGGAATTGAACGGTGGACGTCCATCGAATGGAGTGCAACGCAATTTTAGAACAATGAGGTGGGAAATTGCTTCCCGAGTGCGGACGAGTGTCGTACTGTACTCATACGCCACAGGGGTGAAACACGAGACGAACCGATTGTCAGTTGATAGTGCAACGCTCTAGTGTAGTGTAGTAAGTTAGCACTGTTCAATAGGTTGGCACTGCTAACCTATTTATAGAGTGCACTTAAAAAGACAGATCTTATGCGCCACATGGTAAAGACATGGTTTTCCATTTTACTTTTCTTCTGTTTTTTATATCTACATAGTACGTTGACAGTACTTCAGCTACAGCCGACAGATTAACGCTTATGGCCAACGAGACAAAGTTCAGTGCTAAGCCTACCGAGTAGTTGACCTTTTTGTTGCTGGTGTCGTGTCGTTGTCTTTTTTTCACGTTCGTCTCCGATAATTTTTTCTTGTTTTAGATTCGTACTTATGTTTCGGTAAGTATGAATATATTCAATACTAGCTGTGCCAGCGACTTCGTTCGCGTTTCCCCCGTTTTTTACACATTTTCGATTGTATCTTTGCTCCTATTGGTCGCAGCGTGATGTTATATAGCCTAAAGCCTTCCTCGATAAATGGTCTATACAACGCACAAAGATTCTTTCAAATCGAACCAGTAGTTCCTGAGATTAGCGCGTTCAAACAAACAAACAAACAAACAATCAAACAATCAAACAATCAAACAAACAAACAAACTCTTCAGCTTTATAATATTAGTATAGATTTGGCACCCCTAATCCCAGGAAGAGCGCGGTGTGATCGGTCGACCGCTGTCGTCGCTCGCCTTCATTTACCTTCCCAGACTTAGAAGCTAGCCAATCGCCGGCACAGCTTTCAAGGAAAATAGGATGACTTAGCGGTTCTTCTCGTATGTACTAGCTTAATTGCTACCAAGTTTTGATTACATTGTTTCGTTATTACGGGCGACCTTGTTGAATTTTTGAAAGCGAACTTCCTCTATTCCACTGGGATTCTGGATATTATTAGTTTAGAATTTGGAGCAGATTTGAACTAACAAAAGATATGTCTAGATAATACTAAACGTCGCACTTCCTAATTATTTAATCTAACCAACTGGTTAAATCCATTCCCTCAAATGCTACCCAACAGAGCATATCTGACCTATTGTTTTTATAATAACAAAAGATAAAACAAAAACTACAAACGTACCTACGTGTTATTTATAACAAAATAATTGACAGATGTGGCCAATTCATCAGTAATAGATGCTTCACAGCATAGACGTGTAATTTAATCCGTGTTACGACTATTACGTCGTTCGGGATCGAACCTATTATTCTGGTAACGATGTAGGCAGCCAATATCCATAGATTAAATAACTTACATAAGTATCCGCTGCAACATCTCGGACCGGCCCGTTGCTCGGCCAACGTTATGGAGCAATTAAATCCAAGGTGTGTGGGTGTGAATTATCGTTACATTTCGTGATACCATGTGGATTCTAAAATAAATAGTACCAAAAGCAATTATTATAACTCTTAATCGTATTTAAGACGGGATAGTGAAGATCAATTAACTACAAAGCAATATTTTTATTAGTGGTCGAGTTAATTTAAATTTAATGTATCTTTAGCTGAACACAATATGGGCACCACGAATATAAATGAACGAGAAGATTGCGACATGGTTTACATAAGACTCGGTTTCCGCTTCCCATGGGAACTTTGAAATATGATAATGCACCCTATTTGGAAATACTTAGTTATAGTTGGATGCAAACGGAATAACTTATTTCTATAAATGTATGTACGTCTACGTACTAACATAATACTAAGGGGCCGGTAGCACTAATTGGTAAAGATTGAAAGAAAAAAATTCTCAGAAAAAAGACTCAGAGGGTTTATTTTGGTTCGTAATGTCTTCAACTGTGTACAACATGGATCATTTCAGATGGTCGAGGATTGAACCTAAGTATATGCGAGTAACACAGCCCACTGCCGAGCGACAAACACGGATGTCAATTTACGGCGGTCGTATTATGAGTCCGAATGCGTTATTGCATGTGACGGACGATCGCGCGATAGTCGTATGCGTGAGGGAGCCATCGTAAATCTGCTACACCGGAATGGGTTACAGCATCGCCGCCATAAATTGGCCATCCATAGTTTACGATGCACCGTGAAAGGAAGCCGGCGGACCCCCCCTCGCCTGCTTACCACGGGACACTGGCTTTGCCGGCTAAAATATGACACGATTTATGTACGGACTATAAATATTTTTAATATTATGACTAATAAAGCAAATATATAGACTTACTTCGTTTTATAAAGGACTTCCTTTAAAATGGCACATTTTAACGTGAGTTCCAATCCCACCCCGAATAGTAGTGTGTCTTGAGTGTGTAATATTTACCTATTATCGTTTCTGATATCCGACACAAGAACTTAAACTTTGCACGGAATCAGAACAATGTATGTGATGTTGTGTTATTTATTCAATTATTTTATTTGTTACATTTGTACCAATCATATTATTATGGTAAATGGTATTTGAGACACCCTATCGTTCCACTACACTGGCTTGCTAGGTATTGAAGTTGCTGCAATCAAACCCTCAATGCAATCGTGCTCAGTTTGCCGAGCTTACATTGTCCCGTATGAGATTCGAGCCTGAATTCAGATACGCGATTGTGAGTCAGAATTGAATCTTGTTTTCCTAAGCTATCGTTCAAGAGACATGCAATCCGATAATAGCGCGCAAACTGAGAGAGAAAACTGGTAATTTTATCCGGATATTTTCTATGTTGTCTAGTATTTAATAATGCGCCTTAATACCCAAAGAACGATCTTACTAAATAGTTAAGCTCAGATGAAAATCACGGCACACGCCGGTGGGATTAAAATGTATCTTTATTTTCCAGCTATCCACATTGTCTTTGGAGTTGCGATGTAAATCCATTTCGTTTGACTTCTGATTGAAACAAACAACACTTTTAAATATTTAAAACCTAACTAAACCCAAAGACAAACATTGACTTATCGAGTCTTGGCTTTATTGAGTAGACGACTTAATGGAAATTGCCAGTACTTATGTCTTTTTTATTATCTTTACGAGTAGTTCTAGGCACTAATGCAATATCCATGTAACCAAATGGATGGTTAATAATGGGCTATCGATATTTTACGAATAAGTTTATATAAACTTTGGTTGGTACGTACTGAGCTATTATCGAAGGCGTTATTTGAGTTCTTGGATTTCAGTACATCTAAAAAGAAAAAAAAGAAAAGAAAACCTACTACCTATATCTGCCTATTCTAGTACACTAGTGTAAAATAACGCTGTAATACTGGTTAATATTTCAAATGAGCAATCCCCGGCGGTGCCTTATTCCAGAAACCTCGTTTAGCGAGTATCCCCTGTGGGCGGCATGCACGCGCTAAATGCGCCCGCGGGCAAAGCCTAAGACGTTGCCGTCCTACACCGCCCGACCAAATAACTAAATGTTGCTCGGATAGAATTTCGAGCGGCAAAATCAAACATTTAAACTGATTTAGGCGTTTGTAGGAGGTGGTTTTTTGTTAATATCGTATCTTTTAAATTTTTTGGTAGTTATAGTAGCAACGGAAAAAAGATCATTTGTGAAAATGTCAGCTTTCTATTATTATTTATATCGCGGTTTGTGAGATACAGCTTGGAAACAGACCCACGGACAGACAGACGGACAGACGGACGGCGGAGGCCTAGTAATAGGGTCCCGCTTTTACCTTTTACGGAACCTTATTAAAATGGTTTTTATATATGTAAATGCTTTGTTTTAAGTTGTATCATTACTAAAAATCAAATAAAACTTAATTTAACGACAACTCAAAATATGTGTAAAAAGCTCGAAATATGTTTGTAATATCATTATACGCGAATTTCATTTGAAAAATAAGTTTTATTTCAAATGTTTAAGGTTGTACTTGTTTTTCACTTGCAATTTAAACATTTTACAAATAAGTGCTGTTTAATTGAAATTAGTTTCTAGGAAATGTCACTTATGAAATAAAAAACATCCAAATTATATTTTCAAGTGCTAACGCTGCGCTGACCTTCATTAAATGAAGGAAATAATCCGCTTTTCCTATCCTTCAACTTCAGGTGTAAAATTACGAAATTAAATTTTTACTTTCTTACGGCTCTCATTTCTTGGAAATTATTTTCGAGAGAAGCTCTGGTAAGTGCTGAAATAGTAGATAAAAAAACAACCAAGTTTGAGGATGTATTAATAAATTTTAAAGTTTAAAGACATTATTTTGCTACGCACTTTCGTATAAATGAATGTAGCACCCCACTGCTAAGTATAGTATAGTAATAAAAATTTTAAAAAAAAGTATAATGCCCGCGTAATTGAAATAGTCCTCTGGCACTATTACTCACCACTAAAGCTTATATCTTCAGGAGGACGCTTAGAAATCTTGATAGAAAACCAGTTCCTATTGGGAATAAGGATCCCGGAGTCTGGCTGTTGAATAAAGAATTCATTGGGAGTTTACCTGAGCCGCGTAGGTAGAAATGTCCGTTCGAATAAACTATGTTGGGATCCATTCGGCCGATCTCGATCAAGATTTAATTAAGAACAGTAAGATCGGACGCTCATGCGGAAGAGTAAATGGCAGGAGTGAGATCTATCGTGAATCCCGAACAGGCCGAAATTATTTCCGTGAGGCTGAATCAATCAGAGCTAGGTGCTGCCTTAAGCCTCATTGAGATGCAAGGGATCCATTTATTACTTCGCATTCAATTTACGAAGCCTCTGTTTTCTTCTGAAGAAATGTTAATGAAAGCGCCTATTAAACGCCTATTGTTGATGTTTTTATATTAGATTTCATTAATTTTCATTGTGAGAATTTTATCGCGTCTGGTTTTCCATTTTCAATTTATTGTTGAGAAAAATACTAATTAAAGTTATATTAGTCTATGTGCGCACTATTGTGCCATAAATAACCTCTGTATATAATACTTATAATAGTATTGCTAATAGCATTGTGATCTTTACATAATTTTCTCTCGTTAATGCTTTGAAAAGATACTCTTTCGTTATACAATGTTAAACTTAAAAATATTTTAATAGAATTTTAGTTCGATTACAACTATGTTAAGGTACTATGTAAGTATTAATTTAAAGATTAATTTAGCCTCAGATATAAATATGAACCATCATATCTGTACTGTAGGGTAAGTAATTTATGTTTTAAATGAGGAATTCTAAGTAGTTCAAATTAAATTCCCTTGAGAAATTTTATACGCGAAATGATTTTAATTTAAAGCGAATAATGCTATACAAATCAAATTACGAGTTATTGGCGAATATTAATGATTTTGCAAATATATAAACGTGAAAATCGTTTGACTATTAAAACGAACAGGTGTTCTACATGAATTGCAGTAAAGATAAAAAAGGAATACCTACTTAAATATTTTTTTTCTATCCTTACTAATATTATAAATCCGAAAGTAACTCTGTCTGTCTATCTGTCTGTCTGTCTGTTACGCTTTCACGCATAGAGTACTGGACCGACTTAATTAAATTTGGTACAGATATAGTCCAAAGCCTAGGAAAGGTTAAAGGCTACCTTTTAACCGACTGCACTATAAGGAAGAAATGTTTATCCGTTAAACTTCTCTACACGGACGTAGTCTAAGACTACGTCTATTTATTTTATATTTTAAATCCTATCGCCGCGTAATCGCCGCAATTTAACGCGTGTCTGAAGCTCTAAATAAAATTATATACAAATAGCAAGAGCCTCGGTGAAGACGCGGAATGCGTGTCTTTTCGATCGGCACAACTTAAACACTGTATATGTGCATAAGCTCTTACTTATTATTAGGCACGGTTCATACTTACCTATAAATAATGATGAAGTGTCAAAATAAATTGAAACAAAGTTTTAAAAAAAATACTGTTGTTATCATTTTAAAGTATGTAGAGTCCGTTATTAGAGTCTGCAACTGTGTTGCACTTACGTACCAATCGTACCAATTAGATACTATAGTTCGCAATGTGAAAACACGGCCAACAACCTCAGAATATACCTCTACCTCCCAAATCCCCACAATCTCGGTAAATAGTGATAAAATGTCCGTCTTTTCAAGTCATTAAAACATGCCAGCGCTCGCGGCGTACAGCGACCGCGTCTAGCATTTGCTTTCAGGATTTAAAGTGATACGTGGAACGGTCGTTGTTTATTTATTCGCCGGGATTAAACATGAAGCGGTCCGAATAGTGGCGCACACCTACTTAAACTTCGCTAAACGGCCGGCTCCACCGAAAGCCTCTAACTCCGCCTGCGTTCTGCCTCGCATTTTGCGGGCAGAAATAATATTGACCGAGATTATCGCGGAGCTCTAGACTACATTAGCTTTAAGGTATTTGGCAGGCAGAGTTCGGTTAAACATTCCTGCTGTGTTTCATGTGGGCTAACGGACGCTCAATATCTTCAAAGGTGTGTAAACGTTAGTTCGTTAATATTTTTCTTATTAATGGCGACTCCATACGAAGTTTATTTTTAAATCTTGACGTTTGTTATCGTGTTCTATTGTTTGATCAAAGATGTTTATTCTCCGATCAATTACCTCTATTTATTGATTGAAAAATACACCCCTATAAATCAAACAAATGCACTGTAAATCTACGAGAACATAGATTAACATAGGTTTGTTAAGGCCTATTATTTTACAAATTATGTTCAGGTATCTATCTTTACGATGGCTTTTGGATAGCTTAAAGCATGCAAGATAGCATGTGAGCAGAATTCACAACTAACTTATTTATCGCTTATAGTTGAATAACTTTAGCAGCTTCACCAAATTCATGTAGATAGATAAAGTAAATGTTGCAACAGTTTTACTAAAAGTTATGATGAGAACGAACCACCGAAACAAAACAGCGTCGAGATAAGTATAAACTTTTAGTGCTCGAATCTCCACATGAGGATTCAAAATAGTGCCTAGACACTGTTTATACGTATTACCTCGGAGTTTGGAATGAAATAGTGAGATCGAAAATAGCCATAACTAGTTGTTTGTGAGTGGCGCCTGGATGGCTGTCAGAAGTTGGGCGGCGGGCTGGGCGCTCGGCCTGCCACTGTCAAGGGATTATACAAGTACTACACTACTCCTCAATGCATTTTAAATAAGTCTACCGAGGCGGTAACTTCAACTTTGGGATAAAAGTACGAGCGTCGAGCATTGTCAGAAATGTTTTAAGAAACTTTAGATGATATCGAAGTATCTTTGTGTATCTTATTAATTAATTGTAATTTCAATATTGTCTACCTATAGTTTTTTCCGTACCTCTCATAAGAATAACTCTCCGGGAAAACCGGGTTGACAACCACGTAGGTTAAATGCACTGCACATGTTTAATTAGAAAGCACAACTAGTAGGTGATTAACATATAGACCAGTTCAGCCTTATCGTGTTTTACAAAAAGCTTTCTTTTCACGGCACGGTAGCCGCGTCACCGCCTAATTAGGCCATCTCGGGACCCCGTCCCATGATTCATTTTATTACTGACAGCCGCCAGGATAAGCTTACATGTAAAAAACAACGACGGTGTCGATAAAAATGTTCACGAGTAATTGATTGCCTCTAATAATAGGCTCTTGTACTGTGCGGCGTATACCAATTCTGTTTTTGTACCTGCGTTTATGGACCTAATTGGTTAGTAAAAATACAATACAGTCAGTATAGGGCAGATTATTGGAATATAAGTAGAATAGTTTATTGTAATTTTGCTAACCAATTAGCATAATATATTCATAATACCTACTTTAATACTAAAAGCTAGGGAATTCTTTTCAGGGGATACCAGGCGCAACTATCTGTCCGGTGGTTAGTGAACGGGATACGGGTAGGCGACCCCGGCTCCTAGGGCTACTAGCGCCTCAGTCCACACCATCCGAGGCGATAGTATGCTTCCTCCCCTTTTCCTTCCCCGTCATGTATCCTTGCTACTCGTGGGAACGCGATGACCTTGTTAAAACAATGCACAAGGCAGAATGGCGGCGACGTGGTCCACACCCGTCACGTCACGTTTCCCACAGAGGTGAAAAGTGGATCGCTAGAAGTGATCTCTGCCTACCCCTCTGAGAAAAAGGCGTGATTTTATGTATGTATGTATGTATGTAATTCGTTGAGTAAAGTTAAGAGTTTTGATAACAAATTTAAAATACCTTTAAGGAGTGAGTGTTAACCATAATCTGTGGAGTGCACTCAATAAACCTATAATACCAACATTCCAGAATTATTCCATAATAAGCTGATATTCTGTGTAAAAGATTTCTTATTATGTCAGGTTCAAATGGCCTATTAAAAACCTTTCTGTACATTTGCATTAATAAGTTCACGAGTGTCTATACGTGGCCGTTGTGGGGAACTCCGTTGGACTTTAAAAGCTTTCTGTCGTTTTTTCCTCGGAGTTGTATTAGCTATTGGAAGGATCGGGGATATATCGGGTTACAGTGAATACTAAACCGTCGTTCGTCGGCCCGTATCGGCTCTACCATCGCTAATGCATTCCGATAATCTTAACTCGGTAAGTTATTTCAGAATGTTGACTATTAATTTGGTAATCCAATGTATTGAATATGCGTGGTAATTGTAACAATTTTTATTTTGTGTATATTTAGTATTCATACATATAGAATGCATGCAGTCTATAGAGCATTAATGGAATATAAGAAGACATACAGTCTTCTTATATAGTTAAGATAATTTACAGTTTATTGTAATTTTGCTTACCAATAAGCCTAATGTATAAATAAATACTTAAATAAATACAATAGTAATGTAATTGGATATAGTAGTAAAATTTAATACTTTACCGTATCACTTCATAAGAAATATTCCAAAACTTAGAACTAAACATATACTATCTAACATACATACTATCAAACATATTCACTATTGTGTGTAGGGTTTAAAAGAAAATATAAGTTTCTTGTTAATTAACACGTAGAATATTTATTATTTTAAAAAAGATTAAGAACAGACGATTGCATCCTATAGTTAACTAAACGTCAGGCCCATAAAAGTAGGTTTAAATGGAAAATGGGATTACATCACTCCAAAGTTATGGAATGTGCAAGGCTTATATCAGTCCAATTGCGTGCGGCTCCGAGCCGACAATTGGTCATCGGGCGCCGGCGCCCTCCGCCATTTTCATTAAAGATACATTACTCCTTTTATTCTTGTTTAGATTGCAATTCTCTCACAGTCCTTTGTCTCATTTAGCATTTATTTACGGCGTATTCAATTTAAATACCGCTCCTTTCCCGTTTTATCGTTGTAGGAATTGCTTGAGTTGGTACCCGGATCTGTTTTATTTATTTCGCACTTTTGTTCCTGTTGTTGGTGCTCAGATTAGTTTGAATTTGAAAGATTTGCAGTTGCGGCTTATCGAATGTCGAGTTTCTATAAAAGACAAAGTAGTAAATAGTTTTTTTGCATACACCGAGAAATTTGAGTGGTTGTTTTCCCGCAACAAAATTATTCTACCTTAGTAGCACAAAAGATTTGTGCTTTTATTTTTTATTAAAATCAATGCCGGTTTTACGAAAGGTATAACCGAAACTCTAAAGTACGTTCGAACCACTTTATTACTTAGGGGTAGAGCTTCTTTAGCTTTAAGCATCGATTTCATGCGGCAAGCAGTACCTGAATACGTCACATCTTAATCTAGCTCTTATCGTTTTCGAGTCGGAAAATTATTATTTTAAAAATTCGAAAGAAATGACTTTTTTTTTCAAGGAATAATTTGCATGATTCGATAGTATTACTAAAGGCAAATCGTTCTGCCACGGGAAAACAACCACACAAATTTTACGGTGTATATTCACGAGTACTTTGTTTTCATATAAACATTTTCTACTCGTAACGCCAAATAAAGATTACTTCCTGCATTTATAACATCTATTATGTAACTGGAATAATTGGTGTAATGGTTTTAGGTTCAGTCCGTAAAGGGCTAAAATTAATATCCGCTTTCTTCCGCGGAAAGCACACAATCCCAATGTTTTTCAGGAAGTCTCTTCATATTTATTTATCGTTCCGAAAACAATTTCAGTTTTCGTGGAAAAATATTTTTATGACTACCTATCCAGAACTTGTTGAATGAAATAAAAATGCGCCCGTACTACGAGAGCGTAGTCACGCTACGAAGTCGTAGAATGTTCTGTTCTGTGCTGTGTACTACGAGTAAGTACGCAACGTAACTTTGTAGTAGCGTAATTAAAACTTAAAACTCGTAGCCAATGTCGAATCACAAAGGTCGCATGATATTTTTAATTAACATAAATCTGCTCGTTTGTAAATGATGCCTGTTGCTTTGGAGCAAAATATGTAATATTCTTATTAAGCTAGTAGCTGTTATAAACACTGTATACTTTTTTTAAAAGTAATAATCTTCCCGCATGTTATCCACCACCAATCAGTTAAAATTGATCCATATTGCTAAATGCTTGAATTACACCATTGAGCGTTTCGTTGATGAACGCTGTTAAAACTTATCTTGTTACAGATTTTATTTTATTCGTCAATTCGGACTTCAGTGATTATTATGGTACCTAGTATCGTATCAAAGGCATTCAAGGGTAGCCGACGGTTTTATTGAATAAGAAGCGTTCGATTTTTAGCAGCGCGTACCAATAAAATCGCGGGCTTAGTTTGCAGAAGTGTAATTAAAACTTAAAACTCTTAGCGCCGGGGTCGCGCGCGAACGGTGCCAAGTGTCGGATTTCGGACGTGTGCAGCGTCCGCAATGCATTCTCGCTTCCCGCGGATTTGCCCATTTTTTGTTAATCCACCACATATTTTTCTCGGTCGTAGCGATGAATGAATAATAAGGCGGCAGAGTTTCAGTAGGTTTATACTGCTTGGTAAATTTTTGCTTTTTGAACTTGAAATCGCTTTCGATTGAAAAAATTATTTATTGTTACTTATAAAGAGTCTAGAAAAGTTTGTTTGATTAACGTTGATGCAGGTAACCAACAGAGTACCTATTACGTATATACCACAGTAGCAATATTATTTCGTAGCTTGGTTAAAATATTGAACGTTTGGTAGGGATCACAAGTTGTTTTGTAATAATTATAGCCCATGTTTATTAATATAAATAACGTTACGGAGGTGAAAGAATTTTGGAAATCTATCCGGTACTTCCTGAGTTAATAGTATTAAATTTAATTACACGTAATATCTCTTTATGGTAACAGTACTTAGGATCCCTGGATAGTGTATATGTACATGACAACTATCGTAAGTACCAGGTCGTAGAACCAAATGGAGGCTAATTAAAATGTTGGCAAGAGAGGGCAGTGTGTCGAGCCAGGCAGGACAATCCCGCTTAGCTATTTCTAGTTGCTGACTGGATTTATCTGATGCTTCCAAAGCTTTAGTGGTACATGTGTATGGATAATTCCTGGCCTCTATACAATTCATGATAGAAAAGACTGCATTGTGAAAATTCTATTATTCATGGAGTGCTTTTAGTGATACTCGTATGTATGTATAACCTACTACTACAACTATGACTCAACAGCCTTTAGTAATAAAAGCACCACTGCCATTTTAATCTCTTACTTTCTAACCTCCCTTGACTTTTTACTGTGACGCTTTATTTGCAGACCTTGTTCTAACATAAAAAGAACATACCTGGCATCTATTTTTCTTACAGAGATCATAAGCCACAAAAATTAATTATATGCAAGAGAATTACAATGTGTGGTTGCTAAAATTCCGCTAACTCGCATAAAGTATTGCGGGTTCAAAAGTTGTGACGTTTTAATTAAAATTACAACTCGTTTTTGTGTCCGCCCATCGTACGTGTCTCATGCACGTGACATCCATTGTAATAAACTTTGTGTGAAGCGTGCTCGCCAACAACAAGAGAAATATTTTGTTAATACTAACACGAGGGTTGAGGCTTTGAGTTTACGAGGAGACCTTTATTCCGAAGTTAACGCATACACAATTACGCACGGATATGCACAGAATCTCAATGTTTCTTTCATACATTAATAAACATCGACGGTCCTAATGAATTCATATGCAGCGTGCAGTGTGAGCCATCCACTCCCTCGCAAGTCCGGTCATGATGACAAGGCCAAAGTACTCACTTAGGTATAAAAATATAAATTCAAAGAACGTTGAGAAAACTTATTTTTCACTTTCACTCTCGTAATTTCGCTACAGATTTTAATATCACGCCGCGCGCTCATGTTGCCCAGTAAGTGGCATAATAATAAATACCAATCACGGGCTTTAATGTTAAAGAAGAAGTTATTGCATTTCAAGCTGTGCGGTCCAATAATTGCCGATAGCTTTCAGCGGCTGGGGTGTCGCCGTCGGCGGGATAAGCGAGATACATGGGGAAATTAATTGCGCTGGCGCAATGCTGCAAAAATGCACAGCACAGGATTAATGCCCAAATTACCTGCCTGCCAGGACGCCGGCTCGCCGTCCGGCTACCTCAAGCGTAAATGGTCTGCATACGTTCCCCTGCCACACACTTCCGACAGTTTTCTCTTAATAGTTTGCATTGAGAAATCGCACGACAATATATCAGCGTGTCAGTAAATCAAGGACCTCAAACATGATTATGATTATAAACTTTTCTTCTACTTCTTAAGGAATAATAAGTACAATTTGCTGGTCATATTTAGGTTACCTACACATATAGAAGATACACGGAGTAATTGATCAAAGTAATAGCCGTCAATATAATATGATATTGTGTTGATTTATAGGTAATATCGCATGGAAACCGCGTGTAACAGATATTAGCTTTAGCCAATTATTGAACTATTACTTAATACCACCCAAAAGTGTACAGTAACAGTAATTGTAGAATATCACTTATACGGAATTTGACTCATCTACTTTCTCTCATAAGTAGGCTGGCTGGAGTATATGAAATTCTTGGTATTCCTTGGATTAGGGTTTAGAAGGAAATTTATTTGACAAATTGTAATAGGGCGGATATTTTCTTCTCGGCTTATCCAGGATTATCTCGGAGATTTTCGTAAGTATTTTTAAGGTTAGACAGTGAACGGTTTCCTGTGGTTTGAAACGGAAGTAAATAACAGGTATTTGGAGCGTATTTGAAACGTGTGTTAGTTTAAGTAGTACCTGTTAGCCTCCCCCACCCAAAGGACTGTCCGACTCATCTAGCCTAAGGAAAGTCCCGAACTCATCGCGGGACCATTCCAGCGCTGAACAAAATAAATATATTTTGCTGATTCGAGACGAAATTTGCAAGTCTGCCAAGAATATTCGTACCAAATCGTTTTCCTATAATTGGAGTACATGTGAATTTGTATTCAGTAGCGCATCTACGGCGGATGGAATTTCGCCGTTTCGCGGGAACCCCGTCCTACATCATGCGTGCTTATTGAAGTAATTTGTGTAACCCCCGCGTGTGTGAACGGTACATATTTCCTTGAATAACATATTTTATTCATTTTATAAATCTTTAATGGAGCTAAGGTGTATTTTCACTTTAATAATTGAATGCATTGTTCTAAGTGATTCTCATTCGAATTCTAAGTAAAAGACGGCAGTAAAAGTGTCGAGGTTTAGAATAGAAGAATAGAATAGAATTAATTTATTGACCACATTATTAACATAAACAAGTTACAACGAATTACAATGTTACTTACAAAACACAATACTCAAACAAAAACACACACATTAGTGAGAAGAAGAACGAAGAATTTTTCGTTTTCGATCGACATTCTTATGTTATTTTTTAAGTAATTAAATGCATATTTTTAATATTAACGCATACAATTTTAAAAGGCAAATTTTTCTACACAGTATTTATTCTTTGTTCCATAAATCATTTAATTTTCTAAACTTCTTCTCCCCGATTGGCTGTATGTTATTTACAAAACGTAGCAGGGTTTTTCTCTAAGGTCGTAAATTATTAAGCCTACCCCTGGAGAGTTTGTCAGAATGCTGTCTTTTAAAGACAGGATGGCCTATAAAACAAATTGATCCGCTGGGGCCTGACGAACGTAGATAGTATCCGCGAGTAAAACGGAACAAGCGAAATGAACTAATTGTAATGAGTAACATGCAAATTCTGGGGTTAAGCCTTTTTAAGGTCAACTTGACCTAACGGCTGAATAATAAACCATTGATAAAATATGTGACTTATTTGACGAAATTAAATTAAAAATTTACTTTAAAAAAATTGAATAGTACCTCCTTGATCGTTAGTTATCGTTGTATGTATATCGTTATCGTCTCTAGAATAGTTAGCACTAAAAAAACAATTGGCACTAATAAATACGTAATAAAAAGTTCAATAGTAATTTGTTGCGGAATATTAAGTATCATTATGTACTTGTTTATAAGAAAATTTGGGAAAAGCTTTAGGCCCTTAAGCTTCGAACCCACTTAATTACATAAGCTTTACTTGGCAACCAAATTAAATAGGCCAAGATAGAGCTACAGATGCAAAAGACTTGTTTGAGAGCTTTCAGCAGCGCAACCGCAGAGTTTATAAGTACTACATAGTAGGATTGCGGTCTAGAAATAATGCAAAATAAGCGCTTAGGCTCGAATTGATGTTGTGTGCAGTGGGAACTTTCACCCGAGAACACACGACTCGTGCTCGTGGATGCAGCGAACAGTCGGGGAGCTTGCAGTAAGCTCAGTTTGTTTCATGATATAAGAATAATAAATGGTTAATTTCTCGTGGCTTTTGTAAGTGTGTTTTGTATTATACAATTTATCACACAATTATAAATACACATTTCAAAAAAGAGCTTTGGTTCTAAGCTAAATACGATATATGTGACGGAAGATGACTATGCTGTGTACATGATAATATGAAGTTTGAATTAATTAATAACTGCTTTAACAAAGCCAGTGAAAGAGATCTAGTTGAGGGGTCAATGATAGCATGGTGTGTTGCATCGAGGCATCGAACTGATAAATATCATTTTATGCAATTTCCGAAAAAGCTTGTTTTATTGCCTATCCCATTCGAACATTGATCATGTTATATGAGCCTAAAACAATTTGTTCTTCATACTTAATTAAATAGATTCCATTCGCAACTGTGTGCACGACTTCGCCCCCGTCACACGATATTATGGACATGGAGCGAGAGGAAATTAAACGTCAAGAAATCAGACTCGATAGAAATTTGTTTGCTGGTAACCGCGGCCACGCGCTTACGGGAACATGCTAATAGCGCTTTAGTTGTCATATACTTATGATTGGATTTGGAATGCACTATTCCAATGTATGTGCAGTGAGCTAAATTCAAACATATTTACGTTAAAATTGCGTCTGGTGCATAACGGTAATCGTTTATTTTACAGGTTAGATATTTTAGTTCGTACGTACTAAATTATAGACAATTTATTAAATTTAAATATTCTTATATTATAGATAATAACGTCATAACAGTTAATTATTCTGCTATTTACTATACCATCATATTAACAATATAGATCGAATCCTAACCAATATTGAGTGAACTACTTGGAGATACTTCACTGAACCTGACCTTGTGGTGTCGGAACACATCGGCTCCTCATGGAATTATTATTTGCGTCGCGACACGACTGCAGCCATCAGACACGCTTGGCTGCACATTCGCTCGCGACGGCACTGTGCAGTGTGCACTAATTTCGGCGTATTTACTTAGGAACTCCTCAAACAACTATTAAGTTTGAATAACAGAATAACACAGCCTAGAGCTATAAAATTACATATTTATTTATGTGATGGGGGAGACAAGATTTTTTTGTTGTATTAGTCTTATGAGGTCACCATTGCGTATAGAGGAAGATCCCAGAGCCGCCAGACATCACTTATTTTCTAATGGACAAAATATATACGATTGAGTAGTGGTGGGGTGTACTATCATCATATGACTAGTTGCTACCTTGACCAGACGGCCATTTTTCAGATATCAACCAATCAAGGTACATAGAAACACTGCTCACCTCACTTAAATTCTGATCTCTGTCTGTCGGTCTGGTCAAGGTAGCAACTAGTCATATGATGATAGTACACCCCAACACAACTCAATCGTATATATTTTGTCCATTAGAAAATAAGTGATGTCTGGCAGCTCTGGGATCTTGGACCATTATTTTCGTAAAGGCGAAATTCTCGAGTCACCGACGCGAGAAAAGAAAAACAGTCTTTTGAACATTTCTTAATGACCTAGCTACTAAGTAGGTACTTTTAAACATGTATTAAAATAGAGTAATTTATTTATGGACTTTACACTAAAAAAAACTTTTGAAAGTGAAAGCGGATCGGCCACAAATTGTTATTTTTACTTTTCGTTCAAATTGGCTCTTGAATGTATCATGTATAAATTTCATTTCATCATTTTTACGAAGTGTGACATGTGAATTTGTTGGGCATGATGTAGCCATAATACCACATTATGAGGTTATATAAATTCCTTTTATGATCACGATAATCCCTTAGGGAATGTGTGGGAGCAGCGCAGCTGTCACGGCGCGTCGTCAGAGTCAGCGCGATCTAAAAATCTAAATTTAGAAAAGTGCATCACGATACTGGGTGACAGGAAGCCCGAAGCTCATTTCACGCCGGCCGCACTCATATTTTACACTATCCAAAATACCCGTACTCGCGAGTAAAAACCTCGTTTACCCACACGTATAAATACTCCTTATCGCGACGCGCCAGAGCGCAGTTTCCCTTGCACGTGTTGTGTTCGCTTTTATCTTGCTCTACAAACTAGTTTCGCCATAATGTATGCTTGCATGTAAGCTAGGACAAAGAATGAAAGTCGTTACTCCATATTATGTTAGTTTTACCCTGCCGTATACACATAACATTTTAATACCTGACATAAAACTGTCAATGAATTAGACAAACACGCGTAAAGTATTAAAAATATGTTACAGAAAAGCTTTTGTAACATATTCGGATATGGATATCCTACATGCGTCCTAAATATTATAATAGTATGGCGACACTCTCGGTTTAGAGTGCTTTTCGATATAAAGGCGGATTAAAACCTTGAAAATCGTGCTTCGGGGGTCAGGGCGCGTTAGAGAGTGCACTAACCCGTCTTATCTTCCCTACTTATTTAGACAAATGGTTACTTCTTCCGTAGGATGCATCTAAAGGAGCATACAGATAAGGTTTTATGAGTCAGCAATGTTGGTTTGCTGCCTAAATGTGAGGGCTCTGGATGTATTCGTAAGTGGATGGATAAGAATGTGTAATCGCATTTCATTTGAAATATTCATACGGAATCCTAAATACAAAACATGAGCGGAAATTATTGGTTTGGTACTCGGTATTAGCTTTATTTTTAACACATGATTCCTTTGCTTGTCTTCGTCTGTTGATAACAGTGGAAATATACGCGAGATGTAATTTTAATATGGCCGTCATACAATTTCTTGCTATTTAGTTTTCTAGTTCCTACGTAATTACGTATTCACATGTCTTTCGGAAAGATTCGAAAAATCTAACAGCCCTGTCTTTGTCAATCGCGTAAGAAATGGCTATTTTTTACTATAACTACGTTAATTATTACTATAATCTATAATAAATAGTTTACGAAACATTTCGGCCAAATAGTGAACAATGGGGCAGATCGATGAAGGAGATCTGTCCTTCTATTGTCCGTGAGCTGCAGATGTTAAGACATGAGCCGTAATTAGGGGGCTATAGGCGGGTGCGTTGGCGCTGGCGTTGGCGGCCGCGGCGAGGCGTAATCGGCGCCGAATCCGCCGTCACCTCTCGGTCCACTCCGCGCGCACTGACCTACATCCGCTTTGGCACCGCTCACAATCGCCGCTTCAACTTAATTGTCCCGACACTTCGTGCTCTCCTAACGACTGTGCTGCAATCGGCCGATTTAAGGGGGCGTTCTGACCTGCGGCTGCGACCGTATCGGTCACGCTCCGCGCAGATATCACACCGCCGCCCGGGTCAAACGGCAGCCGCAGTGAAGATGACGTTATGCAAATCGCGGCTTTGCTGCGATTCCAACATTTGTTAGTCAAACACTCGGCGCTCCTTTTACGAAAATAAAATTGAGCTCGAGCTCAGGTTGCCAGCTCGCGCCGGTAGAATTCAGTAAAAATACGTCACATTGTCTGGATACCGTTGCGGACATATACATACATATAATGAAAGAGTAGGATTACAATTTGCCTTTGTGACGGCGTCGTCCAATTACATTAATCTGGCGTACTCGCGCCGCCGCGACGCCGCCGCAAGCAACTTGATTAAAAATTCTATTAGTTGAAAAGCACAGACATCTTCTTAATAGATAAAGTGCACTTTGCTAGTTGTGGTGACTTACGCTTCCAATTTCATTATTAAAGTTCGTGCCAATGCACGCACATGTTAAATAAAACGCTGTCGCCGACTCATGCGATGTCTCGGTAATAAAAGGAGGATTCTGAGAAACCTGACTCTACTTCAAATGAATTTTATTCAGTATTGTGTTCAAACGGTAGGACTTAAATATTCTCTCTCTCTGGTCGGTCCTTCATGCCTGAAGATCGGTATTATGGTGGGTTGCAAGTCGTGAACGGACGAACTGTTTCCAACGGCCCCTGTCAGTTGCAATGGTAGCCACCGTGCAGAAACTTGGTTTGTCGAGATTTTTCAGTTGGTCAGACCATCTAGTCGGCGAGCGGCCTCTGGATCTTTTCCCTCTGTGTTAACTTAAATATTAATAAATACGATATACCGACATACCATAAATCTACTGTAAGAAGGTATATCTACTAAGTATTTGGCTATTGTATCTCAAAATTGTGTAAGACATCACTTCACTGCCTTGTTGGCTTACGTTTTTATCTTTTAAACAATCAAATGTCCCGTCAGCTAGATGAGCTATCACAAGTTTAATGTTTCCTTGCCGTCTCAAGTTGAGCCCAGCCGCATTATACGCCGAAATGAGCGCAGCATAATGTCGGCAATTGAATTAAGCGGGGCGTCGCTCGTCACCTTGCCGCGTAATTGTTACGCTGAAATCCGCGTAAAAACAACAGCGGCGCGTAACGAGCGCCCCGGGCGGCCCCGGCGCCGCCTCTAGCGCCAACTCTGGCGCCCAACACGGAAAAATTACGCTACCCCTTTTGCGGTATACAAAAATTAACACTGTGTTAAGTGAATTTATTTGGCTTTGCTTCGGTTATGAGCTTTTACATCGACTGAGGAAATCAGTAGATACCTTACTTGTGGGTTTATACTTGAACCAATACCTTATATGTACGGGTTACGTGTGACGATAAGATTCATAATTCAGAAAATCTGTTATTTCTAGCGTATGGTAATTGCAACGAAGTGATTGGCACCTGACCTCCGCCCTGATTGGGGCATTATGTCGAATCCAATATACGGAGCTTCATGATGATCAAAGTTTGACGTAATTTCCGAGTTTCAGGAGAAATACGAAAACTACCTATTTACCAGACTTTGACTAGTGCAAAGCTACATAGTAAAAAAAAGTATAGGGGAACCTGTTGTACCTAGGCCAGTTTTTGATATTTTTATTTTTTATAAATAAATGGTAAGAATAAGATCCGTCAAATATGGAATAATGGAAAGATCAGTTACTCAACTATATAATAAATACATAAAATATGAGGATTTTCGGTAAAGCTGGAAACCAAAGCAACTTAAATAAAAAGGGAAAACTGTCCAAGGTACAACAGACCTGATGTACCTTGGACCGTTCCAGTTGTACTTTGGACATTCCAGGGTAGAATGAAGATAAACACTAGCAATTGCAGCAGAGTTTTATTTTTAATATAGGTAAGTACAACAATAATGCTCATACCTGTAATCAACAAAAACATTAATGTAAATAGCAGATTAACAGTTACCTTAATTAATAGTCTCTTGTCTCTTTATTTTGTGTCAATAACATAACAAATGTTTACATATTTAAATATTTATTTTTTGCCTTATATAAATAGAATAAAAATATAATCAAAAAATATGTTTTTATAAGGTTATATTATCTATATCAAAATTATCTATGTCCAAGGTACATACTCAGTTGGGGGGCCAAGGTACAACATCATAACAATTTTTAGTTACAACTTGTTTAAACACACTTTTAATTGAGGTTGGGTTCTGACAACTATACTATCTAAAACCTTAATAAACTGAGATTATATCGGAAGTAAAAGATATTTTATAAATACGTATCGTGACAAATTAAGAGGCCATAAGTAAATTCCAAAAAACGAACTTTTAAGGCAAAAAATAATAAATTACCTTTTTTAACTGCATTGACCCGGCGCCGGCGAATCACAACTAACTTCACGTGAGTCTTATCAAAGCAGGCTTTGACTGCCATATACAATATTATTGTAAAGCGCGGGAGTTTACGAAAAATTACAATTGTCCTAGGTACAACACTGTCCAAGGTACAACAGGTTCCCTAATATTAGTAACAACATAGAATCGAAGATTTACATATAACTAAGATAAATATTAGCAAAATGTTTGACGTGTTGTACCTCAAGTACCCATTTCAAACAATTTGAACCTTTACTAAAAATTTAATTTTACAACGACAATAGTCTTAAAATACCAGCGTACGAAAAAGATTAAAAGTTTCCAGCATCTCTTAGTACGTAGAAATAATTTCAAGAAAAATACATTATCTCCGTCAATAAATCAATGTGGAAACTTGAACACGGAAAAAGAACTAGCAAATATCTAGTGTGCGGTTCCGGCGACGATACGTATCGGCCCGCGCCGGACAGATTTACCGAGACCGCGTATCGCCGCCGCCGCATCTCCGGACTGACGAAAAAACGTATAAAACGGTCCCGGTCAGGGCTGGTTTGCGGTTTACGTGACTCTAGGACGGCTGCTTTCAAGTTCAAGGTAATTTTGAATGAAGAACTTTCTTTACTTTAGACTTAACTTCAATCAAAATCGTATGTAAATGTAGGATATTATAACGTAATTTTTATGATATAAGAAGTGAAAAGTGTAAAATATGTTTCAGAGGATAAATTTGGTAATTATAGAAAATCGGGTAATTATAAAATTTTATTTAATAGTTTTGATAGTACCTTAAGTAATTCGCTATAAATCAATCAATCAAAATTTTGTTTTGTGTTGTTTGACTTTAAAAAATTAAACCTAAGAAGAAATTCTAAGGTTGTGTAGTCGACCTATCGGCGCTTGGCCAGCGTGGTCGACTAAGGCCTTATCGCCCTAGTTTAGGGTAGGCCCGTGCCCCAGCAGTGGGGACGGCTGGTGATGACTTTAAAAAATGCGTAATATGCTTTAAAGTAGCAAACAATACTATATTTTATTATTTGAGAGGGAAAAATCATTTTAAATTTTAATTATGTTACAATTTACAAAGTTGGCAACCCTACCCCTACTACCATCTTAGTACTCGTTTTTATCGAATCATAACATAAACTTCTTCTGTAAGTCAGTTAAGAGACCGCGCACGGTAGTTCAGTGGTAGGGCCTCGACAGTCGTACAAACGTTAGTAAAGCGTTTACCACAGAATTGTTCTTTTTAAGTACACAGAGAACTCTCTCTGTAAGTCGCCGACACTCGTATGAGCTCTTTGTAAATACGGCATTATTTGAACAACGGCTCAGCGCGTCTGATTTACTTAATTTTGGATTGGGGTGGAAAGAGGAGTCGTTGATTAAACATCGCAAGTACGTGTACGATGCTCTATAACTTTCGGAATACGTTAGCTGAACAAATTTGAGATAAAACTGGTAGCATATTAAAACACCGTTAGTCCGTACGTACAAACGAAGTAAGTAATAGTTTCTGAATGCACTTATCATATATGGATGGAGTGTTTAAATATTTAAATAAACTAAACCATAATCTTTACAGGAGCTTACAATAGGGATGTGTGTAGTACGTCAATTTGCAACAAATGTGATAAATGTATTTTTGATTAATGTTTCACGCTATGTTATCATTTGGTTAGAGCAATCGTAATTTAACGAGTGCACTTGGTAATTGGAAAGACTTATCTGTTTTAGAAACACATGGTCTTCGATAAAAAGAGCGAGTGTAGAGCACATATGCGCTTACAGGCTGGTGAACATCCTGCCGTACCAATTAACTTATTGATATATATTTTAAAAAACATAACAGCAACTTTTTTCTGGCCTCTATCCTTAGATGGATGGATGGATTAAAGAATCTATAACTGATGTGAAGCAAGTAAAAGTTTTGTTCCTCAGATGCACTCGGATTTAACGGTAACGGTTTAACATAAGACTGAATATAACTTTAAAACTAACTTTAAAAGCCGTTAAAGAAAGAAAATATTTTGATGACGTGGCTAGTATTCAAGAGTCATTTTAAAAACGCTTGAAAATTTCACTGAATTGTATGGGAGTGTAAGTTTATTGCGATATCGCAGCACTTTATTCACTCGCAAACAACACAATCGGCCAGCAGTTTACTTGTTGCGGTATTTAACCAGCCGATGCTATCTCCATAATGCGGTCGTCAGTGCTGGCGTCGCGATACTTCACCTCGTTATTATGTATTGGATTTACATTTTAACCGCATTCGCCCGTATTGCCTATTTTGTATAAATTAATTTATTAGGACAATTTGCCAGCGCTATCTTCGTGTTTACATTGAGGTGTATGCAGCATTAATTAATCCTTTTATGTTTATGACTCCTATGACCTAGAACTATTATTTAGATGGTAAGTATCTAAATATTAGAAAAAGTAAGACCATTAAAAACTCATTAACCTTTGCGTTTTCAAGACTTGAAATTATTATTTACGAACTTAATTAGTTTAAACTTTTCAGGACATAGTCTAAATGGCCTATGAAATTAGGTAAATGAATTGATTCTTATAAACTATGTTGCTTTTGATACATGCCGCCAATAATGAGATAACTCTTGTATGGGTTGTTATTATAAATTAAAGCTATTGTTTGCTCAGTGGAATTTATTGAAAAATAATTTTAATAGGGAACTATGTAATATCTGTATTGTTGTTTTTGAAGGGCGAGGTCTCCACTCACGTGCGGGTTTTTAATAGGCTGTACTTTATTAATTAGAGAAGCATGACGCATACTGGTACCTGTTAGGTATAAATCGTTGTACACAGTTCGTTAGATATTCAAACAATGAGTTCATTAGCGCTGTAATCGCTGCGGTATTCAGCCGGCCCGCGCGCAAAACACACAAGCCTGGTCAAGTATGCCACGCCGAATCATTTGACTATTATTCGCTAAATTACCACTTTTTATGCAAATTGATGGGCAGAATTCAGTATTCATTAATGAGAGATGATAGTGGCTTATTATGGCTTTGTGTTGATATAATAATTTCAGAATCGGCGTGTCTAAATCTATCAAATGTTTACACGGTATTCAATAGAACAATAGCAACGTTGACAGTAAGGTGATTCCTCAATGGTGGGTTAACACGTATTTGTCAATAGATGTGCTAGGGTGAAGTAAATTTAGCGGAATTGAATTCTACTGTCTGTGAGGATTTATTTATTACAATGGTAACAGAGGAAGACACCGACGTGTTTTGGCGTTGTTGTGGAGGGAAACTATGTATGCGATTCAAATATAATTGCATCAAAAATCCTTTTTATAAAGTTTTTTATGAGACCTTTACAATATGCGGTGATTTTGTACAGTTTAAACTCTATAATTAAATTGGTATATTGTACATGTTCGAAAATATCTAGACCACTATAATTTGCAGTCACCAGTAAATACAAGAACTTAGCGTTCGAAAATGTCTAGGTTGAAACAAAGGCCCTGTTTAAAGCCGTATAATTTATTTAAAAGCGGTATATTTTCGGGTGGTTACAGGCGGCTATTAAATATATATCCAGGTTTAATATGTTTAAGTAGCAGCGGTTGTAAAGCGTCACGGCACGTAGCGTGCGGAGCCACCTGCCAATAGGCCATACGGCTGCCCTGTTATAATTAGCTCTCAAATTGCCCGCACTTGTTTATAAAGAAAATATCTAGAGGAGGAACGGTCCGTTAACGTGTTTTGTAAGCTTGTGTTTCATGTAATTAGAAATAGTTTATATCTATGTTTTAGTTTTTTTTAATGCTGTCTCTTCCGCTGCAATGCAGTGTGCCATTGTAATTTCAAACTGGTAAACAGACCATCGATCCGTGCTATCAGCTATCATGATGCTACATCCGTCCCGTGTAAACTTATTGGGAACAAAATTTTTTTATCCAAGCTTTCTTTTGTTACAGATAACATTCGAGAGTTTTCATGCGGGAATCTTTTCTATCGCACACTGTACATGAATGAAGATAGAAATATATTATACGTTGGTGCTATGTAAGTAAATACCTATTAGACCATAAATTTGGTCCTAAGTGTAGAATTCTCATTTTTATACCTCTCAAAACGCTATAATAATTTTAATAGGACTATAAACTATAACTGCAAGCGTTTTGTTAAATTTCATATGCATCTAACCAGCATTAACTTTACCACAGCTAATAAAGCAAGGCAATAAAGTAAGACACGTTAAAGTTAACCTCAATGCACTGACTCACACGTGAAAGATAATAAATTCCGAGAGCAGTGAACCGATCCGAAAGCCTTTACTTAGCTAGGTACTTTAGAAGTTTCGTAGCGAATGAATTTCTTATTTCTGTCTTTGCGTTGAAGTTTTTCTCAAAGATAGAGGATAAATTTTATTGAAGTTAAATAGTGAGTTAGTCAAACTTATTTTTTTAATGTTGGTCAAAATAAGTTTTATATAGAGGATTTCCAATCTCAACGCATTTATAGCTTCAGGTAAAATGTTATTGAAGTTGAATCGAACAGAAGCATAATTGAGGCCACCAAAACCAGTGTGGCCCAAAGTTTCATTTTTTAGTTGACTATGGGAAAGTGAAATAAAATGTGACATTATGATTTTCAGTCAATATTAATAGAGTATAGGGGCCCAGATCACTTGGGCCACTCTGTTTCTGGTGGCCACATTCTACGAATAAACTGCTAAATTTAACAGAAATTATTTAAATAAAGAATAAAATTCTCTACTGAAGTCTAGTCAAAGTCGATTCGGGTAGAGACAAAAGTAGCGAAAGAAATTATTTCACTAAGTGGCATAATGTGGACAGCCGACTATTCTGCGTAATTTATACGGCTCGTTGAGCGGAGACTTGAGCAAATAAAATAAATAGAACCGTCGCATTCAGCGCATATGCTCCTCCGGCCACAAAAAGTGGCGGCGGTTCCATTCCGCTGCGGATTGTCTAGTTACTCTTGCTACACTCTTCTTTTATATCCCACAATTTAAATGCAGCTGCAAGGAACTTTTTCCATCCAGCACGCGTTATTGCCAAGCAAAACTGTTTGGCTTGTGAACTCATCTTCTTTTTGTTGCAGGGATCGAGTATTCAAATTAAACATGACTGATATTAGTCAATCACATTGTGAGGTAAGTTTCTCCGTAACGCAAAAAGCATACGCCGGCAAACATGTATAAAGAGATGAACACGAATGCTACTTGTACGAACTTAACACATTTTTTATAAAGTAGAAGGAGAAATGTTTTCTCGTGGTCGTTAAGAAGAAAAGTTCTGAAAAGCCACTTTTCCGGTACTACACTGGATTTTTAATGCTCCCCTCACATAAGGCTTCCGTACGTTTCCACACCTAAGTGTCATAACCTTTTCAAAGGCAAAACTCTTACGTAAGCGCTGCACTTTAAACTTGCGAATGTTATTACACTTCTGTGTTGACTGAAAAATAAACAATGATAAGTGTGTGTATAATGCAGATAGCAAAGATAAATTTCATGTCATTTTCTTATTACTTAACATAATAACGACACAGGTGGAACATACAACCCGTGACTAATATAAATAGGTACGTCCTGACCAACGCAATTGATTCACCAGCTCTGATTCAGTAGATCAAATTTAGAACATCTCAGTCAATATCTACATACCGTGAATAGCATTCGGTGATACTATTCTTGATTTTGGGGAGGAGGTAAATTATTTGATCAATAAACAATACGTATAAATGTGTAGGTACTGTTTAAATTGAACTATACGATATAGCATTAGTTTTTAATTGGGTTTTGCTGTTTTTAGAGGCTACATGGGCACTCACAATAGTTACTCAAATGATTTAATCATTTTCTTTTAAAAAAATAACTATTTATAGTAAACTTTTTCGGGAAATCTTAATTAATTAGAAATGTATCTTCTTAGCGGGATGCCCTAGTGCTGGAGGCGAGCAACGTGGCGCGATGCGTGAGCAAGGGCAAGTCAGAGCCCTTCGAGTGCCGGAACCACATCCGGGTGCTGCAGCCGCTGGGCGACGGGCAGCGGCTGTACGTGTGCGGCACCAACGCGCACAGCCCCAAGGACTGGGTCGTCTACGTGAGTGCTTTACGCTTTACTCAGCGCTCCCCGCACGTGTATAGAGCAGGGTGCGAGCGCTGCAGCCGCTGATCAATGTGTAATGATGGGACCTGGGCGTATTGAATGAGACGAGTTTACCTTTCGTGTATGTCATATACTACAAATAGTCGGCCCACTGAAAGTGCTAGGCAATATTTTCCTCTTCAGTGGGGCAAGTGAAATAATACGAGTGATGGGCTATTGAGCGCTAACTTGGTGAAAGTTCATGTTCGTGTGAGATAGTTTGATACAATTTATTTAGATCTGTTTATTAAACTAAGTTTTGCTCTCTCTTATATCTTAGTTTTGACCATAGATTTTTTTCCACAACAGTTAAATCTCACCCACCTACCTCGACACGAGTACATACCCGGCGTGGGGCTGGGAGTGGCGAAGTGTCCCTACGACCCGGCGGACAACAGCACAGCTGTGTGGGTGACCGAGGGCAACCCTGGCGGTTTACCCGCGATCTACGCCGGCACCAACGCCGAGTTCACTAAAGCCGACCCCGTCATCTTTCGCAACGACCTCTTCGACTTTCGAACGGGACAGAAGAAGTTCAACTTTAAGAGAACCTTGAAATATGACTCGAAATGGCTGGACAGTACGTATATTTTTATTTTCTATATCATCTAAGATTTAACATTGCATTTTTTTGCTGAGTGATCACCGGGACTTACCCAAAACTAGATCATACGAGTAGTCTTTGTCATAGATAATCGACTGTACAATTATTAATGAATGAAAAGGTATCTTATGAAGTTTTAATTATGTATTTAGTACGTGGTATTGAAATAACAGTCTCTGAATCAGAGACCAAAGCTCTGCCCACTGTGCTACCAAAGCTCTTTACGAATAGAAGCTACACTAAACTTAATTACTTCATAAATTATATAGCAGCCATTCTCATTTTCTTAAGAGCCCGTCTATTTAACATTGTACGATACTTTTATTTAAAAAGGTAAAATGGCTTTCTTTGTTACAGAAACCAACTTTGTCGGGTCATTTGATGTCGGAGAATACGTTTTGTTCTTCTTCCGTGAGACGGCAGTCGAATTTATGAATTGCGGCAAAGCTGTGTATTCCAGAGTAGCGCGAGTTTGCAAGCACGACACGGGCGGCAAACACATACTCAGTCAAAACTGGGCTACTTACTTGAAAGCTAGGCTCAACTGTAGTATTCCTGGAGAGTTTCCTTTCTATTTTGACGAAATACGTAAGTATAATAAAACATTATTGCAAATTATTCCTTACTATCTAAAATATGAATTATTGTTTTGTTAAAAAGTAATTAAAAATGTTAATTTGCTTTATAAATTAAAACAAAAGTTTATTTACAAACATATACTATGATACCTGAGCCATCAATAAAATACACTCGTTTACTTACTTACCTGTAGAATCGCGAGCGGCACCCCCTAATGTTGATAATATAACTAAGGATAAATTTTATATAATCTAGTTTTACTTATATAGAGAGTGTGTATCAAATGCCTGGAGATCCGAGCAAGTTCTACGCGGCATTCACGACGGGCGCCAGTGATGGACTGGTAGGGTCCGCCATCTGCACTTACACCATGGACGACATTCAGGAGGCGTTCAGCGGACGCTTCAAGGAACAGGTCAGTTATCATTATGAACATGAAACGGAACAAGTTGAGCTTGATAGTTTTAAGTTTAAAACCAACTGTCAAACTAAAAAACGTGTGGTGGTCCTATTTGGCTTCTCACATTGACATCTCCTAATAGGCAGCTACTGTGCGCGCCTGACATTGTCATCTAAGTATATAAAAGGAGAAACTGACTGACTGAATGACATGTCAACGCACAGCCTAAACGACTAAACGTAGGCACTTGAAATTTGAAAGAGACATAGGTTAGGTACCGTAGAGGTGCACTAAGAAAAAAAATTCCGAAGTTCACACGGGAACGGGAATTAGCGGGAAAGCCCTTTTGTATGTAAAATCTAAACCGCTTCAGTTAGACCCTTGAAATTTGGCATGCAGGTACCTTAGTAACCTTAAAGCTTAGTTTCTACAGGATATTGCAAAATTCCCACGGGAACGGGAGTTTTGGGGAAAAAACTTTTGTATGTAAAATCCTGTAGTCCAACGAAGTCGCGCGCACTGCTAGTAATAATATAAAATCATATTGTTGTTAGTCGTCCATAGCTGGAAATGCTTAAATTTTGGATTAGTGGCATATTAAACCTGTATCATATGGAATGATTCAGTTCTATTGAGAAAATTATTCTGTACTTTGTCAATTTGATAATTGAAAATGTTATTTTAAACTGGAATTAGGTCTAACACCTTTATGATCACATTTCATGGAGCTTTCACCATGTTAACCCGGTTAAAGTTTTTCGAAGGGCAATTTTATTTCCTCTACTAATAAATTGGTTTCATAAAAAAATATAGGTCACTTAGTTTTAACGCCAGATATTTTTAAATTTGATGTAACATTCTCTTATTCAATAAAGTTTGGTTCTCCAACTAAAATCAAACGTAGGTATAGTCAAGTAAATAAGATGTAGGATGAAATGAAGGTCTACTAAAATAAGGAACATAAAATCTCGTTGAATCTTATAGTTCACTAGTCATATACATGGATTTGATTTTGTTATTATTTGGATTTTAATGTTGTTATTTATGTGACTATTTAACTCTAAGAACTTTCGCTGAATATAATGAACATGTATTGACCAATAAATATCATTAACCAATATGGTTCGATGACAAAGAAAATCATATTATATACCTATTAAAAAAATATTAAATTTTATTAACTGCTGAATAAATTTATCTGAATGGATTTCCTGTGCAGGAGCGTGTAATAAAATTAATTATTCGATCAGCAGCCCGCTATCAAAACCACTGACTTTAAAGTCTTTGTATCATTCGCGTTAATTGCTGCAGTGTTCATGATACATTGTTTATTCTTATACAGTGAATTCTTCGGTGAAACAATTTCAGTGCATTTTCCAAGAAATTGGGTCAGCTGCGGTGCATTAAATAATTATATTGCTTCATTACCCAAGTAATGGATTCATGAACGCAATAACCTACGACGTGCCTATGCAGCCAATGTATGAACAAACAATTTTCGTATGGAGCATTTATAGGATACTTAACGGTATAAATAGTCCATCAAATATGGTTTTGAATATTGCATACTAATTGTACTCCTTTAATGAAACATTGTCGTTAAATGTTGTACATATTAGCGGTAATTAGAAAGACTGCTAAGTTTTTATGTTTCATAATTTCCGTTAAAATGTAGATATGTGTAAAAAAATGCTATTAAGTTTTTAATATAAGGTCTTAAGGATAGGAACATGACATATACAAATTGTATGATGAATATTTCTTACCATATTTTTAGGACCATTGTAACTATACCATTCCATATTACGCGATCCAGTATCTAAATATATAATAACTCAAAAGAGACTGACTGACATAGTGATCTATCAACGCACAGCCCAAACCACCGGACGGCTCGAGCTGAAATTTGGCATGCTGGTAGTCGAAGCGAGGGCGGGTCACTAGTAGACTAATAATTGTGAACATGGTGAATCGATAACTTGCATCGTCGACAGTTTTTTTAAGCAATGTGCGCATGCGCAGGCGACATCGAGCTCGGCGTGGCTGCCGGTGCTGCGCGCGCGCGTGCCCGAGCCGCGGCCCGGCACCTGCGTCAACAACACCGAGGCGCTGCCCGACAACGTGCTCAACTTCATCAGGTAGGCGACCCTAGTGCCTTCCGACTGTACGACAGGGAACCTGTTAGGCCTCCTTAAACATGGCCACAGCACGGTTCGGTGGGCATGCAGCATCTATTGCAGCGTGCTTCCATGTCATCATCATCATCAGCCCATATACGTCCCCACTGCTTGGGCTCGGGCCTACCCTAAACTAGGGTGATAAGAACTTAGTCAACCACGCTGGTGCCGGTTGGTCGACTACACCATCATAGAATTTTTTGGGTAGGTGGGCAGGTTTCCTCACGATGTTTACCTTCTCCGTTAAAGCGTCGAATAATCGTACATTTGAATTTAAAATTTGCTTCCATGTGACCCTTCTATATGCTAGTCTTCCCATGAAAGGGAAATGGAAAACATGCATCGCATAGTCACCGCGTACCAGTGCAGAAGTCAAAATTATCACTCCAACTTGGCTCCTTTAGCCAAGTTTTTAAGCCCATAGCCGTCTGTCTAAAAGAGAAGCGACTAGATATTACAACTGTTCTATTTTTTTTGGGGTACTCGTACGTGTCATTATGCAGGCAAAACTCTGCTTTTAAAGATGAAAAAATATTTCATGGCCTATATAAATTCAATTTGAATTGCCCTGCTTTCAAAATCAAAATACCGCATGGCTTTAAACGTGGAAAGCTTAGAATTGTATCGAGCTAAGCATCTTCCTCATTCAGAAAGCAAAGTACTTACCTGTAACACAAGCTTGAATTGAGGCTATTGAAAAGCCAAAGCGTTCGTCTTGTGTTCCCGAGAGTAATCTCAGTAAGACCTCACATTAGTTTGGAACGCATGTGCTCCTTAATTGGGTCACACTCGCGTCTTAATTGATGACGCGGTGAAATCCGTTGCTCCAGAACCTTGCCTCACGATTCAAGGGAAACATTGCTGATATACAGAAAATCCGTTTGATTTCACCATTGTATTCAAACTCGACTCGGATTGATTGAATGTTCATTAAAAGCCATAAATATTCATTGCTATTATTTAGATAGGTGTCTTGCAAAAGTCACGTTTGAAATGCTCGAACAGAGGGTACAAAAGAAAGCCCCGTCCCAGTAAATTAATTGAAAATTGAGTTAGGCTTAGGTCCTTTTAGGCGTGAAAATTACTTGTCACTTCAATCTAGGTCGGTTGGAGCGTTGTTCCCATAACAAAAGCTTTCAATACGACGTGATTCAAAGTGGCAACTAAAATCAACCAATATGATTTATATTTTGTAAACAAAAAATATCAAACATTTCAATGTACATACTTCAATATAATATCAAGTTTATGTCAGGTAATAATAAAAAGAGCGAGTCGGACTCGCCTACGAAGTGTTATCCGTAGCAGCAAGTAACGATATAGATGTCGTGGCCACATCGTAGAATTGCCCATTTCATGAAATGATTGGCCATTTCATGAAATGGTTGCATTTCATGAAATATTTCACTGTCCATTGGCCATTTCATGATATGGCCAGGTCAGATCAATGATAAGAAATCGTTTGACGATTGGGCCAGCTAGACGCACTGCCATTTCATGAAACGATCAATCTCATTCGATCATATCGTGGAATTGTTTCGTTGACTTTACCGGTAGAGTGCCAGAGTTGCCATACCAATTAAGCACTTTGTGCAAATATGCTAAATTTGCACAAAGTGCTAAATTTGGTATATTATTTTCTTCCTGTTTAGCATATTATTTTATCTTTTATTTTAGAATAGCATATTTTTAGCAAAAAATAATTTTATAAAATTCATGTAATTTTGAATGTTGGTACATAATTTTAATTCGGACAAAATTGTCGGAAGTTTTCCTATTTTAGGCAGTAAATATACTTATTTGGCAACACGTTGTTTTTGTGCAGTTTGTGTCAAAGTGGCGGCCCTTGTTGCGGCCCTTGTTGTAAACAAAGACGAATTTTCTCTCAGACAAAATGCGAATAATTCTTTATTAAACACGGAAGAAAGTTAAAATGAAAGATGAAGAATTCGATGAAAACGTATTAGAGTATGCGTATCAAAATTGATCCTGGTTTTCATTAAATATTTTATAGTCGCCCTCTTTTTACGATATGGCCAAACGTGGGTGACCAAATCGCTAAACGTTTATCGTTTAATGATTTGGTCACCATTGGTTGGCCACTTCATGAAACGTGAACACTTCACGAAATGGCCAACCATTTCATGAAATGATCAATTCATCGATTTGGCTACGATATATACATAGAAGTTAACCCATAAAGTGTTAATGTTAGGACTACTTGTACAAAGCTCTACTTTGATAGGTGAATTGTGGTCTAAGATTTTGTGATGTTTTAAAAAAACAAAACTACTTTCTAGATCTCGTTCAAACTGTTGAATGAACTGTATGTGGTTCAGAATAGGAATAGCAAGTCTGGAATTTAAAGATAACTTTTATGCATATTAGTCGTTATTACTTTACGTAATTAGGGTTGTCCATTAATCACGTGAGGCTTGAAAGGGGGGGAGGGGTTTGATAAAAATCACGAAAATAACACAAGGGGGAGGGGGCGGGGTGTAGTAAGATATCTCGTGTATTTATTATTATTGTTATGGCAATCAAAAAAACTTGCAACCTGGTGTCAGACATTTTTATAATGGTCCTTAATTTCAGAATAAAATAAGATTATAGTTTACACCTGTATTTAAATTAAGATAATATTCAGAAAATTTTAAGTATCTTTAGGAAGGTACTAAAAATATACGTGATGTTGAGAAGGGGGAGGGTGGGTGGTCTTAAACCTCACTACATATCACCAATAGGGGAGGGGGGGGGGTTAAAAAATGCTAAAAAAAGATCACGTGATTAATGGACAACCCCTTAAGAGGTTTTTTGGTTACCTAAGTAAAATTATAAATATGAGTTTGTTTTTAATTGATGAATAGTGCGGGGTCTTCTTTTGGCTTTATACTCTTTCCTACTTACCTATATGATGGGTTTACCTTATCTATGACCTTATTATCATCATCATCATCACCGAAGTTCGTGGGTTAAGAGTTGACATAATCTTTTTGGTCAGGTCGCACCCGCTGATGGACTCAGCGGTCAGGCACGAGGGCGACGCACCCGCCTTCTACAAGAGGGACCTGGTACTCACGACCCTGGTGGTAGACCGGCAGTTCGTCGACATGCTCGGAGACGACATCACCTACACCGTGTTCTACGCTGGGACCAGTGAGTCTTGATGTGAATGTGTTAATCTTAATGATCAGGAGAAACGTATTGGTTGGTTCGATTCCCACTCGAGACGAATATATGTGTGATCAACATCGGTGTTTGTTCCGTGTCTACAAAATGTAGTACACATGCACGCAAGCACAACATGCATGTTTTGTTACCATACATTTTATCATCATTGGATTTACTGTTAAACTGTCGTAGTGATTTTTGCCGTAATTCTTCACTTACTTATGTAAATGAAATCATTTCTTTTCTCCAAAGCGTAAGTGATCATAAAAATAAAAAAAATATAATATCCACACATGTGTATACAGGGCAAGAGAAAAAAAATAAGTAAACGCTTGTTGGAAAGAAACAAAAGCGAATTACCACCAAAGCTGTTTAACCACTTGTGACAAACACTCTCGTAGAAAGTGTTTAAAACTGAACCTTGTAAGTTTAATTAAGCTATATTTAAATGTCAGTGCCTTCGCAAGCCAGTAGTGAGCCGGCAGCCAAACGGGTCTTACAGGAAACGTGCGGTAGTTAGGGAGGTACCTACGCCTTGCTCACTTAATGTATGGGTAGACGCATAGGTATTACAAATTAATGAATGATTCATTAACTTTGACGATATTATTTCAAGTCAACTTGTAATACTAGTAATCAAACACGGACCAGTTCAGTCTAATAAGTTGAAATTGATTTAGTGGATTTATTTATGTGCAACGAGAATTATAATTTTATACCTGGCTCAACTATTTCCAATAATTAACTACTTTAGCTAATGGAATAATCAGATAAATAATATTTTTACATACGCACGTGTATCTACTATTAATGCCGATAGGTTAGATATATGCAAGTAGATATAGGGAACGTGTTTAAGTTATTATACGGATCTATAGCGTAGACGCAATACAAAAATCTGTCAGCGTTTATGGTCGGTCACCGCGATTCTGGAGAAGCGGATCGTGCTGCAATAGAGAAGCGACTGAGATAGCCGACCACAACCTTCTAGACGTAGACTTCTCCTATGTCGTTCTCAAAGTGTTGTTTATACATATAAAGAGACGGTCGCATCTCCCGTGTCGGTCGCTTGTTTCTGACGCGGCCCGACCCACCACCTTTTCTTTTTCGTAACTGACTTACGGTGGTGGCTTGAAGTAGCCTTGTCATCATCGGACTTGCGGGGGAGCGGATTGCTCTCACCCCTACATAAAATTGAACCACGTTTGCCTGAGGGTGCCCCCTAATGGGGCTCGACCTCGGCTCCGGGCGTCGTTGGGCGGTCCCTAATGCGGACGTAGGTTTGGGGAGAGAAATGAGTAAGGTGGGACGTGGAAGCTGAGATAGACGGTTTGCAGTGTTCGGTATCGCGTGTAGTTAAGCGAGCGTGGTGGATTCGTCGGGATCCAGAAGTACGTTCCTAGGCCTGCGTTTCGAGACGCGAACGACGGAAGGGATAACCCACCACTTTAAAACCCTCTTATGCTACATAGGTGCCGGCGAGGTGTACAAGATAGTTCAGTGGGCGGGCGGCGGGTCGCGCGTGGCCGACGTGTGGCGCGCGGCGGGCGCGGAGCCGGTGCGCGCGCTGGCGCTGTCCCGCCGCGCGCACGCGCTCTACCTCGCCACCGACTACCGGCTGCGGCAACTACCGCTGCGGGTGTGCGCTCACCGGTAAGGTTCAGGATAGTTGCTCTATAATCTCTTGTCGGGGGCATGAGACCTAACATTCTTATAGCAGTTTCGCCTTGGCCTCAAGAGAGTCTCTTATCGTATTTCCTCAGCGATTTAGTGTAGGGTACAGGTCACCAAAGAGATAAAAACATATTAATTATTGCTTTATAAAACTAGAAAGGAACTTGTGTTTTTAAAGTCACGGAAAGAGCCCACCCACCTATCTTCGGCAGGCGGATAAAAAGGGTAATGTTTCCTAGTGGCGTTGTAATCACATAATACTACATCACATCAAGTAGAGGCAGATAGCCTCTACTCTTATTTGCGCTGACAGGTGATAAAATTCCACATTTCCCGGTCTAGATACGACAGCTGTGTGCGCTGTGTCCTCGACCCGTACTGCGGGTGGGACAAGGAGGCCGGCGCGTGCCGAGCGTACGCGCCGGGACTGCTCCACGACGCGACCAACTCCACCCCATCCATCTGCGAGGCCAGCGCGCCCCTCCGTACCGTCCGGGCGGGCTACGGGCAGAGCGTGCATCTGGCCGCCTTCGCCAAGACCCCCGATGCGCTGAGAGACCAGGTCGTCGTTTGGTACCATCATTCAAGGGAGAAGGGCCGATATAGGATTAACTTTAAGTAAGTGACATTGTTTTTTTCCTGACTTATGATGATGGCTAGGAGAAGCCTCATCATCGTCACCGGACTTGGGTGGGAGTTAATGGCTCTCACCCCTAAGGTAACATTGTAACTGCTACCATTTCTATAAAGACGCTCTTTATATAAGTGGTAACAGCTTGGTGGTAACCAAATGAGAAAGCTCTCCTCATTACTGCTTTATCGTGGTTTGGTCGCTTAAATATTTCGCATGCATCGATGTGATTATCTTTGTGGCTGAACCGATTAAATTATTTTTTAGCATTGCTAATAATGCTCATGCAAGCGTACTGAAGTTATAATTTTTCAATAATTATCTCATTATTAAATTATCACGACAATTCAATAGCTCGTTTAAATAATTTATCCACTAAATGCAATTCATTTGATAAATTATTCAACCGAATGAGTTATAGAATTATCCATTTTGAAAGCTGAATATTTATATAATTATTAATTAAAGTATATGTAATTATGTATATTGTTTGCTATTTTTAATTTCTTCTAAGCTATGATACTATTTCAACTTATTGTTTTAAGAAGTATTGCTTCAGATACTTACGTAAATAAAGTCTTGTGTATGTATTAAATTCGACACATACAGTAATATATATTAGGTCTGTGTGAATAGTATTCATTAATAGAGGTAGGTATCATAGCACTCCGAGAGGGTTCAATCAGTTCAAAGCTTAATCGTTTCCAGGCGAATATGTCACTAATTAGAGATCATTCACTGTGTAATTGATGTTAATTAATTACTTAATGTAATTCTAGATAATCTACAATGTCAATGACAAAATAAGATTTAATGGTTCTATGAAATCCTAGTAATAATGATGCTTTATTAGTCTTAAATCTCATTTTTATAATCTGAGTTTGGATAGACAAATCATTTCGGAAATGGGTAAAAAATCATGGGGACTTCAAGATTTTATGATAATTTCTCTCTTGCCCGTGACTTTGACTGTATAGTTGAATATCGCGCGTAACAATACTTTCTTGTATCGAAGTCGATGTCCGTTTTCAGTCACCAATGTGTGTACCACTGTTAAATTTAATTGCCTTAACAGAAGTGCTCAAGTTCAGTACCACGGGATCAGATCTGTCAGATCTGTGCATGGGATCTTATCTCATATAAGGCGTCTCACCGATTTCAGTTATGGCGGCCGATCTCAATTGAGATCAGCCAAGTGCGCAGGACATATTATAGTGAAGTGTGCGCGCAAACGCAAGTGCACTCTCTATTCCCTTACTCTCATAACTCGGTGAGACGGCAATCCGACATGACCGATGAGAGATCGGGAATCTGGTTATCTCATATACACACCTATCAATAATGGACTAAAATAGCTACTAGTGTGCTAGTAATCCAATGTTCCCTGTCAGTTGGGAGCGCGTACTCCAGACGTCGGAGCGAGGGCTAGTGCTGCTCTCGGTGAGCGACGCGGACCGCGGCCGCTACGAGTGCTACTACGGGCCCACGCTCATCGCCTCCTACAACCTGGACATCGACGTGCACAGGTATGACGTCACACCGTCCCTTTATATCTATTCAGTCTGCAAACTGCATTAATATAGACTACCTCTCTATAAGCAAGTCTCGCCACGTAATGTCGTTTATGGCTTAAAAAATACTTTACGGTCTAAAGGTAGACTTTAACCATTGACAGGCTTTAGATTAAATGTGAACCCAAATATTGAATATTTATACCTATTTATTCATTTACTAATATAAATAGTAGTACCTTAAAATATATGTCAAAACAAATAGGTATTAAAATACGGTGATAGAAAATTTAAATTGTCAATTTTTACATAGATGTACCCAACCAAGCAAGACGCAAGAATACAAACAAGTGTACTCGGACTGGTGCCACGAGTTCGAGAAGTATAAGAGCGCGATGAAGGCTTGGGAGTCCAAACAAATGGTAAGTTTTCAGTGACGGATAAATCATAAGATATACACATTCCTTTTTTTCGTATCACGTTCAGTAAAAAATAAATCTTCTTTTCTTGGTATAATAACTTTTGAAATTTGACTTCATGTTTAAAAAAAAATGCTGTTTAAGCTTTTTGTATGTTCATTTTTTTAATAATTGCGCCTTACAATGGAATGGTGAAATAAAAAGCTCTATATGATTTCATTAGAATTAGTAAGCAACTAACGCACAATGAACTCACCCGAACCGAACACTTGCGATAGCCACGGTTCATTGGGTCCAAGTTGCGCGGGGGCAGTCACTAACGAGTTGTGCAATTCCAGCAATGCTCCAAAAACCTGAACGCATCGAGCCAGCAAAACAGTATGGCGAACGAGATCGTCGCTTCGCTGCGGTGATACGCCGGTGATTAATGGACACGCACACGCGCGCCGCGTCAACTGTCCGATATTACCCCAACTTCCGGACGAGTGCACACCAGGAATCACTTCTCTAATGCTCCCCCAATCGCTAAAGAAAAAAAAAACACTCGCATGAACTCCCCTTTTCGGAAACCTACCGTAGATAGGTACTAATCAAATAGTAGGTATTATTGTGGTAAACGCTCATTGGCACTTAAGCTTCTGAACAGGAGTTAAATCAAGCACTGTTACAATTTTTGACAATCTTATCTAAGCATTTGTTTTCTATATTAGCTCATTGATAATATAGTGAGAAAAACGCACATAATAAACTAAACAATGCCATCGTAGCCAATACCACATAAAAAAACTATTTAAAAGTATTCTACAGTGTAAGAAATATAAGTGTAGTTGAAATACATGACAACTGGTCACTAAACACTGCTGTAAAATGAAAGCAAAACAAATGTGCTAATTGCAAAATGGTACCTTGTTAACGAGAATGTGTGGTAAGGGAAACATCGGAAAGGGGAATGATAATCCAGTGAAGGGATGATCTGTTAAAATAGATTTGTAGCTCGTTCCGGGGCACGCGTGATGGATCACTGACTCCTGCTCAACTTCGGCACAAGTTTCTCTTTGTTTGCGCGGCACAATCGAGCGGAATAATATCGAATGGTTAACGTCGGCAATCGACAGAATTAATATTAAAGTATTATTGAAGAAAGCGACTGAGTAATATTATTGTAAGCTGAGAACTTTCTGTCGAAACTTTTTCTGGACGTTGATTAATGAGTCGATGTAGGCTTTCCGCCTCGCCACGGTTTTCCAATGTAAATATTTCATTAAACGTGTTGTTTCAAAATTATGAGGGTAAGATTCCACCAATACAAAATGCTGTGATATCAGTTCCCAATGGAATATTGCCATTGTAAAGATACAAAAATAAGTAGCGATTCATTTTATTACGGATAAATCAAAACGCATGTATACATTTAATGGAACTACAAAACAAAAAAGTTACGTTACGTAAATAGCTGCAGGATATTATATAAAATCTACTTATTGAATAGTGGCAAGAAAAAAAATTAAAGTTTTATTTATTCAATGGAATGATTAATATATAAAACTAGTCTCAATCGGAGAGTTATAAGTAAAATAATGAGCAATATGAACGCCAATTTAGTCCTAAGCGTAAATGTATAATGAAAGCTTATATGTACGAAATGAAGCGTTGACGCATAGACTTGATAGCATTTATTTAGATAAGTGAGTTTAGTTGCTGTGGGTATTGCCGTCGCGTGCCGGACCACAGTTCCACATGTAGATTCTCCATTTCGTTGTTTTACGTTACAAAAGTTGATAAGTTGATGTTATTGATTTGTTGCTATTAACTGTAAGTTTAGGCCCGACTTCGGACATTGAAACCGAATTTAAATAGTAGTTGTGTTTTCTCGTATTGAGTTTATTAAATCTCGCTAGAATAGTGCCTTGTGAAGCATGCTTACGGTATGATAGAACCTATTCAAAATAATTAATAGGCTAGTTAAGGAATATTTTGTGTAAAAAAACATCTAGAATTTATTAATTACTCATATTAGAAGGTAAACCATGCGTAAAATAAAGCAATAATGTTCCACTGAATTAAAAGTTGCCAGTATTAAATTTTGAGAGAATAGATAATATTTATTGACGTTCTAAGGGCACCCTGAGGCACTAGTCGCGGCTACTCGGAAGCTCTAACTAAGCTTTCGCGTGGCTTCGTTCCAGAACTATGAAAGCTGAGGCTGTGGTCGCGTTTGTAGCCGAGTTTAGTGGCTCAATGTTCGAGTGCCCCAATATTCCACTAGAACAATTTCAAAAGCGAAGCAAAAATTTTCTACACGCATTTATTTTATTATAAATCCTAAAACTTGCTTAATTAGATAGGTATCACTGTATATCGTTTTGTCTTCTACAATATTTTTACGCAGAATTTTAATTAACCTTCATTTCGTAGAACTTTATTATCATTGTAATTGTCTTTTATTTGAATGTAATTATTATAATTAACAAATGGTACCTATTCGTTTTCATTAAAATTATGTTTAACATTAATTGGACAACAAATTAAATGTAAAATTAGTTTTGATAGTTGATAAAAATGTTATTGTATAAAATATTGTAAATAAAGGTTTTTGGTAGAAAGATCGCTATTATATGTTTATTGTAAAAATAAATGATTAAGCTATTATTATTATAAGCGATTGTTTTATAAAAGGAAAACAAAAATAAATTATTTTAGAACTAAAACTTGTTTTTATCTTCAATTGCAACCTTTATCGCTTATAATTACGTGAAAGAAGTTGGGAAATCAAAGTTATATGAACATCTAAAAACTAGATTTATTCGCTTCATGTCGCATATAACTATAATTTATCTTCTAGAAATTATATCCGTTCTAATTATTTTTTTACGACAAAAGTTAAGCACTCGAAGGATAATTTTCACCACAATAAAAAGCAATTTCGAATTCGCCCATAAAAATTATGATTGTTTAAATGCCCACTTAAAACTCACTTCATTACATGCGCTCTAGCGTCGCAGTAATAACCTTTCAAAATCTTTTTACGGTCAATGAAACCGTAATTCTAGTATCGTAAACGCGGTCTGTCTTAGACTGAACATCATAGAATTTAATTACTGGGGGCGGGAATAATAGCGAGTCGCCGCCGGAGCTTTACGCCCGAATTAATAGATCCCCATGCCCCGCTGAACCTAACTCGACTCATTCTGATATTAATTGCTGACCTAGTGCCGGCACTCTTTAATCATAACGATAGTTGAGAACATAAATTCGCTATTTAAGTAATTTAGCGTCAAACGTTTCGGCCATGTACGGTTTAAATTGCTTATGTCTTGAACATTTGCCAAAGCGCAAGTACTATTTTTATTTATTTCATTATTGAAAGTTGAAAGAACTTAAAAGATTTTTTAGTTAATTTTATTACAAAATTTATTATTCTTAATAAAATATTTTTCAAATATGACTTAAATCTTCTTTACTTTCATGCCTTCTTTCCTGCGTGGGCAATTTACATGTATAGGACGGGCAAGTCATATTGTCAAAATGACTACATAAATAGCCCACAAATCGTTTTGAGTCATTCCCAACGCACAATAATAGAGCAATAAGAAGAATTCACGTAAGAGATTGATTGCTCTCGCTCTATTAACTCGCGGGTCGCCCTGGGCTGCGAGACGGAGCTAATACCCGATGAGGCCGGCGCCGCATTGACGCTGAGGAAACACATCTGACGCAGGTAAGCCGTAAACACACAATGTACTTACCAGTCTTGGAACAGTGAGGCAGATAGTCCAGGTGGGACATCCTGCTTATCCTATATTATTTTGGACTTTGAAGTTATATACCCACTAGTCCTACTACCTACATTTTATAAAGATAGTAAAGTCTGTCGATATTGGTTTAGATATTAATTATTACTAGTTGTCCATTTGAGGCAGGTATTAAAATTGGTTTAAATTTTTTGGACCAACCATAAAAATCTAAAAATTGTCTATCTAACGTTTGCATATTCTGTTGGTTTCAATTTTTTATTTGATATACCATTTGTGTATTAACAGAAACGGCGAAACGTTTAATTATAAAAATACTAACCACATTGTGGAGTTATTAGATTGAATACTTTGAACATTTATGAAAAAAATAATGTTACGAAAAAGTGAACTCATGAATGATGGTCTTATTGACATTTATTTTATGCAATTTTTCCGTCCGTGATTTAATCGATGCGATAAACGACTCCACACTTTTTTCACTTTTCACCCACTGGGCAGGGGCCCATTCGGTTAAAAAGTACCTATCTCGTATTACTTTCTCAGGCTGTAGACTAACTGTTTACCAAATCACATTTAAATCACTAAATATTTGTCTTTTTGGGTCTACACGCGTTACTAGGAGTAGCAAATTACAAAAAAAATAAAGACAAATATTTAGTGTAATGGAACGCGAAAGTCTAAAATCATACACATTTAAATCAGTTCAATAGTTGACGTGAAATTGCAACGGTCAGAGTCAGACAGACAGTAGAAACTTTGCAATCAGCGTTTCTAATGTTAAGGGTGTAAGTAATTAGAAAGTCTGAATGCCGATATCGTATGGGGTTCAACATCTAAATGTGCCATGGCACCAAAACGATTTTGATGAAGGATTTTATTTTAAACCTGGATGAAAAATTTTAGATCAAGACTAGTACCTTAATACCTTGCGGTTCGTACTGGTGAGAATATAATTATTTGTATTATTTATTTTATTTATTTATTATTAAAACAACAATTTTGACTTATAAACTAAATTATGTCCCGCAAAACCGTCTAACAGTTTGACTGCAGGATCAGCGAGTTATATAATTTTAAAATCTTCATAATACATACTTATATAACTAAATATATGTATTTATATTTATATAAATTATAAATTAATATTCAGGCAATATACACATATAATGCCTTTTAAGCATATTTTTAAACTTGCATTTATTGCTTTCATTTCTAATGTTCGCAGGTAAACTGTTCATTAGATAAGGAAGTCGCTTCCTGAGAGTTCTATCACCGTAATAATTATTGACTCTAGGAACAATAAATTTACCTGAGGTCATTGACCTTGTGTAATGTTCGCTATCTACACTAGCCAGTAAAGAATTATGCTCTTGACTGCCATGATTCCTAACTGCTAATAAATATTTTAATTTTAAGCTAACTGGTAGTACTTTCATAACTTTAAATAATTGGTAGTAGTTATTTTTGAATTTGTTTTTCTGTTTATTATTAAGCATTAATTTTAAGAATCTAATCTGGATGTTTTCAATTTTATCTATATATGATTTGAATGTTAGGCCATAGCTGTCGAGCGCATACTCAATTATAGATTCGACTAAACAATTATATAACAATTTTAGTGTAGATTTAGGTACTTTATAACTTAGATTATGAAACCTCCCCAGGATTATTCTAAGTTTTTTACAAACATGATCAATGTGGCTGCTCCAAGAGAAGTGTTCATCAACTTTAACACCGAGGTAAGTTACACAGTTAGCCCGTTCTATTGGTTGGCACTTACAATTAATTTTACTATTATGGAAACAATTAAACGTATGAGTAAATAAGGGTGTAGGTTCTACGACAATAGGCATATAAGGAGAATGTATAATTAATAACTTAGTTTTATCAGAGTTGAGCACTATACCATTATCATGTGACCATTTAACAACAGCATCAATATCTCGTTGTACAAGGCGGCACGTCTCAGCCAGGTCGGTCCCGGCGCGGAGCACGCAAAGGTCGTCCGCGAACATATGAGCGGTGCAGTGCTGCAGCACGCCGCAGAGGCTGTTCACGTGCATCAGGTAGCACACGGGTCCGCAGCCGGAGCCCTGGGGCACCCCGCGCCGGACCGCCCGCCCTCGCTGAGCGTGTCCCCCACCTTTACTCGGTAGGTGCGCGAGGTGAGGTAGTCCTTGAACCAACCGTTCAATGGCTGCCCCACTCCGCACTCCCTCATTGCGTTTAAGACTGTATCAAAATCTAGTGTATCAAAAGCTTTTTTATAATCGAAAAATATACATACTACATGTTTTTTATCGTTAAGGTAATTATTAATTTCATCAGTGAAGTTACGTAACAGAGTGTTAGTGCTTTTACTACGTTGAAAACCATGCTGAGACTTATTTAAAATACTATTTCTCTCAAGATAATTACTAAGTTGATTTATTATACATTTCTCTACAATTTTTTCCACGCTTGACAAAATAGCTATAGGTCTATAGTTTGAATATGTTTTATGACTACCTTTTTTGTAAATTGGTCGTATTATTGCTTCTTTTAGTTTATTCGGAAATATATTATTTTTAACAGACATGTTAACCAACTTAGCTATCACCGGGGTCAACTTATCAGTCATAAATTGAATATCCGACATTCGAATAAGATCGCTGCCCGGTGACTTCATAGCATTCATATAATTTTTTTGACATAGTTGTTATTTACCGGCTGCCATCTCATACTTAAGTCTATTTTCTTTACATAAGTTTGTCTATTTAGCCATTTATCAGTACAATCATGCTTAATTTGTTCGATTTCTTCATCAAAAGTCTTAGCGAATTTATTAGTTATAGTCCAGTCAAATTAGGTAAAAATCTCGGAATTCGAGATACCCAGCTGTAAGTCTGTAAATACTTAGATATTGACACCCTAAAAGTGGTCTCAAAACCTACATATTGTAGGGTGTACGCAACTATTAAATTTTCAAGGTCAAATGTCACAAATATCAGTTTTATGAACTTTTGAGCGAAACGGGAAGTTTTATCATTAAAGTGTGTAGGAAAAAATTACTTATCTTCTATTTATCTATAAAAATTGTCTGTACGTTTTATTTCTAAGATTCACCATTTCAGAGATACAGCGATGCAAATAGTTGAAAAAGTTGTATTTTCAAAAGCTTCCAGGCCCACGTGCGATTGTGCTAGACAGTTAAAATTTTCACAACTGATGTATTTCAGTAGCCTCTATAACATCTAATACTAGAAAAAGCTTAAAACCAATGTTTTAGTGGGTTCTCATACAAAAACTATGATTTTTTTTTTCTCTCACTTGGCCGGTTTTTATCTTGGTTACCCCAGTAAACCTATTCCAGACGACACCTTTTATACATGAAGAACACGTTGTTCATAAGGAAGCCTAGTTAAATAATTGTTTTGTGTTGTTTTCAGTATTCAGAAGATTTAAGATTTCTGCGTTTCATTAAATTAAATTTGGTTAATATGGATCTTCACGTTCATAATCGAGTTAGATGGACAGTTAACATTTTTAAAATGTATTTTTTTTCAGTTATACTTCAAACAGAAATTCTAATAATTGGTTATTTCGTACTTTTTGACCCATAATAAGCAGTTTAAATGTACTGAAACGTATATGTATAGTACTAAAAACAACACAAAACAATTATTTAACTAGGCTTCCTTATAAACAACGTGTTCTTCATGTATAAAAGGTGTCGTCTGGAATAGGTTTACTGGGGTAACCACGTTAAAAACCGGCCAAGTGAGAGAAAAAAAACCATAGTTTTTGTATGAGAACCCACTTAAACATTGGTTTTAAGCTTTTTCTAGTATTAGATGTTATAGAGGCTACTGAAATACATCAGTTGTGAAAATTTTAACTGTCTAGCACAATCGCACGGGGGTCTGGAAGCTTTTGAAAATACAACTTTTTCAACTATTTGCATCGCTGTATCTCTGAAATGGTGAATCTTAGGAATAAAACGTAGAGACAATTTTTATAGATAATTAGATGATAAGCAATTTTCTCCTACACACTTTTATGATAAAACTTGCCGTTTCGCTCAAAAGTTCATAAAACTGATATTTGTGACATTTGACTATGAAAATTTAATAGTTGCGTACACCCTACCATATGTAGGTTTTGAGACCACTTTTAGGGTGTCAATATCTAAGTATTTACAGACTTACAGCTGGGTATCTCGAATTCCGAGATTCTTACCTAATTTAAGCTTATATGACTGGACTATTATAATCTTAGTATCACCCTGGCTACTCATATTTCTTAATATTACACTATCTACCCATTGTTTGCTTTTACCTAATAATATATTAATTGTATCCAATATTTTCCTCATATTTACGTTACAATCTAGTATACACTATTTATCATAATCATTACTACATTTATTAAATACTTTATAACATTTATTTCTATATTTCGTATATTCTAATCGTTTATGCATATTCTTTGTATCACAACTCCAAACAGAAAACAACGGAAAAAGGAGCGGGATAAATTATAATTATAATATTAATAATTATAATTATAAATCATCGTATTATATTATTTTGTAATTTTTGGTGTGTCGGGTTTTTAAAGGCGGTTAATTTTTTTTTAAATTTTTTTGAAAGCGGATTGATATGACACGTATTTTACAATGTGCGGAATAACGCAATATTTTTACAATGTATAGAATAAAATATTGACCATAATTTTAAACTTACACTTTACCTTTAATATATACTTTTATTCCATTTTTTCATCTTTTATTCTACACATTGTGAAAAAATACTTAGTTCTGTGATATAGAACGGATACAATAAACACGATTAAGTGGTTTACCATCATTATATCGCTGCCATGTTTGAATTGAGTGTCATATATACAATACCAAATCGATATTATTTACGTAATTATAAGCTATAGTTAGTTTGTAGCTTCGTTGAGTACACAAATCGGGTACGCTTTATTAACCTTATTCCAATTTGACTCGCGAACAACAAAGTAATACACGTCGGACTCGCTTCCAAGTTTTGATCCTAATGTATTGTAATTAATTCGCAAAGTCAAAGCATCTGCCTGAATGCAATGCAGCCCAATGCATACAACTTGCATTATCCACTAAGTTTTGCTGCAAGCAAGCATACTGCACAAAATCATTAAAATGCAGAACCGACGTTATTAAAACTTTAGTGGAGTCCGTACTAGGCATGCAATGTTTCATACTAGACATAAGTAAGGCTTAACTAATATTCCATTAATGTTATTCAAGGATTATCTGCAAACAGAGTTAGTAGTTCTACCAAGGAATTAACTAAGTAAACTATTAAAATCCGTACACCTAGTATAGTCAATTTATTTGAAGATCTGGTTGAGTTAATTGTATTTTTGGTTTTTACTACTACGATAATTGCTTATTCAAAATAGCGATTTTATAATAACAAAGTACCTTTTCTGTAAAAGTAAAATCTATCCGGTGAACTGTAAGTACATTAATATTCGTTTACCTGTTTCGTCTCGTAAAACATACTTAGAAGTATTTCTTTCAGAGCCAATAACGTGAAAACATGATTTCATTTAACTCGGCCTTGGAGACGTTATTTCGATTATCCTTTGATCTTCCGAGCCGGCTCGTTCCTAGGGCTCGAGTGAGCCGCGAGGTCTCGATTCGTCGAGAGTAATCGAATTAAGGGGTGGGCTCATAGAGCACGGTTAGCTGAGCGACGGGCCGAGTGATGGGGCGCTCAGCCAGGGCTGTGCGCGGAGGAAGTAACTGACAACTGACTACAATTACTATGGAATACCTGTAGCCTCACAAAAAGTTTGTAAGATGAGCTTGTTAGTAATCTAGTAAGGGGTTAGGCCATGAACTGAAACATTTGTCGTCGTCAGGACTTGGATTTTGATACCAGGTTTCACATGCGAAAGGCAACCCTGATTTAAAGCGGCGGAGCACAGCCGCCTGATCGATCACCGCCTCAAGTGAACGCATGTTGCGCCCAACTTTGTAACAATCATCTTCAAAGACGTAACAACAAGCCGAATAATTGATTGGATTCGGATACCTGAGTTGGGTTACTCTATCGAGCATGAAGGGTTGATATGCCCAATAACTGGAATCGGTGCCTCTGTAGCCAGTTTGGTAACTACTGAGTACTTGGCGATAAGTGAAAATTGCCAACAGGAATACGTAGTAATCAAAATCAATCGAAACCTATTTAAGTTGTAGATATGGTCTAGAATATTACCTATGTGAAAATATGTTATGTTAAAATTAATAATATGGAGATTTACACTTTGATATATTCAAATGTCGATAAATTGTAATTAGCGCGTACTAGAACAAAATGTATTACTCTGAAAAATTCAAAATTTATATGATTTATTCTTATTGTCCTGCTTGATCGTAAGCCCATAGGTGAGAGCGATCTGGTCCCCCGCAAGTCAGGCGATGATGGCAAGGCCAATCCATGCCATCATCATGCTCAGTTGAAAAAATCTATTATAAGACGATGTTACGTTCATTTCAACATCAAACTTATTTAAGATTTTAGACTTTCGCGTTCCATTACACCAAATATTTGTCTTTATGGGTCTACACGCGTTATTAGGAGTAGTTATTAGGAGGTAGTTAGTAGGTGATTCAAGTTATCATCGGCATGGAACCCAGTGATTAGTAAGTGCATACCGCGGAAAGTTACGTCTAATATAAACCCGGATTCAGTGAGTGTTGTGTGTCATACAAATGTGGGTAGCTGTACAAATGACATTAGTGCTGGTTCGGGGGTGGATCAAGATATTCACAACCGCAATGGCAGACGAAGACGGGAGGCGCCAGTTCGCTCGCGACCACGATTGGTGTAACCCAGTCGAAACGTCGGGCAGTAAGTAGCTATGTAATTTGCTACTCCTAATAACGCGTGTAGACCCATAAAGACAAATATTTAGTATCAAACTTATTCACATTATACACCGTGAAATTTTAGTGGTATTTTTCCGTGGCAGAACTATTTGCCTTTAGTAATACTATCGAATCATGGAAATTATTCCTTGAAAAAATAAAACAAATTTTCAAAAATATAATTTTCCAACTCGAAAACGAGAGAAGCTATCGTTATTTTATAAGATGTGACGTAATCAGTACCTGATTGACGCATGAAATCGATACTTAAAGCCAGACCCCTCTTAGCCACTGGGCACTATGGGTCAGATTACCAAATAACGAAAAACATTACTTCTGAAAAATCTGATGTTATATAATGACTTACTACAATAACTACGCTTATTAGCTTTAGTTTGCCACATGCGAATATTTATACCTTGTGTAACATGGCTTATACTTTTGGACATCTGTCCAACTGACCCATCTGGGTCAGTGAAGGGAAACAGAAAATATCTACCTATTGGTTTTAAAATATCTTAGCTAAGTATGAGCCTGTATGTAAGTTTTAAACTATTCAAAATAAATTAATCATTCATCAATCAATTGTATTGCACTAGACATAAAAACATTGGTCATTGTTTTCAGTTTTTCTATTTAAATTTTTCTTTAAAGCATTAAACCACTTATGACTTTCGGAAAATGCTTGAGTCTTTAACAGACACTTTTGTCTTGTGTGTCTATTCTTATGATTATTATCAACATTTTTAAATTATTAATATAAGAAAATATTGTTTGCTGTTGCAAGGTAACATCGATTTCAGGTTTGATATCCGTCAAAAAGATCAAACTATAAATGCAACTATAAACAGGGTATAAGTACTCCACTCTCGCTCAATAATGAGGTTTTCCGATATTAGTATGTTCAGGTTAATTTAAATACCTATATGTAGGTAGGCGACTTCGTTCGCGTGAGCTACAGGATTTTACATAAAAAAGTTTTTTCCCAATAACTCCCGTTCCAGTGGGAATTTTGCAATATCCTATTGCAACTAAGCTTTACGTTTATCAGGGTATCCGCATGCCTAATTTAAATTATCCATCTTAAATGGTTAAGATTTGTCATACATGTTTTTCCCGCTAGCTCCTGTTTCCGTGGGAATTTTGGGAATTCCTTCTTAGTGCACCTCTATAGTACCTAAGCTACTTCCAAATTTCAAGTGCCCACGTTTAGCCGTTTAGGCTGTGCGTTGATGTGTCAGTCAGTCAGTCAAAACAGTTAGTTTCTCTTTTAACATATTTACTAGCTGTGCCCGCGACTTCGTTCGCGTGGACTACAGGATTTTACTTACAGAAGTTGTTTCCCAATAACTCCCGTTCCCCTGGGAATTTTTTAAGATCGCATTGCAAGTAAGCTTTACGTTCATAAGGGTACGTACCTGCATGCCAAATCTCAATCTTACGCGGTTTAGATTTAGGTTAAAAGTTTTAAGTTTAAAGAAATTTTTTCTCATAAGAAATTTACATTTACTTATAATGAGAAATACAAACAAATTTATAATTAACTAATTGTAGGGATGTATTTAATCATCGACCGGCACTCTTTTTTCTATAAAATGTTGCTTTAGTTTGTGTTTAAAAGTTAGCATGCACTCACATGTGTTTTTTCCCTATTACTCTCGTTCCCGTGGGAATTTTACAATATCCTGTTGCAACTAACCTTTAATTTTTAGAAAGGTACCTCGTATGCCAAATTTCAAGCGTCTAACTTATGCGGTTAATATTTTTCATACAAAAGGATTTCCCGTTAATTCCTGTTCCCGTGGGAATTTTGGGAAATCCTTTCTTAACTTCCTAAAAACATTACTTCTTTATAGCGCAGTCGGTTAAAAAGCTAAGTCTACACTAAGCTACGTCCCTTCCAAATTTCAAGTGCCTACGTTTAGCCGTTTAGGCTGTGCGTCGATATGTCAGTCAGTCAGTCAGTCAGTTTCTCCTTTTATATATTTAGATAGGTAACTAAATAGTGTTTTCTCAAGGTCATAGGGGCCCCATGATCCTAATGTGCCCAGGGCCTCAAATAGTTTAAACACGGCCCTGCTTAAAGCTTAAGAAGCTCTACGCCCTAAGTAATAAAGCGGTTCGATCGTGTTTTCGGTTAAACCTTTCGCAAAACCGGCATTGATTTCAATAAAAAAGAACTGCACAAATCTATTGTGCTCCTAAGATAGAATCATTTTACTGCGGGAAAACAACCACTAAAATTTCACGGTGTATAGTAGTGTTTCTTCTTACGAGTAGGTATAAGCCTACATGCGATAAAATCTGTAAAAACTTATTCACATTATTTATGTAGTAGTGTTACTTTTTATAAGCCTACATGCGATAAAATCAGTAAAATGCCATGTATGTATTTGCTTTTGATTTTACAGCATGTAAACACATATTTTTAGTATTTAAAATTAACTCACTTAGTCAAATATATTTTGATTGTTTTAAAATAATACAAAAAAAAAATTAATTTAAGAAAGTACACATGAGATTTGGTATGTGTTTGGTGTGGCGATTGCCGCGTGGTGACAAACGTTATCGCCCGCGCCCGGCCGACACATGTAAGCAAGCGCCAACGCGTCGACTTCTTATTTCGCTCCGCCGACGAACCGCATAAATTACCGCTTTCCTGCGACCCGTTCAACGCTCCTTTTATTTTTACTCTTTGCGCTAAGACCGCCCGCTTAATTTATGACCGTGTAAAACTACACGGATGCCTTTCGCACTGTTTCACTGCGACGTAAGGTGAGGCCGTCACCGGCCCGAAATTGGAATAAGCCCGTAAAGCCGTATTAATAGTTAAAGCTCAAGGGCTGTGTCATCATAATAAAATGCAAATTGACACAGATTTAATCCGGACTTATACCGCTGAGCCCAATAACTGTTAATAATCCGGGCGGCCGCGCGCGCCGTCCCAGCCCGCTCGTTCACATAATGACAACATTTAGCCGTGCTAATTTTCTATTTTAAATAGTATTTTCCTTATCCAGGTAAAATTACAAACAATTGCTATCCTGAACATAAAATTCGTGTTGTCTTGAACAATAACGTTAGGTATTGAGTAGGTACTTTAAGTTTATTTTTTTAGTAGATTAACACTAAATTACTAACTAACTTTAAGCTCCATCAGCCTAAATTATTCAATTCCAGTGAAGCTTAAGGTACATTTTAACCTGTTTCAACTATGAGGAGGCTTAGCCTCAACATCAACAGGGTTAGAAATAATTAAATGTAAATGAATACGTTATCTTGGAGTGGGATTACGCTCTTTAATCCTATTAGCCTGGCCCGTTAATAAGCCCGCCATAGCGTCTCGTATGGCAAATATTCAAATCGGAACAAGATTTTCTGTATTACCTATTCGAATGAGCTGTGTAATCTGACACGTGTAGGAAGCGGCGAGTTTATTTGACGTTCACTTGTACAGTTCGGAAGCCGCCTCCGTATCGGGTACATAAGCCTACTAATTAAACTTTTTTAATCTGAGCAGTGGGCGCAAGGTGTCGACGGCTGGAGGCCACTCGGTCTCATCGCGATAGCTCTTTCTCAATTTAAGGATCTCGGGCAAGCCCTCTGATAAGCCCCAGATTTAGCGCTGAGCGAATTTGTTCGGGTAATTTACTTTCCGAGTTGTGAAGACAATAAAACTTAGAAGGCTTTACTTTTGAGTAGCTTTATTTTTGTTTTATGTAATGAAGACTTATTACATGACTGAGATGGCGTTTGTCGGCGAAAAGAACATAAACAAGTCAAATCTGAAGTACTCATTTACTTTGTAGTCCTTACATATCTATTTATAGCGTAAAAATTTAAACGTACCTATAGTCGTAGGTATACGTAGCTAAGACTTTAGTTAATTTATAATTATAATTTATTAAACAACTTAACGTAAGACGTGAACGGATTTACTATTCTCAATTTTGACTAAACTGAAATTTGACAGTTGAAGTCAGTTTCAAGTAGAAGTTATAACTTAACTTTAACTACCCTTCATATTTAACCCTACACGTTTCCATTTTGATCCGCACGACTTTAATTTGATCCGCATTGAACTACGAATATATTAACAGTCCTGAGATTTGTGTTACGACATTCAGTTTAACGAGTTTAATACATGCAAATGAAGTAGCATAATCAAAGTTCAAGTGACTAAATATTATTCTAGTGGCGTGTGTATCTGCTTAGGTTAATTATTCGATGGCATTTGGCGTGCTATTATTATATTGACGGAAATAATTAAGACATTTCACAGTGTCTCACGCTGTCTAGGGGACAAAGCGACAGATTTCCGTCGAAGAGACGATGTAGTTTACCAACTATATGTCTCCGTCAACATTAGAGATGCTTGTCACGGCGAGTTTGGGGCTGTCATCTAGCCTCATCCATCAACCCTTCCCGACCGATCCGCCACACATAAAAACCTTCTAAGTATACAATTTCTGCACACTTTTGCAGACTAACTGCAATTTATTAAATCGTGTTATTAGGGAGTGTTCTTGGTACCTACTGGCGATTGACGGATTTGCTAATGAGTTCTTAAATGTGTCTAATGCTAAAAACTGAGTATTAAGAAAATATATAATGATATATTATTTGCAGCTATTGGTAGTATCGTTGATTTTTAATGAGAGGTACGATTGAGTGTTTTATTTCATATGCTAAGCCATGCTACATCTGGAATCATTGAAAGTTTCCACGCTATAACCATAATTAATATTATCGTTAATTTAACGTAGTTAATTTGTTTCCTTAATTAAACTTCTTCTTTTTCTCGTTAAACTGTATGCTTTTGTAAGTATTTCAATTTCAATCGTATATACCTACTTACTTGTTGTTTTCTCCACACAAAGTAGTGTTTTCTTTACCTTTGTACAAAGAGAATGAATTACTTTGTGCCAATAAGCAGTAACCTGGTTGCGTCCAATTTGTTTTCAGAGATCGTGTCCGTTCGGACGAATAGGTAGCTTGACCCGTCTTGAACTCACGTATGTCTTGAGGACGTATTACTAAGAATACAATTAATTAAAAATATCCGTAACATAAAAAAAGGGACGACAGAATTTAGATAACTTTTCGTTTAATTAAATAATACAAATTATGATTTGCCAATTTACTTGCAGTTAGATTGTCTCAAATACGTCTCATAGAGCTATGAATGGTTAATAAAGACAAGATCTAAATATTTACAGGTAATGAAAATGTAATGTCATTTCAATTACATAATTCCAGAACCAGATAACAATGTCAAACTAAATGGTGCTAAGATAATTATATCATTTGTTAATTACGTATAATATTTTTCAACACAACAAAAAAAACTGTCAAAGTACTAAACCAAATCCTGTACGAACAAATGTAAGAACATAGAACGGCTCTCTAGCTACTCGAGGAGCGCATGCAGCTTTAAGCTTCGGTCAGCTGAAAAGCTTACTGAGAAATGTATAGGAGTCGGTAGTGGCGCCCCAGTCACGTGAGGTGCCGTGCGCTCACCATGGATAACTGCCAATAACGGCGTGTTCCACCCTGCCATTAATGTATATTCTACTCTAACTTTGCATCAACTGCAACCGCATTTATTTAAAACAGCCCCTTTTACTGTAATTACAGGTACGTTTGGCTCACGAGCCACACGACATTCATACATGCTCTAATCTGATTTTGCAATGCATATTACGTCCTTTAACTGCTTTCAATCCTGGTATCAGCTGGATTGTTAAACACAGTTATTTACGGGTAATTCCAAAAGCCGAACGTTCAACATACCGCGCAATGGGTTATTTGCAGGTAGATATTTGCGAATATACTCGTGGCCAAAGAATCATTTCCCAAAATGTAAACCTATTTATTTTCGAAAAGCACTTAATAGCCTTAAAATACAGCACTATCGACTATTCGCTTAATCTGGTTTTTAACTGATACATAAAATATCTCAATTACGTATTGAAATGAATACTATAAACCTTTTTTATATTCGAAACTCATCTGAAAAGCTTTGCTAAAGCTATTTGCAAAAGTAATAAAACTTTCAAAGAAATGTATTGAAAAAAAGCTGGTCGTAAAAATTACGTGAGTATCTGACGAAGTTTAAAAGTTAACGGCATCGATCGGCAATAAAATATAGGGTTGATCGTAAAGAAGCCAGTATTTTGACTAGCAGGCGAATGTTTGTATGTAGCTGTACAGTTTCCTGCAATAAATCAGTCCCGAGTGTGGGAAAATAGTCGGAGCGGAAGATGCGGTCCGCAAGTGGGCATCGGCGATACGCGCCGCCCGCGCTCGCATTTACATAAGTAATACCTAGCCCGACACAAATAGCCTGTTACATTTAATTTCGTAAAATAGAAACAGAAATTCTCAATTCCCCGCAGCACCGTCTGCCACTACTTGAATTTTAACTAATACGTACGCGCCCCCAACTTTTCATTCTTACTAGAAACTTTTCGAGTGCTCTCATAGCCGAGGGTACCGAAATGAATTATTATTCTGTCTCATGGAAAAAATCACTTCCCCAAGTAATGAAAACTCGAGCTGATGCGCTCGAGAGGTACAACTCCGGTCCGGCGGATATTACGGCAATATATTTCAATTACACATAAGAAAAAGAACAAGTCGTTTGAAGTAGCTGAAAGGCCAGATTACAGTCGTGGAGGAAATAATAAGGAAGACCTCGCTAACGAGCCAGGGACGGCAACTTAGAAGCGAAACGTGTGGGGAGACAAGATGCTTCTCAGGGGTGATTAAATTCTATAAGTAGTATTTTTTCAAGGTATGAGACGGGCTTCGTTAATATTGAGGGAAATAAATGCGAGGGAATGTTTTCCTTTCTGTTATTTACATTTGCTTTGTTGATTCGTCTTTGGTGGGTATTAATTTCATGTTTTATTTTTAATAATGAAAACATTATTTAATAATTTATTTAGCTAGGCAATAGCTGGGCCAGCGACTTCGTCCGCTTGGAAAAGAGACTTTAGGCAGCATTTTTAATATACCCACGTCTACAAACTACAAAGTTCAACGTGATTCTTTTAATTAGCATAACTATTTATTTACTCACCGATTGGCATGAACAAAACACTTAAGTAACAAAAAAAATACCTATTTTTACATAAACTATATAACTTTGCCTGGAATCCTACAAAATTGTACATAAAGTCTTTTCATTTCCATTACATAATTTAAAATGGAGAAGTTATGTTGACACTATGCAAACCTCATCTGTGTTAAGCCTGTTCCTAGTTTATGTCCCATGCGTCCAGAGCGACATTTATGAGTACCAAAATCAAATCATAACTCAGTCTAATGCGTCCTAAACACAGGACAGCCCGCAATAGGTGTAGAGAGGGACGCGCAAACGCACTGCGAAGATTTGTGCGATCCGCTGGAATTTAATTACTCGGCAAGCGGTCGGTATAACGACGCAAAAATATTTATGTTTATTGTTGCAGATAATGCCCCGATGAGACCGCACGCGACTCGCCGCGATCACGAATATCTCGTTATGCTTACGCAATAATAGTTCTGGTACTGCCTAATATAACTAATTTGTGAAGTATTGGAATGGCGAGCGGTTGTAATAGCTGTAATATCACCCTGAAGCCCCGTTAACCTCGCCACAGGTTGCGTATAGGTGTGATTATATTGGTGACTAATTTTGGTTCATGTAAAAAGAAGTGAATATAGAGCATAGGGTAGTTCGTTATTCTAATTAGGAAGGGGAAAAGTGTTTGATGGGAAATAATTAATAGGTGAAAAAAGAAATAAATCCAACTATTGGCATTGTTCTGCAATTTTTATTATTGGTGTTCAAGAGCGCTGTTGGTTAGCCTTTTTTACTAGTATTTAAGTACCTATTGTTTATTTTATAAAAATACTACCTTCATATTTTTTCTTTATTTATTCCCAACGTGAAATGTTCGATACTTGTTTGGTTTAATTTTGTAAATCAAACGATATTGGCACTCATACTTATTTCAGCATCGACCATTACTGTTATTCGATGTCGAGCGTGATGTTTCCAGTCCATTTGTCGTAATAGCGCTGCTTTTATAACCGAAGCGTAATGAAACTCGTTTAAATATCACAAAAGTGGTTGGATTACGACGGCCAAGCACTTTATACTGCTTAATTACAACCCTCGACAGAAATAATTGGGAACTTGGGGCTTACAGCCGGACTTTACTGGCGAATGACGTTTTTTGGAACATGGCCACTCATGAAATCAACTAATGCATTTGTTAACTTCAGCTGGTATCGTGCGTATTATTTACAAAGTATATCTACAGTCACTGTTTTAGTGTGGAACACTTAGTATAAAAATCATAACTCTGGTAGCAGGTTATTAGATAAGAAATTTTATTCGGATGTGAATCTATTTTTGAACTCATTAATCCGGGATCAAACTAGGCTTTAAAAGTGAACGAAATTCAGAAAACTCTTCCCAGCAATTAAGATATAAATCGCACCTAAGAATTTATTTACCTTTTTTTTTAAGTCACACCCATGGTTACCGTCGCGTTAAATGTGTCCTGTCCAAATGTTTGCTACACGATATGTGCCCACATAATATTTCATCGAAATTTAAACCCATTCGAAGTTTACCGAATATCGGCACAATCTGAATCAGTTAGATTTGCAACGAATACAAACAATGGGTGAGCCGAACTAAAATCCCGCTAAGCTTCGAATCCGACAAGCGACTGGAACGGAACTCATTGGGCATTGTTCGTTAACTGAATGGGAACAAATCAGAGCTCATGATTTAGGATTCCATGTGTACAGCGTCTGCATTTGGGACGCAGCTTCGTTTTCGTTATGAATCACTAGGCGATGATGCTATTTGCATTGATAATAAATAAAATAAATAAAAATAAAAATTGTTTATTGGTTTTCAGAACATAATAATGTACATAAGTTGTTGGAGCCCCCTTTTAAGCAAGAAATTGCCTGTACCAGGGGATTCCGCTCTTTCTTAGATATAATATAATACAGGTTTATGGATTTAATTATACATTTTTACAAACAATTTAATTTTTTTTTTTTTTTTTGTAAGAAATTTTAAGTAGGTAAGTGATTTCACTGAGCTATAAGTTAAAACAAGATAAGGATTAAAAATTCTGATTTGTTATCAGTATTTTAAATAAATCAAATTTTAGGTTTCACTTAGCCGCTTTCATTTGTTTACCGTGTATTCTATGATATATAATGCATAGGTACTTACTTATATACAGATACAGATATACAGACATACATACACACACATACATACATACACATACATACATACACATACACACATATATATATTTATATATACATATACCTACATAACTGTGAATGTTTGTATATAATTTTTTTTTTTATATATATATATTATTATTTTAAATATGAATATTATTGTGCGTGTCAATTTGTATGTGTTAACTAAATCTAAATATATATAACTCAAAGGTGATTGACTGACTGACATAGCAATCCATCAACGCATAGCCTTAGTAAAAATTCAGGCATAGTTGCAACAGGATATTGAAAAATTCCCACGGGAATGGGAGTGTGAAAAAATCCAAACCACGTATACGATAATTAAGATCAGACATGTGGGTACCCTAACAAACATAAAGTCCTGTTGAAACAGGATAATATTGCAAAATTCCCACGCGAACGGGAGTTATTGGGAAAAACCTTTGTATGTAAAATCCAAAAGTTCACACGAGTGAAGTCATGGGAGCAGCTAGTTATAAATAAAATTTTCCGTTTCTTCGTAGCTTAAGTCTTTTACCCAGACACTAATTATAGATTTACATTCATGGAACGATTTGTTGTATATTTGTGTTACTTTGTTTACTTTGTTATATAGGACAGCTGAACGAGATTCAAATTGTACCCTAGCAAAATGAGTTTTTCTATGGGGAACGTAGACTACATTGTCATTTCTTCTCCTTCCCGTTCTATTCGTACATGGTTCATAAATTAGATTTTTGTGTTTTTTTAATGTTGTTTGTATAATGTACAATTTGCGTACCGATAGTAGGTTACTAATTTTGTATAAATTATGCGTTGAGAACGTCCTTTTTTTGAAATACATTATTTTTAACAGTGTACGCTGTGCTCTCTACTTCTAGGAAACGCGTCTTAAGTGCTCCACCCCAGATAGGGATACAATATGTTATTATTGATTGGACCAGCGAGGTGTATATTTCGTTTAATAAATTTCTAGGTTTATGCGAACTGCTGGTTACATGCTTTGGAGCTACATATCTAAGTGATTTAAATATCCAGTTAAATTTACGTATTCTTGATGTAATTTGTTCTATTTGAGGATACCATGATAGCCTTTGGTCCAAGATTACTCCTAGATATTTTACATATTGTACTTTATTAATTTGAGGACAACTACACCCATCATTGAAACCCTCCACTGCCCCACAAGTATGTATTTTTATGTTAAAGTCTTGACAGGGCTGAGAACTATTATAAATACTGAAGCAAATGTAGTTAGTTTTATCGGTATTAAGGGTGAGTAAATTGTTTTTCATCCACAAAGCCACCCGAGCTGTACCCTGCTCCGCATTCCTTTTTACATCAGACCAGTTACTACCAGTGTAGACGATTGCTGTGTCATCAGCGTAAGAGTATATTTTCGCATTAGGAATAGACATGTCACAGAGATCATTTATGTAAATTAGGAACAGGGTAGGGCCCAGGACACTTCCTTGAGGGACACCACATGATACGTCAATATCATCACTTGTACAGCCATTAAGTTTAACTTTTTGCTTTCTGTTAGTCAGGTAGTCTTTGAAAATAAGTAACTGCGTATCTCTTATACCAATTTTTTCTAATTTTTGCAACAGTATTTTATTTGAGACGGTGTCGAACGCTTTTTTTAAATCTATGAATACAGATAGACACTTTGAGCCTTTATCGACTTGTTCGGTTATTAGTGCACTAATGGCCGTCACTGCGTCTTCTGTTGAGACTCCGTGTCTAAATCCATATTGGTTTGGTGATAGAATATTGTAAGTGTCTAGATATTTTAGCAAACGCGTATTTATTAGCTTTTCTAGTATTTTGGCCAAGACTGGAAGCACCGAGATAGGTCTATAGTTACTAACGTTATCTTTATTACCACCTTTATGAATAGGCGATATAATAGATCTTTTTAGTGAATTGGGAAATACACCTTTCAAGAAACACAGGTTAGCCAAATGTGTGAGAGTAGGTATAATTTCATTTTTAACGTATTTAATATAAGAGGTTGAAATGTTGTCCCAACCGGGGGCACTGTCTATTCTCAAGTTATTTATTATTGTATTTATTTCATCATGGTCTGTATCTAAGAGAACAAGGGATTGGGAAGAAGTTGGTAATCGTTGTAAATATTGGTTAAAATCATTTTCATTTATGGTTGTACTAATGGTTTTGCTAGATCATTACCAATATTAGCAAAGTAACTGTTTATAAAATTTGCCGAATCGAGTGCGGTCTGTTTCAAGTTCGTTAGTTCAGAATTCAAACTAGTTGGTTTGTTTGTATATGTTAAAGTTTTAATATTTTTCCATAGTAGCTTGTTATTGTTAATAGATTTCGTAAGTAGATTTCTGTCATATAATCTTTTTAATTTTTTTAATCAGATTGTTACAATAATTTCTATAACGCAAATAAGTAATTTTTTTAATGTCGTTGTCAGGGTCATTACGATATAATCTTTGGAGCTTATTACGATTCTTAATACATCTGAGGATGCCATGTGTTATCCAGGGTTTTAATATACGTTTACTTTTAGGTATTTTAATAGTATTAGTATTTTTTTTCTATAGATTCCTTAAGCATTAGGATCAAACTGTCAGTAATTAAGTTAGGGTCAGTGTATAATAGTAGTTCGGACATTTTATTATTATTTTTCAAGTGTTTTAAAGCATTTTCTAAATCAATTTTTAACGCAGTTTTTATTGGGTTTTGTTTGTGTTTAGATTTGGTTATAGATAGAAAAGTTGTAAGGTGATCTGTAATAGTAGTATTTAATATGGCAATAAAAGCTGAGTGATTCTTTTTATTTATTCTTAGCATAAAATGATCTAGACAAGTTCGATCTCTTGTGACCATAGTATGACCTGAAGAATACCGTAAGCTGACAACATATCAAGATAATAGGTGCGGTTTCTTTTATCACTGGATTTCTCGTCAACGGAGGGTAAAATGTTTATATTAATATCACCTGCAATAATTATATCTCTTTGGGAATTAATACTAGTCAGATGACGGGAAAGCGAGTCTATAAAGGGCTCTGCATTATGATTTGCGGGTGAGCGATATATACCTAATATAGTGTGCGTTAATATATCTATTTGAATTGCCGAGGCGTGAGTTATTTGAATTTCCGAGGCTTTTGGTTTTAATGTTTCCTTTACATACACGACCACTCCGTCATTTTGGTTATGATAACGTGTGGTAGCAAATGATGTGTAGCTATTTAGAGTTGGGATAGGTTTATCTGGATGTAAACGGCACTCGGACAGAATAATGACATCAACTTCAAATGCAAAGGTAGATAAGTTAGTCAAGAAGTCATTGAAATTACAGTAAATGCTCCTAATATTCTGCGAAATAATTGTGAGATTAGATTTACCCACACAATGCCTAGAAAGATCATCACAGTCACAGTTGATAGATGTAGCAATATCTAGACAGTCTATATTATTAATAGCTTGTATTTTGTCACCCATTATGTGTATTAGTAAAAGTACGAGATGGTTGTTGTTGGTGGGTTAATTTTATAGATATTAATATTATTATTTAGATGGGTAGTTATTAGCTGTTTTAAGTTGTTAATGTTGTTTATATATAGATATTTAGTTAGCACGATACTTTGTTTCGGTATAGTTTTAATAATAGATTAGGTATAAGAGTACTATCATTTAAGTAGTGATAACAGTACGAGGTTCTGTATACGTTGTGTTGTGTATATGTGATTTGTTGTGTAAATATATTATAATGTATATATATATTTTCATGAATGTATGTTTTAAATAATATGTAACTCGATAAAAATATATTGTGTTTACTTTAAGCTCACGTAATAACATAATAAAGCGGCTAGGCTTACCTTGTTTACATATAAGTCCGTTAATTGCCAGAGGTAATAAAGATAAGACGACTATAATCGTTAAGACACATAGTTGTTCACTTAGGTAATAATTGTAACACAGTCATGCATTTTGTACCAGGTTATGTATTTGATGTTCGTTGGTGATGTTAATCACTCTAGTGTTGTCATCTTTTCGAATCAATATTTTGCCGTAGGATGTCCAGCAGTATTTGTATTTTCCGGACTTTACTAGGTCCCGGGCCAGGAAAAACAGGCGAGCTCCGTGGGGGTGAGATGTTCCGTTAAGAATACGGGCGTGTCTTCCTGGTTGTAATACCTAAGTGTTTGGCTTGTATTTTAATTTTGTTTTTAATATTGAAAGACTTGGCGTGCTTGAGTAGTTCACTCTTCAACATGGTTGTACCAAGTTCCACAACAATCGGGGAATTCGAGTTGGCTTCCTGTTTTCTAGACGGTAAGCGAAAAATATCTTTATGTCACGGGGCTCCAAATTCATGTTAATGGTTTTAGTTAGACACAGCACCATTTGATGAGATCTTCACTGGATTCTTGCGATTTTTTCGGCACGTTCTTCAATTCAACACAGGTTTTACGCGACAAACGTTGAAGGTCCTCTATTTTATTCTCTAGAATCACAATATTGTCTTGGTTTGTTTTTACTGGGTTTCTAACATTTCAATTTTTTCCGGGACTCCTCATTTTGACTCATCAGCAAACTAATTGACTGGTCAATGTTGTAATTAGTTTGTTGAATTTCCTTCAAGTTCTCCCGAATATCTTGCAGTTGTATTTGTTGTGTTGACATGAAGGATGTCATTAGTTTCCTGAGTTCTTCCTTAAAAGTGTTAAATTCTGCAGGTAAGTCATCTTCTCTAATCCTTTTATTGCGTCGCGAAATATAGCCAACCGGGCTGTTATCTGAACCCATCTCACTTATGTTTGATTCCGACATCGATCTGTTAGCGTTACTCATTTTTGTGTAGGGTGTTGAAATAATAAATTTCGTAGATGCAGATAATGTAGCTGTACGTAGCACTCGTAGCACTTCACAGTAGTGGGGAGTTAGGAAGGGCGTGTCGCACAGCGTAAATCGTAGACCGTAGACCGGCGTGCAGGTGGGAGCGAGTCCAAAATGGCCGTTGTCCTTTTCCCCGAGGTGGAGTGCGGGGCTGACTGCGCGTACGCCGGCCGTTGTGTGCAAGCAACCGACTAATTTTATGGAAATTTACTGCGATTGTTGCAAGTAATGATAGTCCTTAACACGATTGTACTTTTGGCTTAAAGTTGAATGCACTTAGTTCACTATTTACGGAATTAAGGAGACACACGTCTGCTCATTACAGTGACTCGGACGAAAGAGCAAAAATTGATGGCGATGCTAAATTGCGAAAGCGTTGAATTTCACAGCAGCTTTTGTCATAAAGCATTTTTCACTTTCTTTTCTGTATTGTTAAGTGAATTTAGACGACGGTTTGTTCAAACATAATTCAAGGTGAAAGAGCAAGTGGGGTGATGCCAATTTTTTTAATGAGATTCTTAGCTGTTAAAGGTTTCTGTTTTATAACGCCTGATCAACATCAATATATTATTCAATAAATATTAAGATTTAGTATTAGTCACTATATACTATACTTTTAATTTACATAGGTAATTAGGTCTACGTCTAGGTAAATGGAATAGGTACAATTTGAAGGCTCGTAGCAAATTCCGTGTGTCGAATCAGGCGCGCTAATCGGATGAGCCCGTGATTAGCAGCTAAAGAGCGGTGCTTCTCCGCTTTCTATAATTATATGCCGCCCTCTGGTTTAGTTCTAATTTAACCAAATTGGACTGGAAATTCTACTTAACATTATAATACAATAATCCTGCTTTTCACCTAGTTTTCCATTTATTTATCAAAACGCCAAAAACTTATTATCAAAAAATTTTTGGTTCTAAAAAGTTGTTACGCTTTTTTTAGTTCGAAAGACAGCAAGAACTTCTCCTTCGTCTAGTTTACAAAATCTTGACTCGAAACCAAGATTCAGTACTGTAAATTATTACAAAACTTATGCTTTGTCACTCTGAACATGCGACTAACTTTGTTTTGCTTACAGTGAACTCGGCGTCTATACTTAATTGCTTCATCAGCATTACAATTGAAAATGTTGGCTACGTTTGTACGAGTCCAGTATGAACGTAGGGAAAGAATGAATGGGCGAAGTTGCTCGCCCCGCTAACTGATTAATTCCCGGTTCTGGATCACCACCAGAAATATTAGCTACGCGGATATGAGATTGCTAATCCCACTAATGCACTAGACAAATATCGCCGTCCAGTCCCGCCTCACTTGCATTCAAACGATTTTCGAAGGTATTTCGGTTAACAATTTGGCGTATAAACGTTTCGCCTATGATTCAGAATTATTGTATGGCCAAATTCGGTGAAAGCGTCGATCATATTATAACGCGAACTCACAATCAAGGAAGGTTTCTTGGAGACATTACAACATTAGGTACTAGCTTTCCGACCGGGACTACCTCCGATGGAGGTCGTTAATCACGCAAAAAATTACACCCTATTAGGGAAGTCGGTTAAAAGATGGCCTGTGTAAGTAAGTAAGTTAGGATTTTTAACATGTTAATATTTATATATATTGCTAAGGTTTAAAACGAGTATAGTCTAATCATCTATTTAAGCTGACGGGTCAATATACATGCTTTATCTAGACCTACGTCTACCAGTCTACCGTTATGCTATGTCCCCTCTCCCCCAACATTCACAACGAATTCAAAAGCGAACTATGTCCGCAATCACGCCAATACGCATTAGCGTCAATATAATTAAAATAAAAAGCATCAGTCATAGGTAGCTCGCACCCTCACGCACAAGTGCAGTCCATTCATTTGCCGGATGGATTAATTTCCGCCGTGAGATCGCTCCAAAGGGAAATGCGATTGGAACAAAATACGCGACTGGGCCGGGGCCGGACCGTCCTGATATTTCATTTTATGTCCATTTATGTCTGAAAGGGTTAAAAGCTATTCTATGTCAACTAAACGGTTTTGATTGAACGCACTGTTTGTTGTATTGCCGCTGGGAATTGATTTAAAATGTTTGAGATGGGTTGAACAGTTTCAAACTTATGCGGGATTAATAAGTCGCTGGTAAATTCTATTGTTTTAGTTTATATTGTTTTCTTTGAAATATAAAAGTTTTTACAGTCTGGTGATAATGGTCTTGGCAAATAGACCATTGAAAACAAGAATATTAATAAAAAAAAGTGATTTTTAATTAAAGAAATTTGGGAAATAGCAAGACATCATCGAGTTTTTAAATTTGGATCATAAGAGTACATTCTCAGAATCGCCCAAATATGTATAATATGGTGTTTACGCTCTTAGTATAAAGCTTAAGAAAGGCTATGAAAATATAAATATATACCTAATATTATTTGGTGTTGTTTTGCAAGCACGGCGTCGTCATAACATGTTCCCCGCGTATTCCGGCCGACCGGCCTATTGCCTGCCTTGATTTAACTTTATTGGGCTCCTGCGGCACACAGCCAACGCCTTGATTACCGAGACAATATTCTTATTGTTTTCGTCATTCCGTCCAAACATGTTTAAGAAACCGTAAAAGCTCATTTAACAGCCTTTCTTGGTTTATAGTATTGTCTATTATTTGCGCGTACACTTTCTTGGTTTGTTTTGGGTGCTATACTTGCGCCACCGGGGTAGGTACGGTTATACGTCCATCACGCGCACAAAAATTCAATTCAATTTCCCGAGTCACGTCGATTCTCTAAATTTACGTGCACGAGTTTATGATGCATTTTACGATGGCCTCTCGGTCAAACACGCGACTCTAAGGTTTATGGTACTCACGCAGGGTTTATAACGCGAACTAAAATAAAGGTTATTACACAAAAAAAGTTCCTCATGATATCTTTGGGGAACAAACGTCGTCAAAGTATTTATTCTTCTAGTACTGTGCGAGTATCAAATTATCATTTATTTCACATTTATTGAAGAGAAGCATTAAACAAACCACTCTGTGTTATGGTAATTACTTGTGTAAAGTTTCTTTAATGGACTAAGTTACAAAAGTATTTACGCAAGGAAAGTCTATTTGAATGGTGTAAACGTAATTTGTGGACGAAGTTGTACATGTAATGTTTCGCGCGTAACCAAAACAGACCTCTGGATTTAATTAAAACGTCGTTGTAGACAAATCTGTATGTGAGAATTAACTGCGACCAAGCTGTTTTCTAGTGAGAAAATGTACAAAATAAATATTTTCTTTATTGCGGTGCGTTAGAGTAGATACGCAGGTAAAACTTTATTAATAAAATATGATATAGTACTATTATATTTGCTGGTATAGGTTTTAAAACTTTCCATTTAATCGAAGTGATCTAAATCCGATGGAACGGATTTTCCAAAGTGAGCACTATCGTTTTACTTGGCTTTAAAAATTTCAAAAGCTTGAAGTAGATTCGGTAGGTACAGGGAATTTGAGCAAGAGTCGGGCGCGAGTGATGATGACATTTAGCGGCGATGAAGCCCCCGGGCTCCTCGCTCCGCGCCGTTAAACAAACGCCAATGACGACCTCCCAGCAAATTTTAAAACATAATTGAGCTGCTGAGACTTACGTTCAATATTATTTTATTTTCACTCGAAATTCACGTAGTAACTTCTGCAGCTGCGGTTTTCATGGTCGATATATTTATTATTTTAAAAAGAGGATAGTTCCAATTCTGTAATAAAATCTCAACCTACTCTTAGTTTATTATTTTATTTTAGGCCCGCTCCAGCGTCATTCACTGTAAGAATTGGACATAACTATTTAGCATTGACAAGTATGCCCATAGCCCATAATGCCCATATATGTCCATGGCCGCCCACTAGATGAAAAATATTGTTTTCATCTTTTGAGACGGCAACTGGATTTGAACAGAAAGGCACAGAGCGCAACTAATGCATCATACTTTTCCTGGCGCCGGGTCTAAAATATAACTAAATCAACAATCTTCAATATCATAACACTTTAATTTTCGGTAAAAGTGCAAATCATTTATACACATAATATAAACATGAAAAAATACAAAACGGCTGTCGATAGTTTCAAATGTATGATTTGTAGAGATTTCAAAACATTGATAACATTGTTCGTGCAACATCAAGTGTACGGATTTCAGGTTTTCTAGTTTTAAATCACAATAACTTCCGCTTCGATTCCCTTGTTTTCCTAAAATTCATAAAATAGGACATTCTTAACTAGATTTAAATAAAACGGTGCGAATTTTATCATGGATATTGTGGCATTCAAGATGATTTAACTCTATTAGCGAAGGTGTTTGAATAAACTTAATAATAATGGAATCAATGACCTCTCAGAAATGATGAAATAGAAAGGAAATACTCACAGTCGCTGATGGTTTGGTCTTTTGAACAATTATTCTATGTAGGTTACGATTAGTATTCCTGTAAAAATCATGATCGGGAATCCTATAATTTCTAGTGTGTTGTTTGGTAATTCGGTAATTTTCATACTCTTGTTTGGGTTTTCTGGGAATTCCGATGTCTTTTGGGGACACTCTGTAATTTTCACTATCTAGTTTGGACATTTTCTTATTATCAGCGTCTTGTAAGGAGATTCTGTAATTATATTTATCGTTTGAGCGTTTATTTGCATTAAGAGTGGAAATTCTATACTGATTTTCGTTTTCATGGGGAATTCGGTATGAGTTTTGATTTTCATAAGAAACAGCTTTATCACTTACAAAAGTAGTTTCTCTATTAACTGGTATATTATTTGGATAAATTACGTTTCTAGTATTTGCAGTTATTCTGTAACTATCCCCACTCGTTCGTGGTAGGTGGATTACGTCTTCATTGCCATTGTATCCTTTTGAGTTGGCCTCGAAATTGTAGTTGTTTTTTACATATTCATCTTCGCCAGTTTTTTCGTCCGCTCTTTTGTAATGACTCTCAATATCTCGTGTATTTTTATTATTTTCGCTATTAGAAATTCGGTATTGACTACCGAAAGAAAGTCTATCTGGTCCCATAAAAACCTCTGATAATTTAGTTTTATCTATGTCCTCATCGATTGTTTTGTAAAGGCCCATGTTATTGGTTTTATCTCTATCTGTTTGGTCACGAGATATCCTGTATTTATTTCCATAATAACTAGAAACTCGTTTGTGAATTTCTTTATCTTCGCGGGTTCTATATCTGTCTTTATTATTGTTGCGATGTTTCATTTTATGCCCTATATCATATTCTTTTCTATACGTTTTTTCATTTTCATGGGATAACTTATATTTTGATTCATAATATGAAACTAATTTCATCATCAAAACATCGCGTAAAGTATCTTTCGGCGTGTTCTTCTTTTGCTATAAATAACATATTTCATGTTTTAAATTGTTACTTTAGAATTAAGTTACATCTTATTAAGTATTCCGTTTTTTAAATGTACAAGTATAGTTTAACGGATGAAGTTAAATTAACTAATTGTAAAAATATTCTCAACAAGGAGCTTACTAACATCTGCTTTGGGCTTTATTTTTTTTGGCGATTCTGTGATGCGCGGTTGGTTCATTGTATGCTTTTTAGGCATTTCGTTCACCGTACTGTCGTAATGATTATAAACTATCTTGTCCATGTCTTTAACGAAATCCATAAAAGCACCTGAATACTCGCTGGGTTTCTTGTCATTGTCGTGCATTGGCTGTGAATGAGAATTTTAGACAAAGCCTAAGTCAGAAATGTCAATTTAAATAAAATCGCATACCTTGCGGGGTAAGTATAATGTATATTATCAAGTATATTTTCTTTGCAAAAAGATAACTAGGTCTCCAGAGTATAGTACTTCGTCTTTACATTGTACCAAAGTTGTAAAGTTTTAACAACGTACCTGAGCGACTGCATAGCCACAAGTTCCTATAATCACCGAGACAAACAGGGGAAAATAGCGACACAATAATATGATTCGCATGGGAGCACTACCAAACGACATTTGCTATTGAAAGAAATCAACTCATGGCTAAACAACGCGCGCTGATAAGGGGTTTCGTAAACGTCGTTTTACGTCGATAGCGTGTGTGTGCCTACTTTATTTATTTGTATTGTTAAAATCGCTAGGTATTGTGATGGTATCATTTTAAAAAGAAGAATTGAAATGTGGAACGTGATCGTGTTTTGATTTAAGGCTCTAGGTCAGAATCTGTCGAATAGGCAGGGTATTCGTATGTTGAACGAGCGTTGAATATCATTATTTTTAAATGATGATAAACCTCAGTATAGTTTTGAATTTCAGTGCTCAGTCAGTGATGGTCTCAATTCCTATGGCTTGCAAAATTCTATATCCTTGGGAGGGAGTGAATAAAAGTGAAACGGCGTTGCAGGAATCCGCGTCTCGGAGAGCTTATCGTGACATCGGTGTCCTGTGACTAAATGCAGCGAGTCAGGGCGGAACCTGAGCGTAGGTTTAATGGTTTCGCGTTGATCCTGCGAGGCGGGCGCAGTTACACGGCTAGATTTATTAGTTCAATTACCCTGCCCTGTTCCCGCTCCGAGCTTGAGCGCAGACGCCAACAAGTAAATTTGCTCCACTTGTAAACGTTCCGCTGCTTTTTGTACTTTTTTGATACCTTAACGTGTTTCCCGGATTAAAAATATGTAAATTACGTAGTAATACATATTTATTACGGAGTATGTTGCACGAGGGAATATGCTTTGGAATTTAAAGGAGGTAGGTTACGTTGTCATTTTGCTGCAGAGGACTCAAAATCTCTCGACGCTTAGAGTTTGTAATCGAGTTACTTTTTAAAATACTTATGCAGCACATACAATTCTACCTTGCAAATTCTCCTGTATATAATACTAGCCGTGCCAGCGACTTCGTTCGCGTTTCCCCCGTTTTTTACACATTTTCCATTGTATCTTTGCTCCTATTGGTCGCAGCGTGATGTTATATAGCCTAAAGCCTTCCTCGATAAATGGTCTATACAACGCAAAAAGATTTTTTCAAATCGGACCAGTAGTTCCTGAGATTAGCGCGTTCAAACAAACAAACAAACGAACAAACAAACAAACAAACAAACTCTTCAGCTTTATAATATTAGTATAGATTCTATAGTATTATTAATGTTCGTGGTAAATACACCTCAGAAAAATAAATAGTGAATCAGTTTAGAATCATGTAATGAAAAAAATGGCAAAAAATGACTGGAGTTGTCAATTTATTTTACATTTATTAGCTCGTGCCAAGTTGTGTGTGTGAGACATTCGTTGGCCTATACGAAGTGCCTAATGACATGATGTTCAAAGCAGTATCGGTATCAAATCAAGCGGCCGTCCTCGAGTCCCCAGAGCCACATGCAGTACGGTGGCCGGTGGTACAATGTAGGTGTGAGTTAACCACAATGGCGGGCGGAGCGTCAAGCGCGAGCGGGCGACCGCAGACTCCCCCTGTCGATACAACTTGGCCAACTTTCAAATTTGTGGGTTGGCGCTTTCAGAGCTCATCCCTACTTAGTTCTACATACAAATTGGAAATCCCACGTATGCGTTTGTACAGATATAGTGGTAATCAGATTTTAGTGCCGCGATTTTGTATAGTGCTGGCTAATGTTTGGAGCAAAGTTTAAACTAGGTACGTTTATTTACAACAAATCGCTCCTCTGTTTGAATGTTTGTTACGATATGTAATGGTGATTCAACTAATGGGGATTTTGCGTGTGAGAAATTCACTAGATGGCAATCCGTAGGCGTAAGGTCCAACTGCAGTATGATTGGTTATTTTTGACGTGACATTGACAGACATATTCACAATCAGGTTCACCCTCATTTGTTTTACTTCAATTTCCTAAAAAATAACAAAAAAGGTACAGAAAATAAAAACAAGAGCTAAAACGAAATATTAAAAAAGATTGGATTAAAATATTTGCGAAACTATGAATTGCCATGCTTTTTATTAATTTATAAGCATATTTTTCTATCGACATGCAAATAACAAGTAAGTCACCTATTAAACATAATTCGCTCACTTAACATAGTTTCATCAAATACTTTTGTGCATATCATGTAATATTTACATAATAATTATTAGGTTATGGTCCATAAATACGAATTAGTGAAGTTAACTCAGAAAGTGCCCTACGCACACGTTATCGCGAGAGCGCATAAATAAAGCGCCGTCACTAGACACCAACACGTCGAAACAATGTTAAGGCGAAGTCGTATATCTACCTGCGAAAATAATATATAAAGGTGGTCGCTAAACAATTCAGGTCAGCAACTCGTTATATTGATGGAACGCGAACGGTCCGAATCTGCGATAGGGTCCGCGGCCGTCGATGGCGCGCCGCCCGCGCTCATGAATATTGTAAAACCACGCGCGCCGGTGGATCCTCCAGATTCCGTGCTTGTATCCGTAGCTTTATGTCTACCTTTTATATTCCTTTGTATGCAAGCTGTAAATACACCTCGATCCGGGCCCTCGTACTTTTTGTTTCCACCAAAAAACGCATAAATACATATCGGAGCAGCCGTTTCTTAGTGGAACACGTTCTAGGAATCGGGTTTAGCGTGAGTGATCTCCAATTAGCAACTTGCTTTTTACAGTACTGTGGCGTGTTGAACTGTAGTTAATATTTCGCGTTTACGGCTTAATTTTTTGCATTCATTGCATAAGGCCATTGTTAATAGAAATAATTGCTTCATGCTTTAGATTAGATTTCAATCTTTTTAAGTACACATTAACATTTAGAAATGAGCACCAAGGAATGTTCTTGAAGTTTTTGAAAATAATGAGACCAAAAATTTTTTAAAAATAATATACTTCTTGAATATGATTCCTAAAACATTAAACAATACACATTATATATTATACTATCGTTATGATATCAATTAATAAAACTTTCAGAACATCACATACTTACATTCATCCAAACACGTAATAAACACTAATGTTCATCACGTAAATATTTGTTTCGTGTGGGAATCGAACCCGCTACTAAAATGTGCCATCGGGTAAATTAATCAAAAGGTAATCTTTGCGTTACCTTAATAGTCATTTAAATTTAGGAAAACGAACGGATACTTTTAATTGAAAACAGTAGTGGGATTTTAGGGGGTTTTTGCTAGCACAAACACTTATTTTCCTTTTCGATCGATTGGGAGAACGTATGCGAAATCATCATAAAGGCGCAAACTGCACGTAACTCTTTCATTCAGGTGGGCCATCCTTTATCCGCGTCATAAAAACGTAGGTAATAGATGGAAACTCACGATTTTGAAGAATTAGGGCCGTCGGGTCTGCGGAGCTGCGGAATTTATTATTCAGGCCGAGGCGATCGCTGCGGGCGCGCGCGTCGGACACCGGGCGGTTAGACTAACGACTGACTTATACGATTATCGCTACGGATCTATTTGAGCATCGGTTTAAATATCGAATGTGCTAGCTTTTTAAAGTTGATTTTAAAGTGAAGAATTGCATGACGGGTAGTTTTGTTCACTAATTTACTTGCTTTACTAACTAATTTAGTTTTCGGCTCTATTTGTTTTTGCATGTCATACGCTGCATATTACTTTAGTTTTACAAAGACCAATTTAAATTTCGGTTTTTAAAATATTTACCAGTATACCGTATTCTTTGAAGCTCTTGTATTCATTATTTTAATTTATTATTGACTATTCGGCCCACCCTTAGAACCCTGACTAGCATATCTTACCTTAAACATATTTAAACATGTATCGCAGCTTTCAGAAATAACTAGAAATTAAAACAAAACAATTCTCTAACACAAAATGTTATGCCAAGTCCAAGAGACAACTATTCAAATAGAGTTTTAAAACACCTACTTAGAAACATTAGAAAACATCCAGCCAAAGATAACAAAACTATTCTAGCTAAAAGAGTTACAATACTCGTAAAACAATTTTGGGTTTTAAAGGATCCGTTGACATCGCGTCGCGATAGAACATTCGGTATAAAAAGCTAGTACTGCTACTAACATTTATACTTGAACGGCATTCTTTCAAAAGCTTTATAAGTCAGTATTTGACTGGCTCGATGGTATATTTGGTAATGCCCTGTCTCTTGCGCCAAGAGTCGTGCGTTCAGTTTCAACTCAGCACAAATATTTTTGTCATAAACGTCGGTGTTGGTTCTATGTCTGGGTATGTTATTTATTTATTATAAAGTTTATTTTTGTATTTCGTTGTTGATTCTGATTTGCGTAACACAAATACTTAAGCTGCTCACCACGGGATCGGGTTTCTGATATTTATAAAAAGTGTTATCAGGATTATGTCTACTTTTATTGGTTGGATCAGCCCCAGAAGTAGCTTAACATATTTTGACACTTTGTCGATCTTATTTCAATAGCCATAAAGGTCATCAAATTGTGTATTGTCCTAAGGCTACCTATGCCCGTCCAGCGATACGTCTGACGATCTGCTAAAATTTAATTGCAGTATGTCAACTACGTTGCTCTCCGTTGTAACCACAGGCCGTCGTTTCAAATAGTTGGCTTGACGCGCTTCTGGACTCCTGTATATCAAGATTTGAGGGCAAAGTTGACATTGGTTAACAGGACTTCGCACAATCTTTTGGATCTTCAAAAAATTTTGTCACTTGATGTTTGCTTATACATCATGATTAAAAAAAATACCGTTTAATATTCAAAGTAAGTATAGAGACCTAATTAATCAAATCAGTTGTGTATACTTATTATCCAGCTAACGTTAGTCATTTACTTTTTTGATCATTCAAATGATCACAATCGGATAATTACTAATTTACTTCTAAAATAATCGCAAACCAATTTATACAGTACTTTCTTATTCACTTAAAGTTTAAAAGTAACATCGCGCATAAAAAATCTGCATGTTACATAAATATAAATAAATCCCAACACAAGATTGCACGTACGAACCGTCTAGAATCGAAGCAGAGGAATCAATTGTGCGAGACGGCCGCCGCAGCCTGCCCGCCGCGGCTGAAAGATGTTCTGTCGCCGGCTGACAGCCGCCATTTGTCGCCGGTGCATCGGTCATCCGTCTTACACACCTTCGGTATACTATGAGACGTGGCGTACTATGTACGGTGCTCGGGTAACGCCTAAACCATTCCTCAGCGACGTGAATACGTCGTTTTATTGCAAATAAGGAGCAACCGAATTTTGTATTCGGAATTTTGGAACCATTCTGGCCATTGGATTTGTATTTGCTAAATTTATTTTATTAATATTTTATTTTATTAAACCTTCATATGCCTTAAAATTATATAATACTATAATTTAAGGCGTCCGACCGATTTATACAATCCGATGGATCCGAATGGATGGATGGCCGATCTCAATGGCCATACATCCATTGAAATCGGCCACCATTGCTGTAATCGGTCGGTCACATTATTTTTAAAAAGTCAGCCAAGTGCGCAGGACATGTTATAGTGCACAAGTGTGCACGCAAACACAAGTGCACTCTCTGTTCCCTTACATTCATAGTTCGGTGAGACGGCAATCCGACATGACCGATGAGAGCTTGGGCGCAGAAACACCGGCTAAACGTGCATTCCGAGGCACGGGCGTGCAACCGCCAATTCCCTAACTCCGGAGTATGGCAAAATTTTTGGGGATGATTTGTGGGAGTAATTTCTTCATAGAAAAACTCACACAAATATTCAACGACTCCGGTTCCGAACCGGGGACCTCTCGGTCGAACTAACGAGGCATACCACCATAAAAAACAATACCTGTACTCGTATGTATGTACGACTGTTATTGTCTCTTGAATTTATTCAACAAATTTTTTGTAATCTTTTATTGTGTGGGTCGCATGAGTCAACGAGTAATATGTTATACTTGCTGAATCATACGTTAACTGGTTATATTTGTTACTCATACACATTTTCATTATTTTAAAAAGGTTTATTTTTCCCGTAATCAACCAAACAACAAAACTTTAATTTTGGTTAGTCGGTTTATTGCGCTTGAAAGAATTTTAACTGATCCCAATTTGTTCCTCAAAGCTCGCAGGGATTAATTTTCCGTCGAAGTCCCTCGGGTTTTGAGTAATTAACAAAATCCCTCTTACCTTGACCGTTGAAAACAAAGTAATACTGTTTTAATAGATTTGTTTATGATATAAATATAAGTTAAGAGATATCTTGCCTAGTTGCTAGGCGCAACTTATAAAACATTTCCGTGTAAGATAATACTCGTTTATGCACAGATGCATTAATTTGACGAGAGTTTTTTATTTATTTTTGAGCATTACCTTAATATTATAAATATGGTTTACTGGTTTTAGAACATTAAAAAAATTCTATTATTATGAAATAGCGTCTTCTCACAGAATAAGCATAGATAGTTACAGAAACACAAAATATTGGAAAGGCTTCTGCTAATTTTGTTATTAGGTAGTGTCATGTGTGGGAAAGAGAGAGAAGGAGGAAAACCAGGGGGTATGCGTCACACATGTCATCTATTGTTGGGTGATTGTCTCAGATATTAGCGTTACAATCAATCACTGGTGTGGCCCTGACATGTTCGTAATTAGTAGGGAACCTAGCAGTCGCGCCCGTATTCTGCACGAGATCTTAGGATAAGTATGCCTAATTGTATTGATACATATTTATTTGCTCGTGTCATCAAAGGAAAAGGTAGAGTATGTGGAACTGCTATCTAATTGCCGCCTCCTACTTGAGTCGAAATTATTTAAGCTATATGAACATTTGGGAAAATAATTCCATGAATTTGAAAGTGGCCTCAATTAATTGCCTTCTACGCTATACGCAAAATCACACGAAAGTTTACTTTAAAATCATGTAGCTGAAATCTGATCGATGCTTAGCTATTAAACTTGATTGTAGTAAACGCTACTATAAATTGTATTTTACATCGCTATTGTGACATATGAAATTTCACAGTTTACTTACGAACAAAAGTTCAGACCTGTGTTTTGACCTTTTAGTTCAAATTTCACTAACGGTCATATTCAAGGCAAGGGTCAATATGTCACGTTACATCACAAACAATAGACGTTATGAACCGAAACAAGTGTAGGGTCCAATTTATAAGTACCCTTTAGCGATAGAAAGCAAACACTATAACAATATGAATGAATTGTCCATTAAATGATGTTTCTTCAATTTACTAAGAAAACATGTTCTTTGTTACAAAATGCAAATTAGGACAACAAAAGGCACATGTCGGTTTTGATATCGTAATTCGGATACTCAAGAACCTACTTATGGCTTTGACATGTATGATTAGAATTATCCTCATGTACAGTGTACAGACGATTTTGTTTTTGAAACCTTTTTGAACACAAATATTGAAATATAACAGAATAATCCTGTAAGCAACAGAACTGAAAGGGTCGCCTGCTGACGGCGACGCGACACGACGCCGTGACGTCACCGGCGTGACGTCGCCTGGTGTCTTTACATCCCGTCTCAATTAAGCAGCGCTAATGAAATAGCTAGGGTATTACGTATAAGTGAAACGGTTAAAAACTGAACCATGTTAAAGAGTTGAGGTTTTAATTTTCCTACTACGATGATGGCTTGGAGCAGCCAGCATTATCAACGGAATTGCGGGGGTGCTTTCACCTCTAAGCGAGGATTCCAATGTTATTACTGACTTTTAATCGCGTACAATTTTAGTGAGCACTATAAGACTGGCGCATTCGGTACGAGTACCTACTACACATCCCTGTCTATTGCGTCAAGAGTCGTGAGTTCGATCCCAGTTTGGACTGGGATCGAAATCGAAAGGTTCATTTTAGTATTTGCTTCGTGTCTCTATCTATTTATATCATCATCATCATCATCATCAGCTCATCGCAGTCCACTCCCAGACTCCCCACATGCTCGCCACTCCCGTCTATCTTCGGTTACTCGCATCCAGCTCCTACAGATACCGGATCTGTTTATATAATTAAGTATATTTTATTTTACTTTTAATAATGCGCATTAAACGCGAGTGTTTAAGATTACCGCGGATTAGATCAATGCATTTTTTTATATAGGTACTCATATAAAGAGTGCATACTGTGACTCACTTTTTTATTTGGCCTAATAACCTAAAAGATGCCCCATAATAACATATTAATATATTATTAGTTACGGCATGTATCGTATACGTAAGTCACAATAAGTATATCGTTAGTAATATTACCTGCCCATGTCAATACATTCGGCCAATACAATGAAACAATTGAAATAAATAGGCTAACGACAGCCCGTTCGGAAGCATTAGCGCCCAACCAGAGAGATAATCTAACGTATTAATTACCGAATAAGTGCCGCAATAGAGCCCGAGCAATTTCGCAAAGCCATTTTAATATTGTTGCTTTCTATCTTAATAATTCGTAAAAGTACTCCGCCAAGATAATAGGGTTCGCAGATCGTGAATCTTCTTAATTACCAACAATGTTGAAATTAAGCTTTTAATGAGTTTTAATTAACAAGTTTTGGAACGTTGCGTGAAAATACATAACGATTGTTGCGAGATATCGCTCCCGCTAATATTTACGCCGTAAATTGTGGACAAACTGGCAATTTAGGCAGTATCTGCTCTGGAACAAGTTTATTGGTGTGTTTATTAATGGAGTAGACATACAAAGTACATATAAAAGTATTTCATTTTCATCATTTCAAAGTTTATGGAATTATTATCTTCTGGCTGTTTTAGTTATATCTTATACTTAACAAGTTATAATAATCTAATCCATGCTCTACATTCTCTATTTTATGTACGTAACTACTCGATCTAACTAGTACTAACCATTACATACCGCCCGTATTGCGTCTGTCAATAATTTCATCTAACAGAGGGATAACATAAATTCATTAATAAAAGCAATAAATAAAGACAATAACAACAGATAGGGATGTCGGCGCGGGAGGCGAGCCAACACCGTATGTAGGTCAGCGGCTGCAGGTGCATCCCGCAAACAACACGACACTTTTGTCAGACCTTATCGGGATCGATAATCGCACTCGAGCAGCGCATTACTAAGGTAATCGGGTCTAATGGACGAATCGTTGGTATCGAAACATCGCATTGGAATGTTTTTTTTAAAGCTTCGCGTAGGCAGTCGGAGTAAAAGGTTTTGACCAAGGTAGGTATAATAATGTATTTACATATACGATATAATGTGTTAGCTACTAAACTTAAAAAAAAAAATTACCGTTTTCAGATATATTTTGTATTATGAAAATGAGCAGAGGTTTATGTTTTCGCAATTGCATTTATAGAGGTAATTGAAAAACTACATTGATGCTATTATTCAATTTGTTAAAAATATCATGACCTGATTTGGGTACAACTTTTTTGTTTCGTTTCTATATTTTAGTGGTAGGACTATCAAACAGAACTACAAAAATATCACCCGTACCATCAATGTTATCTAATTATTAACATAATTAAGTGTTTTACCATAAAACTAGTGAGAAAATGTGTTTTGTTATATAATTTCAGCTTCATATGCATAATTTTAAATTTCGTTTACTGAACATAAACTGCATTGATCGATTACCTCGACATCCCTAGAATGCGATGAATATGGACAAATTAGTAGCAATTTGCGTCGGAACGTACCGGTCGTTTCGGACCAAATGTGAATATCAAATGAGTATTTAAGCTACCCATTTGGATCACTCTCCGCCAATGCCAATCATTTCAAAATTGATGCCCGCGGTTTCGCTTGATGATTGTTAATTACTCGTGCTATTTAAAATGTCAGTGGGATTTATCTCTTCCTTCTCATTAAAGTTCAATCTAGAGCACTTAGTTTTAAATGCATTGTGTGGTCATCATATAGGTAATTTATTGGAAAATTTAATCGTTGATAGTCCTAATGAAAACAGAAGCAACAAACAAAATAGAATTTACTTTTTTATCTTTTAGAATATAGACATCAAAATTAAAAGTCATCTAATTTCTAAATCAGAAAGACTCTGGATATGAGATATACTTGACTGTTAAAACACGAGGTACCTACTGCCTTAAAGAAATATGTTATATTCAAATGATGCAAATGTATTGGTAATGATCATGGCACAACCGTCCTTATCAAGCTTGATAGGTTTTTTTTGTGCAAGTCGTGCAGACAAAGGCCGCTCGCAATAAGTGTGTGTCGGTCGTAATTTATTCTTGCGCCTCCAGAAAACTAACAACAACCGAAGCAAGGGTGGTGGCGGGGATGCCCTACGACGTCTTGATTATGTCTCCCGCAGATTGAATACATCCGAGTCGCTACAAAGGGTCTTATTGTTATTCACCCCAGTGTCGCTCGGTGACAAACTATTTAGGCAAGTGTCGCCGCCCTTAAGCGGTCCGCTTGATTGTTTCTGCCCGGGGAATTCCTGCCAAACGTTGACCTTTTCGCCGCAGTTATTCGAGCTAGCCAAACTACTGTTAGCAACTCCACAAATTGCACAAGATCCAAACATCACTTAACAGCTATCCTGAAAGTCTAAATCATAATGTAGCGGCTATAAATATAAATGACGCCACAAACACCCGACACGAAAACAAAGAGGAAAATATTTTTCTAGCGACAAATTCCGCGAGATATCGAAGATGCTTATAAGAAATATACGTCATCTGAGATTTGTTGCCGAGAAATTGTTTCTGTCTCCGCCGTTTCTGCCATACATTTCACGGTATTATTAAATTTATTTGGCGCTTAGAAGATATCCTTAAAAATCATACGTGCCGTTCAATGACTTCAAAGGTGTCAGTCATGCTAAGGCCAGTCCGGTTCGAATCGCACTCGCATCTTGGCAGTTCTGAACAATTTGATGAGTTTTATGTAAATTATTTTTTATTACCATTACTAACTTACAAAGTTTTTTTAAATATTCATATTCTATTGGTACGCATTTTTCTTAACTTTTTCATATATTCTACTTAGCCTTGAATAAATGTTTTCTTTAACTATTCCTGTTATTGTTTTACGATAACTTATAATGTAATTTTACTGTATATCCTAAAAAGCTACAATAGGCCAACAGATATAAAGTGAAAGACCTTCACAGACAGACGAGCGGCAAACTTGATTACAGAATTGAAAGAAACAACAAACAACGGAAGAAAAATCAGGCAACAAGGAGGTATTTACAGTTGTAGTTACTCAGTCCGGAAGGAAGTGTATCAGAGATGGACGCTACTTTTTTTTGATATAATGAAAATCAACAATATCGAAATATAACGGTAAGAATAAGTGTATTTGGATAAGAATTGAAGAATTTTCTCTTACATTTGTTATGATAAGGTTATTTTAGATATATGTTACTTTGAAGTATCTACCTACTAACAAGTCTACCTACTACAAATATGTATCGCCGTTCCGAATTGGTGGTAGAATCATATTTTTGTATAAAATGTTTAGCTGGGACCAAAAATGTACCTATACTTTTAATTATTTTGCTACATAGGTAATATATATGTACGCAAGTGATTATCCGATACTTGTTGTAACTCGCAAACGATTCTAAACGGTTATATTTTACATACGTATACGTAAGTATCTAGCTAATTATTTCACACGTATAGTTAATTATTTCAAATAATGCTTGTTTCTAACACCGGAAGTACTATGTCAACGTGTTCCAACCGTTCCTTTTTGTTTATTACAGAGTGTAAAGGGGGACCAAAATAACAGCCGGCAGTATTCGAACCGTGACCGCCTATACTCGCGCAATAACCAATCTTTCTCAACTCGCGCGCCATTTTTTAAACGTGACACCTTATTTCACGGCCGCAAACTCCGCCGCACATAGGGCTACCAGGCCGCCAAACTCTACCCGGACATACCTGCCAGTTTCGACATTTATGTAAAACGGCCGGACTCACAATCCTTTTCAGTGTCTTATATTATAATAGGTAAACGAAGATTTATTCGTAAAATCAATCTTGTAGCCTAACACAGGGAGACTAGGGTGAAGAAAGCCCTCTTTAAAAAGTGGCAAGCGTCCAACTTTCCTGAAGATCGCGACGCATACAGGTCCGCAAAACGTGCAACAAAGAAAGCTGTTGCCAGAGCCAGGCGAGCCCACCTACAGCCGCTCTACGATAGGCTGGAATCGTCTGAGGGGCAGAAGCTTATCTATAGATTGGCACGTTCTAGGGTCAAAGCGGCACAGGATATCTCCAAGTGCCGCTGTGTTAAAGACCCTCACGGTGACCTACTATGCGAGGACCTCGCGGTGAAGGAGAGATGGCGCTCTTACTTCCACGAGCTGTTAAATAAACAGCATAGAGAAGTGCAGCCACCGGACCTCCCTCCGAATCTTGGACTTGTGCCACCGGTAACGCCTGAAGAAGTAGAGAATGCTCTTCGCCGCATGAAGAATCGGAAAGCTGTCGGAGCCGATGGAGTCCCCATCGAAGCCTGGAAGGCAATGGGTGGTCGTGGTGTGGGCATCTTAACTGACCTTTATAACCGCATACTCAGCACCGGCGGGATTCCTCGCCAATGGAGACTGAGTGTTATCACCACGGTCTTCAAGGGCAAGGGATCAGTGCAAGAGTGCGGTAGTTATCGCGGTATAAAGGTCATGTCCCACACCATGAAACTATTCGAGCGGATAGTAGACTCTCGAATCCGTCAGGAGTGCACTGTCTCTGGATGTCAATATGGTTTACGCCCCGGTCATGGGACTATGGACCCCGTTTTTGCCCTAAGAATCATCATGGAGAAATACAGGACGAAGAACACGCCTCTCCACTTCCTATTTCTGGACATGGAGAAGGCCTTCGACTGTGTTCCGCGTGCGATGATTTGGTGGGCCCTGAGGTCCAAGAGAGTGCCAGAAACTTATGTTGATATCATTAGAGACATGTACTGTGATTCCGATTCTGTAGTTAGGACCGCTGTTGGCGACACATTGCCCTTCCGTATTACCGTCGGAGTACACCAAGGCTCCGTCCTGAGTCCGTTCCTCTTCAGCCTGATATTAGACGTATTGTCAGACAGCATCAGAGACCACCATGAGCAGCCACCATGGCTACTTATGTATGCTGACGATATCGCGCTGGTGGACTCGGACAGGGGACGGCTGGTGAGACGTGTTAACACATGGAAGGAATCGCTTGAGAACGGGGGTCTGAAACTCAACGTGGCGAAGACAGAGTACTTGGCCTGCAACACTACAGATCCCATGTCCGTCCGCATAGGCGAAGACACGGTCGAGCGCACGGACCGGTTCAAGTATCTGGGATCTGTACTCCACGCGAACGGCGACATCGACTCCGACGTCAAGGCACGCATTGCTGCTGCGTGGGATAAATGGCGGGAGGTGAGCGGCGTCACTTGCGACCCTAAAATGCCGGTTAAGCTGAAGGGACAGGTCTATAAATCCATCATTAGGCCTGTTCTCTTATATGGCAGTGAAGCATGGCCATTACTTGAGCGGCACAAGCAGGAACTGCGGGTCACGGAGATGAAGATGCTGCGCTGGATGTCGGGAGTTACGCGAGCAGATCGCGTAAAGAACTCCCGTATCCGCGGCAGCCTTCATGTCCGAGACATCGCTGATAAACTGCAAGAGTGCCGCCTACGTTGGTACGGTCATGTTTTACGGAAACCGGCAAACTACGTAGGGAACAAGTGTCTAGCCATGTCGCTACCGCCGGGTCCCGGCAGAAGGGGAAGGCCCAAGAAGGCCTGGCTTGACGTCGTAGTGGATGACATGCGTGCTAACAAACTCTCCATAAAGGATGCCGAAGACCGTGCGAAGTGGAGAGTTAGGAGTAGGAAAGCGGACCCCGGGCTCCGCAAGGATGCAACCGGGAAAACGCAAAGATGATGATGATGATGATGAATCTTGTAGCCTAACAAAAGCCGGAAATCCCGGACACTTTTAATATTAACCGGACACTAAACCAAAAAGCTTAACTATTTCCGGCTTTACCCGGACGCCAGGCAGCCCTAGCCGCTCACGTAGCGAATGATACACCCGCTTGTGTAATAATGTCAACTCAAATAAATATATATGCGAAAGTCATCAACGTTGCTGCTCTCAAAAATCTGAGACTCAGCGCGACTGCTCCCAAATGAAGGTATTTCTACGCGTGACTTATTTAAATTGGGATTGTGACATCGGAAAAAGGATTCCAGCTCGATTGCGCAGTATGCTTGAGATACAGATTAACTTTCGTGAAGAGAGATCGAATGTTCGAAACAAAATAAAAATTCTACACACCGCCTCATTCCATGCATTTGAAACAATTATGTTTTTGTATTGGATTTTACTCTCAGTAGGTAGAAATGTATTACGCTTTCAAGTTTTCCTTTCGTTTTTGGATAGCAATATTTTAGAATGCCATAAGTTTATCAATCTTAAAATGTACATAACTATTTTAATATCATTCAAACGAACACTTTAAATCTGACTTCTGAGCTGATTAACTCTGACATCACAGCAGTCAGATGAATTCAGTTATAGAATAAACTTGCACATTCAATTCCCCTTTTATTTTTCCAACACTACACTGCCACAGTGATGTCTTGGCACTAATAAAAATCTATAACAGTAACTCGTACGTGGTCTGTGGAGTACTGGAGCCCCGCCGCGGCGTCTCCGCCCCGCGCCATCCAACTTTGACGGCTTATATGACCCGTGTAATGGCGCCTTAAACTAAATAAAGCTTTGCATTTGGCGCGTGTATCGCAAACGCTCTCCCTTGGCTTTGTCTCGGCGAGATTAGAACTTCTCCCGCTTATCTGAGAGTAGCTACACTTAGGGTTGCCAACCGTACTCTAAAATAGAGTATTGTACTCTTTTCATGTGGTCGTACTCTATAATCTATAACACTAATAGAGTACGCTAAAATACTCTTTTTACAAAATGTTTAGTGCACGTCTGTAATAAAAGATAAAAATTAATGATACTCTTTTTTAAAAGTGTATACTCTTTATTTACCTCCTTTAAAATCAGAAATACTTTATTTCTGCTAAAAAAGTTGGCAACCCTAGCTACACTCCACGTTATTCAATAGTTGGAGCTCATTTGAACTTTGGAACTTCTCAATCGCTATAATGTGTATTTGGTATTGAATAAAGATCATGCTTTGTTTATTTTACATATCATTTCAATTTTAAGTTCCTCAATAACAACGAACAATTCTAATTATCTGTGAATTAGAATTTCATACATGAACTTCTTAGGCATAGACTACTTGCGGATTATTAATTTACTTTTTGTACGTTGTTAAAAGGAGCCACAGACGTATGCATTTATTTATTGTAAAAAATATGTTGCTATTAGGGAGAACTATAGTTAGTCACTATAGGTATTAGTTTATGTTATCTGTGCTATAGGTAAGTACTCTTATTATGTCATATATAAGCAGCTTAAGGACTTATATACAGATTTCATAAGTACATTCTGCCGGCAACGGGTTTACAAATTTACTTAGTAATAAACAAATATACACTCCTAGACGCAACCCACGCATACAATGTTCATAATAATTAATATTTAGCTCAAGTGTAAGAAGAACGTACTACTTGACCTTATAATTTTGATTTATTGTATTTTATTTAATTTATTCATGACACAAATCTAAATATAATTACAAAAGCTTATTACAATATTACACCGCTATCATAGCATCAATTACTGAAGATTTACATCTTCACCACCATGCAGTTATTCGTTTTTGACAAATATACATAACAAATAAAATAAAAACGAACAATTACTGTGTGACAAATCTTTTACCGAGACAGTGGTCAAATATGTCCCAGCACATTTACGTTTCCGGCAAATGAAATCTGCAACTGTGATATGTGAAACACACTGGCCAGACGTCATCTCTGTGTACCCGAGGCCTGAGCGATGCAGCTGTCGGCGGCGCGGGCAGGCCTTAGGCCTCTCACGATGCAAATTCATATGAGGAATTGCACTGTTATTTCCACTGGGCATGCTAATAATGCTAATTTCATTCAACTTCATTTTCTATGCAAAACTGTGTACTTGCTAGATACGTGTTATACGCAGTGACAGCAGGAACACAGGCTACTGACACGATATCTGGCACTTTTTTGTTGTCGGACACACACAAACCTCCTCATACCCATTTATTATGGTGTTCTCATAATTTCAATGCCTTATTCACTTATTTAATATGCGTTTTATGTAATTTTTTAAAAATAGTACCAATATAATAACAAAAACATGGTAAGCTGTTTTATGTACGGTAGAGTTTTTTCTGCCTCTACACTATGTCCTGGCTACCTTCAATCACACCACCTTGACACGTGTCTAAGACCCGTTAAAATGAGGGTAAACTACTTTCTCTGCTACATTCGACACAACAGAACAATTTACGGTCCTCATACGATCCCCACCACCGGAAGCTCTGTGAGCAAACACGGGATTATGATGTGTAAGAAAACAACAATGTTTATCATAAATATGTTTGTTCCAGCCGCTTCCTTCATTTGTACAGCAAGACAAACATGTAAGAAATGATAATGAAATTTATATCCACGACGGGGGCGAATCAACAAAAGTTCCGACGAAATTAATATAAGTATCCGCGTAACGTTATTGCTACAAATCGCTTGACGTGTTTGTTAACCAATATTGAGGTGACTAAATTTTGTTTCGAAAATTAATTACAAAGTTACCCGGTTATTACGGACATACAAAAATAAATAAAATTACATTCTTAGATGTTTAATAAAAGCAATTACAGAAACATTAATGTTGATTTTTTAATACATAGTTTATTTTCTTGTTTTATTCGCTCCATTATTTTTATTCTCCTTTACCTACTGCCCTTTCTAGTGGTTTTCCAGTTAAAAGTTTATTGAAATAAAGGCCATTCATGTCGCCTTTCCCGTGTGTCGGTGTCGTGGCCCGGTGGTTAAATGGTGCGTGAACGACACAGCTGAATCCGCAGCTACGCGAGCGCGCCACCTAGCCTCAAGTTCCATCTACAATACTATTAGCGAATGCAATACTTGGCTTTGCATTTAAAATGAAGATCTGTAAACATGTATTCTTTTGAAGTGTACTTTTCGGATGCTATGTAGGATCAAGTGCGATTTTATTGTTAACAATAGGTAATATTATAATCTACTTTAATAGTAGATAATAATTATCTGTACTCGTTTATTAGAAACTATTCGACCTACCAAACAGAATGAGGTTAAAGGTTTTAAATGTACTAGACATACCAATACATATTTTGAATCGGCTTGGTGGAACAGTAGTTAGTGACCCTGCCTGGCGATTCGATTCGATTCCCACTCGAAACATATATTTGTGTGATGAACATCGGTGTTTGTTCGGTGTCCGGGTGTGAATATATATTTAAGTTTGTATCTATTAATAAATATATAAGTATGTATATCAGTCTCTTACGCCCATAGTTCAAGCTCTGCTTAGTTTGGGGTCAGATAACCGTGTGTGGAAATTTCCCAGATATTTACTTATTTATTTTTATTTCTACGGACTACTCCGACAAAAAAGCAGCCTATTAAAATGTCTCAATTGTTATTCTTATAAAACTAGCTCGCAAACATTAATTATTTAAAATACAGGCCAAGACGCATATTCAATAGCTACCTAAGTCATCTGCAAAGAATCCTTCGAGGTGTAGGTAATTCGATAACCAATATTTTTATACGAGCAATTTCTATAGCAAATTATTACGGAGGCAATAAGGTATTCCTGCGGTACGCTCGTATCTATCGGGAAAATCTAGGGATACCATCGGGCTGAAGCCGAGAAAACGAATCTATTTCATCGCTCCTTAGATAGTTTCATCAGCAGTTTTTCCGTTAATTAACTTCATATACATCCTTTGGTGGCGTAGTTCCGCCACAAAGTTCCCGCTATCATTATCAGCTCCTGAACGCGTCGCGGGCCCGATACCTACTCTGCTCCAATTACGGGTACCTATTGGCGTAATCAAGGACTCGCGAAAGGGTTCCGACGAAGCTCAATCAAACTTTAGCAATCATCACGCCTATCTAATCTCCAGGGAAACAATGTAACCGGATTGGATTCTCCTCGGACCACACTAACTACGGCTTATTTATGGGTAATGATAACAGGCCCGACGTACCTCCCCGCCCCATGTTTGCTGCCCTTTTATTGAGGTCGCATTATTATTCTGCTACGGTCATGTTTATCACGAATGCCGACATCTAAGGTATGAAAGCGGAATGGACGGAGGTAAAATTAAATGGAGACCGTATGAATGGAGGCTTCATCTTTGCGCGGGGTTGTTTTGCGTCTTCACGTTTATTTGGTCAGATAACTGTGCCATAAAAGTTGTTATTAACGGATGATCGTAGTGTGTACATGCGTCATGTTACATATTTTATGACTACACAGGAGTAGGAAAGTCAAGTAGCGACTTCAATCTAATGTGAGATGTGTACTCGAGGGCATCCGTGCAAGCTTTATTACTTTGTGTGACTTTTGACACTCTCCCGTGAACTTTACTATCAAACTTACACTTACTTACGAAACAGACTAAAACTAAAAGTTCGAATCGTGTGAAGGTAAATGAAACTATTAAATGAAAAGTCTATTTAAAAAAATAAATTATAGGCTTGTAACATCATGTCGTTTCTAGTTGGAATATCTAAAATAGTTAGGTACAGCGACGTATTTATCTCAAACAAACTTCTGTAAAGTAACAAGTTTAATTGAATTGAAATATTGCCAAAGTTACAAATATGAGCAAGTTCGATTGCCCAATGCGAGTGTTGCCATAAATTGTATGGACACTGTTTGACGTGGAAGAGCGTAAATAAAAGTGCGAGTATCGAGTGGCCGCGGATATTCCCGCACCGACACCCGTAAGTTAGTAGACAGTTTTTAATTTCCGGCGCCCTCAGCGGCACCGCGAAAAAGTGTTAATTGCTTGTGCAGCGGTGTTGCCGGAGATACGAACGGATCTAAAAACTATTACCGCTCCTGGAACAATGAATCAATATTCAATATTGTTTTAAAAGTGCTCGCACGCGTTGACTCCGTATGAAAACGCCAGAAATTGGTTTCGGTGGATTGTTTGAAGAGCGGGCTGGAGATTAAAATGTGCAATGCTGCTGCTATTCTTTTTTAATTACGAAAGTGTCTTATTATTTTTCCTTAGAAGCTTTATTTAGGAACTTTAGATTTATGTACCGATTGAATACTCGACGAACACTTTTTTACTCTTTATGTAGGTAAGAGTAATATACTCCGAACCCATTTTGCGACAGCCTGGCTAAAAAAAAGCTGAGTAAATAAATGCAGAAAAACTATTTGACGTCGGTGTATATTTTTTCAAATATTTATTTAACGTACATATTTTAAAAAATACAATACGGTACAGTTTTACGTCTTTTTTGAGCATCGTTGCAAATTGAATTGTGCAATTTGTGTCTGATAATAACAAGCGACCAACTAATATGCATATGAGATTCGTTCCTCAACTCGGATCAGCCCACAGGAGCGCTTTGTAAACCGCATCCCCGTATTTATAGTGGTAAATACGCTAGTTGCATATTTAACTAGAGCTAACTGCAGTTAACGGTAACTGACGCGGAACAAGTCAGTGGAAGTCTGCGAAAACAAGGAGATCCTTATTGAATTATTCATGGGCCGGATAAATAAGTCGAGCCCACAATCAAACCAGTTGGTGGACGTTTAATTGAATTGTGATGTACAAAGAAGGGTTGTGTGTGAAAAGTTGCCTCGTCGGGAACTACACCGACGCATTAGGCCCGACCGCTGGGAGTAGAAAAACTTACTTCATTACTGATGTACTTAAAAGGTACCTAATGATAGTACATTTGCAATTGTTCAGGAACGGTTAAACTGAGTACGGTATTTCTACGTTAACAAGTAGGTAAGTTACATTACTGTTACTTGTTATGTCATCATCATAAAGATTGAAAAAGCTAAGCAAAATCTATGGTTAGCGGTAATAAAGTAGTGATAAATAATACGATTATGTTTCCTTATTGTAATTTTAATATATATCAGCTGTAAGTTATTTTATATCTGATATTTTATAATTCATACAATACAATAAAATGCTTTCTCCTGAATGTGCGACTGCAGAAACCTTAAAGATGGAGCATGCGCTCCTTGTCTAAATCGTAAGCAAGAATAAAGTAAAAAGACCGAATAAATTATCAAATATGTTACGCGAAAGTAGTGTCAGATATTATACACGTATACTACTCTTTGTTATTACTATTATATAAAAACTTTTTTATTTCTTCATCCAATAGAATATGAACTATTTGGCAGGCTGTCAAGTTACATATTCTTCCTTTATACTGGAATGACTTCGAAGGTTCAAAGTTGGAAATTTCTTAACTTTAAATTAAAACAAAGAGTAAAATTAACTTAATCAGACTATTTCAGTAAAATTTCCAAAAATCTTTTTGTATGATATTAATTTAAACCAGTTTAGATTATGACGTCCAATTGTATTATGCATGCAGCCAACGTTGGATGAGTTCTGTTTTTCACTACCTACCCTCACTTTCTGGTCCACCACTGATCAAGTGATAATAATGTTTGTATTGCTGGCTTGAAATGGCGAGCCCTTAAAGCATATGTATGTATATGTTACATCAGTGCCTCATTTTTATGCTTATCCCTAAATAAACGAGACAAGACGTCAAATACGTGACTTGATCATAGTTAAACAATTCGCACATCCAACTTTAATATATTAAGAAAAGTTAACAATAATCTGCATCCATGCATAAAACAGTAGCTCACAGCTTGTATTATGAAAATTTGTTGGTTTACTAATGGAGAGTGTCCACCAAGCGACGGCAGACAGATGACACAACAGGGCCCCTGGGCCCAGGGCACACGCTCGGCAAAAAAGGGCAACATTAATATTCCCCCTCAGTGCTAGAGTTGCTCTCAGCCAAAGTGGACCGTCACTGGAATTGGAGCCAGACGAAGGAATTAGCTTTATTTCACTAACCTCTGTTGTTTAATGGCAAGCCGCAGACAAACCGAGGATTAAATAATTATTTCAACCTCCTGGAAACAAACGACATCAATAATGTAGCTAGATCTGATAGAAGCTGATCTCTATTTCATTTACTTGATCTTTTTCAGTATAATTCTTGTTTAACTTCTAAATATGATAACATGAGAGGAATGTAAACAATGTGATACTACAACAGGATTGTCAATCTCACAGAAAAAAACTATATTATATTATATTTTATGGTGCTAAATAGTTTGGTAAACAAAAAGGGGGCATGTTATTTAAATACCATATTATGCGTCAACTTTCCACAATAAAAATGTCCACCACGTCCGTCAATGCACTTAAAGTTCGTTTACTCATCCAATATTCAGGACAACCACAGTCACGCGGAAGCAAAATCGCACCCGGACAAAAAACAATATATATTTACGAATTTACACGAAAAACGACGCCCTAAACTGTAGCTCCTAATAAAGGAAAACATAAAGAGCGGAAAGCCCAAATATTTCTCGGCAATTGATAGGTACAGCAGTAAAGTGGGAGCGCCAACAGCAGATTTATAGGGCGCCGCCGAGTGCGTGCTTTAATAAAAAAATCACAAAGGTAATTCGCACGACAAGTTATTACTGGGCTAGAAATATATATGGCTCTCATATCCTCATATGAATAAACGGGCGCCACTTTAGTGCTGTACTGCTCTATAATTTATTGTCTTTTTAAGTTTATGTACGGTGCAACGGTAAGTGTTATTCCTATTATGCTGTTTAATATCTATATTTTACTTTTTTTCTCTTGAACTTCTTTGCAAATTTGTAAAATTACTCAATAAAACAAAGGTGTATTAGGTGCATTGATAATAATATGTGGAAATGTCCCAGATATGTTTTTATTTTATAATTATTATAGACAATTCCGAAAAAAAGAATAAACCACGTGTTAATTCGTCCTCGTTAATTTTTTACTATAAAAGACGATATCCCGAAGAATAACAATCTAACTTTTATGCAAACATTGTGTGGGACATAAAAAGGTAGGTGTATGTTTAGAATAAAATTTTGAAATATTGTGTTACCCTGAATTAAAGTTAATTATCATAATGTGTACCTACCTACAAGCTGGTACTGTTATAAAACATTGTCAGGTCGGCAGGCTATGTACAGAGTACGTGTACTGTGCGCAACTTATCTTCATTAAACGGGTTTTAATGTGACGCTGGGGAAATAAGAGCCCGCCGCGCACCCATCATTCATCAGCCGGGTAACAGATATTTGTACAACTATTTAATATCATTTACGCCCATTTTATTGGGCTGGTCTCTGGGCATCGTTAAAAATTAAGTCCGTTTGCTGATGATAACCTCTTAACGTTTTATCACCGTTAATTACAGAAATAAAATTATAAAACAATAATCTTAAAATATTATGCTCATACGATATGAGCATAATCCAACCAACTGAATAACTTAGTTAAAATATGATAATATTTTAACAAAGTTATTCAGGTGGTTGGATTCGCTGTGTTTAACATTATTTAAATGAGATTTAATTTTACAATGGTAGGATTCTTCATCATTTTTATCACTACAATAATAATTGTATGGCGCTATAACATTAAAAGAAACAGAACATAAAATGGACCATCTATTTAAAAATTTCATTCATAACTTAACTTCACTAATGAGCGTACAAGTCGCAAGACACATTTCATAGTTTAAAATAGCAAAGATCAGCCCAGTGAGTTTCTAGGAAGTAAAACACAATATGTTAAGTTTTGGCCGGATCCGCAGTTGGCAGAAGATCGGACAGATCCAGATAATGTCACCATAACAGATTATATCTTGGCACACGGCCCCTCGTACAATTCGAGACATCACACGCATTTATACGACTCCATTGTTTCAATGGGACATTAAAATATTCGACTTTGTTCCCGTTTGGAGACTATTGGAGGGCTAAAATTCAAATGCCACTATTCTATTCTAAAACAATGGAATAAAATAATGCCGGGACGTAACGCGTTTGGCACGGGAATTCTGGAAAGGAAACCTAAAACTTGCCTGTTTTCGCGCCAAAGTACGAGTAGCACAACACAAAACAATTTAAAGGAGAGACCATTATGTAACATACATAGAATATTTAATGTATCTTACTGAATTCATTAGAGAGAACTTACAAATACTCGTGCAAGCTTTAGTATCTAATTAAAAAACCTTCTTGACAGTAGCGTGTGTTCGAATTGTTTTTTGGGTTTCATACCCAAAGGGTAAGTACGGGACTCTGTTACTAAGGCTGTCATTCCGTCTATCAACAGGCTAAATCTCAAGGACCGCTATAGCTAGACAGTTGAAAATTTAACAAATGATATATTTATCTCTGTTGCCGAACAAAAAATATTAAAAGCAAAAATAAAACGAATTTTAAGGTGTGCTCCCAAACCAAAAAAAATTTTTTTTTTTAAATAATATTAAACGGAAAGCTCCGTGCGCAAGTCCGACTCGCACTTGAACGGTCTTTTAAATATAACCTGGATATTAGACTTAAAAACGTAATTCGTGTCAAAACGTCTGCATAAAATATTAATTAAAGATGATTCATAATTATAAATATGTCAAAGCTATAATTATTAATTAATTATTAATTAAATAATTGAAACTAGTATGTATGTATGTATATTTATTGTTTTATTCATTTTAACTACCTTAGTAGTTTTGACTACTTTGTTTATACTTTTGGTAATAGTAATATTGACCTCTCGGGCAAAATTTGTGTGAGTTTTTCTGTAATGAAATTACTCAGCCCAGCCCGGAGTTAGGAAGTTGGCGGTTGAACGCCTGTGGCTCGGAAAGCACGTTAAGCCGGTGGTCCTGCGCCCGATCTCTCATCGGTCATGTCGGATTGCCGTTTCACCGAATTATGAGAGTAAGGGAATAGAGAGTGCACTTGTGTTTGCGCACACACTTGAGCACTATAATATGTCCTGCGCACTTGGCTGATCTCAATTGAGATCGGCCGCCATGACCGAAATCGGTCGGAAGCCTTATTTATAATAGTAATATTATGAAATGAATGTAAAACATTGACGTTTACCATAAAAATATCTTCATTCATTAACTATAAATTAACAAAGACTTCTATCGATCAAATGGTAAACAATATACAATCTACGTCGCTATTGCGAGACTAGGTATCTCTAAAGAAAATTAATGGGTATAGGAAGCAAATTACACACACCGTTAACATGAATCTAATACCTTTTGTATAGCTAGACCTCAGCGTGTACATTCTGTTCGTCTAAGAGTAATTGGAGTAATAAATCCGAACTGACGGCAAATAAGACTTACAGCCGGCACGCTCCTACAATACGACAATTATTATTAAACCCGGTGCCAATGTCACAGAGGTAATGCTACGTACCTACTCATCGTTCTACCGTAAACACGACTAGCAAACGAGGTATTGTGGTATTTTACGAGTAAGTTTGATGTAAGAACGCTACATAAAGACGCTGAGTGAACGATGAAGGCGTATTGAGTATTAACATGCTCGTATGTTTCATGCCACTGCTATGATTGATGACGTAAGCACAGTGGTGCATAGCAATGTATCCGAGCAGTAAAGTTGCACAAAAGTGCACTCTACAATGGGCTCGCAAGTGCAATCTGTACTTCCATAAGCACCTTCCCTTATGCTTGGGTCTACATCTTGGATATGATTGTGGTTATCTGCCTCATTTGTCTATAACCAAGTAGTCCTATTTTAAAATTCGGAGTGTGGTATTTTTGTGATTTTTTCTTTTAAAAAGTTGCTCAGGAACTCTAGGAGTCAGGAATATGTCCGCTGGTGGTTCTGCGCCTTATCTTTCATCGGACATATTGGATTGTCGTCTCATTGACCTATGAGATTGAGCGAACATAGAGTGTACTTGTGTTTGACACACACTTGTGCATTGTACAATCCTTGTAATATGGTCCTTCTACAGTATGTTCCATAGGGATATAGATTTTGAAGCAGTAAGTTGTAATGATGCCTTCATTTTCTTCACATGCCCAATGCGACGCGGTGCGGTGCGGTTAGGAACCCCTGGCTCAGTTCCGGTGCGGTTGTCCACGGCACCTCGTTTGGTGCGTTTGTTTCCAGGAGCTATACATACATGCATTCCAAATTCAACCCTACCGATAGCAACGTTGACCATACCTTTGTTACAACAGCTGTGGTCACAATTTACCGGCAACGCTAGGTTCCATAAAAGATAATCTAATTCGTAGAGTTAACTAGGACGGAACAAACACTACTTATAAATAAACATTAAATATTTTTTGAATCATTTAATATACATATTTAAATCTAACCACTATTAATTATTATATACCTCATGATAAAATAAGATATTTTGTAAAAATGAAACCATCCCTATTAGTCCTCTTGATTAATTTCATTCATTCGACATCACTTTCAGAAAATGTGTTTCTGCTCTTTCAAGCCATATCGTAGTTTTACTGTGGTTGTTCCATTATTATTTTATTATAATAGCTTTTGCATAACATTAGGGCTTTATATGTCAAAATTCACAGTTAATCCGAATGAATGTGATCATTAGCCAAACAAAAAGTAATTTGGGTTGGATCTATCAAAAAGTTTAGAGTATCATATCAGTTAACCATGAGTAACCCGGTGCAATATTAATTAATGTTATCCCGGGGCGGTGACATCGACAGCGGCGGGCCGCACCTGACCGGCCATTGTTCAGTGTCCATTATGTTCAACATTAAATAGTACCGCGTCCCGAAAGTTGCCCGTTAGTTAGTTCGCCGTAATCTTTTTAAGGCGAAGCTCCTTGGCTTCATGTTTATACGGGCCGCATTTGAGGGAAAGCGAGACGATGACGATACGGGCTAATAGGCTTTCCACGTACATCACGTTTATAAATGCGTTTAGAATATGATGGTGACAATCAGCGAACGTATTAGGGAAACGAAAATCGACAGAACTGACTTTAAACATAGAGTTAGCCCATTGCTTAAAAGGAAATTTGAATATTGATTAAAAAAGATATACATTGGACAATTCCAGAAAAAAAAAATTATAAATATCATCCTAATTTGTCGGCGATTCAGCGCTAGAATATGTTTCATTAACGAACGAAAGGCCGTTAACGAAGAACCATTTGATTCGGATATGATAAATTTTAAGACATTATCGCACTACTTAGTGTAATTTCATAAAGAAATCTAAATATTATCTTGATCGCTCCTGTGGTAGTCGTAACGCAGAAGTGTCCGTTACAGCCATGAAGCTTCCGCTGTGTCGTGGCTTAGCTAATGTTTCAAGCATTAAGTCGTAAAAAGTTATTTACTGCGGGCGTATATTTGCTTCCATTCCTTATTCATACCAAGGTAGCCTACAGGATAATCCTAAAATATTAGGAAGAACAAACTACGCACGCCTTAGTGGATTATTGTTTCGTGTTACCTTTGTTCACTTGTAGAGACTTTTGTAGTTCTACAATACATTTTTTACTTCTTATACCTATTTCATACCAAGGTAATTTGCACGTAAATAATTGTATATGAGGTATTCTTCTTCTTCTTATAGTATGGTTGACGAACAACCTGGTGACAGAGTTTTTAAACCGCCCGTAGGCCTCTGACATGGCTTCACACACCGTTGAAAAATTTCTCAGGTGTGCTGGTTTCCTCACGATGTTTTCCTTTAACGTTAAAGCGTCGTATGATGGTACATATGAATTTCAAATTTGAAAAACACATTGGTGCCTGGCGAGGTTTAAACTGGCGATCTCTCGCATGTCAAGCAACGATCTTAACCACTCGGCCCTGGACGCTTTTTAATGAGGTATTACTTGCGCTATTTCTACAGTCTGAACATTAGGAATAAAACTAATTTTACGGATGAAACTCTCGTTTATAAGATGTTAGTCATTCTTTAGAGATGTAAAGAGCTCAAAACGTCTTTATATTCAAATTCCAATAATTTATTGTAAACACGTGACAAATATTTTTTTGTTTGTATATCTGACTGAAATTCACCATTTCTATGCATGTATTAGCGCGATCCAACTCTGAACCATACAACAAGCGCGCTTACCTTTCACTACAAAATCACTTAAAAACTAAAATCTTCGAGATAATTTTCAGTACACCTGAAGGGTTCCCCTTAAGCGCAAAGACGCTAGTTCCAGGTGTAGTCGGCGGGCAGAGCGCGTATAATTGAGGCAATAAATCGCGCGGCGACTCCGCCGGCCGAGACGCGACAATTAAATCACGCTGAATCATGGAACCGCGCTAATTACTAAAGGGCCACGATCATCGTTTGTTACTGCAGGGCTGCTGATACGTTTATTGTTTGACGCTTACACGCGTTGGACTAATAGGCATATACTATCACTGGCGTTAAGGGTTGAGAGTGTAGAGTTGCGCTTAATCGATCAGAAAGAAACAAATTTTGAAACAAGCGTAATTATGATTTATAAAGCCCAAAGAAACGTTGAGGTCCTTTATAGAAGAATTCCATGTCACGGTAAGAAATAAAATGAGCCATTTCCTAAATTACGTGGGATGCATAAACTCACTCTGGGTAGAGTCTACCTAAATGTTATGTAAGATAGAAATTTCCCATGGATTTATCACCACAAGCACATTCCTACTCCTAGACTATTTTGGGAAATTCTACATTTTATTTTAGGTCAATAGGTCAAACACTGTCCTCTCCCGTTTGCATTATTATAAATTATGATTTTTAAATCTAACATTTTTTAACAAAAATATATTTGCTTATACCTTATGTGTATAATTTTCGAATAAATGAAAAGATCGTACACAAAGGCATGCGAGCGCCATAAACCCGCTTTATTTTCGGGTGCTGCCGTCATTAAGGCTATGAGGAGTCGTAACCCCTTGATGCCGCTCGTAACTTGTTTATAGTAACGCCTTAAATTAGAGATACCTACGTATGCATAAATTACGTCCACCCAATGTAACCACTGACGAACACTGAGATTAACCCCTCGTATACTACATTTACGGCCTTCGAATCTTTTTACAACGCCATTACGCACCTTCCCATACTTAATCTAAGCTTATCTACCTTACTTTTCCTAATGCGAAAATGGCACCCTTTCGTCTAAGATCTCTCGTGGGAAAAACATTGTTCATTGGCCGGTACCTTCGTCAGTGTCAATTAGCGGGAGGGACCGCGAGTGGGGCTCGAGGAGAACCGCTCAAATTAGAAATTATGAATTGACAAGCTAAAATCATTAACATTACATTAGTGCGTTCGCCTAGTGAATTGTTTGGCAAACATAGCTGGCTGCGGTCTAAGAAAGTATAGTTACTATTTCTAGCATTGTACCTACACCTCCATATCATTTTTTATCAAGATTTTCACTAGTTATACCCACGCAACATACACATACTTAATTTAATTTAGCTAAGTGATTTCAATCAGATTTTTTCACTTGCAACGCTAACGCTTTGACGCTTGACGAAATTCGCTGTAAAATAACAAAGCAACGCTGAATACGGTAGTAGCAGGATTATCGTCGCTTGCTGATCAAGGAAACATAAAATGTTTATACCCGAATGATAAAAATAAGCAACCTTTGCAATAGATAGAAGCACGGAGCTATCCCCGTTCGTTCCCGGCTGTATCGAGCCACACGCCCTTAGCGAATTTCGACGAGTAATAAAGAAGCACTTTATTTCGCAATGGGCTCTATAAATCCTATTTTTTTATCTTATTTTCTCACGGCGTGATTTTTCTTCAAACGTTGACGGGACTTGAGAGACTAATAAAAATGTTTAAGGACGCTTCGTCTGATTAGGTACCAATTAAGGTGTCTGAGTATGATCTGGCGTTTTGAACGCAACAACATTTAGCAGAAAACTGTAATAAGATAGGTGTTATTTAGAGAATGTGTTCTATTACGATGGTAAACACCTCACCTTAATACACTTGAGTGAGAAAAGCTTTGTTTCGATATATAAAAATCTGGGTACAAATTTAAGATTTTCGTGTTATGGCTTACAAGGGAGTTTCTACATTATTAAACATATTACTTGCCTACTGGTTTAATAGACCGAACCGGTGATCTTTTTTTTGGTCCAGGTGAAATGCGTTGCGCACCTTCACCCTAAGAAGGGGCGAAGAGATGGTAAATGCCAGCCGCGACTCCTGGGCGGACTGCAATGCCCAGGGGGTATACCGACTAAAAACACCGGGGTGTACGTCATCGTCTATTGGCGGTGTCATGGTACCTGGCATAGGCTTCACTCACAACACCGCCGGCGGACAGCCTCCATGAGCTCCACTCAAGCCCCCCTAGCCGAGGGAGGCGACGGGGCAACCCGATACACAGGGTCGCTTCCGTCCCTCAACCGAACCAGCGACCTACCCCAGCAACCTACGCTGCAACCTGCCCCCCACGTCGCACGGGTGCAAACAAAATAAATAGTGTATCAGTGTTTCTCTAGTAAGTATATTACATAAACCTGCCACCTGAATCACTACCTTTTTTAAAAATCGCCACAATTTTTATACGACAATGTTTCAAAATAGTATTTAATAATAAGTAATAACGGCGAGTTAAAATCAATAGTAGTAAATTTTCGAAAGTGATAAATTATTCACAAATGATAAGATTGTTTACGGAACATACCTTCAAATAAGCGAAGTCCTTTATTTCGCACGCAAGTGTAGTCTAAAATCGTTTCTATTTTCACTACAAAATTAATTACACATAATATTTGGCCTACTTCCAGTTACCTACATTCTACTTTTGGTAACACACACCCACACGCAACGGGACATGGGCAAAGCGGGTCTCCAAATTGCGAATTCAGTGCTATACAAATTTTAACAGCCAATGAAGTTGATAATGTTCCTTTGTATTTATCCGTTACAAAATTAAAGGTCGCAAATAGAATATTATACGCAAGGGAACTTTCAAACGGATCCGACCTCACTTTACCATTAAGATACCGCTTTGATAGTCAAATGTTTGTTGTAACATGAAAGTGTCCTTTAATTTGCTAAATTATATAAAATTTGAGCTAAGCTTTTTCTGGGTTTGAGTAGGGTTTGTACTAAATTTAATAATCCTTTATTACAGTCCTTGAAATTAATACTTACCTACTAACGGCCGAATAGTAAAACGATAATTATATAATTTAATACTACGTACTTAAACGGTACAGTAGGTTCTAAATTCAAGGTCACTGACCACCGTTAATGTGATAAAACCATATTCTATCGGTCCAAGCCATTTACGTCTTGGTAGCAGCTTATCATAAAGGGATAACTTCTTTTTAATCCGGACAGTAAAAAATAACCCTACAATTACATGCCCAGACACTTTATATACGTATATTTGTCTAAGTGGCTAAAAGCGCCCCTAAATATGTTTCTCTTTCATTTTCAGTTTTCGTGAAATAGCAGAACAAAAAATGTCGTCTTTCTTTCCTTTCACATGTTATCTTTTACTGGAAACAAAGGGCATATTTATTGAATCCAGCCGCCCACCGGCAAACTGATCGTCGTAAAACAACACGTGTAACCCTAGACGGTTGGCAAGAGAGCAGTCGGGCCGCTTCCGGTTTCCGGTCGCACATCCAATCCTGGCCATCCCCGGCCGGCCGCGACAAACTCCATTGATTGTTTCGATATTCCGCTCACAGGCCCACTCGCCCGCCTCGTCTACTTACCAAGAAGTGATTTAACATAATTTTCCCCGCAATTTTGTTCGGCTTACATTGTTTTGTCTTAATCTATTTGGTGGAGTGGACAGGCGATCACAATCGGGCGGGATATCTTGCTCAGTGATTCTCAAAGCAGCCCAAACCCTTTTGGCATTCAAATTCAAGAAATCTAAGCTCTTTCATTATCTAAGTTAAAGAGACAGCATAGATTCAAATTTGTAAATTAGCACAGGATTCCAAAGGCATCCCCGTAATTTTCAAACATAACAAAAATTATAACACATAAAATGATATTTAAAAAACGTATGACGTCTTACAGCATATAAAACTTCCTTCCCACTTGTGTAGTTCCTATAAACATTCGAAACAATAAAACTTTGCACCCACGTTAAAATACCTCATAGATACGTGCAAAGGGTAATAAGCATATAAAGTTTACTATGATATAGTTGAGCAGGAGCGTCTTTTGCCTACCAATGCGATTCCATAACTTCGTATTATATAGTTTATTTTATTTCCGCCGAGGAACAAGTTGTCCCCCACATATGCTTGCCTTCCGCCGGCGCCGGAGAAGTACAATAGACATAGCCTCAGTGATTTAGTTTTATTGTCATGCACCCTCCATTCACTCTGGACCAGATTATTTAGAAGACATGAAATATATACGGTTTAATGTCTGTTTAGACGTAATTAAGGACGACGAATGCTAGTTTATGATGATATTTCAGATTTGGAATAGGTATAGCGTGGATGTTTACTTATGATAACATGGAAACTAAGGAAATACTTACGTGAGTGCAAACGGTTTGCCCTGCTTCGTAATGTACCTTTCGAGCTCACGGGCTCTTTACACCGTCAATTTCATAGACGCCACCCTATTATTATGGGTACTATAAACCTTCGGCCTTAGCGGGTTAAACAGACGATACAATTCTCAAATTAAATGCTGTAGTAGTATTAGTCGATCGCCTGTTATTTCCTTCTATTTTCGGCCACTCTCCAAGTCATAGATTGGAGGTTATCAATTTGCATATTGAGGGTAAAGTCGTTCAGAGCGAAAGAGCTCGAATTTCTCGATACGAAAGCGGCATACTTGTATCGGACCTCCATAAAAACAGCTGAAATCATAAAACGATCTGTTCCGGCGATGAATCGGCGCTGTTAACCCATATCGCGTGAAACGGCAGCCACTCGGCCCGGAGAGACGATCTTTTGCGGAGACGTGACCGAAGTGAGCCAATAAAATCTCCCCGAATCTGTCGGACGCTGTAAAAATCGAGGAACGTGACAAGGGCGCGACGGACCCGCGCGGTCCGCGCCCGCCGAGCCCGCGCTCGCGACTTCCGCTCCGAGGGACGGCTGAAACTTTGAACAGGGAACATATTTACACAACGGTATTTGTATTTGTCATGGCGTTTTTCTAGCTGTTTCATTCTATGCAGAGTTACATCTGTATGTGTGACAAACTCGGTGGAACAGTGGTTAGTGACCTGGCTGGCGGTTCCGGAGAGTCGTGGGTTCGATTCCCACTCTATACTAATATTAAAAAGCTGAAGAGTTTGTTTGTTTGTTCCGTGTCTGAACGCGCTAATCTCAGGAACTACTGGTTCGATTTGAAAAAATCTTTTTGCGTTGTATATCAGTCTTTGACGCCCATAGTAAGGCTTTAGGCTATATAACATCACGCTGCGACCAATAGGAGCAAAGATACAATGGAAAATGTGTAAAAAACGGGGGAAACGCGAACGAAGTCGCTGGCACGGCTAGTTATTTATAACTGTAACAGTGGCTATTTATATTAATATTTTATTTCGGAATTACAAAGGTACTTAAAACTGGTAAAAGCCTTAGTTTCGATTCAAATTATGAGCCAAACTTGTGCTAGTGTTTCTGTGAAGTCAAGATGCTGGCGACATTATACCCCGTTCCTTCGAAAAGTTGGTCCAGCGCCTCTCATTGCTCATGACGGTTTGTCATGGCACCGATCTATTAAGTGAACGGAACAGATATTGTACCTCAGCATGCGCATATGCGCATAAACTTGTAAACTTCTATTGGCCCTGGTGCCAATTTAGTCTGAATTTATTTAATAATACAAAAGTTATACCCGAAATTCGTGCTTGCTACCGTTTAGTTTTATTGAATAGAAGTCGTACAACAACAACCGCGATGTAAATCAGAGCAAAGTATCGGAATGCGGGGCGACAGTTCGATAGGGGAAAACAATAAAACTAAATCATCGGGAAGTTATCTATCTCCGACGCGACCCGGGAAGCTGCCATGTGCACCGAATTGTGTATTTCACCGGGAAAATGCTCAATGACGCATCGCCAATCTACTTCCACCTTTTATAACTTTGTTTGTTCAAAGAAACTACTATGTTACATTAATTGGCGTTATGCTCTACGACAACGGTACACCACAATGTTGGTTCAATAAAGGAAATTAAATCCTAAAGAGCATTGTTTATGAACGAATATAAATAATTTTCTTAGGACGACTTACTTAATATTTTGTTATTTACAAGTTAAACGAATGTTGCGAAAGCAATTTGGCGCCTAATTGCGTGAGACACTGTTATTATTTAAACTACAACAAATTTACATTCTTGTTACCAAAATACGCTTAAGCTTGTCTGAAATTAACAAAGCAGTTTTCTAAGTTGTTCAAGTCCTAACTTATGTAGGTTTCGAAAGTAATCCGAGAGTAACGAAGTTATGGAACGATAAAAATTATCTAAAATGTCGCAAATCGTGAGCGTGATATTTATCGGGGTTGACATTCTCCAAATTACCCATCCCATTAATTTTCCATTAGCGATAATTGGGGTGTGATTTTATGCGAAAAAGTGACTTTAGCCGCTTTATGAATAGATTTCGGATATATTGAGTTAGCGAACAGGTATTTGGGAGGAATTGCGTCGTTAGAATTTAGATGGAGTTAATTTTACACATAAACACAAGAAAAGGAAATCTGGTTAACCAAGTAAGGCTCAGTAATTAAACTATTTCTACCTATGTTTATACCTTTAGTAAAACCTTTGATTAATATTTCAGATCACTTAACATAATTTATGAGGACAATAATTGAAGAACAAAATAAAATATTTTTCAGTCATCTTTTATTGTAGACGCTAATATGATTTTAAAAGATTATCTCTTACTTTAACTCAATATGAACTTTAATTATATTTTTGAAATACTTTTTACTTTACTTCCTCGATAAATTGTTATTTAAGCTGTTGCTTGTGAAATCTCTCTCATTTTGCCATCTATTTGAAACCTATTTATCATCTACATATAATTGATACAGGATACCTAAAGACATCGTTAGGCTGCATGTCAGCATATCTCGAAAGGCGGTCATTCTTAATTATTGCCGAAATTAATAGTTAGCAGATAAGGCCGGTTACATTTCTTCGCCATAAATAACGGGCGAGCGGGTCGGTTTTCGACATGACTTAATTCAATCTTACCCCTCGTCGTCTCCCGACCGATGAGAGGGAATCGGTGGATGATGAAACGTGACTTTTATGCAAGCGTAACGTTACTCCAATTTCCGCGGAAATATGCGTCACGCATTGTAGTCCTGTTCTGCTGACTTTTTATACTCGTAAACCACTCATTCATCATCGGACCCTACAAAACACGTATGCTAGGTGGAAAAGGAATAATGCACTGCAATCATAATGCTTTATTAAAATCAATCTACCGATCATATGTTTTTATCGTGACTCCGGGCATGTGAGGGGTATTATAAAATGTTTTAAAGATATACCAAATTTTCAATATAAATTATATACGTAAGGTACAATGACGTTTATCTATGTATAGACACAGAGCTCCGTTTTTCATTTATACGCTAATAAAGTTAAGTTATTTATTAAGTACGTCTACCACATCTAAAATCAGAAGTACCCGTAATCGTTGATGGATGTGGAAGTGAAAGTGGTGTGCCAGGACCGTAGCACATGAAAATAAGTGATCTCTGCCTACCCCTCTGGGAAAAGGCGTGATTGTATGTATGTCTGTCCACATCTACATAGATAAACTTAATTCATAAAACCGAATCATCGATACTGGTATCTAACACAATCAGCATTATTGTAATGTATGGTCAGATTTCTATCAACATTTTCCTATATAAGTTACTACGTAACCCAGTTAATATGTACTTAAAGTGTACTAATCAGGTATATGTGAGCATAGGTAGGTAAACATAACTGGCACAATCAAGTCGTAAACCTCAAATAAATTCTTATAAATGTATATGTATTGTTAACTTATGCGTCTTATATGTACCCATTAGGGATAATGGTTACAAGCACAAATAGTTGTTTACCTGATTATTCCGTGTAACTTTTTTGTGCAAACACGGATCGTTACCGCAAGAAAATTACACGGCCTGATGACATGCTATGTAGTTACGGATCAACTTTGCAATTGGATTATATTGTGACTATAATTGGATTTTTACTGCTGGATTTTCCCACAATGTTTTGCGTACAACGCTCCTTGAAATTAACCTAAAAAGGATATTGTTTGTATTAAATGCGAGTGTAGGTACTACTTGTTTTTTTTTAAGGCTATTTTATGTTTGTGTAGACTTTACTCTATGCCATTTAGCTATTTAACACTAATGGCCATTTACTAAATTAAGTTTCCTAAATTAATTAGTTCAGTACCAATTCATTAAATGGCCTTTATCTAAGTAATAAATTACACGGTGCGAATTTACCTTCCTAAGCTCAAGAATATGTGTATGGTCCAATTGTTTCCTTTTCCTTTCAAAACACTATTGAGCACACTAGGGGTGGGTTATTAGGTAATACTCATAGTTATATGTTAGAGATTATACATCAGGAATAAATAAAAGTAAACTACATATATATCTCCAGGGTAAATAGTGACATTGTCTTTTTATAAGAAAAGAGGTCACGTCTCCGTTAGCAAAGCTTAACCATAACTAAGTACAATGGTATCTTAAACTTGTCATGAGTTCGTCACATTTTGTCAGCATCAGGCAGGCAATTACTGGCGATCGTTCGCGTCACCGGCTACTGGTTCTAATAAATATGTGGACAATACGTTCCTGTGACTCGTGAATTTCAATTTCTCCTTGTCATGTCCTTAATTGCCAATCGGCCGGCACGGCGCGGTATGCTCCGCCAGGCTTTCAATGAACCACGACGAACAAACATGAAAGGCCTAGCCTACACGAGCAGATATACTGTCTTATTCATCCTAAAGTTACCTTCGCTCAATAACTATTGCTGCGTAAGTTTCTATTACAATGTCTATACAAGTCGAGGTAATCACTAGGTAACTCTATGATATGTGGCGCGGAATATAAAATAACGTGTTCTGTACATAAATATTGTTTAGAAAAGATTAAACAAAAGGCCTCAAACAGAATAATTTTGTGAATCCCAATAAATATCTTACCTAAATAAGCCATTCACGCTAGAAATATTCCTTTCATTGTAAGTAATGAAAGAACACTTTGCTTTCAATTAATCTCCAAACAGCGACTTCCCTTGTATTAAGCGGAATCTAATCAAATTATCTTCACCGAAACAGACAATTACAGCCGATTGGAACGAGACCTGAAATAAAACGGCCATGTCGGGAAGCCTTTGCGTCTCTAATTCAATCCGGCAAGACGGCGGGGCAGCTTGTCTCCCTACACTAGGCCGAAACAAGTCTCGATGTAATCCCTCAAATCCAAATTAGATTTTCTTTCAGTGCCTCCCACTATTCACGGGTTTCCGCGGCGCTCGCGCCTGCCGCCGGTACGGCTGAACCGGCGCGCACCTAATTGGAAAAATGTAAAAGCGACACCCGTCTCTACACTTTCGAATAGGTAGATGCGGGATTAGCGACAGATGCTTCTAATACTACCGTCAATACTGTTGCAATTGATATCTACTATTCGTATCCATTTATTACATGACCGTGTACTTTGTAATTTCTCGAATGTTGCTTAGTTCAGAGATCACACGATTACTTTCTGAACACATCCAGAATGCTTATTTTCAAAAAGTAATTTTATTTATATACCAACTGAGGGTTTTATTTAGATTTCATGTATAAATAGTTTTACTCTTAGTTATCGCGATAATCATAAACCGAAGAAATAAACCAAATATACAAACAACACACTAAATACGTTCACGAATTCACGCGAGTGCATAACAGGCAATAAATACGCATTGAACAAATTTTAATAGGCGCACGGAAAATAAAAGGCGGGCGTATTAACAAGAAGAAACAATAAAATAAAGCGGCGATGGTAATGAATAGGGTGTACAAATATTGGGGCAGATTGAACAGGGTGTAAGTCGATAGGGCAGGCAATGTCGCGTGGCGCGCCGCACGCACTCGCGCCGATTTAGACATCACTACATTACTCTACATGAGTGTACACCGAATATTTCATTAGCGAGTGTACGTTACCCGTTAATTGGGTTATCGTTATCGCACCCATTTGTAAGTATTATCGTACCGCTCAAAGAAGGAACATGAAAACAACAATAGGCCGCTAACGGCTTGGGTTTTAATACTCTTAAACCTTTTAAAAATGACAAAGAGCTTTTTCGACTGCTTGATAAATTACTGTGCTCCTCTAAATTCGTATTCATTTCCCTAAACATACCTATTTAGTTAGTGTGAAAACAAACCATTAGAGCACCTAAACATGTTATTCGATTGTAATCAAACCAGTGAATTCGTATTCAGTGATTTAATTATTAATATATTCGATATTTTCACAGTCGAACAAAATTAAACAGTTTTCCAATAGAACAATTGGCGTTGGTGCTGCTTAATTAAAATTAGAAAACCATTCAGCACGTATTGTTCCCAATTGAATTTTCCTTTTACGATTCGTTATAACGAGTTCCCCTGTCATACAGCGCGGGTCGTGTGACGTGCATCCCTCAAAGAATTAAATTGAATATGAAAGGAAATTACATAGCCTCGTATCGACTCCCGTCTCTTGTTCCAATCGAATTTCCTCTGAAAACAATGCTGAAACGGAAATTAAACCGACATGTGAAAATAACTGAGATTTGCAAATGGACCCAGATTTATGGCAGAGCCAGTGAACAAAAAATATATACGTTCTAAGCAATAGGCTTGAAATAAATTAAACGCACTCGGAGCCCGTAGCGGCGGGATAACATTATTTCATATCCAGATATTGTTGTGCTCTGTTAATCTTTTGTAAACAAAAAAATATTCCTTTTTATTATACAAATGCGCCAAAGTCGCCCATATGAAAATATTTTAGTAGGTGTTTACTATTTTAGAACCAAGATAAACATACGATTGTGTTCTAAAATTTGAACATGGAGGACACCCTCATAAAATGCTGGCATTAATAATATAATAATGCATATCTGACTTGTTTCTTATGAACAGAAACAAAAGGTAAGGTTTGTAATTATGAACTCATATTTTTAAAATTATTCACTCGTTCAACAAACAACTCGATAACTCTCAGATATTAGAGACATCGGGTTTCACTTGTGTTTACACGAGATTCCGTGTTGAGGAGCTAAGTGATTGTAAGTGGCGGAGCGTTGGCGCCGCGCCGGAAGTCGTTCCCACGTGACGGACGCCGGAAGTGACGCGGGATCGCGTTCCTTCGTTACGTCGCCGACTGGCTATCGGCTCCAAAGGCTTTGTCCGCCATCGGAGATATGTATTTGCGTACTCGAGATGAACGAACCTTTTAAAACTAAAACCGACTAAACCGTACTTTGTTTATTTTGTTTTGATTTAATTACTATTTGGAAAAAGTTTAAAGCAACTAGTTCCCTGCCATTATACTCGTAGAGTTCATGTTAAAATCGAGATCATTTGCAAGTATGCTTTATAATAAGTATTTTTTAAACCTACAGTAATTCCTAAGTAGTTTTAGTAAATTAAAATTATATGATGTATATGTAATTTCAAAGTTACATACAACCGATGTAAAATCACTGAAAATTATGCATGTTCTTTGTGGCATTTAAAACCTTTACCTCTATATAAAATTAAGAATTTAAACAAATAAAATTATAAAGTTGACTTCAAACTTTGAGTTTCAACATAATACAATGTTATCCTGGCCGGCTTTTCAAGAAAAACTATTAGTTAATAGTAAAGCTTTCCAAAGCTTTGAGTGTTATAAGAGCAATGTAGACAGTATAAAGTAGTTGGCACTGACAAAATGTTGAGTAATATGGGTTGAAGTGCGTCGTTGTTTTTGTAATGCCTTTTCTTATGGCTGGCCCTAACGATTATATCCCCCATTGTGAAATCCACCGCGCTGCCAAGACCGCGGAGAAAGAGCTAAACTTACAAAAGTTCCCGACTTGTTCAAATGGCCGGCTTTTGTTAGAGCGACTTATTGTTCGGGACAGATTGCTGGGGATCAGCGATGCTCTCGTTCCAAATTTTAGTAGATACACACGTGTCAAGGTTTATTTTAGTGCAGGCTTCACGGGTATTGTTTCAGGCCCATTTGAAGGAAATTGACTGGTTAAGAACTTTTTCAAAGTTGATTGTAGTATCTATATTTAGGAGGATTTAAAGCATTTAGGTTTGTGATATGTTATTTGCATTGAATTAGTTAGCGCATGAAAAATTTAACCAAATCATAATTTATTTGAACATAACACAATAATTAAGAGTCAATCAGTATTTTTATGAACAATTTTAATTACAACATCTTACACAGTTTAGTCTCAGTAACTTTAGAAATATATATGTTACGGCTAATACCCGAAAGTGCGGCTACACCTAGGTTTAGCCGGCTAGAACTAGGTGTAGCCACTTACTCTTGGCTAAACCTAGGTGTAGCCGATCGTTTTCGGCTAAAACTAGGTCTAGCCTTCACCATGCCGGCTACAACTAGGTCCAGCCATTCCATGTCGGCTAATACTAGGTTCAGAGAATCCCTGTTGGATAAAACTTAGATGCGAGTCCCGCCAAGCCTTCCGTCCTTCCCCGCGTCACACTCAGGACTCACAGCATCTGCAGCAGCAGCGCGGGGTGGAGGGCGTAGCGAGACACGCGCCTCTGCAGGTTGTGAGCACCAAGTGCTGCTGATCTACTGCAGGTCTACTAGCGAGTGTGACTCATAGCGTCTGTACATAGTTGTAACTGCCTCGTTGGTCTATTGGCAGCAAGCGCTGCGTAAGGACCGAGAGGTCCCAGTTCGAGTCTGCGGTCGGTGAAAATTTGTGTGAGTTTTTCTGTAATGAAATTACTTAGCCCGGAGTTAGGAAGTTGGCGGTTGAACGCCCGTGCCTCGGAAAGCACGTTAAGCCGGTGGTCCAGCGCCCGATCTCTCATCGGTCATGTCGGATTGCCGACTCACCAAATTATGAGAGTAGGGGAAAAGAGAGTGCACTTGTGTTTGCGCGCACACTTGTGCACTATAATATGACCTACGCACTTGGCTGATCTTAATTGAGATCGGCTGCCATGGCTGAAATCGGTCGGACGCCTTATCTTACATACTTAGTTATAGCCGGCATGCTTTCGGCAGAGCTTTTTTAGATATTACAAATACATCCAATAATTAGAAACCAAGGTAGTTTTTCATTCTTTTAAATCAAATTGTAATAAATAACACATATTGTTAGGAGTAAATTGTTAAGTACAATAGGAACAATCAGGAACATTTTTTTTAACAACAGACAATAGTTGCATATAATAATTTTAAAGAATAGAATTATAAATCACAGGTTTATAAAGTAACATAAACTATTTATAACAATCTATACTTGAGTGACATTTTGAGTTGCACATAATACCAACAGCTTTGCAGAGGCACTTTATGTTGCCATATTTGGTTTTGTAGTTGTATGTTTTCTAATTAATGGATGTTTTTGTAATATCTAAAGAAGCTCTGCCGATAGCATGCCGGCTACAACTATGTAAGATAAGGCGTCCGACCGATTTCAGCTATGGCAGCCGATCTCAATTGAGATCAGCCAAGTGCGCAGGACATATTATAGTGCACAAGTGTGCGCGCAAACACAAGTGCACTCTCTTTTCCCCTACTCTCATAATTTGGTGAGTTGGCAATCCGACATGACCGATGAGAGATCGGGCGCTGGACCACCGGCTTAACGTGCTTTCCGAGGCACGGGCGTTCAACCTCCAACTTCCTAACTCTGGGCTTAGTAATTTCATTACAGAAAAACGTACACAAATTTTCACCGACCGCAGACTCGAACCGGGGACCTCTCGATCCTTACGCAGGGCTTGCTGCCAATAGACCAACGAGGCAGTTACAACTATGTACAGATGCTATGAGTCACACTCGCTAGTAGACCTGCAGTAGATCAGCAGCACTTGGTGCTCACAACCTGCAGAGGCGCGTGTCTCGCTACGCCCTCCACCCCGCGCTGCTGCTGCAGATGCTGTGAGTCCTGAGTGTGACGCGGGGAAGGACGGAAGGCTTGGCGGGACTCGCATCTAAGTTTTATCCAACAGGGATTCTCTGAACCTAGTATTAGCCGACATGGAATGGCTGGACCTAGTTGTAGCCGGCATGATGAAGGCTAGACGTAGTTTTAGCCGAAAACAATCGGCTACACCTAGGTTTAGCCAAGAGTAAGTGGCTACACCTAGTTCTAGCCGGCTAAACCTAGGTGTAGCCGCACTTCGGGTATTAGCCGTAACATATATAAAATTCTCGGAATATCAACTATTAAAATTAGTGAATTTTACAAATTCACTAATTTTCATAGTTGTCCATTTACGAAATTTCACCTTAAATGTCCATTTACGAAATTAAGAAATTAATCTCGACATTTCGCTGAAAGATTCCACCCGTCCACTGTACAGTCAAAGTACATTACAAGTCCCGCGCAAAAAAACCTTTGGTGGCGCCCCGGCGTCGCCGCGGCCGGCAACGGACCGACAAAGACAACAACTACTGACTTCAAACTTTATCGTTTCGCTCTACACTCTGTTTTTTTATGTTCGGTGATCAACTGATAAAAACAATTCACAATGTTTATTTAGTAAAATCATCTGCGAAAAGTATTGCATAATTTTGTAAATAAATACTTCTAGTAATTTGTTAAGAGTTTAAATTATTAACAAGGATAATTAAGAACCACCCACTCGAATTCAATTATTTTAATCTCATTTTTCCATTAACACACTGTACTTTAACCAGGTACCAAAATTCAGTATTGCAACTCTCTATCCGAGGTATCTTCTTAATTTGTATTTTCATCTACAATTTGGTGCCAGTCGTATTCTATAACTAGAAAATTAAAATCCTTTGAATATTAAAACAGCAGCGCTCTACATTCGCAATACGAAGATAAAGCTCTTTTATTTTTGCTTATAAAGAAAGTCATGTCCCGTATAACTCCGAAACGTGTAGCGATATATTTAGTAATAACGAAATAATATGTTTTGTGAGATAGAATTCATATTTCATAAGCACTCATACGCATAAGATATTGCAGGGAAAGTGGTACTTTTCCCTTTATTCCGTAGTAAAGATAAGGGGCGGCCGATAGGCGAGGGTAGCTGACATCCAGTCGGCCTCCTCAGATTCATTCCCGAGCATTTGCGCCACATCATATTTCACGGCGGCGCGAGTGAATTTTATATGCACGAAGACAACGAGATTTTGTTCGGACATATGGAGGCACTTTATCTGAAGCAATATTTTGCGAATATAATTTGACAGCTACAAAAATTATAAGCACACAGTGAATACCTACAGCCGTAAACAAACATAAAGATTGCGACGCTAGATACAAATAAATCTCAATAAATCAAATTTATGTCGCGATTTAAGTAAACGAAAGTTTGACTTAATGGTTGTTGGCTGGAGTATATTAAATGAGATTACAGTTGTGTACTTTCCACTAATCGTAGACCCCGTAACTTCTGTAAGTAACTAATAAAAAGTTAATTCCAACAAAGTTTAATGATCACATCTCCAACACGTCGTGAAGCCGCTACACGGGAGACTTTCCACATTATTAAGGAGCTCAGATTAAATATCATATTTCACCTTAATGCCGTAATTTGCTACACGCCTCTTATAACAAAAACATTCTTCTAAATCTGGCGCGATCGTATTAACATAACCGCTTTGTTAAATGGAGTCAAGATAATTTGTGGACGAAGTTCGGCCTGTAATACCTCGCAAATTGCCGGATAAGACTGTGTGAGACAACTGTTAGTTTTAATTAAACTGCTGGTGCGCTCGCGGGGAGTCCTGGGAATGAGAAAATTATTCTAATCTTATAAGCCTGTCGGTGTCCCGGAACTCGACTTGAAATTAATATGATGCGGGCGGCCCGTTCAGCGAACGCCTCACGCGTCTGCGTATGGCCGGCGCGCGGCGTGAGCCACGCTGCAATGCTACCGAACCAAAACGTCTTGAACAGTTGAACATAAACCAGTTAAATTGAACTTTTATAATAATAGCTTATTTCTTTGTTATATATTTCTACTCACACGAATTATTGAATACTTCCTTCTGTCCGCGTCTTGAGGTCGTTCATCTCACAAAAAATACTCCTTTATTGCAAAGTCAAACAGCCAGTATACCTACCAAATTTCATTAAAATAGCTTCAGTAGTTTCAGCGTGAAAGCGCGACACAGATATGAAAAAAGAAACAGACAGGGGACAGGGTTTTTTTGCAATTATAATATCAGCAAGGAGTCAGGATAATAAGGATTAACACTCCAACAAATTGAACCCATCCAATATTTACAAGAAAAACCGATGTAACCTTAAGCCGAAAACCCCCGTTTAGTAAGGAACATTAGCGACATCTCTGTCTGTTCAATTTAAAAGTTTAAGGCACGAAATGGCCGGTAAGAGATAATCTCGAGAATCAATTTAGAGGAAAGTAGCGGACGCCTTGGGAGCCGTGTTTCATTAGACGGGGCCGATCGGATCAGCTGCCCACCTGTGTCTAGGTTAGGACTAGCACGATACAATTACTAAGCCATTTCCCACATGAATCTTGAAAAATGTTTCAGTCGCTTGGCTTTAGACCTAAAAACTAAAATGCTCAATTTACAGTTTTGTTATTACTATTAATTTGACTATGGAATAAATCATGATTATGTTACAAAATAAATTTAGCTAAAATATTTACCAACAACAGTTCCCTATTGAAATTTAAATAAACTGTCAGTTCTTCAGTCTTGTAGCTTTAGCGTATATCACAATTAGTTGGTGAATTTCACTTTGTAGTTAGTGTACAGAATACTAAATAGTGGCTTGATGTGCAGCCGTTATTTCATGATGTTGCATTAATTTAAGTATCGGGCGATTGTCTACCAGCCACGCTATGCAGAATTATTGCTAGCGTAGTTTAGAGAGTCGGACCGCTTGTCAAACTTTAGTAATTTAACTTCAAAACAGGTTCCTGTCGGTATACCAGGCCGAACATTTGTTCAACCACATTCGGGGCATGGTGTGACAATACCGTCATAAATGTATCAATTCGAACATTGTGATCACTTCATTGTTACACAAAATGAGCCGAAATTCCTTCAAAACTAGTGCGTAACAAGTATTTAATTGGGATTTGATCACCAATTAACGCAGATCAATTCAGAAAAAACGTTTATATCCTTTCTAAGTTTTTAAATAATTTCTGTTTTTTTTATATGAAAAATGGAATCTTGATATTTGATTTGATTTTGATTTCACCAACGTAAGTAGAGCTACCTGCAAGATAGATTTTATTACAGAAACAATTGATTGTAGTACCTAACAAAACGGAAAAATGTTCTTGTATTAAAGAATGCTGCAAAGAGTTGCGTGACGGGTCACGCTCGCGGCCAACAATAACATTTTCAGGAGTGTGTAAAGATAACTCTAGCTTTTTGTTGTGCCCGTGCGAGTGTGTTCAGCTAACTGTTTCAGTTTAGCGCAGAAAGGCTTTGTGTGACGCTCGAAGAGAGGAGTAAAAACGGCTACATGGACGAACCTTTTGTTGTAAGCCACCGAGTGTGAATTGATAATGTTTGCACCAAAACGTATTTGTTATGTTTTGTGGTTTCGAGGCCGGCAGAGCGCGGTATTCAGAGGAGTCGTAAATGCAAGGCCGTTTTAAAACTGGACGTTATTTTTAATGATGCTTGAGGGTGCCACTTCAACGTCTATTCATTAACTTTGCCATTTGTTTGGTGTCTTACGAGCGTTCTTATTTCGTTGTTTTTGGTAAAAAAAAAGGTGAACAGATATTAATTTATTACTCTTGCATTTAAAATTAATATTCTTCTAAGTGTGAGTAAAAATGTATTAGTAGGGGAAATAACTACGTTATGGTAGGTCATTAAAAAGTTTTGACTATGTATTGCATAATACCGACACACACAATGTACAAAATTACCGAACAATAGCGCAAACAATGCATAAATTCTATTCAAGCGTCATTATCTGCAAAATGTCACGTAAAATTCACATTAATGCTACATCCGTATCAGTGCAACAACAAACAGAAACTGATTATGCAGGTAGTGACATCGGCGTGTAAATAATATGATTAACGAAATAATTGTGTTAATAACACAAATATCAATCGGAGCGGGGCCGGCGCTGTCGTTTAAATCATGCAATAGAGGTGTGTACCGCCACGCTGCGTTAACTCATTTGACTTATTGTTTTATTCATACATACTTTAATTGACTTAAGGCGAATTTAACGCACCTACCGATACGTACCTAACGCTTGATCGGAAATGTATCTGCTATTCATTTGATTTTTAATGTGCAGTAATTAGCATAATTATTCTTGCAAGATTTTAATAATCGTCCTCAAAGACTCGGAGCCTTAGTATTCAATGCAAACTTTAACACTTTTAATTGAATATTTTGTTTTTATTTATTAGGATAATTTAAATAAGAACATTGTATTTAGAGAAAATATTCAAGCGAGCTGTGTGTATTATCAGTAGTAAAGAGCACTAAAAACACATCATATTAACGCATTGCGCTGACTCATTGAGCCAGTGCATCACAATGGGTATGAGTTATTCAGTAACTTCAGGAAAAGTCAATGCATTTCCCATCTCTAGCGTGAAACAATCCGAACAAACAAGGTGCGGTCGCGTAAATTCGCTTTACGCAGTCCCGCGCCGGCACACGGCGACTAATTAGAACATAAATCTTGATACTAATTCGCCATTTTAATACGTACCTGTCTCGTTACTCCTTGATTAGTCACATTAGATTTTCAATTTTCTTACAAATAAGTATTTAATTACCCAACTTATTCATTGAATTTGATGTGTTGCAATAGCTTGTAAAAAAACTGAACCTGAGAAAACAAATAATAATATATATCTTGGAGGAAAGAAAACACTAGGTATTTCTTGTACATACTAGGTATATGTTCATTTTATTATTAAATCCTTTAAAAACAATCACAAAGTTACTAGGTAACTTTATTCCATTTGTATGGATAATTACAAACTTACATATATCCAACATAAAAACCAGTTTGCACCGGCACGTCTGGAAATGCGTGTCTGAAAGCACATAATGTGGTATAGTGAATAAGTAAGCTTCTCACTTTATATTCCGCTCACGCCGCGGCCTGCGTTATTGCAGGCGCGTCGATTTACGGCACTCCTCATTTTTGAAATAAAGCTATTCTTTCTAAAATATTGTCATCTACTTTAAATATTTCACTTTATGCATCCCACGGGCGCAGTTACACCATCGCCCCGGTAATCGGGATGAATGGTTCAATGAATTCTTATTGCAATTTTAACTTTAACCGGGCGGTGTTTTGAAAGGACATCTTTTTAATTGACATACGATACAATATAACGTTTTTTTAAGTAACTCATTATTACATTACATTAAAAATATATTACATTTTATCGTTCTTTTTCACTGATTTATTTGTAACTAGATCTGACCATAGTCGGTTAACACATTTTATCATAATTTTATGTAAATATTTAGTTAACTAATATTGTTTGTACCTATAACTTACTTACATTGATCCTCAAATAAACACCTGACATAATGTGGGTTAAAAAGTAGTTGTTATAGATACAAATGTGACAATAAGCTAAACGAATGAGTTTTGTCTTTTGTGTTTTCTGGGAACTTGTGTCTAAAGTAAACTTATCCGTCTGTGTTGACATGAAGCTATTTACCTACCCCGTTCCTCCCTAAAACAGGACAAATATCATACTTACATGACACGAGTAGCTTTAAGTAGGACGCTCAAACGTTTACGTGCCTTCTCATAAAACGTTTGCGTTATTAGTAGATACCTTATTTATTGTGATTTCTATATGATACCTACTTGTTTATTTTGTTAATTACATAATCAAATGATATTAGAAACCCAAAGATAATTAGATATAGGTAGATTTTCAAAGTTACACCATTGTGATACGCATTACTTATTATAGAAACTCTCACTACCAAAAAATATTTTAAAAGAATCTAGAAAATAAATTATTGCTTTTTGTTATGAAAAAACATGGCGGGTTACTATGAATTAGTAGTACCTAAATCACAATTTGTCACGTAATCTACACTAATATTATAAGAGGAAATATTTGTATTTTTGTATGTTTGTAATGAATAAACTCAAAAACTACTGGACCGATTGCAATAATTTTTACACCATTAGAAAGCTGCATTATTCAGAAGTAACATAGGCTATATTTTATCCCGGTACGGGAAGTAGTTCCCTCGGGACGCGGGTGAAACCGCGTGAAACAGCTATATTTTATACAGAGATAGAGGTATACCGAAGCGAAGCGAGGGCAGGTCATAGTATTTAATACTTTAATTGTGTTTACTTATTTTGTTTATTGGCGGGTAAAGTGGCGGCAGGTGCCGTTTCCCACGGAGCAATTAACGTCCAGCCTCGGCGAAGGGTTGCTCTTGAACCTCCAAAGGAGCCGAGCAAAAACATTGATGTGTTCACAGCCATTATTTTGTTGTTACTGCCATTTTTACCTCGGCCCTCGGAATATATTTTGAGTTACGGCCCCGGTCGGCTTCGCAAGTGCGGCTGCGTTAGACAGGTTTAAAATAATTGCTTTTACGTAGGTACAAAAGTACTAATGACTCATTAGTCTGTTCTAGCTACACGCTTTATCTTTATTCTACTGTCGTGTGTGGATATGTTACTAAACTTAATGAATAATGGTGGGTCAAGATTTAATTACCGAAAGTGAGAAATAGTATGTGTTAGTTTAGTTAGTATTCTAGAACACACTCAAAACCAAAAACCTTTTTACATGCTTACAAACAAGTATATTAACAAAGTATTGTCTATTTTTATTTGCGCAAGTACTACACATCTGAAATAAAACTAATTTTAGAGATCCGACGTTACGAGCTCTTTACAGCGCTCGCTCTAAATAATGTTAAGAATACCAATACACGCGAGTTTAATCCGTAAAATTAGTTTTATTTCAAAATTATATTAACATTTAATCAGGAGTGCACTTGGATAAGATAAAGATATTTAAATTTAACAACTTTTCAATAATTATTTATATCTACAAGTTTGAACAGAACCTTCCTTGCTTGAGTCCGTCTCGCACTCGTTAGCTTTTTTATTGCTATCGGAATGAACAGCTCTCTTAAGTGAACATCTATATAAAAACAAACTGAATCAAGTGTGCGTGTCGTGTGTGGAGCTGCGCCCGAGCAGACCACGGAGTTAGCGCTGCAGCTCTGAACTGGGCCATAACTTTACACGCAACATTAACTTGGGTCTCAGTCGCGACAGAGGTTATCACGCGTACAACGAACGCCTGGAAGCGACTTGGAAATATGTATATCTACGTATTTAGAAGATTTTGAGGCCGAATAGTGTTGTTTTAACTTAGAATTTAAAAGAAACCAATGAAAGTGGTAGAATATTTAAACCGCTCTTCAAGCGTTAGCACTTAAAATATAAATATATTAATTTTATGTTTTGATCGGTTTGAAAATTTAATTTTAAGATAGAACACCATATCGACAGCGATTTAATCTAAAAAATAATTATTATAGTATTGATTACATGAATGTCATGGACAAGGCGGTACTAGTAGAACCCAGAGAAGAATAGTAATGTAAAACCAACAAGAGCACTCTTCAATTAGAATGACGGAATATCCAATCGAGAATGTTCATGATTTTAGAGTGTGTCTAGAGTTCTGATAGTTTGCACTTTTCATACAAAATTTGTTTACTTATTAGTTATTGTTTATATATATATATATATATATATATATATATATATATATATATATATATATATATATATATATATAAACATATATTTAAACCTACCTGTGTCCATTTGTAGCGTGTGGGTATGTTTTAGTGAGCTGTGTGAGTTTGAGTCTTTAGAGTAATATTTTTAATTAATTTAATTTTAATTTGTTCGCCTGTGTATATAATAGTATTATATTCTGCACTTTTCACCTTCTCTGATTGTAATAGCGTAATATAACTTAAAACTATGTATATAAAATCCGTTATTTGCTTTGTGATTTAGAAGATTATCTGTAAATTTTATTTAAGAGCTGTGGATTTTGAATAAAGAAATAAATAAATGAACGTTGTGATAATGACGTCACACCACAACATCCAGTACAAAGCAAACATTTTTTTTTCGTAATTTTACGTTCTAGAATATTAATTCGTTTTACAAATACATTCAACGTGCCAATATCGCATTGAATTTTTTAACAATGGAGAATGCTCTCCATTGTTAAAAAATACATCTATAGTATATCATAGTTTAATTTTGCTACATCGTGGCAACAATAATAGGAGTCTAATGCCCCAAGTGTTGCTTTTTCTTTGCAACAAATAAATTAAATTTCTATAAATTGAAGATAATTTTTTATGACCTCCTTAGGTCGAACCACTTCCTTTGACAATGTTACGGCGGTTAGCTAGCTCAGTAGCTGGATACTTACCTAATCCGGGGATCTTAATGATTAGAAGGTACTTCTAGTAGACACCTAATACGTTTGAAAAGAATTTCCGGTATATACCAACTGCGCTATTGCACATCATCACTAAGTGCAAACCTTGTGAATCCAATTCTTTATGCGATCCATAGATAAGCCGGTCAGCGGGGCCACAAACGGCAATGAGTATTGACGCACCCGCGCCCCCAGGGGAAATTCGTCTAGGATACCGCTAGAAATTTAATCAGTTAAAATATTGGAAAAACAACGGACGGTTGTCACGTCGAACTTATTTATTGCATTCCCGATGTGGAAAATATGAATCATTATTTTGTAGCGGTTGAAGTTTTTTTTTTAATATATTCTAATATAACTACAATTATGAAACTATTTTATCATGAAAATAAGAAGTTTGATTAGATAATTATGTTTCAAATAAATATAATGCTTCGAAAGTGTAGATGATTCTAACATCAGATTAAAACTTTAAATAGTTAAGTCATACTATGTTTATTCAGATTTAATTTTAAAATTAAAATTGTATGTTTAATTGGGGGAATGGAAAGTTAATGTTAATACTGTCGTCTGGATGTCTTATAAATCCTTCCCTAAAGCAGGTCAAACCCAATAAAACATCTCATCCTAACTGAAACTACTTAGTTTTAGTAATTATTTAATGGACTAGACCAACATGGAACATAGCAATTTTTACTCATATATGTACATAAATGGTCATACAAAATTACTGGGCGCATCTATTTCTTACACATGCACGTGCATGCGACGCTGTGCATACACTCCGAAAACTGTTTAGTGACTTTAGAAACAATCTCACAAATTGCTTCTTCGCACAACTTCCCCTAATGTACTATCATAAACGTTTTTTATTTAACTACACACATTCCAACAAATAAAGTACTCATCTCGTCCTAATTAACTTACAAATTAAGTGAGATACATACGAAATGGGACGTAACTCAATACGATATTCAAATTAATAGCAATAGATACATATGTATAAAGTTATAATCAGATTTGTATGTAAGTTCATTAAAGCAGGTAGGTATGCGAGTGATCGTGTCTTTGCAGTTAATGTTGTCTTAATTTATTCAGAAGCGGAACGCGATCCCGCCCGATCCTTAACAAGATACATTAAGAAAATTAACGCTTGACTCAGTTCTCTTTTGAGACGAAATTCCTTGATTGGCCTGCTTACGTAACAGAAATTTAATTATCACGCGTGATGGAGGTAAATAATGGCGTAACGTATTGGATGTTAGCTGAGATTTAAATCGTGTAATATGTGCGAGTAGCGAGTGTAGCGAAACACTGGGCTCCCGGCGGGCTATCGTTTAAACTAAGTGCCTATAATTCGCAAGACTTTACCCTCTGTCGCCCACGGGAATCGCGCTCCGATGCCTGAAATATTTCTGACGCACACATCCTCTAACACGTGTGCACAAGGAACTATATATTTCCGCCAAAGTTGGTACCCACAAATATTCTGTGGGAAGATGTAATCTGTAAGTATAGAGCGTTACCTACATCTAAAAGTTCACCTACTAGTCTTAGTGCCACTTCACATTGCTATTGAAGTATTTAGTTCTACAATTAACGAACCCAAGTCTGATAATTCGGAAGCTTAGCGGGATGGCCAATTCACTTGATTTCTATATAACATAGACATAATAGTTTTACACATTTTAAAAACTCCTAGAAATAAATCAGCACTTTAAGTCGAAGTGTTCTCCCTCAAATACGCGAAGAGTCGATCCAAATACAGACGAAGTATGTTTTTGGAATGCACTGGATAAGTTTAAAATCACAAGTTGTAGTGAAGCGTATTATTGAAACTCAGGCGGAGAAGTATGTTTGCTCAAATGTCTTGAGAAAGTTAGGCCTGAGAGGATCTAACGGGGTGTGATGTTATGGATATAAGTTTGAAACCGAAATGTTTTGAAATTGACAAAGCAGTTTTTTTTGCAGATTGAATTTAAAATTTCTTCCTTTCATTTTCAGTTAAATTTTGTTAGGTCATTAATTCTGAAATTTATGTAGACATCAACTAGGTATTTCAGTACCTACTATGTTTTTCTTAAAAACAAGAATATATTACCTTGATTATTATTATTAGTGTCTAGTTAATAGACCCAGTAACTAGTATTCAGAACAACTTAAACCGGCCCCCACCTGCTTGAATTGTAAACAATCTCGTAGGCATTAGATATTCGGTTCTGTAGCGAATTAATGCCAGTGCCTGCTACCACACCGCAACATGTTTGCTCACCAGTGGTCGAGGGCGGCATAACTGACCACATGCTAAGCGTTCCTGTGCCTTAGCAATCAAGTAACATATGTCCATTCTGAAAATCTTAAAACGATGAAATAACATTGTAGGGGCCAAACTTTTTATGTTCCACAGTCTCAATATAAAGTTTGCAACTACCGAAACTATTTTGCATTTAAACATGTTAAAGACACGCTTGCTTATGTTCAAAATAATTGTATTAAGGCATAACTCCGTCAAACTGTTAAACAATGACACTTTGAAAGCGTGTACTCTGTATAACTGTTCAACTTTTCGTTCCTGAAAACTTACGGCAGTTTAAAGTTAGTTGAAATGTAAACATCCGAAAATAACTTAAACATTATTTTATTACTGACACACAAAGCAAGTTAGCAGTTTACCGATACAGTTCAAATGTGCGTTAACGAGCCCGATGATTCCATTCACAACTGCGACACATTTAGGCCTGCCCCGTCCTGATTGTTCAGTTGTGGGGGGCATGTGCTATGCGGGTAGGAGTGTAGCGGCAGGGGCTAGGGCCGGTTTTATTGGCGTCACTAATGAGTTGCTAATTCAATTTCACTGACACAGGCGCCGCGCCGCAGTCGCCGGCCCACGCACAACGCAGTCATATTCAGCGAGAAAGCGAATTGAATACGTTTTACGCGTTTACTTGTAAAGAAAACCGTGCACTGGACATAAAATAAAACATGGCTAGAAATTAAAATCGTTGATTGTCATCAACTTTGGATATATGTGACGTACTGGTATATTTCATAATCAGAAATGCTTCGTTAAAAATATGCCATAGCCCAACGGGTAGTAAATATTAATAAAACACAAAGTATAATAACATGTATAAATATTTATTTATCCTGTAGTGCATTTTGAATACAATAGTAGAGCTTGTAAAACAACCACTAAGGTTGGTGTCATAAACAAAAAACACGATCGTAACCACTGACTACGGCACTCGTAACGCTTCCGTAGCGAGAACAATGCTACGTGCTACGAGCTCATCAATATGCAATAGCATCAGTGACTACGGACGTAAGGCCTTCTCCAAACTTTATTTTCTTGTTATAGGCACTCATTGCAGCGAATTGGCTGCAGGTGGGCGACGGGAACAGACCCCCTTGTATATTATTCATAGTCCTGTGTACTAATAACGCTTAGTCAAACACCGCTGCCATATATCTGATCGCTTCCATTAAGTTAATGTAGCACATAAAACCTTTGTGTGCTCAGTTTATGACGATGCGGTCGCCGCTCGCTCCAAAGAAACTTCCCCAGGGCCAACAAATGAAGGAAAACTTTTGATTCCCCCAAACGTACCCAATCTTTGTTCCGAAAAATAACATTCCTTTTTGTCTAATCAAATTATGACAAAGCTTTGTTCGTAACTTTGCGATAGTTACTGCAATAGTTATGTTGCACGTGCAGAATGGCACGCAATGTAAAGTCAATGTAGCGACTTAACTGGCAGCTTCTATACAACAAAGTTACGTATCCGGGAAGGAATAACACACTTTGAAGTTAGCGAATTCAATCGCTGGAAGACGCGAACTTTGTACAATTGTTTTCTTTCTCAAAGTGTAGCACTTGTTCGGATTCGCGCAGGTGAGTGGCCTGTGTGACGGTGTTTCTCTCTAACTTGATTTGGTTTAAATTTGAGGAAGTCCCGAGACGACGGGCTTTAAATAAAAACCTATTTTCAGCCAAAATCTGCAATGGAGATAGCTTGAAACTGAATTAGAGGTGTGAAATTTATGATACATTTATGACTTAGCTTAGTATTTTTCAAACAAAATTTTCAAACATGTTACAGATTGCTTTAATGTAAACAACAAAGGTATTACCCGATTGGATGACAAACTGACATTTACCCAATCAATTTACTGCGGAATCGTAATTGCAACTTTATTGTAACCAATAAAACATAGCTATAAAATAAAGTAGAATAATAAACACGGATTGAAATTTATCATTGCATCGATCAATTTATTTGTGGGCATTGGACTGCTAAAATATGTCACGAATCCTTGCAACCAACGTTCGAACTGAGTGGTAGGTATTTTAGGAAACGAATTGGTCTATACCGGGTGCCAAGAGGTAATGCAGAAGCACTGAAAACCATTAGGTCACAATATGTAGCTCTTAGTATTATCGCGCTCTTGGTTTTTTTCTCAAAACGTACAAAACTGTTGAAGAAATTGTATGTACGTCCTACTAATAGGTACATGCTCTGTGGGAAATTATAGATATGAGGTACATTAATTTCTAGTTCCCAACATTTAAAATAAAATTAAACCCTTATAATCTGCTGATTATAGAATCATGTTCATTTTTGTAATAGAAAATTAATTTTATTATGAATCAAAACTCAGATTTTTCATAAAGATAATGTTAAATTAGTAATTTTATATGTTGTTAAACTCGTTTTACCTGTGTGACATATCAATATTGGTATCAGAATGTGGTAATGAAAGTTCCAGACGTACATGTGTACAGTGTAACGGAACGGTAATGGACTCGCGTATTCCCGACATCTGTTCGACTAGGTGTCGAGTCGACTCGCTAGTATCCGCCTATAAAAGTTTTATAGTTATTGCTGTCAGTTTGTAATGCATACGAGATCCAGTCAGATGCAAAATAGCTAAGCAAACAATAGGGTAGTTTCCTATTTTTTTATTTTTTGATAAATGGATGGACCACACAATTGCAAAGGTGCTGTTAAAAGAATGGTTTGATATTTCGAAAACTCTCGGAGATATTGTAGTTTCAACAGCACATCATTTGGGCGAGCTCAAAACGCTTCATACAAATGTCGCACAGAGCTATGACGTCACCGCTCTGTATACTGTACGCATATCGTAACAACTTTGTTCAGCAGCTATATCAAATGTTGCGTTTACGAATATGTTTTCATAGTGAAAGTTACTACTAATTCTGTAATTTATAATATGGCATAGTATTTTAATTGAATTTTCGCACTTTAGAAATGGACTTTCCCACCTAACTTCAAATGCCTATTATTGTCTCATTTCATAAGAAATTTTATTTTCGATTTCACTAATGTTATTGATTTACCTATATGTTACTGTTAATTGTGAAATTGTATGTAAAATCAGACTTAGGAAACTACCCTATTGTATGAGCGAGCGCCATGTTTCAGTGCCAAGAAATAATCTCTTACGTGACATTAACATACATCATGTACAAACAGCTGCCAAAACTGTCTGCCGGGGTCCCGCCCGCGCTACTTACCAACTAAAACAATATTACTTAGCCGAGTTATCCTGGCGCATTGCTAAACTTAAACTTTCTACTGAATTTATTTGCGGCGAGTTTTACATGAATATGCACAATTTCCCTCAGAGCACTGGGTCGGCAAGGAAATACGTAAGCACGCCTACTTTGTAGATACAAATGGCGTCAAGAGTCTAAGAGGTTTATACAAAGACGGCTTATCTAAATACGCTTTTACCCTGTAGGAAATACCAATATTACCTAACCATAGGAATGTTCTAGCTAACCTTAGCAATTTAGTTAGGAAAATAATTGTGCCAGACTTATAAACTTTCACAACTTAACCTCGTCCCACCTCGGCGAGACAAAGTTTAGAAGTGAATTAATCTTCAACCCAACCGTCCATCGTTTTTAGTCAGACTAGATTTTAACTAGGAGTCAATCTACGGCCCACTGATTGAAGGCTACAACAAGCGAATCACCGAAAGTGCGGCAACTAGCGGCGGCCGCAACACGCACGCATTAACGGCGATATTATACGCGCCGCATCGACACGAGATCAGCGCCGTAAGCTCTAATTGGCCTAGTTCGGGTGGGCACTGATCGCGCCACTCAAATAGAGATTTGCGCGCCACTAATCCACATTGATACCGCAAAAGCCTGTTGGATTATATACCTTCCCTGATCTAGATGGCTCCCGGAATTTTGGATGCAATGGTAATCAAATGGAAATGAATATGACCTCTATTGTGACCTATCGCTTTTAGAGTTTAAGTAGAAAAGGGATATTATTTTCCTAACCTGTATCATACCACTGCTGGACAAATATCACCTCCAAACCATAGACTAAGGGGATAGTATTTAAAAACAACAAATTATTCTAAACGGAGCGGTTAATTTTTTTTTCAATAAACAAACATGCTAACTACGTAGTACCTACTCAGGTATTCATGAACTATGCATAAAACAACATTTGAAGCCCCAAATGAATTTACTATAAAACGTTAATTAATTAGCAGCATATTTGAACGCCAACTGGGCAACATGCATTAACTAATACGGATATTATACGCGCCGCTTGGATAGCGATTAGACCCATCGTTTTACTCTATCATCAACCCATCGGTATAGAAACTGATTTGGCCAGTAAAATTGACAATTTCCCGCAAAAGATTGTTTCAACAGGAAAACCACCTATTTTTCCGTACTTGTGTAGGTAGAGGTAGACTTTTAAGAGGTAGATTAATTAATGGTATTGTCGCCATTAATATTAACTATTGTTGCTTGCCATGCAGGAGGTCCCCACTTCAAACCCCGCCACGTAAGTACCACTGTGTTTTTCAAAATTCATACGAGTATTAACGATTTTATTCAATGGTGAAGGAAAACATATTGAGGAAACTTGCACACCTGCGAAGAAATTCTTAGGTTGTGTAGTCGACCAACCCGCACTTGGCTAGCGTGGTTCACTAAAGCCTCATCGCCCTAGTTTAGAGTAGGCCCGTGCCCCAGTAGTTGGGACGTATGATATATGGGCTGGTGATGATGATACAGATGTATAATAATACCAATCGTAAAATTGACTCCATAATCTGTACAAATATATAGTTATGATACTTTATGGCAACAAGACCTCATTAGGCCGCTGACTCCAACATCCAGTTCGGCTGGACGGAGCACTAATCACCATTCAAACAGAGATTAGCACGCCACAGACGCCACTGTCGAAGTTTGTTCATGATTATGACCATCGCTCTATAATTTTTTAACTTATTGCAATTACGAACCTGAGATAAATACCTAATAATATACTCAAACATTTATCGTTGTTTCTAGATTTCTTCATTTATTTATGAAAACACAAAAGTTACTTAGTTACGTAACTTTAATGTGATGAATTATTATCTACTTATCTAATAAATAACCCCAAAATTTACGCTTTGTTGTTGACTTTGGGCTTTATGTGAATTTTAAATAATAAAGCCCAAAACTACATATTTTCATAATAATCCCAATAAACGAGTCAGCCAATGTATGTCACATTATGTAGTATTCGCTATGTGCGGAGTGGGTGGTGGGGGAAGGCAAATCGACCGTGACAGAAATGTGATATAATTCTGAGCTTTCATGTGTCAAATTGCTTTAATTTCATAAATTCCCTTGTATTTGTAAGTAAAAACGTTACGTACGTAACGTAAACGATGCACATTCTATACTTATAATAATATTCATATTTTTGTGAAGTAAGAAAACCACTTGGTATAATATACACACTCACTTTATACAATTTTTATTTATTTTGTGTTGAAAAACTAGTCGAAAATCTTTATCAAAACATCTAGTTGCTATGATATGACATATCAAAACATCTGGTTGCTATGATATGACAGATCTCAAGTCCAGAATAGTTGTCGCCACTAGGGGCGCTATCATCGCGCACATAGCGAATACGTTTAATATTGATATCTACCTATATAGGCAAAAAATATGTATTACGGGAATTCTTAAAGCTACTAGTATAAGATCCCGCTGCAAAATCACTACGTTCATACTGTGGTTAATGAAACTAATTTTTTCCATATTTACATGAATAGGAGAATATACTTACAAGAAGCTGCCAATCGAAAAGTGTCCGCAAGTAATTTTATTTAATATAATGTTAATTGATTTTTGGAAAAAATTTCGTTCACTTATTTGCTTGATGAAATATCATCCATTTCAAAGCAGTGAACGTAAAAAGTAGGGAAAACTATGGTTGCCGCTGCCCTTTTGGCCGCAACCTCATCGCAGCCAGGTATGAACAGGTATAACTTTGTAATACTTTTTCGTTCATGACGTATATTGATAATTTTAATATGAAATGAAAGCTTATTTTTTTCTAAGTATGATATTATGAGGTTGCCTTTGGAAAAGTGACCGCAAAAATGAGTTGTCAGCTCTTAAAAATGCTAAAATAAAAAAAAAAAGTGAATGACAGTGAGCGCACAACGTTGCTTGCTAAACAAGGATGGCGAATGCCAGCTGTATTCGTGTTCAAAGCTTTTACGCAGGCGTCAACGAGAGATATGAACTGCAGTAGGAACTGGTCGTTTAATGATCCATATTTATATCACAGTTACGTGTCCAACTTAACCTCCCATCGTGAAAATAAGTACCTGGTACTTAGACAGAATGAAAATACCAATGTCTTAGTGCATTTGCGAATACAGCAGGCCGAACATTCATACAGATGATCAGAAATAATCTCCATCCTGCCTAAAAGTATTGAAGTATATAGCCCTTAAATGCATGATGTATTATTTTGGTTATATACCTAATTGTACTTATTTTCACGATGGGAGGTTAAGTTGGACACGTAACTGTGATATAAATATGGATCATTAAACGACCAGTTCCTACTGCAGTTCATATCTCTCGTTGACGCCTGCGTAATAGCTTTGAACACGAATACAGCTGGCATTCGCCATCCTTGTTTAGCAAGCAACGTTGTGCGCTCACTGTCACTTTTATTTTTTTTATTTTAGCATTTTTAAAAGCTGGCAACTCCTATTTGCGGTCACTTTTCCAAAGGCAACCTCATAATATCATACTTAGAAAAAAATAAGCTTTCATTTCATATTAAAATTATCAATATACGTCATGAACGAAAAAGTATTACAAAGTTATACCTGTTCATACCTGGCTGCGATGAGGTTGCGGCCAAAAGGGCAGCGGCAACCATAGTTTTCCTACTTTTACGTTCACTGCTTTGAAATGGATGATATTTCATCAAGCAAATAAGTGAACGAAATTTTTTCCAAAAATCAATTAACATTATATTAAATAAAATTACTTGCGGGCACTTTTCGATTGGCAGCTTCTTGTAAGTATATTCTCCTATTCATGTAAATATGGAAAAAATGTAGTTTCATTAACCACAGTATGAACGTAGTGATTTTGCAGCGGGATCTTATACTATACAATCTTCATAGATAGGTAAACTTGTATTAACTACATGTGTGTTTGAACAATGAATACCTATTTGTAATAAGTACAAAAGGAAAACCCAACATAAGGCTTCTCAAAGTAAATCTCCAATCCGTTGGCGCCTACGGAAAGGTGAATTACGATAGAAAATAAGGCAGTGCCTTATTTACCAACTAAATAGGCAACGTAATTATCCCCTGAATCCCGGGCCAATTCCACTGTTTAAGAAAGATAAACGAGGAAAAGAAAACTATTCCGAGGAAGCTTGTAACTTTGCCACGATCACAATAGTCTGGTGATTACCCACCGTCTATCTGGGAAGTGCAATTTTAATCTCGCAAAAGAAAAAAAGCAGAAAATAAGTTAGAATTTCTTGTCCAAGTTGTTACTAAGTTTGCGTTTTATGATGAAGCCTAGTTAACATCTATGACTCAAATTGAGCTCGGAATTTTATATTGTTTTTTAAAGTTTTCTGGTATTTTTAAAGGTCAAAAGTTACAACAAAATTACAACAAAATTAAAAGTAATATTTTTTTTATACGTTGCCTTAAAGTATCTAAATAAGTGGATGTGTATTTACTTAGGTCAATCTTAGCTAGATGATGGTTTACATTCATTTTTATATTCCTAACAGGACGGACTTACTAGAATGAAGTGGGTAAGGTAGGTTACCTTACCCACTTCATTCTTATTTGTATTATTGTACATTAATGCTTAAGAAAACTTACGACTCCATTCTAACGGGTAATTAGGCAGGGATCAGTTATTTTTATGTAACCAAGTGGTTTGGAATTTACCTACATTAAACAACAGATCGCATTTGATTCATCGTTAGGCGAACACTTGGATATTTAGGATTGAAATAGGCATTTGTAATTATTAAATTAGTATTAAATTCATACCCACATAATAACCTGTTAACAACCATTTGGGTCGCTGCAATAAAAGGCTTCAATCAGTGCAAATAATCATGTTTCCCGTATATTGCCTAGTTATGCGCAGGTAAAAATCTTTTATTGTCTTTCAAGAGAATATTTTTTCTAGAGTAGGTACCGAACCATTTAATCAATCAGTTACTGTCAACATACGCAAATAGGCAGTCAAATTAAATTAGTCGCGTCACGAGCAACCAATCCATTTTTATCGGGTTCATTTCCCCTCCGGGATCGTAAAAGCATGCAAGCGCTCCCACATGCGCGTAAAGTACACCTAATATTCATGCTCCACAAAGATCTTACGACGGGAATAGAAATGCCATTGTTGAGAAGTGGCGCCCGGAAGGCTACCAGCGAGCCACTCTCGTCCACAGGGCGCTTGGTGCGTGCGTGATAACTCTCTAAATATTCCACTTTATTGTGCCTCGTTGTCATGTGAAGAAGTTATGTCACGAGGAGGGCCTGAATTATTTAGCTGGGCGGCGGCGGATGTACCATTTATCCAAATTGTCGTCTCCAGTGGAAGCAAGGGTAGGAGTTAAAAATGAACGAGCTGTCAGTTCCGAGCCGGGTCCGCACCGATTCGCCCGGCAAAAGTAACACTATACGTAAAAGGGTCCTATTTATGTTTGCCTTTCTGTGTCACAGTCAATTCAGAAGTCTACTTGCCGTTCCAGGAGTCGGCTTAGATTTATTTTTATTTATTTATTCGTAAGCTTGGAGTATTTATTCATTCAATTCAGTTGCCACATACCTACGTCAATTTGATTTAGGTAGTAGCTTGATTGATGAAGGTGCAATAGACCTACCTATTTATCTGCCCTACGCGTAAGTGCGAATATCTACCTAAATTTAAAATTGTTGAAGTATGCATATCCAATATTATGTATGTACTCTTTAATAGTTGTACTCTTTTTATGAAGAAAAATAAAGTTGTCATTCTTTTGTCTTTTTCCCAAAACGTATAAAAATACTGACCTATCTGACAGTGGATAATTAAAGACGTTGAATATCTATATGCTCACAAATGTTAAAATATAAACAATAACTAAAAACTACATCAATTACGACCATAAGTAGTCCCAGACCAGTGAACCAGTTCCGCAGGGTTGTTAACAGAAAATTAAATGTTTTCTTGAAAACCTTGGATACGTGAGCTTTATTAGCCTCGGTGGAAACGAAATGACTCATAATTATAGCAATATTTGAATTGCCTTTTTCCATAAACAACAATCGCATGTTCACGGACTATTTCAATGCGGCAAAATGATTATTTTGATGTCTTTTCAACGCGTAGCGCAAGCGCCCGCCCATCGGGATACCCGCCCAGGGCAACTTATTAAGTTACCCCGATACCTACCTGCCCTTATACAGTAGATTGATAGGGTTATTAACGTTCTATTTGTATGGTATATGTTCAAATTATTAATTGTTTGAGTTCTTATCTATTGCAATGTGGACTTAGACAATTAAATTACTTATTAAGTAATCATGTTTCTAAGTGGGTAAATAAAGCGTCCGGACCGATTTCGGCCATAGCGGCCGTTCTCAATTAAGATCAGCCAAGTGCGCAGGACATATTATAGTGCACAAGTATGCGCGCAAACACAAGTGCACTCTCTCTGTTCCCTTACTCTCATAGTTCGATGAGTCAGCAATCGGTCATGACCGATGAGAGATCGGGCGCAGGACCACCGCTTAACGTGCTTTGTAGGGTTCATTCCCGGGAATTCTCGAGCCGAGAATTCCCGGGAAATCGTTGGGCTTTGTTCCCGGGAAATCAAGCTCGAGAAAAGTCGAGAACTCGAGAAATCATTTTTCTATGTAGAAATTAAATCGCCGTTTGCTGTGTTGCGTGGCAGCGTGGGCCAAAGAACAACGGCACCCTTTGAACCCGCTGCAAGCGCTCTGCGGCGTCATTTTTACACGTTCATTCGTGTCTCTAGCCAAGTATATTTTACGTAGTGAGTGTTTCACAGATTACGCAATAAATTGAAATTGAATAGGTTATTGTTTTCAGTTTCATTGACACATCAAGGCTTTATTATTCATATTATTTTTATCAATAATATAATCTGAATATGATCTTCAATTTCACTAAGTTCCTTTCATGTTCTTTTCTATATTTTTTTAGTCAAACTTTATCCAATAAAATAACTAACGATACATTAATTATACTACATAGTCTAATTATATTTCCTATTTTTTCTAAAACAACAACACACAAGCGTAGTTTTAAATTATTCTGATATGTTTTTCTTATGTAGGGTACATAATTTGAAATTACTCTTTTCAGCTAAGATGATCCCCTGTGACACTTCATTGTGTTCTGAATCACGCATCTTACGATTGACAAAAGAAAATAATTTTATTGCACACTTTTTCATTTTATTGCGGCGTCATTAGGAAAAATATTAAAATAAATATTATTATTATATTTGATTGGCTCGGTGGAACAGTGGTTAGTGACCCTGGCTGGCGGTTCTAAGAATCGTTGGTTCTATTCCCACTCGGGACAAATATTTGTATGATAAACATTGGCGTTTGTTCCGTGTCTGGGTGTGATTATGTATTTAAGTATGTATTTAAAAATATCTATGTATGTATATCAGTCTCTGACGCCCATAGTACAAGCTCCGCTTGGTTTGGGGGTCAGATGACCGTGTGTGGAAATGTCCCAGATATTTATTTATTTAAATATTTTAATCCTTGACATGATTTATGAGGTGCATTCCCAACGTATCGAAAATGTCCAGCGTGCTTTCACCAGGCATCTTGCGTTCTCATGCAGAAGCTTCACACAGAAACCCATATAAAGTGCGGCTTGATAAATTCAAGATGATTAGTCTCAAAGATCGAAGACTTATCAGGTACGTGTTTTCTGTATAAACTTGTGCATGGCCAAATGCAGTGCAGCGATCTTCTCCGGCGCTTCAACTTCTATGTACCATACCATAACCCTAGGCATAAACTGAAAAAAATATTAAGTCCGCCCGTCTCTAGGACCAACCTTGGTTTTCACTCCCCTATCTACAGGATACAGCTTGACTTTAATATGTTACAAAACAAGATTCCTGATATAGATATCTTTAATGACAGTTTAGCTACATTTAAAAGAAAGCTATGGCAATACATGTTCCCCGAAGCCCCTTAATAATAACTTCTGCTTTTTTCTGTTTCATATTAGCTTATAGTAACAGAGCCCACGACCAAAATTTTTGTCTCATAGCAATACGGCCAAAACCGCATCAAATCGATAGATAAGATTATTCTGAACTCGAAAATACCAATATCAGACATTTTCCGCGTAGCGTTTGATCTGACCGAATTTTCAAAATTGTCAAAGAATTTTACCGAACTGCATCATAGCAATATGTCTGATTTGCAGACTGTAGTTAAATGATGATTCTGAGATACCGGAAACATATTTTTCAGACGTTAGTGGTGTAGCGCAAACCCGTAAAATCACTTAAAAGATTAAAAATGAGACAAAAAAAATGTCTCATAGCAATACGTCTGAAAATCTTTTTTATTAGTAAATTTTGGTTATTTGATGCGAACAAAACAATTTTCAGACGGAAATGTGGACGCATAAAATTTTCAGATCGTTTCGAAAATGTTAACAAATTCTACCGATCGGTATCATAGCAATATGTCTGAAAATTGCTAGACATGATAGAATAAGTTGTCCACATGTGCAAAAAAATTTATATCAGACAAATGAAGTGTAGCATCTTTTCTATCAGACAACTTTTCGATACTCAGATATCATTTAAGAATCGTATTGAGGTATCTTGAATGAAACCAATGAATAATAGTAAGAAAGGGCAGGGCGCAACAAGCGATGAGGCTGTTGAAATTAAATACTGATTGATTTGATAGTTTTGGTTTTATTTAAAGCACACTTGTTATTTTCGTTTTAGCATATACTCCATATGCTACACTTAAAGTGTCTGAAAACAGGTTTTTTTAATCAAGGCAGCAAAACGAAAAGTTAAAAAAAAATTATCCGTATTGCTATGATACAGGTCGGCTAAATTTGTTGATATTTTCAAAAAATGCGCTCAGGCTATGTGCTACGCACAAAATGTCTGAAAACAAACTTTTTTCGTAATACAATTATAAAATCTATGTACATTATCACTATCAGACGTATTGCTATAATACCGACTGCCTTTTTTTTGACACAGCAGAAATGGCCTCCCACGCAGTTGCTACACTTTCGACCGTTACTATATACCTAGTCGGGTTCAGAATCATACAATCTAAAGATTTTATAGGGTTTTTGCCGTATTGCTATGAGACATAGTTTTGGTCGTGGGCTCTGTTACTATTAGACATATGTAAAAGTTTGCTTTATTTACTTTTAAAATTAATTTGTGTAATATAATTATAGCGTTTTCTTCAGCGAGTGCTGTGCTCACCTCTAATTGGCATGTATAACAGAACAGTATCATAGTGAATGTACTATATAGTGAAAATGTAATTTATATGTGTTGTTGGTGGTTAATAAAATAAAAATAAATAAAATTTAATGTAATATAACATTTAAAAAATACCTATGCAGTTTCGTATACGTAGAATGGAACGTAGTAACTCTGACTAAGTTCCATTCTACGTAATAAGAACTGCATAGGTATTTTTAAAAAATATCTATTACTTTAAATTAAACTAAACGATACTGTTTCCTTTAAAAGTTTAAAATTATTAATTTAATATTTTTCCTGATGAAGCCGCAATAAAATTAAATAAGTGTGCAATAAAATTATTTTCGTTTGTCAATCGTAAGATGCGTGATTCAGAACACAATGAAGTGTCACAGGGATCATCTTAGCTGAAAAGACTATAATTAATGTGTCATTTTAAATTTGTGAGATGAATATTGCCAGTTGTGTTGTGTGTGTATCACAGATTAATCCTAGGGCTTATTATCAAATTGAATTGCGTTTGTTAAAGATAGATGTTAAAATACTAGCGGGTTGGTAAGACATTTAGTTTTAGCACATATGCAAAATTAATATTAGGTACTAAATGCAGGACCCAAGTAGAATCTGAATCTGAAGCATCTACAAGTTCAGGTGTGAGTGCACCGAAAAAAAGCAGACCTGGGTATGAAAGTATGCAGCAACAGAAACGAAACTTCAAAACTCCACTAATACAAAAGTTTATTTTAAAGTTTATTATGTTTTTGAATATAATCAATAAAAAAGTTTTATGATTCATTTGATACTTTTATTTGAGAGAAAAAAACACTGAATTTGTTGACGTTATTGGAACCGAATACTTAATATGAGAAAATGTACGTGAATGTCAATTTCTCGACAACCCGAGAAGACCCGAGAAATTAGCCTCGAGAATTCTCGAGACCCGAGAAATTGAAAAAGCTCGAGAAATCATGAACCCTATTTCCGAGACCCGGGTGTGCAACCGCCAATTTCCTAACTCCGGGCTGAGTAATTTCTTTACAGAAAAACTCGTACAAATTTTACCTCTTTTATTTTACAAGGACCTCTCGGTCCTTACGTAGTAGATAAGTGGGTAATAAATAGCCCTATGTAATGGAAGTTAAATAATAGTGCAAAATAGCTAATGATTTTTTTTTTTTTTAGTTTATAAAAAGCTATAACATTTTTATTACATAACAATATCAATTAAAATTTTACATTTAAAATAAAAACAAAACATTACAAAATATGAGATCAAAAATAATAATAATAAAAACTAAATAAAAAAATAATAATTTACACATGTCAACAAATATTTAAAAAATAATAATAAAATAGGTAGGAATCCGTTCACTATTAAAAACATAATATATTTCTAAGTTTCTAAGGAGCAGTTCTTCCCATTTCTAAACTAACGCAAGACTTTCTGTAACATAAGATGAATACCACTTTTACCAACTTTTAACAACCTACAAAAGCAAAAATACTCTTAGAGTAGGAAATCCCTAATAAGTAGATATGTAACTAACTGTCGATTCCGTAGAGCTAGCTTTACATCTATTCTAGCCAATATTTATTAATTTATATGGTCAAGATGTTTTATATAATTTTGTAGAAATTCTATAGAGTCTGAGAAAGACTCACTGACATAGGTAGGTACTACGTTTAACCTCCTCCGTTTATTTTAAGTCGGTTAAAAAAATACGCGATAAACTACTTCACGGACGGAGTCGCAAACAGAAGCTAATATGGAATAAATAGACCAGCAAATCTATAAGACCCGAGTTACAGTTACAAGGGGATAACACTATTGCACCGATATAAAATTGAAGGACCAGGTAAATCAAATAATAAGGGAAAATTCCATTATCGTCCCGGTTCGGATAGCCGAAGATGTCTCGTGAAAAAGATTTTCGTTCTATTCACAAGGAAGTTTGCTCGGCGAAACATGGTAGATGTTTTATTGAATTTAGTCTGTTTTAATACCTACGTTCGACTATACGACTTTATGTTGAATGTATCTAGGGAGTAGGTAGGTTAGGTACGTATAAGTTTGGTGGATTTGAATTTCACGATAGGTAGTAGGTACGAGTCAGCCTCCTACAAGTAACAAATTTTGGAAAATAAAAAATAATTTGGTTCAATATGTGCTTAACCTTGATGCTGAGTATGATGTCTTTTTACGAGATGAGCAGCAAATAAGATTTAGTTATCTACTAAAATAATATTTATTTTAAAAAACTGGTACCTTCCCAATAATGCGAGACGGAGTCGAGCCCTGAGCAAGTAGATCTTTGTAAATGATGTTCCAGCAATATTCCAACACGAACATACAATTTAATACATTGTTGAGAACAATGCATGCCGCGATTGGGAAAAAATGTCATAAGGTAATTTTCATGTAACTAAAAAGTTAAACGTTCCTAGTTACCTTCAGAAAATGTTGGTTAAATATCATCCTACGCCAGTTGATTTCGTTTATCATAGAAATATAATCTAAAATTACAAAGACGATGTAGTGACTAAGGTTGAGACAGGTATGCTTAGATGGTTAGGACATGTTGAGAGGATGAATGAAAGATGATTAACGAAAGGAATACATAGAGAAAGCATAAATAGAATTGTCGCCAGGGAAAGGCCAAGAAAGACCTTCCATGACCAAATAGGCCAAATCTTGAAGTAGGGTCAAACCAAAAGTACCCGTAATCGACGAACATGCATGAAGAGATTGATGGATGTGAAAGAAGCGAAAGTGGTGTGTTAGGATCGTAGCACATGGCAGGAAGTGATCTCTGCCTACCCCTCTGGGATAAAGGCGTGATTTTATGTATGTAAGTATGTACTAACATTTAAGAAAGATGAATAATACTGTGGCAGAAAAGGCTACCAAATTGAAGCGGGCCACGTCTGCCGGATGAACCCGGAGAGGTGGGCTAAAATGGTCACTCAATGGCAACCACTCGACGGTCATCGACAAAGAGGTAGGCCGAAGAAGAGATGGCGAGATGACCTAGATGCCCATGAGAGGAACTGGTGGGCCTTGGCCGAAAATCGACAGCTTTGGAGTGAGTTAGGGGAGGCCTTTGCCCAGCAGTGGGACAGAACAGGTTAAATATAAAAAAAAAAGATTAATACTGGCGGATTTTTAAATCTTAATGTATGTATTGGGATTGCAACGAGAGCGTCATTAGTACAGCCTCCCGCATACTGGGGATACTGAACAGAGTGCAGCAATTTTTCACACCGGTGCAGCTCTGCCTTCTTTATATTGCTATGCTCGACGCCCTCGATAGGTTGCAGCGACGTGCTATCCGTATTGTCGGTGATGAGGTGTCCGAAACCTTAGAGCATCTTCAGCTACGTAGAGACATTGCCGGTCTAAGTGTTCTCTACCGTCTCTATAATGGGGAAAGCTCTGAAGAGTTATTCCAGCTAGTCCCTCCCTCCCCTTTCCACTCCCGAACGACACGTGCTGGACAGCGCTGCCATCCACATACAATGCAGGCGCTGGCGGACTAAGAGGTTTAGCTCCTAATTTTTGCCCCGTGCCATTAAGGCATGAAATGCTCTTCCAGCTCATGTTTTCCCTCCCTCCTATGATCCTGGGCTCTTCAGGCGTGAAACGGCATTTAAGCAGGCCTTCAGGGTGAGTGCGACAGGCTCAATACGATCTATTGTGCCTGTCGACCTCATATTTGGATCGGTAGTGAGAACTACCGCTTACCATCAGGTGGAGTGAGGTCATCTTGTTAGCCATTCATAAAAAATTTAAAAAATTGCGTCGATGGCCGAGTGGTTAAGGTCATTGCTTGCCATGCGAGAGGTCGCCAGCTAAAATCCTGCCACGTACCATTGTTTTTCAAATTTGAAATGCATTTTTACGAATATTCGACGGTAACGGTAAAGGAAAATATCGTGAGGAAACCTGCACACCTACGAAGAAAATCTTAGGTTGTGTAGTCAACCAACCCGCACTTGGCCAGGGTGGATGACTAAGGCTATATCACCCTAATTTAGCCATAGGGTAGGCCTGTGCCCTAGCAGTGGGAACGTATAATGGGCTGATGATGAAGTTACTACTTATCATTAGTATTTTAACTATATAACGAGATTGTCAGACAAAGTTGCTATGATTGATAGAAGATATATCCTGAGTAAATCTGAAGACTCCTTTTATTTATACGTCGGAGCAAGCCATTTGCAGTCTGGATTTAAAAATGTCATGTTATATAAATACATTTCTCCCTTAATATTTAGTGCTGTAGTTCTGTAGCTTATTCATAGTAATCCCAAAATAGCGCGATTACACATGACTCACATGATAAAAATATGAATTGTTAAATCTTCATGCGGAAGACGTATTCTCCGAAAGTATACGAAATTGCAATGCACATTTTAGCAATCTTAAACGGACAAAACATAATTCTAGGGATTTGAAATAAAAAATGAACATGTGAGTTAATTTTTTAATTTAAATATAATTAATACATGAAGGCACCTGCAGCGAAAGAAACTAAACTCTATTTAGTAATGAAACTTAAGACGCAGTTGTTCAGAGTATATTCTAGCATTGCTAAAAGAACAAAATACACGGGAATCACAAATTAAAATGCATTTGTGACAGTTCTTTACAAATTAGTCTTTGTAATACTAAATTAATGCAAATATTAGAGCAAGGAGGGGTCAGAAGAATCGACCCCTTTTATGTGATAAAGAAAAGCGCAATGTGACGTAAAAGTCCGTGACGTATCAAAACCTAAAATAGGCATTCACTTTCAATTACACTGATATTATTTTACACCGTGGAGTAGCGCCAATGACTATTATTATCAACCATACTTTATGCTGGGCCTAGCCCGATATTATATAAAATGTGTTTTTATAAAATCTAATCATTGTATCTATATTCTCTGAAAAAAAAAATCATGGGCACAGGCCAACATACTCCACCATGAGTTTGGTAAAATGAAATTATAGCCATCACATGTTATGTGATCGCTATAATATCAGTTTACAGTCATAGCATTAAAATAATAACCTATACAGAGTCGAAACACTTAAAATGGTAATACATAGTATCACTCACACTTATGGTGAGTATATTATTCACAATCAAAGAAAATGTCGACTCCGTACAAGCAACTAGCTAACATAGATATAGACGGATCACCGACACACACTACCACATTATCCGATATTATGGAACAGTCGCATACACAATGGAGGCGAACCTGATGAAAAATAACTGTATAGCAAACATGCGTATGTTATAACTGTTCGTGTACTCTCACATTATTGTCTATCTTAGAACCCGTTTTGGGAAGGTCGACTATCTGTACGCGCGTACGCAGGTCCCATGCGATAGTGGTGCGGGTGGGTGAGCTGGTCGCCTAGCAGGGCCGGTTGTCGCGTCCGCGGCGGCGCGGCGCGGCGCGCAGGATGTTGTCGACGCGGAGGATGACCTCGGCCGCCTCCGCCGCAGACACTAACACCTGTCGCTTCACCACATACGACTCGGTGATGCCCAGCTTCTTCACGTCGCCGACGCACCCGTTCTCCATGTCTGCGATACAAAGAACATGTTTAGTGAGCATGGTTATAAGTGGTGAAAATTAATTGCATGTGCACTAGCAGTAAAACCATTTTAAGAAGATCTTGAGAATCCATTGTTTTACATTGCCCTCGAAGTATTGGGCATTGATTTTAATGACAACTAATTTATAATCCCTCAATTTTAAACATTTCTATATGGTCAATCATTCAGTTTAAGACAGCACAGTTACCAGTTTAAATCAGTATTGTTACTTATAAAAAGGACTGGCTGCCCTACTAATAATAATATGAGTGTTTACCCATGGTCCCATTGGATCGACCCATTAACAGGTACGGGGACCACGGGAATCAAAATTCCCGTGGACCCATGGCGATAGGGATTGCTTTTTGGTCTTATAATTTATCGATAAAAAATAAAAATCATTTATTAATTCTTTTTTTCAATTTTAATTTACTTAAGAGCTTTTTAAATAAAACAACAAAAAAAAGGTGCTGAGCATTTACCTAAAAGAAATGTTGTACAGAATGGTTGCACTCGGCACTTTTTTTGTTGTTTCATTTAAAATTGCTATTAAAATGATATTTATTTTTTATCGATTTATAAATTATAAGACCAAAAAGCAATCCCTATCGCTATGGGACCACGGGGAATCAAAATTCCCCGTGGACCCGTTAATGGGTCGACCCAATGGGACCACGGGTAAACACTCAATAATATTGCATCTATGCAATAAAAGTATCAAGCTTGAGGGTACAAAATGCAAAGTCCTGTATCAAAAGTAGGTAGATGTAACTCCTCTTACCGAGTCCCATAGTGGTCTCGCCCTGCGCGTGCGCGGCGCGCAGCCGGGCGATGAGGTCGGCGCTGTCGTAGCCGGCGTTGTCGGCCACGGCGGAGGGCAGGCGGCGCAGCGCCACGGCGAAGGCCTCGGCCGCCGCCGCCTCCTTGCCGGGCGTGCGCGCCGCCGCCTTCGACACAGCCTCCGCCATCAACATCTCGCTTGCACCTACGCCCGAACAGAATGCATTTTGTAAAACTTTTTTTTTATAATAGGTTAACAAGATGACCTCGCTCCACCTGATGGTAAGCGGTAGTGAGATCCAGATATGAGGTCGACAGGCACAATAAACCATATTATTGAGCCTGTCACACTCACCCTGAATGCCTGCTTAAATGCCGTTTCACGCCCCGCTTGACATGAGTTTCCAACTCATTTCCAGGCATCCCATGCCTTAATGATTAACTTTTCATATTCAAATAAAAAGATTTGGTAAAGACAAAAGCTTAAACCATAACATTACTATGTGCATATCTTTGGTGGGCTTCTGTCATCTTGTATGAAAAAAAAAGGCTACTGCATATATTTTTGATTTAAAAGAAACCATTCCTATTGAATAACATTTCAAAATAATTAGTTACATTAATAAAACTAAAAACATCAATAAATGATAAAAACAAATACTTTTTTTTCTGTCTTGCATTGCCCTTTTAACTTTATTGCTCCTTTGTGTGATTTTACCAATATCAGACAGTAACATAACGAAGTATTTATTTATTTTTGGGAAACATATAATTACACTTAACACATAAAGATAGAAAATACATAAATTGCACATAAATCAGTGAAGTTTCCACCGTTAATTAGTACCTAACCTGAGCACACTAAATCGGCAAATAAATAAAGTATGCTGAAGACTGAATTCCAACCAGCCTCTAGGAGATTCTCGCACTAGGTCACCGAACTCACCTCCTCCGTAGATAACTTTGGGCTCCTTGACAGTAGCGGCGAGCACGCACAGCGCGTCGTGCAGCGAGCGCTCGGCCTCGTCGATGACCTGCTGCGTGGCGCCGCGGATCACCACCGTGCACGCGGAGCCCAGCTCCACGCCCGAGAACCGGATCAGGCACTCGTCACCAATCAACACCTAACACATTCATTGTAATTTATTAGTCTTTACATCGGTGTTTGTTCCGTGTCTGGGTGTGTTATTAAATATATTTAAGTATATTTGTGTAACCACTGTCGTTTCTGATTTCCGTAACACAAGTGCTTTAGCTACTTACCACGGGATCAGATCGATGTATGTGATGTTGTGAAATATTTATTTATTACTTCACTTGCAGTAAGTAAGTAGGTATGAGAGACATCTTGGTAATGCTATCCCAAGCTATCATCACAGTTGGTTGGGAAAACAAAAAATACCTGATGGCATATTACCAGGCCAAAAATTACCCAAAAAATATTGTAAAAATCGTAAAAAAGTAAGTGACCAGAGATTTGGTCCAGCTATCAAAGGAATTGGCTAGCCCAAGCCTTGAATAAAGAGCTGTGGACAAGTTTGGAGGAGACCTTTGCCCAGCAGTGGGATGACGGGCTAATAAATTTAAAAAAGTAACAACTATGTACTATGGTACACTAAGACATTTATGTAACTGCACCTTAAATTAGCTTATTTCTGAGCGACACATTTCTTCTGCAACGGGTTACAAAAAAAGCACCTCGACAGCTCAGAGCATCATTTTTTTTTTGCTTTTATAATGAGCTAACAAGATGACCTCACTCCACCTGATTGTAACCACTCGTCCTCATTATAATATACCCAATTGCAGGGAAAAGGTCGTATAAACAAACTCTCAACACAAATCTCACAACATCACATAATGTTCTGATTTTGATTAGCTTTAGCACTAGTGTGATTATACTGCCCACCAACTTGAGACATTGTACAAATAAAAAATAAATTTAATTAAATGGTCGACGCTTTAATGGTGAAGGAAAACATCGTGAGGAAACCAGCACACCGGAGAGATTTTTCAACGGTGTGTGAAGCCATGAAAGCCTACGGGCGGTTTAAACTCTGACACCAGGTTGTTCATCAACCATACGATAAGAAGAAGAAGAAGAATTAAATGGTCTACCTTACATTATAATCTTACCTGTTCAATGACTTTGCAGTGGCCAAGTTTGACTTTATCGGGCGAGTCAAATGTCGAGACAATCTCTCCTCCAGTAACAAGTGCCAGTCGCTCAATACCATCAAAGTCAGCATGTTCAATGGCCATCACATTGGCATCAGCAAATAGTTGTTCAGGGTAGTTGTAGATCAGTTGCCTAAACAAATTATTACACTTGAATCACTTATAAAATCTATAATAATGGGGAATATGCATAAATCTGCAATCTTGAATTTTTCAACAACTTACGAAAAAAGGCATATACTAAAATGTAAAATAAAAATGAAAATCGGTTCACAAACGAAAGATTTATAAGGAATTAAAGTAAATTTTCTATCTCTTTCTTACAAAACAAGAGTTTTTTTATGGCCGTAGTGTAATTGTGACGTCATCTGCCATATCGGATCTCTTTGTCCACCCGGGAACTTTAAACAGCTATATCTCAGTTGTTATTAAAGTAAATTGAAAAATGGAAATACATTCATATTTCTTCGATATTAAAGATTGATTTCTATAATAAAAAAAATGTGTGTGTATTCCCTATTGACCCAAAGTATTTCATTTAGCTTAGTGAGGCTTCTTTAACCAAAGATATAAGTTATTTAATCACCTGTTAATGAAAACATTGCATTTGTGTGACAAGATTTTATTCACTTTTTCTTTCATCTTTTCCTTTTCAGCTACTTCCAGCTCTGCAATCTTGGCCATAGAGTCTACCTTGATTGTGGAACCGAATACTTTGATCTTGTCAGTGTCCATGGGCGTGTTAGCGATGAGGATATTGGCATTCTCAATGCGCTTTGGTTGATGTACACCAACCTACAAAAAAAGTTTAAGGTTTTAAGTAATTAATATACCTTAAATAAGCATTTTGCACAGAGTGGTTAAGTGGGAGAAGTGAAAGCAACCCAAACAACAGAAACAATTATATTCACCTTCTTATTCAGCAGAAAACCTTCATCCAAGAAAGACTCTTCCAATAAACCTCCTGAGATTTTGATGATCTGAATAGCCTTAAGGTTTCCTGAGCCTTTGAGACGCAGAACTGCATCCACAGCCAACTTTGTGAAGTGCCTGGAAACAAACACATTTGCAAGTTGAAACACTAAAATACAGAAAAAATACTCAATAGTTTTTTACACAAAAAATGATTATACAACAATCAGAGTAAAGAAACTTGATCTTGAATTTTACTTAGTAAAGTAATCTAAAGTTTAACACACAACTTACTCTTTGTGGTTGGACAAGATTTTTGAGCTCAATGTGGTTCGTGCAATATTTTCCAGGTCAGCCCGGAGTGCTGCGTCATTGAGATTCTTCTCATGGTCAAAGCTGGCATCACTAAGGGCCTGTTTGGCAGCATCAACGGCAATGCGCCAACCAGCAATAATAGTTTGAGGGTGGAGTTTCTGCTCAATGAGTTTTTCTGCTTCACGCAACAATTCAGCAGCTGTAAGATAAAAAAAAAATTATATTAATATTCATCTATTATTCCCGTTATGTGTATATTTTTTCAAAATACAAAAATCAATAAATGAAAATATCAAATTACATCTTAATCAAATCAAATAATTACCTAAAACTGTAACTGATGTGGTACCATCACCAACTTCATCATCTTGAACCTTGGACATATCGACCAATATTTTAGCAGCAGGATTATCAATGCCGATTGACTTCAAAATTGTAGCACCATCATTTGTAACTTCAACCTACAAATACAAAAAATTGATTGATTAATCTGCATAATAAATACTATTCCTAATATAAAACTTAAGTATACTTATAAAACCAAAAATGGAATGGTGACTTATTTGAAATTATCCAAGTAAGAAATAGAAACAAGAGGTTATAAATAAATAAATAAATACTACACAACATCACATACATGTTTACTACTTGAACAAACTGAACACATAACTCAGATTATTGCTTATACTGACCTGACCAGCGTTCCGGCCGCTTGAAATCAAGATCTTGTCCATCCCCTTCGGGCCCAAGGTGCTCTTAACCAAGTCACCAATAGCTATTGCTCCTATGAAGCTGGACATACGAGCTACTTCAGCTTTTTCTTCCTCCGCGTCATTTTTCAAAATCCTAATAGGGTTTAGTGACACCTGAAAGTAATAACTTCAAGTAAAGTCACATGTGCAAATGAAATGCGCCGACATCGGCTACTATTTTCGTCAAGAACGTTGAAGGTTTTCAAAAGTACTTAAATCTATGTGTACCAATGAATAAACATATCAATGAAATATCAATTACTACATACCATTTTGCTGTTTCTTTACAATATTAACAGCAAAATCGAATTTTTAACCACAAAATTGTGGATTCACTCAAGACAAAAAATTGACAAGACTGTAGACAAAGGAGTGCAGACAGATGGAGGTATAAATCCGTAGACAAGAGTTACTCTATTGGTTTTGGTAACGGTAAGATCATAATGCCATGATTAACTGGTTGAAATTATTAATATCTAATTATTATTATTATCTGTTATCAAATTATTATTATTATAATCTGAAAATGATAGCTGCGTAAGCTATCATTTTCAGATTTCACAAGATTCAGATTTCAGTAAATTAGACAAACAGTTAACAGTTTGATCGGAAGATTACAGCAATGGCTATTGTTATGGTGTTTCTTCACGCACCTATCCATATAACACATTTTGATAATTCTTTGCTAAAATGTTATGCTTTTTATTATGCACTGATTTCAATAGCACACAGAGGCTAGAAAGAAGAGAATGTCACCATCTGTACGTTTCGTTAACCAAGAATTGCCCCCTTTGAGCCCTTATCATATTTCTTGTCTATGGCAGCGGCCCATGACGTCACCTTATGTGTCATTCATTTCCAGAATTTAATCGCCATATTTACCGTGATTGAAAGCATCGGGTTTTCTTTGTTTTGTGTTTGGTTTTTCTTTGATTCTTCTTTTTAAGTAAACAAAACTCGTCAAAATGGAAGAACAAGGAAGCTCTGGTCCACGAGTAAGTGACAAGCGCTTGGCTCAAACTCAAGCTAAAGTTGATGAAGTAGTTGGTATTATGCGTGTCAATGTCGAGAAAGTTTTGGAAAGAGATCAGAAGTTATCAGAGCTAGACAATCGAGCAGATGCACTGCAACATGGAGCAGCGCAGTTTGAACAACAAGCTGGAAAACTGAAAAGGAAGTATTGGTGGCAAAACTTGAAGATGATGTTAATCATTGGTGCTATAGGGGCAGTCCTGCTTATCATTATTATCGTGTACGCGATTCCCTCAGGCTCATCATCGTCTACTCCACAACCGGCACCACCAGCTGAACCATCTACTGACACTGGGCGATAATTCAATCTTATTTGGAGTGGTCTATTTGCCTTAACTAATCCAAGAAAGTTACTACTCTTTACTTTATCTATATCAGAGTACGCTGTACCTATTTTTACTAGTTCAGGCATAAAATACGACTGAAAATCTTTGTAAGACATTTACATTTTTTTATGAGTCTTGGTATACCACTCTAAATTAAAAGATACATTTTGATACTTATATCTACAACTTTCATAGTGTTAAGTAATATGATTACTGGCCTACATAGAAACAAAATATTTTTCTAAAGTAATTCTATTGTTGAGAGTCTATTGTGATGTTAACAGTTTGTAGGTATATATTCAAAGTAAAGTGGCCAACTAATTGTACAGATTAATCTTGTGATAAGTAGTATTAATATTAAAACAGAGCTTACATTTTGGCCAGATTGACCTAAAGAACTGATATTTACAAAATGTTTATTGGAGATTAAACAAAGTTTCTAACTACCAAAATATTTGTTGCCTACTATAATATGTTAATTGAAGAGATGTATTGATTGATGTTGCGAAATTATATCAGCTGTGTTGTATTTAATATTATCAATTTAATGCACAATTGTATAAAATATATTATAGCACAAGTTTAGTTTTAGTTTGTAATTTCATTATTTCAAAAACATAATGTTGTTATGGGGATATTGGGTAATAGTTAAACTATTTGGAAACTTTCAATCACTATTACATACTTAATGCATTTGAATCATTTTTTTAGATTATCATCAATACAAAGGGACCAAAATGCTTTCATACAGCACCTGAGTTCCATACATAAACTCCCAAACCCAAGTTTTGCCTTACTATTAATTAATGTTTATCATTTGTCTTAGTTGTTTTGTATTACTTAAGAAATAATAAATGTATGTATTCCTAAATTTGTGTCATTTAATCTTCCCATAAATTTTCATGTTCTATATTCTGTGTTATACCTACACCTAACTCTGCTACTGTTATCAACATTATTTTAGTACATACCTACCTACTAGCTAATTCATATCATTTCAAGATTATATTTGACACCATAATGATGTTTGACTTATCCCTAAATTTTTACAAATTGCGCTGCAAATCCATGTACAACATAATATTTTTTTTTCGAAAAATTATTGATTTAGTAGGTATCATTAAAAAAAAATTGAATTTGTCTTAATAGGTAAAACATTAAAATCTTTAAACAATATGTTTATATTCCGATGGCACCTGACTTCATACATAACATCTACTAAGTGGTTTATATAGATTAAAACATATCTATAGGAAGAAGTGCGAAATCAAGCGTAGGAAGCACTAGTTATTACGTAAAATACGCCTACAGTGGTTTTAGCAGTCGTTTTACCGTAAAAGGATTTCTTGACCCAGGAAACTGCTCCATTACAAAGGCTCTGTCACTAAACCTAATATGATGTGTGACAAGTAATTTTATGAATAGATTTGGCCTAACTACTTTATCATAAAAAATAACGTGGTGGGTGGATGAAGTATGCAATCAGTGCCCATTTAAATTATTTTATAACATACAGTTACCAAAACAAGGTTTGTAAAGAAGAAAATCCCGATAACATACAGTAAGGTAGTCTATTTATAATGACCTGTGGGGCTACCATGAGTTTAAAACTTACGCGCTCGATATCGACTACGTAAATATGTCTATGAAAAATATGTACAGCGCCCCTGGTGGTTACGCGAAGAACTAAAATCGGCCGTATGAAAAAAACAACTCGATAGGTTTTAACGTACGTAAGTTTACCATAGCCAACTCATGGTAGGCCCTCAGGGATGTAGATAAATTAGGCGTGTCAGTTTACTTCATACAAGTTACATACCTATACCAAATATAGGTAGGTACATAGTAGGTAACTTGGGCAAAATTTCTTCGAGTGCTGTCCGCCAAGAAGTTACGAAAAACAAGCTAAATTGGATACCCACTCGCTGGGCAAAGCAAGTCTAGCTAGGGGCCTTCTGGTCTCGTTGATATACCTTGGCCATCTTTCTATATTAGGTAAATAGACTTAAGAGTCATGTGAATCAAACAAATCTGAGATAAGATATCGAATGTCGTCGAAACATAAGAGCCTTGTGAGGAGGCATGCGGAAGACGATCTGATCTACGCCAACGTTTCGCTCTGGTTGGTCGGCGGACCCAGGTTGACCAGAGACAACACGCATTCGTCACATTTCGTTAGGTAAGTACATGGATTTAGCAATCACCGTTTTACACAAACTAAACATGACGAGAAATTGGTAAACATTGGTAGCGAGATATAGGACTAAACGAACTAACTATGTACCTAAACAACATTTACGTATAATTTTGATAACGGCGAATAGTAGGGTAATGTGTGAGGTCAAAAATTTATTATCCTACCCGCATTCTTTTACAGATTATTATAGTGAATTCTTTTAACGGGGCTAATTAAGTTTTAAAATTACCTAGGTAATGATGCGTCCGTGTATTGCTGCTCTACACTTTTGGATTTACATTTTTGTCGACTATAGCATAATAGTCCCAATGTTAGACTTCTGCTCATACCTATTTCTAATCATTCTAATCAGAAAAGTAGGTATCAACATAGTATGTATGTTAATATAATTATTTTTGGATAGGTACTTACTCCAGTTTTTCAACCAACTCCTGAACAGGATTTTCGAAATTTTCTTCGCATATTTTTATCATAAGTATCGTTTTTTTCTGTTGGTTGTTGAGAGCGCATTATGGTTTCTCGTTAGTTGAAATAAGCAAACGCTTACGTCATTATTACCATGTTAAGCCTGTCCCTAATTTGCACTGGTCATTCACCCGCCCGTTATTAAATATTCCTGTGAAGTTTTTGCTCGACTTCATTTGTAGGTATTATAAAAACTGTCAAGAAGCCTTTTTAATGTAATAAAAAGCCGAGTAGGTGTTGCTTATCTGCTTTTCTTTGAATAGGCATCCTGCTTCCCATCGAAGCGTGATGTGAACGACCTCAGACCTTATCGCTTTCATCAGCATTCCGGGCGGACTGCGCGCTGCAGCCATAATTGAAGTCGTGGCTACGTTTGTGTTTAATTTTCCGAGTCGATAAACAAACTACCTATAACGTTGAAAGGTAGTGTGCCAATAACCGTCATAAATCTTTGTGGACGTAGGTTTGATACATATGCCTATAATTCACGGTCGCCTACTTCTATCTATCTACCTCCTCACATAGATACTAATTCAGACGTCTATTTTACTAGTAAAATTTTTATTTATTTATGTATATTTAGATTATGAATAAAAAGGACCAATAATACTCGTATATGCAGGGCTGTCTTAAGTCTATTCTGCACCAGGGTGCGGGACTCAGCCTGCACCCTCTTTTTTTACACTACAGCGTAGCGACCTTTTTTTTCTTAATAGACCTGGGCAGGACAGTGGAGCGGATGAGAAAAAATATTCATGACAATTTTATCCAAATTCAGCACCCGACTGGCGCCCCCCTTGCACCCCCTGGTAAAGAAGGCACTGCGTATATGCCATTGTACTATCTCCAGCACGACCACACCCTACCCCTTCCTAGGAAGGTATCTCTTCCCAAAGGCTGCCAACTGGACGCACGCGGTGGCTGTGGTGGTGGCGACCGCGGTAGATCAAACGGCTCGCGCGACACGGTAGAAATGCTTAAGTTTGTATGAGCGCCCCGCTCCGGTGGCCACCGCCACCGTCAATTCCCGCCACCACTGATGCGTCCAGTTTAACTTTTAGGTAGTTACGCCCGCCTAACCCTATTTCAATAATTTGTCTACAACAACAACTCCAAGTTCTACAAATTCATAGAACGCTCATCGTCTGTATATGTTATAGGCAATGTGTATAATGCAGGCATTCTATACAATGCCTAGGAAATGTATAGAATGCCAAGGGTGCTTAGGCAATGTATGAAATGATACTTAATGTTTGAAATATTTTACACTTTACCTAGGAAATGTATAGAATACCTGGGCATTGTATAGAATGCCGGTTGAAGCTTAGGTAATGTATTTAATCGATTTTTCTTCTCCGTAATTTGGTTAGTTAGATAGGTACCTACTGATCTTTTGAGAGCTTATCCTAATTTTAACTGTCACAAACAGATAGAGCCGATTAAACATATTGCATTTTATCGGTTGGTATGCCGTGTTTTTTGCGATAGGAGTTCTAAATTATTTAAATTTTTTTTAAATAATAATTTTTCAACTCGAAAACGAGAGAAGCTATCGTTCTTTTATAAGATGTGCCGTAATCAGGTACTGCTTACCGCATGAAATTGATGCTTAAAGCTAAAGAAGCTCTAAGTAAAAAAGCGGTTCGAACGCGCTTTCGAGTTTCGGTTAAACCTTTCATTAAACCGGCATTTATTGATTTTAATAAAAAAGAACTACGCAAATCAATAGATTTGCACAATAGTGCTACTAAGATACAATCATTTTAATGCGGGAAAACAACCACTAAAATTTCACGGTTTATATGGGTGGTTTAAAAAAATTAACACAAATAGGACTCTTTTTAGGGTTCCGTAGCCAAAATGGCAAAAACGGAACCCTTATAGTTTCGTCATGTCCGTCTGTCCGTCTGTCCGTCTGTCCGTCTGTCACAGCCGATTTACACGGAAACTATAAGTACTACAGTGATGAAATTTGATGGGAATATGTGTTGTATGAACCGCTACAAAAATATGACACTAAATAGTAAAAAAAAGAATTGGGGGTGGGGCCCCCCATACATGTAACTGAGGGATGAAATTTTTTTTTTCGATGTACATACCCGTGTGGGGTATCAATGGAAAGGTCTTTTAAAATGATATAAAGTTTTCTAAAAAACATTTTTCTTAAAGTGAACGGTTTTTGAGATATCAGCTCTCAAAGTCGTAAAAAGTATGTCCCCCCCTCTATTTTTATAACTACGGGGTATAAAATTCTAAAAAAAATAGAGGTGATGCATGCTAATTAACTCTTTCAACGATTTTTGGTTTGATCAAAGTATCTCTTATAGTTTTTGAGATAGGTTGATTTTTATTATATTTGCTGCTACGGAACCCTTTGTGCGCGAGCCCGACTCGCACTTGGCCGGTTTTTTAACTCAGTCTAAGGTGCCAGGAGGAAGTCCCGAGCTCGCAAGTACTACATAGTTTATCCAAGGCCACAATGTTTATGATCAACAAATTGCAACCACATTCTAGCTATCACTGTTCTTGAGTAAAAGCCTGGTGACAGATGGACGGACGGACCATTCATGGGTTAACGGACCGACTCAAAACCAATGCTACCGAACCCCTCTACGCAAAGCAATAACATATTATTCAAAATATACCGAGGTCAAGTTTGATTAAGCCGTTCAAAATCAACATTTTGAACTTGAAATTAACAGAAACATTACTCTGTCTGATTAATAAATAAAATTAAAATGATTAAGGTCCTACCCGTGGTCGTTCATTATACACATTACCTGATGCACTTCGGGCATTTTATACAATACCTAGGCAATGTGTGAAATTAATCGTATTATACACATTGCCTGAACGTTTTAGGCATTGTATAGAATACCTAGGTAATCTATACAATACCGGATTATACACATTGCCTATAACATATCTACCGAGTAAATTACCTACATACCTACATCATATTCAATTTGTCTCGTTGTAAACTATGGCCGATTTTCTATTTGGTGCCGAGTTTCAATTAAGTGAAGTAGAACAAGTAGGCGCCCGACTCTATGGCGTGTGGCGGGATCAAGATTTATATCACAATTTTACGAGCTATATACTTTGATGCATTATATTGTTCTACTAAGTGAGTTGCATGTCAAACTAGATAGTCATTTATTGATCAAATTATCCACCCACGTAATTTAGTGTGGCACCACCAGGCGCCATGTTGGATAACTTTAGTTTTGTAGGTGTTAGGAAGTCGAACTTTCACTTTGTGACCGAATGAGTATTGTTCAGATTTAACAAATCACGTTTAAAATGGAAACATAGTGCCTTAGATATCAAAACCACGCATACATGATCAACTGAAAGTCTGTAGATGAGATTTTGAAATTATCTATTGGCAACAACACGCGGCGGCGTGTCAAAGCCGAGTTCAAGTAAAGGAACTAGCTAGCCAGAGTGTATCATTGCACGAATCACTTGGAGCCACTTTTGGGCCCTTAATTACTCAATAACTTTTTACCGTAAACACATGAAACTATGTGTGCTTAATGATTTCCTTATGGATACTTAGAAGCAATTTCATGAAGTTAGCTCGAGCGGTTTTAACCTTTAGCTGGTGACGTGGTTTTCGTTTTACGTAAACACTGACGTGGGGGCCTCAGAGGCCCATACTATGAAATACGTTTTTTATGAATCTAGATGGTTTATTTGTCCTGATATTTTATAATTACATTTAATAGGTATAATTCTAATTAAATAAATAAAATTTCAAAAGAATTTTATATAAAATAATTCTACTTTTTGTCAATTAAACTGCAGTCAATATTTCTTTGGTAGATAGGACTTGATATCAGAAATCACCTTAAATGCTTATTTTTTATAATTAAAACAATATTTTTTACCTTTATTATAAAAGTTTAATCATTTATCTAATAACCTAAATAATAATAAAAACATAGTACTATATAAAAAATAAAAAACTACAAGGCACCAAATCTCACAATTTACGCACAATAAAAATGGAATACTTTTTTGAAAAAAAACCAAGAATATTTTTTTTTCTTCAGGTTCTGAGTTAGAGTAAGAACCTACATCATGGTAATGTTGCAACGGAATAATAGTATCTTCTAAGTCTTCTGCCTCTGAACCGCTATAATGCTGACAATTGATCAAGTTACACACAAATCATTCAATATTACCATCACTGGGGGTATAGGAAATCTTTCACTTAAATGAAGGCTATCATTGTTATTGGATGACCGTTTTCTTTCGGATTATGTTCTGGGTTCCATTTTGGGAAAGTTATTCAAATACTAAAAGAAAAAGCACAAAATTTGAACAAAAACAAATTTTCAAAAAGTTACGTAAATACTGATGTGGGGTCTGAGAGGCCCTCAAAAAACTTTAAAACGAATTTACTCACCAAAATTGCATGCCACGCCACGTTTACCACCTTTAACGGTTTCCCGGCGACTTAATTTGAAGCTACTAAAAGTCGCGTATGCGTCGCGTGCGATGGAGAGGAGTAATTCCACATTTTTACTTTTGCTAGGCCTGAGCGGCCCCCACGTCACCAGTTAAAGGTTAAAGATATGTACTTTATATCGTCCAAATATCGTAAATTTTAGTATTGACTGACCGACTTACCTAATGTTTACCTACTTCCAGATTACCTAGAAAAATGAAATTTGGATTCCAGCTCCACTTTGCGGGGCGTAACCCACAAAACCCGCATAATTTGTGCATTGAACTTGGCTCTCCTTTTTTACAATTATGTTTTCGGTGGGATTGGCTTGACCGACCGATCTTGATTCGAACCAAGATCTATGTAATATGTGGGTAACGTTCTGTGTTAATGTAGAAACATTTATAAGTATAACACTAGTTCTGCAAGAGTCGATTGATTAATGTATTAAAATTATATTGTGTAGGCGACGGGCTAACTAGTCGTTAGTCATTATTTCAGAATTTCCTTCTAGGTTAACCAATGCTAACTTTGTAACTAAGTAAGTAGGTAGGTAGGGTGCTTATGTAATTTTGAATGATCTGTTTGAAAGCTCAAACCCTCTCGTTCTCTGGTAACTGAATAATATACAAAAACAGTTTTAGTCAACGCCAACCCATCCTTGACCTATTTAGCTGAGTAATTTACGATTTAGGTGCTTACGTAAAGTAAAGCACTGGTGAAGGTTGCTTCGCAGTATCACCTTCAATCTGAGGCCTTCAATAAATTTCTTTGACTTTAATCGGTAAGTTAACTAGAATCCGCATTGCCAATTGCATTACGACCTTGAACTTGGCTACTATGGCGACTGTGGGCAAACAACGATGGACATCGTGAGTAAACGTTGTCCTACCCTAAGATAGGTTGATGACATCAGTCCGGCTGAGTGCGGACCGAAACGAATGCAGTTGATGAAGCTGTTCCTGTCCTAATGTGCTGACACAATGACGGACTCAAGGACCACTAGACTAGCTAGGTCTAATATACCTAATGTAGATAAAAGATGCGTCACGATTAGATGTTACAGACAATCATGTTGATTGAAATCTTCAATGAGATTTAAATGATGTATTTTTGCATTTGGGTCTTTCTTCTAAGTACCTAATAGGTCGGAATTCACACTTCGGTAACAAAAATACTTTAGAAATAAGTCCATTCATAGAATGGAGTTACTTAAATAAGTACCTACATAAAAACTTAGCTATAGTTTGTTAAAAGTTCAGTGAACTCTGAACCATGCAGACATTGGTGAACGCTAGGAACGTTATTTTTACAATGTTCATTTATCTAAAAATACATTTGACGTTCTCTTTGAAACGTTAAATTTCCTGCCAGTGGTGTAGGCATGCTACTCGTACTTATGCTGTTGATGTTATTCGCCAGTATTCGTGTTTTCAGGGGAAATTTTCATACTAAATGTAACCTTTCTATAAATGGCGACCGCCAAGTACCAAAAGACAGAGATATTTATTCTAAAAGTACCTATCTCTTGGTAAGGAAGTTGGCACATTTCAAAACCAGGCGATAAATGGGTAGTCAGGCTACAACCGGTTTGATTGAGCTGAAACGACTCTGAAAATGATACCTACCCATTTTAAATTACAAAAAATTACCTAATTATTTACTTAGCTTTAGTCACTCTAAAACATTGTGGAAATAGGTAGGTATAAATATAATATCCTACTCTATGCAGTTTAAATTGTAGTAAATATTATTACAATTTTATTAAAAGATGCGGTGATTAGAACACTGTTCATCTGTGCAACTCGAAATAGTTTCTTTCTATGTTTGGGGTCGTAACAAAACGACCGCAATCAATAGTTAGTACGAGTACCTAGTAGGCGCTGGCATCTCGACTCGGATCAATATTTTGGCTATTTAGGGTCATAGGTATTCTCGCCTTTTTGGTAGAAGACAAACAGTAAAATGCAAGGACACGTTTTAAAAATAGGTATTCTAAGTTAGATGAGTAACTTAATAGACATATCTATTAAAACGAAGCCATTTAATTCTTAAACATGACTAGGTACAACTAACCTATATAGATATTTTACCATGGTTGCTTTGCTACCCATGACATGAAGTCCCTTTAACCCTTAACTACCCAGTAAGCTTTTGTAACGTAACTGACCAGTAGTGTCCAACAGACACATTTGATAAATATAAGGTGTGATGAGTGAAAAACAAGTTATTTAAATTAAAAAGATATTAGAATGAACTTCAGTAATGTATTTTTGCACTTGTATAATTAAAGATGTATATTTTTTCAAAATTTGTAATAGTCATTATATGATTGCACTTATCACAGCACTTGATAGAGACGCTGTTAATATCGAAGAGTAAACTAACAACGCTTTATCCTTTTTACAGCAGATTCAGATAATTGAGTAGGTCAGCTTCTACATGGTTCATGGCAGCTAAGTGCTTACTTGATGGACTTTCCTTACTTTGTCTCCGTGTATGAGGTGTTACCAATACTGTTGCAATTTCACGCAAAAATAGTTTTTTTTGTATTTTTTATTTTGCGTGTGTTCCAGTCATATAATAACATCTCATCATCATCATAAACATCATCAGCCCATTTCTGTCCACTGCTGGACATAGGCCTCCCCAAATGCACGCCACTTCTCTCTATCCTCGGCCACTCGCATCCAGCTCCTACCAGCCGTCCTGCGCAGATCGTCACACCACCTGGCCTGCGGGCGTCCTACACTACGTTACATAATAACATCTAATATAAATATATTTTGAATTTGCTAGGTATCTATTCGTTTCATACTGAACTCTACTACCTACACTCATGAGTCATAATCATCACCCTCACTCCAAGAATTATAACTATAATTCGTTCATAACCGTTTACAGTTGCTGGTTCTGTCACATTTTTTCAATACCTATCGAATTAGTATGCACAAAAGTATTTTCATCGTTACTGTAAACATGTTCAAGTTGAAGTTTACGTCTTATAGGTTGCCCTTTATCTATTTATCTGAATAATACTGAATAAGAGGACTATTATGTGGTGTCTTGTGTGTCTAATCACTGATATGCGAGACGAAAACAAAGACGTCAATTATAACACAAAAAAGTGGTGTCAGATTATTATGGGTATAAAATATTAATCGTTATGACCCACCCGACATCATAAGATTATACGTTAATATAAATAAAAATAATCTTTGTTCACATTCTCAAACAAAATGTTATTGTGTCTATTGGACACTTGTGGGTTGATGAAGTACTATTTTTGTATATTTAAAATAACTAATAAATCTTACATGTTAAAAATATTTTAAAAGCACTTTTAGAATCTTAAAACATTGGAGATCAAATAGGTAAAAGGCTGATTCATAAAATAAATACTTTCGTTTTTATCAAAACTTAAACGCAAAAATGTGTCCGCGAGACACTTGTGGGTTGTTAAGGGTTAAATACCTACTAAGCTCTACTGGATTAGCTAAATTTGGCGTCCAATCCGAAACATGTACTCTTAATAAATATTTCTGTGTAATAAATGCCCCTCAAAGTCCCTAACTTTAACATAAAAACTACGAAATAGATACTTAGTAAAGAGGACGTTAATCGTCCTCTTTACTAAGTACTTGTTCTTATTTCAATTTAAATAATGCCCATCTTACACGTGGCGCGGATTTTATCAAAACATTTTGAAACGATCGGAATTCGCGTAGGAGAAAAAAGAAAAAAATAGGTGAGTAATGATTCTTGAAATTGTTGATTTCACAATGTACACAAGGATCTAAATATGTGATCAGTTGGTAAGGTGTCCATACTACCCACATCGGTGCGGTCGACGCATGCATATGTTCGAAGTCTTTGTAGTATACGCGTGTTTGGGCGGTGAGTCATCGCGCCATTATCAAGGTTTCCCGGTCCTGGTAGATTAGACCAAATTACTGTCTGACCCACATTCTTAGATTTAAGGTGCAACTAAATAAAGAGTTAAAACACTGTTTACACATGTGAAGCGCAGCGCAGTTGCCGGCGCATCAAACCAGATAGGTGATAGGTACCTACTGCAAAGCGTGTTTTTTTATTTCAAATTGTATAGACGACTCTATCATGTAGGTATTAGACATTGGGTAAAAACATACAGAAAAAGATTTACAGTTTTTGATAAGTATGTAGTTGTAAATACTTTGGCAAAAGAACAAAATTTGGATTAAAAAAAACAAAGTCATTAGTTAAGTCTGTGTATTGTGCTAACCGTACCATATATTTTTTATAAAACATTTAATTAATGATGTCCTGAAATGTTATAGGTACACCGTTACTGCGTAAGGCCAAGGTTCATCTTTTGTATTATCAACTTGCGAGGAAAGAATGTTACAAAAGGTAAACTGGCTGCGGCCAGTTATTTTGAATCCGTCAGACACCTTTGAATACGATTACACACCGTCGTCTCTAAGAATGACAAAATGATTAATACGTATAGCTCAACAAAAATAACGCAATGAATAACGCGTATTTAGGGTGATGCGGTAGGTTGGAAACGATCACCATAAGCAGCGAAGGTAGTAGATGAATGATTCATCAATTAAATTACGTAGTATTTGCCGGCACCTTGCGTCGATCTGCGCGCAGCATGGCATGAGACATCTCGCGGGCCGAGGTGGAATGAGCGAGAAGCAAAGTGTGGGCCGAGTGACGCCGACCGCGCTCAGCGTTCGAACGAGAGGCTATTTAAAACTGTGCGCAGGCCCCCTGGCGCCGAGTCCGCGACTAATGATCAGTGCTGCCTTGTCTACCGCCAGTGCGTGACACCGCGACCGTGTTTACACAAGAACTATCTCGCCAGTGTTTGTTTAGTTTCAGCAGTTACCCCAAAACACACACGTGAAAATGGCTGACAGTGGTCTCAAGAGAAATATCCCCATCAAACTTGGAGACTTTTCAGTCATCGACACCGAGTTCTCCAGCATCAGGGAAAGGTTCGACGCTGAAATGAGGAAAATGGAAGAGGAAATGAGCAAATTCAGATCGGAACTCATGAACAGAGAAAGCAACAACTTCTTCAAGAGCACAACAAGGTATTTATTTAGTATTGTAATACATAGCTTAAAAATATTTAAAGCTGTTTTCGGAAGTAACATTTTTTGAAGGTAGTTCCAGCATTAAATATCTAACTTTTTGGTGATCTACAGACTTCAGATATTATTTAACCGCATCCGCTTGTACATTTCTCCAGGTTAATCCTAATTATAACTAAATTAATAAATAGCAATACCTACTTTTAGTATTTACCTACTCCATCCAACAAATTGTTTCTGGTTACATAAAAACTACGATGACTGAATGTTACGTATGGGCCTGACTAAAGCCACTGTATAAATTTCATTATTATTCCGTGGCGCGGTTGCCTTACCGGCCCTGTTTTCCTAAAAGGGAATCTTGAATTAATGAGTTTCGCAACACTGTCGCCCACTCGGGCCGACCTCGGTTGCGGCTCCACGAAAGTTTAAATTCAAAAGCCATTATTCGGGATCATTCCGCGGAACGGCATCTACTGCAGACATCTCAGTCGCGTCCATTTAAAGCGTGCAACGATACGTAAGCCCGACGCGGGATGATGTCATAAATAGAAATAGCGGCCGCAGCGCCGGCCCAACGAGAACGTTTTGTTGCTAAAACACGGGAATGTGTGAAATTGTAAACACAATGTACCGCGCTTCACTTGTTACGCAACCTCGGCCAATTTGTTCCCGATGTAATGCCAACAACTAATTCATACACCTCCAAAACAACAAGTTCACATTTTGAACGCATTCGCGCTTGATAATGCAATGCGCTTCTAAAACTGTGGGCCTTCACGAAAACAGGTTTACGATTATTTTATCAACGACTGTAGGTGGTTAAAAGTAATGTCTGCGCTGGCGGACTGAAAGTTATGGTAGTGTAGGTATGTACGTACATGACCCAGTTGGAGTGAGTTGGTAATGTTTCAGGCACGACTAGACTACTGACGCAATCGTCACCAATATCATCGATATTTAAGTACACACTAGAGTTAAATACATAACAAAATCTGGCGCCGGTCAATGCTAACTCGTCGCGTGTCAGCAAATCGATTTGTAAAGGAAGGAAAAGTAAACAGTATGAATGAATGTCGTCACCAAATATTTTTAGGCTCTTGCTCAGCGATTCAAGTGTTGCCCACACTTCGGTGACTGGTCCGCCCATACTCTTGCAGGGTGGGTAGTGGTCGTACACGTAGTCCTATGGCTGTGTGGGTTGTTCGGTTTAGAAACAAGTGATTGTACATATTTGGCTTAGCAGCTGTTGACAGAGACAAAGCGGTTAACATTATTTAAAACAGTTTGAATATATTCACCTCGTTGTATTAACCTGCGATTTTGTTGACGTCATACACCACGTATGTGTTTGCATAATTATAAGTAGTATAATAAAATGGGTCTTAATAAAAGCTATATATTTTTTGAATAAGCAATTGTACAATGTCTATCTACCTACACCGATAATTTAATTATAATATGCTATTATTCACACGCAATAACTATTCACGTACATACAAGCAGAATAATGATATTCAGCTTAATGGATTTGCAAGATAAATCTTGTATCTATGTATCTTATATAGTACTTACTTATATGTAATAAAATACGATAAGCTATAATGTAACACACGCTGTCAAACAATAATATAATTATATAATGTAAACAACATGCCCTTTTCAACAACGGTAGTATACCCTGGTGACCACCAAAATTTTATAATATGACTTAACTACAGTTCATATCTACATATTTTATGAAATGTAATAAAAAAATATATTAATTTAGTCCACTAATTTTTTATCCAAGTTTGATAGGGATTCAATCGGCAATCGACGGGAGTTACCAAACTAACAACAAATATTGCTTTTTGCATGTCTTACAATTTCGAATCTGTTTCCTCCGGAGGAGTAACCAAGTCGTCAGAGAGGTAATGCTTCTTACTATAAATACAATTTTATAAGTCAAGTATTTAATCTGTTATATATTTATGCATGCGTATATTAATTATATGTATCTAAGCTTTATATGTTTGGAGAACGGGAAAATTAAATTCAAATAGCGTCCATTAAGGATGTTGGTAAGCAGTATATTGTACTATGTACCAATGATCGACAATTACAAACGTCGCGTAAATAAAAAATGCGATTTAATTTTCAACTCAGTACATAGCTCACTTGCACTATCCGCAACAAGCGATGCATTCTACATTCCTATAGCCAAGCAACTAAACGTATTGTATGTACTCATCTTAGACACTATCTAATAATATTATGTTTACCTATCTACCGAATTAGGTGTAAGTATGTACGTAGTTAGAATTTGTAATGGATAGAAATATTATTAATATTTTATTTTAACCAGAGTTTTGTTGATTTGTAGGTCAAATAATATTTTTCAAATTTAAACATTAGCATTTATTTATGGTAATCGTTGATATACCGAATTAAATTAACTTTGTATACTAGGCGTTATTGGAGATATATTTATTTATTTACTTAGGATATAATATAAGAAAAATAAGCAACAGATCGATATAGGTTCCTAGTTTACCTGCTGAAGTAGGTAGTAATTATCTCACTTTACAAGCATGACGTATTCTGTAATTTGTAACCAATTACTGTTATTTGTATCAGTTTGTACGTGCAGGTCTTAGTTCGTAGCTATACGATATACCAAATTAGCATTTTTTTTTAATTTGATGTCTTTTTCAACATATATGTAGATACTATTTGCATATTATAATTCCTTAAATGACGAACGACATTAATCAAAAATATTATCGTTAAACGCAAAAAAATGATACATACAGATGAATTGAGAACCTCCTCCTTTTTTGAAGTCGGTTAAAACGAATAAGTATATGGGCCCACTAAACCCCATCAATTTTACCCATAGTTTCCATCGAGATTAATATTATAATATGCCAATCTTATCCCTAAAAACGGCCGAAATATGTGACTTTTGTGACAATTAGGATTCATTTTCTTTTTTGCGTGCTTATTTTCTAATTGCCGCCTGGACTTACCTATACTTAGGCTTAAATTAAGTTATGTCAAAGTCAGTCAGAACAAAACTTATTTGCAAGGTAGCCATTGAAACGTCAGTATGTAATATACATTATACCATTAACCTTCAATCGACACGAGATTATTCTAGAAATTCAGCTGCCTGCGTTTCCCAAGCGTTTGGTGCACAATCGGTAACAAATTACATCGGTAATGCCCACGTACTCTAAATATTGATGAGCTCATTTGTTGACACTGACCTTGTATTGCATTCACGAGCATGACATCAGCTGTTGTGCGATGATAATCAATCGCTAAAGCGGAAATATTAGCCTGCAACTTTATTGAAATGAATAGCATTCAGAGTTTCACCCTTTGAAAGAACGTAAAGTCGAAGCAATTTATGGTTTTCCACACAATGGTTTGCGAATGCCTACAGTGATACTCGTAATTGCGAAATTAGGCCAGTTGATGATATTCAGTATGGAAAAAGATATTAAATTTTAGTAAACATCCGAATACAAACGACAGGGTAATTAAATATTTTATTTACATTGTTATGTTTCTTTTTGGAAAATTCGTAGTTAAGTTAAGTTTGTTATGGTAGAATTATAATAACTAATAAGTGCATCGAGTTATTGTAACGATTCTATGCTTACCTGGCTGGCTCCAACCTGAGTTTGAATAAACATCATAAAAAAACATAGCTCCATTAACGTGACGTCACAATAACCCATAAAGTGCAAGTAGTCAGAGGAATCAGCTGTTTTGATTTACTCTAGCTATTATTACGGCTACTGGTAGTTAATATGTTTTATTTTCATTTCACTGTCTAGACGGGGCCTGCGTGACGTGCCGGACAATGTTTTAAGTTTGCGCGAACCAATTACAGATTAATGCACCGTGAACACGGGCTTTAGCGTTATGCATGTCAAGTTATTTAATTCATGTGACTGACCAACTTTTTATTCTGGTCACGATTGCAATGCGACTTTATAAAATGCATTAACAATATTAGCTGCACGAACATCGACATTTGCATGTTATATTGTTAGTTTTATGACTCATAATAGTAATGTCCAAGATTCTAAAATGTAGCCGATTAGGTGTATAGTAAATAGTAGACAAGGCATTTACCAAATTAACTAACCTGTACCTAATAGTGTTATAAGATTGCATGTTATTTATACATAAACATAATTAATTACAATATTGTCTCCTTAGTCTTTTATTTTTGGGTATTATTTATTCTCGTTGAAACAAACGACAGAATTTATAAAATAAACACAAGAGATTTTACATAGTAACTATCATACACCTTCAAACTGACGACGTTACCTACCTATCACCAAGGTGAAATTACACAACCGTTCCAAAAATACACCGCAGTTACTGTAAACTCGATATTGAATTTCCAGCTCGACGACGTCGTCTCAGCATAGCGACAGCAGACAGCTGGCCGAGCCCAGCCACTGGGACAGCCTCAACTCCCCCCTGATCCAGGATGAGGGCGACGGCAAGTCGCTCAAGCTCCGCTTTGACGTCAGCCAATACACGCCCGAGGAGATCGTCGTCAAGACCGTCGACAACAAACTGCTGGTGAGTTTCTTTAAGATACTGAAACGGGACATTGAGACCTGGCTTCCTTTCCTAGGCTGTATGTCAGGAACATGAAGGCTCATTCCCCAATTCTAAAATAAATAAAATCTTCTTTGTTAATATAACTACCTAAATACAAGAACAAAGCGTTCTAGACAGACGAGCTAAGATATGCTTGTAGGTATAGTTTTGAACATTCATTATCTGCAAATATGAAAAAAGATATCATTGTTTAAGTTAACACACAATAATGTATTTAATATCACCAACTTGTTTCGCAATTTTATGAGCAAGTTGGTATCTCACAAAAAATAAACAATTCTAGTTTTAATGTCACCTTGCATTTTTTTTCACGCGTTCAGATTCCAACTTTTGTTTCGGTCTAATGAAGATTAATTATCCGCAAAATAATAAATCTATTTAGGTAGATAGGTACATAGTAAAAAATATTGGCTGAAGCCGCAGACACCGGCAACATGCCAACGCTATCGCCTATCGCCGCCGTGCACGCAGGCATTTCGATTTTCATCGGGGTTGACGAACGAATCATTGCCTCCTGGTAGACATGCAAAATCTTTCTTTGTAATACTGCTGACATCCATTCTGAATAGATGACGTCAAAGTTAGTTATGTCGGCACAACCATCGGCCTTTTGTGCTGCAGCATGACAAGGCCTTTTTAAGTAGAGGATACTTAACTCGCCCCCTCACAATTGCCATACTTCCATTAAGCTTCTGTCAGAACACTTAAAGACAGAACGTTATCGATAAAATTCTGGCAATACACGGCTCCGATGAAGCGTAACGCCGGATAACGTTAGCAGGCGTCGACTGATAATGCTTTCATTTAACCAAATTACCATATCTTGCAATGCGTTAATAACCAATAATAAGGCCGCCAAGGCTACTCAAAAACGAGTTTCCCAAGCGATAATAACGGTGGAATGGTATGTTTTCCAGGTGCACGCAAAACACGAAGAGAAGTCAGACACCAAGTCGGTATACAGAGAGTACAACCGGGAGTTCCTGCTGCCCAAGGGCACCAACCCCGAGGCCATCAAGTCCTCGCTGTCGCGGGACGGCGTGCTGACCGTGGAGGCGCCGCTGCCGCAGCTGGCCATCACCGACCGCAACATCCCCATCCAGAAGCACTGAGCCCGCGCTAACACGGCACCTATTCCATACTGTTAATAATTTATTTTAATGTACGTCTTATTTACTGTAAGGAGTATTGGCGATATTCTCATATTTATTTAGAATCTTAATAGAGAATCTCCAAATTGATTAACACGTTATTTTGTTACTTTTGGTCAATTACTCGAGCCAATTCCATCGTTCATTGTAGAGCGCGCTCGCGCTTCGCACTGTCCACCTGAATGTTGCTTTAGTGACATTGCTTTCACTGTGATTGTTAGGAGTTCGTGCATTCATAATGCATTTCCCGATATTATTTTGGATATTCCGTTGTTAAGAAACGAATGTAGAAAATTAAGAATTGAAGTCATGTGAATGTAACTTAAGAACACGAGTAGACAGACTAATACGGCCTAGGAGCTTACAATACCTACGTGTTCATTGATATTGTTATTATATTGTGCAATTCGTATTTGGTGTGAAGTGTTATTTAAAATATTGGCTATGACAACGACGATTGGAAAGTGTCTTAATTGTAGGTAAATAAAAATAAAGTCCATTTTGCTTAACACTATCTGCTACTGGCAGCGATAACAAGCATGTTTCGATACACAAATTTAACAGCTTTTAACTTGATACACATTTATATTTTAGTACAAACAGTTGTTACGAAAGTTTTAAATGTCAATAAAAAATAAAATCCAATAGTTTCTTTTACTATTTGACCTAGATAAAACATCTTCACAACTAAAACACGGAGACGTGAAAGTCACTCGGTTATTTTGAAATTAAAATCATCGAGAATTCCTATTTTTACCTTGATTCCCCAAAGCCACACAATAGATTTTCCAGATTTATCTACATGAAAACTAATTATAATTTTTGTAGTTAAATTCTAAATTGATATTGGTTGAAAAAGATATGATATGGCTATTGCCAGTTTATAATAATTTAATTAGGCTTAACACGAGAAAAAGGCAGGTCACGTAAAGATAAGGAAATGATAAATAAAATCAACATGACCACATATAGTCCAGTCAAATTAGGAAAAAATCTCGGAATTCGAGATACCCAGCTGTAAGTCTGTAAATACTTAGATATTGACACCCTAAAAGTTGTCTCAAAACCTACATATTGTAGGGTGTACGCAACTATAAAATTTTCAAGGTCAAATGTCACAAATATCAGTTTTATGAACTTTTAAGCAAAACGGGACGTTTTATCATAAAAGTGTGTAGGAGAAAATTACTTATCTTCTATTTATCTATAAAAATTGTCTGTACGTTTTATTCCTAAGATTCACCATTTCAGAGATACAGCGATGCAAATATTTGAAAAAGTTGTATTTTCAAAAGCTTCCAGGCCCACTTGCGATTGTGCTAGACAGTTAAAATTTTCACGAATGATGTATTTCAGTAGCCTCTATAACATCTAATACTAGAAAAAGCTTAAAACCAATGTTTAAGTGGGTTCTCATACAAAAATTGTGTTTTTTTATTCTTACACTTGGCCGGTTTTTAACGTGGTTACCCCAGTAAACCTATTCCAGACGACACCTTTTATACATGAAGAACACGTTGTTTATAAGGAAGCCTAGTTAAATAATTGTTTTGTGTTGTTTTCAGTATTCAGAAGATTTAAGATTTCTGCGTTTTTGACCCATAATAAGCAGTTTAAATGTACTGAAACGTATATGTATAGTACTAAAAACAACATAAAACAATTATTTAACTAGGCTTCCATATAAACAACGTGTTCTTCACGTATAAAAGGTGTCGTTTGTAATGGGTTTACTGGGGTAACCACGTTAAAAACCGGCCAAGTGTGAGAAAAAAAAATCCATAGTTTTTGTATGAGAACCCACTTAAACATTGGTTTTAAGCTTTTTCTAGTATTAGATGTTATAGAGACTACTGAAATACATCAGTTGTGAAAATTTTAACTGTCTAGCACAATCGCACGGGGGTCTGAAAGCTTTTTAAAATACAACTTTTTCAACTATTTGCATCGCTGTATCTCTGAAATGGTAAATGTTAGGAATAAAACGTACAGACTATTTTTATAGATAATTAGATGATAAGCAATTTTCTCCTACACACTTTTATGATAAAACTTCCCGTTTCGCTCAAAAGTTTATAAAACTGATATTTGTGACATTTGACCATGAAAATTTTATAGTTGCGTACACCCTACCATATGTAGGTTTTGAGACCACTTTTAGGTGTCAATATCTGAAGTATTTACAGACTTACAGCTGGGTATCTCGAATTCCGAGATTTTTACCTAATTTAAGCTTAAATGACTGGACTAATATGACATGACTAACAAAGAACTGTTTCATGGGGCGTTATCTTTATCTGGGGGCAATTAATGTCAATTTATATGGGTATTCAAAAAGTAATCGCTTTGATAGACTTAGTTGGCATTGTTGGAAATTTTGGTGTAAGATTTTGGACTTTCGCGTTCCATTACACTAAAATTAGTAGGTACGTTTCGACTGGGTACCACCAATCGTCGCGAGCGAACCACGATTGGTGTAACCCAGTCGAAACGTCGGGCAGTAAGTAGCTATGTAATTTGCTACTCCTAATATCGCGTATAGACCCATAAAGACTAATTTTAATTTTGATGTAGTTGAAATTAACCCAAAATCTTTAGTAGCAATATAAATTGCACAAGATTAACCAAACTATCGATACAACATTGTAAATTATCTGCGCTGAAATGATTGTTATTTTCGGTAAGCAGGTTAATTGATTTAGAACGCTCGTCCTAGCCGTGCAGTCGTTACGGTCTAGCAGTCAAAGTGTGCATTCGTCGAACTAATAATGCCAGCAAAATATCAATGGCCATTGTTTCCAAACTGCATTGCAAAACAAAGCACCGGATGCAACTTGATTTAGATTCGAGCTAAGTAGTGCTGTACAGTTTTGCTACGGTAAAATTGCATAGGGATAGAAAGCTTGTCGATCTATACGTTAGGTAGGTAAGTTGAGTCATTGGGATTTGTTAAAGTATTCAATTATTCATATACCTACCTAGCTCGGTAACTGTTCCAACATATAAATGGACTCGTGTTTTTTAATGTAGCAAATTTTGTAGACAAGATATACTTATACCTCAGAGTATTGGTAGAATCAGGGAGTCACGATGGAGAATGCTACTGTGTCTCTATTTCACAATGGAACATAATGTAATGGCACGTATTTGTAAAACTAATATAAATTAATTATATTTTTGAACGTGAAATTACGAAAAAAATATTTTATTCATTTTTAGAAATCGGCGATGATCAGAAAATTATATGTTTCGTCAAAGTTGTTATATGTGTAGTTTGGATTCCTCCTTTATAGTTATGGTAACGGTATACAGCTAGCTTTGCATATTTAATTGAATCTTATGTATCAGATTAGAGAAAGCAGTCTCAGGTTTCCTTATTGGGCTAAGAGGGTCAAAGAACACCTGATTTGGTGAATTGAAAAACAGCATTATACTATCCGGAGAAAGAGGTTTAAAGTAAAACATTGATTTATTATAAAAAGTGGCATGCAGCACATTGAAATCACAATAGAATTACCTATGTCTATTTTTATTTGCGCGAGCACTACACATTTGTTAAGTTCATCATCATTGTTAAGACTCTTAACCGTGACCACGAGCGCTGTAAAGAGCTCGAAACGTCGGATCTCTAAATAATGTTTAGAATATCAATACACGCGAGTTTAATCCGTAAAATTAGTTTTATTTCAAATTACCTATGTCGTTGTATCCTGAAAGATTAAAATGATTGAAGGAGGATAATTGCGTAAATCATAAAAGATTACTTACTTTCAAGCATCTACGCAATTACATTTCTAAGAATAGCCTCAATAATACATGATGGGCGCTAAACAATAGCTACCGACCAACTTTATCGGTTGGTAACTAGTTGAATAACAATACTTTAGGAATCGGTGAAGCCAAGCTCTTTGTCCAAGAACACGTAACATGTTTTTATGGCTTAATATCGAGTAAAGTTATCTGCAGTGAAGATGACATTGGAATCGCTAGAGCGTAGGAAGGATCGAGACGTCGTCAAGAGGTGTTACTAATTTCAAAATGATGTGCCAAATAATTTGTTGACTTTAAAATGCGTTCCAATTAAAATAATAATAATTCAATCTTGATGATTCTGAGTAATTTGATAAATCACCATGTAATGGAGCACCCACCTACCTGTAATCCATTACCACGGACCTTAATTAACACCAAAAGGAATCCTGAGTCCATGCCAAGCGTGTCCCGACAAAAATAGCTGACAAGGTCGCTCCGTTTGAGAAGTGCAAGCAAATGACAATCATAATTTTCAACGTAGGTACAGCAATCTTCCGTTACATCAGTGCATCATGTTAGCAGGCCTGGATGAGTTATTGCCTAAGCGATGGGTGTGTAATGCGTTGAGTGATCTAGCCCGGAGCTATGTAGGCCAAATGAACGCATCGCCCATTTTAGCAGAATTACGGTTACAACATCCGAGTTTTCTGGAATTTTAAATGTGCTGTTTTGAAGTATTATGTTTGAGACAGTGAATGAATGGAGTGATGCAGATTTAGTTTTATACGACCCTAAACAAGGGGGACCAGGCCATAGTCAACGACCCTGGCCAAGTGCGGGTTGATCGACTACACAAACTGATAATTTTTTCGTAGGCGTTCACTTCAGGTTTCCTCACAATGTTCCTTCACCGTTAAAGTGTCAAAATCGTACATGTGAATTTCAAATTTCAAAAAAACAGTGGTACCTGGCGGCCAGGGATTGAACTGGCGATCTCTCGCATAACAAGCAACGACCTTAACTACTCGGCCATCGAATATTTTTTTGTACATACCCTTAATAACATATTTTTTATAATATTTCTATTCTACTCTGGTTAAAGCATGGAAAACAAATTGTCAAAATATTTTTACTATGGTGAGGACTAGTTGGTAAGTAATGGTTGTAAAATAACTCGAGTTTAATTAAAAAATATAGATACGACATTCAATACATACAATAGTTTAAATGGCAGGTATTTAACCCAGGCATATAAAATAGTCTTGAACTGCCTCGTTGGTCTATTGGTTGCAAGCGCTGCTTTAGGAAATTTGTGTGAGTTTTTCTGTAATGAAAGTACTCAGCCCGAAGTTAGGAAGTTGGCGCTTGTACGCCCGTGCCTCGGAAAGCACGTTAAGCCGGTGGTCCTGCGCCCGATCTATCATCGGTCATGTAGGATTGCCGTCTCACCGAATTATGAAAGAAAGGGAATAGAGAGTGCACTTGTGTTTGCGCGCACACTTGTGCACTATAATATATCATACGGACATGGCTGATCTCAATTGAGACCGGCCGCCATGGCTGAAATCGGTCGGACGCCTTAGTCTTGAATAATGTATAGAAATACTAATTTCTATTCATCGGTAAGGAGCCTGCAGTCCCAATATCTCTTACCCATCATCATGGTGATGCCGTTTGCTCGCAAATACGATTCCATCTATTTTCGTAACTCGGAACATTGCTGCCCTCAATAAAAAGATTATTTATTTATAACATTTTAATAAAGAAACGAAATATATACGTACATTATTTCTTTAAAAAGGTGGAGACGAATGACTTGGCTTGGTAGACCAGCAGGCCGAGCGAGCACACGAAGAACGCCTCTGTGAGGTAGCCTATGGCTATTTCTTGCACTGACTTCTCCCTTATCAGATCTGCTGGCTGTGGATTATTTCTATTTATCTGTAAATGTAAACACATTCATGAATTATAAACTAAGGTATTTGTTTTATATAAGTATTATTTGATAGATTACTCAACAGTTCGTCTATATTTTTTTTATCATTAATTTTAATAATATATATTAGTTTTGCATTCAGGAATGAACATGTTAACTGGTGAAGTTTGCACTAGTACCTATTAATCATCTAATTAAATTACTTAAATATAAACAGCAATCACTCTAGAGTGAAAAGGTAGGTACAAGACAAATTTTCCCAAGAACAAGATTTTCAAAAATAAGTTATCTTTTGGTGACATTATCTTATTTACTTTTACTTTAATTATACTTTAATACTACTACTACTTTGTTAAATAGTAACTTCGTTATAGTTTTATATTATTTATATTCATAGGTTATCATATAATTCAACACAAGGTAGGCACATATCACCCCAGTAATGGGGAGCCTGTAGAGCTTGTTTTGGGCAACCGCGGTGGCGTCGTGCGTGGCAGTCGAAGATTAGGTCCGAGTCCCATGATCGCCATACGGCGATGGGGTACACCATGGTGTTTTAGTCGGTAAACCCCCCGGGCATTACACCCCGCCCAGGAGCCGCGGCTGGCATTTACCATCTCTTGGCCAGTGCCTGGGGAGTCCGACACATTACTGGGAAGGAAACCCCTCTCCCAGTGACGGTGCGAAAATCTTTCACCACATTAAAAAAAAAGGCAGGTACATATATTAATGGAAGTAAGTATTCAATATTTTATATGTAACAACTAGAGGTACCTTAATAAGTACAGTCTTCATAATCTTCACTTCTCTTCTTATGCTGTTGATGTTAGTAACCATTTTCTTGGCAGCACTCCTTAATTTGATCACATGTGGAGAATCGGGAGGTTCAAATTTGATTTGATTTTGGATCTTATTATATTCTCGTAAGACATACTGTAGAGTCGCCTCCAATACATAAATTTGCTGAAGGTGGGAGCCTAATGAAGTCAAACAATCTAACACTCTGAAAACATTATACATAAATCTAAGTAAATATAACTCAACGGTGACTGACTGACATAGTGATCTATCAACACACAGCCCAAACCACTGGATGGATCGGGCTGAAATTTGGCATGCAGGTAGATGTTATTACATAGGCATCCTCTAATAAAGGATTAACCAAGCGAAGCGAGGGCAGGTCACTAGTTAATCTTAAATATGCTGATAGTCATTTTCTGACTAAGAAAACAGATTTTAAAAGAAGACTAAAAGTGTCACAATAATAATAGGTACTTACGTAAAATTCTCAATTTTACGTGCATAGAGTCCAGAAACTGCATTCAATTTCCAGCCTCTCATGTGGAAGTTGTGTAAACCATATCTTAATCTTTGGCGTTCGTAGGGCATGTCAATGCCCAACTTAATCATATCATGTTCTTCTAATAATAAAAATGTGCGCATGTCCATACCAGTGCGCTCGATTAACGGTGTTAACCTTTCACAGCTCATTCCATACAGTAGGTGTGGAATTTCGCCTGAATAATTTACCCTGTGGAGATTAAAATGGAAGTTGTAATATTTAGGTAGGCAAGAAAAAAAATTACATACATTACTTAAATAAGATTTTTCGGGGCAACATACTTTTTCCCTTTTTCTATTCCTGGATAAAAATCAAACCAGGGTTTAATTTGGTCCATTGCTGAATAACTATTGTCAATTTGACTTGTATCCACCGTTTTGATATGTTTGTTCAAAATTTCTATTATATTATCATAATCATGAGAATTTGCGATGTCCAAGGGCGTTCTGCCAGATTTGTCTACCTCTGTAAGTCTGGCATCATGAGAAATTAACATTTCCAAAATTTCAGGTTGATTATGATGTGCCGCCCAAAACACAGCCTGGAAATAAACAACGCAATAGGAAACACTCATAGATTTCTTGAAGTTGTAAAAAACAAAGTCACTTTTAATTGATTGTAAGAGACGGAAGAAGATATTTCATGACAAGTAATTTTAGTAGAGATTCAAAAATGGGTAAGTACAAGCACACACAAAATTCGAATAATTTGGAGGAACCAAGGATCCTTATTATCGGAGGCCAAGACTTGTTTTGGGTCTCTGTGCCAATCTTGTTAGTTAAGGATCTACAATACCACTGTAACTGCACTTACCGTCCAACCTTGTTGATCCCTCATTTCAATATTCACATTTTCACCAAGTAACTTTTCGACCACAGGTACAAATCCACTGCCTATTGCTCGCATTAGAGGGGTCTGTCCATATTTGTCCCCAATGTTTAATATACTACCTTTTTCTATAAGTTTGGTAATAATATAGTAAATGGTATCTTTATTTGCACTACTGTTTGAACATGCTGCCATGAGAGGTGTTACTGAATCTGTAACATAATAATAATTTCAAATAAAACTAAACTCACCTGTATTTTTACTTTAAACATTATTTAGCGATCTGACGTTTCAAGCTCTTTACAGTGCTCATGGTCACAGTCAAGTCAGTATAATTTTGCCCATATTTTATGATTGATTTATGAATAAAGAGTATTTTACCTGAGTGTAAATTTGGGTCGGCTCCTTTGTCTAAAAGAATATCTACGATTTTATCCTGGGCATGAAAACATGCATGCATAAGTGGAGTCCATCCACTATCCAACTTCAAGTTAACATTCTTATGCAGATCTGTAATGATGAGACACATATTTTGATTAATATCAAGTTACCAAAAAACCTTCATTGTGCATTTTGTTTTTAATATATCAAGTAACAAGAAGTTTAAAGTTCCCAAGGCCAGCAGGCAGAAGCCGATGAATTATTTTAAATGATAAATCATAGCAGGAAAATTGTTATTTATACCATGCTATACTACTTCTCCTGATAGAGAAGAAACTCTATATTTTGTTAGTATATTTGAGACAACTTACAATAATAACAGCAGAGGCTACTTATTTTTCATAATATTATCAGAGTCAAGAGTATTGGAATTAGTATTTTCTCACCACATGTTATAATTTTTTCCACTTCTTTTACATTGCCATTTATAATAGCATCTTGCAAGGTATTTTCGATTGTTTTTCTTACAGTTATTTGAGGAACATTATATCTTCTTGCCTGAAAAATATTGAAGTCATTTATTTAATAACAATGCTTTGTAAAGCACAACTACACTAAAGATTAACGTAGCGTTTTTGTAAATTAGGTAATTTAGTTACGGCCAAAACTTACTGTGCAGACAAATAATACCAAATTCATAATATTTAAATAGATTGCCCGCTCTTTTACACCACGATGCATCGACCAAATAAAATACTAGTCGTCATTTTTATATCAGGCAAAGGGCTTGAGACTAATCTCACGACCATGTCAGATGCACTAGACTGAAACTAATTCTGACCTTAGTCTGGATGCTGATCCTGAGATCCGCTAGCAAAGAGTTAACATTTCATTTAATACAAGACATCGTAAGTCAATGTTATTTAATTTTAGAAGTTTATTCTTACCGGTTTATCATAGAATCTATACTCTTCGTCACTATCTGTATCTTCATCTGATAGTCCCGCAGGTCTAAAATTAGCCATTTTCACATATGTTCTGGAAAATAATGGTGTTTATAATTTTTTGCTGCCGATTTCAAATATTATTCTACTTCTTCATCTAGCTAAATGTCATCTGTCAAACTATCTCTTAAGTTTTTTCGGGGTTATTAACCAATAGGAAACTGAGCATGTATCATATTAACCAATAGCAAGTTGTTGATAGGTGGATAAAACCATTATCCATAGACAATTAGTTTAGACAGCCATAGACAAACTTGATTTGAAATTTAGCTTGTATTATACGCAAAAGAATATAAAGTTATACAGCATACAAATTTGCCAAGGGCCTACCAGAATCTCATGTTAAATGGTAAAAATAAATTTCCGTTGTTCTGTAACATCATCAACAAACCTTAGTAAATCTTATTTCATTAACTCAGATTTGGTAATCTGTATTTAGGATAAGATTAAATTGGTTACTGTTGTAACCAATTTAATATTATCTTAAATTTTCTTTCTGAACTATAAAACAATTAAACAAACAGCGTGGTTTGGACAACCACACTGGCCAAGTGGCCAAGTGGCAACTAGCCGCTACTTTCCATGCGAAAGATAGCCAATTCATACCCCGGCACGTACCAAATGTTTTCTAAATTTGAAATTCGTATGTACGTGTATTCGACACCCATCATCATCATCATCAGCCCATTTCTGTCCACTGCTGGACATAGGCCTCTCCAAATGCACGCCACCCATACGGTGAAGGAAACTATGAAGAGAGATACTGGTTACATTGATTAATATAGCTTAAAAAAATACCTACACGTATTCTAGTTTACTTACGTTCGAAAATAAATAACTTTATACTGAACTGATTTTATAAACTTCAGTTATTAATGAATATGAACGACAGACACATAAACTTGGTTCTAAACGATAATAATATGCAGGGTTGTTCAAGTAAGTAACTAGCGGGCTGACCGAGTCACTTCCGCAAGAACTTCGCTTAACGCTAATTAAAGGGAGGCATTAATTCGAGTGGCCCATTAAGGGAAGAGCCAATTTCATTTTCTTGTGAATTAAAGCTGAGTAAAGAAATTGCTAATTACAGAGTGTTTTCCTTACCGTAAACTGTTTACATTTTTTCTCAAAAAATATTCCTAACTTTAAATTGAATGTACAAAGTTCAACTTAATAGAATGGTTCTAAGTCTATGTTTTCACATGAAGGTTTACGTAAATAGGTTGTTCAGTAAATTTAAAATTTGAAAAAAAAATCGCATTCATGACCCCGCCTGAACGAACGGGGACTTGATCCTTGAACGTCTTCAGATATCGCGTCCAACGCGCGTCTGACGCGCAGCTTCGTAAATGCGATTTTTTTCAAATTAAAAATTTACATTAGAGCTTCAAATAGTAATAAAACAACAAATAAAAATAAGTTGTCCAGTGTTTAAGTATCAATCTTTATCAAAGAAAAAATATGTTTATCTACCAAATGTATGTTACTGAATCAAGTAAAACCACTAAACATTTAAATAGTTATTTAGAGCTTTTCTGATACGCCTACGTGGGTTGCGCTGGCAAAGTCGCTAACCGCGACCGTCTGTATGTATGTATGCTTAAATCTTTAATACCACGTAACGAATTTTGATGAGATATTTTTTAATAGATTTTTAGGGATTCAAGAGGAAGGTTTTTAAGTACGCGAAGCGAAGCGGAGGCCGGTCACTATAATACTTTATAAGTCAAGGATTTATATCTATAGATAAATGGGATTATTCATTAAAAAAATTTAGATAAGATAATTATAAAGTTTAGTTACTAAATATTTTCAAGAAAAAAAAAAGAATTGTTTTGACATATTATTATGAGAGACGCCTGACAGACTTCATGTCACAAAAACCTATCTGCATAACATAAATACTACTTATCTAAATCTAGGCTACTTATTACCTACTTTTTGAAAGTAGGGGCGGCATGTTTGGAATTATACGACTTGTACCGATTTTTGTGATCAAACGGCCTCTATTTTTTTCTCGCTCATTTCTTAATATAATGGGATTTGCCACCGAAACTATGTAGGCACTAAAGAATAGATGAATTTGTTTCCTTTAATTTATCCACTAAACACAACGATTTCTCGGACAGCCTTTTAAGCGTATACCTATATACCTAAGTATTCAGTCTATCATAAATAAATAATAAAATGTCCTGAAAAAAACCCGTCATTCCCACTTAATTTGAAGAATCCCGACTAAGAAGTCTGAAGTGGTGTTCTCGAGCTTGGAAGTCATTCTCCGCGTCGGAAGGTAAGGATAATAGGCAACAGTTCCAATTAGGCGACGAGGGCGTTTGTTAACATTTAATTAACGTCAGGGAGCCATTGTGTCGTCGGCGGGCTCCAGGGCCGGCTCCGCTGCTGCGCCTTGATGAGCCACAGTCACACCGTTTCGCATTACATCCCAATCTGTCCGTCAGCCGAGGACCGCTATTGCGTTGTTTATAATCCATTGCTGCTCCCGTATGACGCATTGTGCGGCCGCGCGGTAACAAAGAGCTAGCAGTGTTGCAACAAAAAGGCTTCTGCGCTACGAACTAAGACTGGGTCGGAACAGTAGACGGGTTGATGCTCGCAGGTGTCGCTTGCTAATGATGCGATGCCATGGCGCCTCAGGGGCTGACATGGCGAACTCTCATCGGTGCTTCTTCAAACGTCCTTCCTCTGCATATACATTTAATAGGTTTCTTTGTGCGTTATTCATGCGGGAGCTTTGAGCTATGGTAACAATGCACAGTATAAAATTTAATTAAAGTGTTTATTTTTGTTTGCTTAAGCCGGGGTTCATTAGGGTTGATGATGTCTTCTATTGCTATAGGTACTTACCACAGAAAAAGCAAGAACCTATCTAAGTGGTATATACCGTTCACTTTCTAAAGCCAGTAAATTAAAAAAATACCAATCTTTTATATAACATGAAGCAGGAATTTTGATTTAGGCAAGGCAATAAGTTAATATGTAGTGAAACTAATGTAATTGGATGGTAATTTTTTATTCGAAGTCAAAGAAAATGTTTTCGAATGTAATAAGGATTTTTCTCATAGCGACGTAGAAGGTAAGAGATTTGATTTATAGCAGCGGGCCGGCTGAGCGGCTGACCGGCGGCGGGCCGGACGCGTTATTAAACTTTTCCCCATATTAAACATTCCGGAGACGAATACATTTTATTGTTGCCTCGGACCGACGTCAGAGGCCCCTACAAAGCGAAACTCAAAGACGGCAATTGCGAAATAAATTGAAAGCAATTTGATATTGCGTTGTAAGTAATAGCCGTCAGGACCCGCAAGCCTGTGGAAGACATTTTGTATGCAATTTAGAAAACTTTCAACGGGTCATTTGATTGCGGCTTTTTGGTCGGATGCCGGGGTCTGTTGTGGTTAGCGGTAGTGATTGATGACTATTATGACTTACTGACCATTTTCGCGGGGTACCTACGTAGCTTTGTCGTGGTCAATTTTCCGCTTAAGTAGTTAATACAAGTCGATAAGTTTCCCTAACAATGAGAAATGGCTTTTCCACATTTTCGCGATAAAACGACTCTATCTAGTTACTTAAGTACCATTTACTGTTAAATTATAAATGATGTTAGGTACTAAATAAGCAATACTTACGTAAGTGCTTTATTTGTCAACTACGGATGTGATAGCTAGTAATAATATAAATGATACATAATAACTTACATTTATTTATGATACATAACGTACTTAGGTAGGTAGAGCAAACTTCAATTATGAAGTCAAAGGAATATTGATGAATTATTTATTTATTTTTACGGCACATCATAAGCCATTGATAATATTGCGTAAATTGTGGATATGTGTGTGTATTTGAGTAATAGGTATGGACATAAAGAGAAAGTCGGTTGAGCGACCGCGCGAGGCTGGGTCTGGAGATGCGATCATATTAATTCCACCCTTAATTGTTTTTTCGTCCCGTCCATCTCAGCGCGGCGTCTTCATCAGTCGACGGTCTAATCCGAAATCTCATTTCCGACGAATAATTGTAGGAAATAGACCGGGCCTCCCTTGCGTCGCAGTGGAAAAATGGTTCTTTTTAAAGGTTTTAAGATAAACTGGTTGAGACTTAAAATATCAATAACGACTTTGCTATTTGGGATTATGTTTGTAAACAACAGGTAGCGTTCCTAAAGTATATATATGAAACATGTTCTGTTTTGTTTTATGTACCTGTAAGGTAAGATTAACCAAAGTACCTACCTAAGATACCGTTTTAATATCTATAAGCGTTCCAATCCCAAATTTAGATCGGTTTCTGAATATAAAGCTTAATTGATGGATTACAATTAAGAATGATTAGGTGAATTTAAGATATTGGATTACTACTTAAAATAACTTATTTACTAAGTAGTAAAATAATCTAATCAATGAAATGGTTATTCCGTATAAAATATCTTATTGCGTTGCGTAAAATACCTATATAATAAATTGCGGTTCCCAGACGCTTCTGCCGCAAGTTACTGTTATCACAATCAGCAAGATCCCGCATTACGATAGCCTGTTTACCATAAACCAAATTTTACGAGCAAGGACGAAACACATGCAGCAAATTATATAGATCTTGTAAATACATGAGAGTAGGAGCTCGGTATAAGTTACTGAGGTGGTCCAGCTAAGTGATTGGCCTGGGACATTATCTGTTTGCTGATTTGTGCGAAGCCTCCACCGCCCGCTTTGATTCAATGGAAGTGATTCTAAGCATAAACATCTTGCAGAAATACTCGGGGAAGGGATGTTTATCTGCTCCTTATTATGATGGCGTTCGTAAAAAAATCAAAGTTCAATCAAAAAGAAGTACTTAAGTATTTAGAAACCATTGCTGGTAATGAATAAATAGGTACCAAATGACGTTTATTTAGGTATAGGACTATTTTATGTTAGGATAGAGTAGGTATGAGTAGTGGGAAACTTCAGTTTGTCTACTCGTTGGGAAACATAAAAGGTGCCTATTTTAGTTTTTTTATTAATGGGTTTGGATTGGAGGTAGTGCACTTGTATTCTCCTCCATGTATCCTATGATTATTATCAATTTATCTAAATATTGAGATGTAGAGTTATGAAATAAATTTTAATTTGGCAGTACATTACTAACTGCTAGTTGTAATCAATTTGATGTGCAACTTAAAGTATGCTTAACTTATGCTGCTACAGATATTGTAAGAATCGGGAGAATTACGGTGTAGACTTATGGGTTCCATTCCGTAGACGAGAGATAATGCTTGCAGGCAATCACATAAGTGGATCAAATAGCTGTAGTCCATTTAGATAATGAACTAGCGACTCAGAAGCTTCAGTTACTTCTTTTTATTTTATAGTCTTATGTACCTTGCAATTAGTATCTACTGGTTCGATTGTTTCCATTGCTTATTCATTTATTATCAAATGTAAGTGGCTATCTATGCGCACGCGTTATTATACTTTTACATCATACATTTCGTATTAAAGCTGATGATCTTGTAGGTCCTACTTAGGTTCTTGAAAGTAATTAATCAACTGTTTGTTGCTAGGAGCTATGCCCAAAATGAGTTTCAATTAAAAAAAAGGATCTTACATAATTAGTTTAAAGGATTTAACATATTCTCGTGTGAGGTAGGTATTAATCCCAAGATAGATTTTCATACGAGTAATAGGCTGGAGCTAGGGGGTTACCTATATCCTATTGTAGGAAGCAAATTAAGAGCATGTGAATGAAAGCATGATAACAATTCAAGCTGAATCAATAAAAAGCCCGTTGATATATGATGTTGCATGTAGGATCTTTGTCACCGCGCACAAAGACAACGTCGGCACTCTATCATAAACCGCCGTCTCTCAGCGCGGCATTTCCCTCGCAACTTCGGAGCGTGTATCGACAGGGAGGTACTCTACGGTATCTGATCAATCCATTACCGGCCGCAGTCCGTCCAGGCGCTGTTAGGCGCAACTTGGCGACACACATTTTCCATTTCCCCCCTTGTCCTAACACCGGCCCAGTTTCGCCTCTTCCATAATTCAATCCATACCGAATCCATTGTGCGATACACAAGTGGCTTGCCTACCTTACAATAAGTACTGTACAATGTAGCCCAGGTACTATTTTAGTTTGACACATTGTATTTCCAAGATTTATAAAGCTTTACTGAATGGTTTAAATTACTTTATAATGATACTGCACGAGAATAATTTTGGTCAATAAAACCTTAAATTTAAGTTTTAATAAAAATAAGTTAAAGTTAAAGTAGTTACATGTTTAATAAAAGGAGGTGTAACGTAATATCATTTTAATTAACTACATTAAACAAATAAAAAGTTAACATTATTTTGTAACTCTATCCGCCTAAAATAAAATTACACGTAGGCATAACTATCGTTTATTATTTTCTTAGAACTTGTTTATTTATAATAACAAGGTAACTGGTTTTAAATCACAATAATTTCGTGAATGATAGGTAACTGTGTTATAATGTGCTGAATAAATATTTTTCCTTTGTTGTAGGTTTTCGTAAGTAAATACGTAACCTATTCTTCTCTTAAATAAATATTGTTTCACTAAATTCAACAAAGTAAATTTAACTATTCTAGGTGTCTATGGCTATATATCATGGACTGTAAAAGATGAAATGAAAATATCGGTTCCAAAAAAGCGAGTGTAGCACTTCTATCTGTTCTAATATTCTGTGTAAGACTAATCAAAGAGACTGATCAGATCAGTCGTGGTCGCAACGGTAACGTATTTGAGTCCCGTAGACAGGAATGCACTAACGCAATAGCGAGTCGCGTTCCCTTGATCCAGTCTATTTTGGCGAGATCCATTACCCCGAGAGTGGCAAGAAGCAATCTCATTGAATGACCGTCTTCACTTCCCACCCCTAGGCAGCCTCCCACTGATCCACGCCAATCGGTAAATATGCGTGTTAAATATGTATGCGCTGTAAGATGCTCGTAAGTGTATTAGATTTTGCTTGCTTTTTCATTCTGTCAAGCCGTTATGTACTTATGTGGACATAGAGCTATCCACCTATTTGCTTACGCAGGACACGCATAGATTTATCTTGGCATAAAACCTTGTAAATAGATGAGGCGTACTCACGTTTGCTTTTTTGGCCTACATGATAATATTGTATCTGCCTGTTCAACTTACATAATTCAAAATGTATTGATTCAGGATTTAGATACCGTTGACTTTAGTTTATGTTTTGCACTAAAATGTTGTTTAAATAGAAGAATAAAGCTATATTGGATTTGAATAATGGAATGATATAAAAAAGAACATGTAAGTGGAATAATCATTTAAAATTCCATTAAGGTAAGCTGCAAATTTAATAAGCTCTACTTACATTCTTATTTAGAAACATTAATGCATTAGGCTTATCGCACTTAAAGCCGTTACGATCGTAACAACTTTACCTATAACTTGTTGTCTGCATAAGGCTTAAGTAATAACTTCTATCTGGCAGAAGCGAAAACTTGGAATGCACTTCGCACGAAGTGACTAGACTTTTCCATTAGGGGCAATTATCAGGCACAACAGAGGATCCCTTGCTTTCACCACTCCGGCCCATCCCGACGGAACCTGTTAGAGATAACGTCATAAAGTCGCCGATGCACAGAGCCGGACTAACGTCTTTGCTGTTGCGATGCCCTCACCTCGGGATAATGGACCGCACTCCTCACTCCGGCCCTCTCCCCCCGAGCGAATTTACAAAAGCTCAGCCATTAGGTCTTTGATGGAACCTGGATTAGTATCAGTTATATGTTCGTTGCTGAATGATAAGTGTCAAAACAAAGTTTGTTAGATTTTAAGAGTAGGGTCGCAGTTTTTTTTGTTGTCTAACAAATAAGTAAGTAATACAAGTAATTCAAACATAGCTTTTGTGTTAACATTAATTGCATAAAGCAATTGAGAAATATCCTTGTAAAGGTAAAGTGACTAAACTATAAAAAGGATAAAACTTTAAAATTTATCTCAACATAATTCATTACACATTAATTTGATTTCATAACATATTACAAAACTTACTAAAAATAGTAGAACTGCTAATGAAAGCGTTGCATAAAAAATCCTCGCGCTCTAATCGATATCCATTTGTGGCGATGTCCGGCGGCGTAACATACGAGTAAATAATCGGCTTATGACAGGCACATAAGACTACTAATGAACTAATGGCGTATCAACCTCCCAGGTCCCACTCGCCGCCTCGCGCCTAATGGAGCAATGATGGTCCGTCACTCTACATTTGACTAGGCGGCTTTCACACCGCTCTCCACCTCAGCTCTATCTATTGCGAATATATTTGGATATATTGGGCAGTCCATTTATTTCATATCATGCGAGAACTCCCAAATGCTTTTAGCGTTTAGCTCCGGCGAAGATTTTAAGTCTCTCTATTGACAGAATATTTATGAAAATTGGCAGCTTCATCGCAACTAATATTAGCAGTGTAGCTGTATATTTTATTTATAGATTGGTGAAAGTCGATATTTTTCTAACTTATTCAGAACCTTCAAGGTAACAGTCAAAGTTCAGGAGTACTCATAAACTCTATCTTTCCTTTTATGCAAAATATTCCGTGTTTCGTGGTTTATTTATTTAACATACCCAAATCACACGAGAATATAGCGGTCGACTTGCTCGTCGTTTATTTGAACGTAATTTTTGTAATGTGGTTCCCGGATTTCCGGAAACATCTCAAATAGTAAAAATGCGAGATCTTTTTAGGCTTACGTCCAATGCTGAGTGGTTCCACAAATGTCGCTAAAAGGCTGGACGTCATTGTTTATCCGGGCAACATTAGGCGGGTAATCGGACACGCGCGCGCTGAGTGCGCTACAAGTATCCGCTTTCAACTCATTACGGCGGACGTGGTGCGTGGGCAGCCCCCCTCATCCCCCTCCCGGCCGTCTTTGTCCTTCAATCCCTCTTACCATCTTCGATCCAATTTCGAATACCCATACATCCGTCTAATGTTAGACTTCACGTTAGATTAGATGACGACATTAGACGGGCCGCATTATTGGGAACAAACAATAAGCTCTGATCATTGTCTTTTATTCTATGAGTGTTATTATCTTATACCACAAAAGAGTTCAAGACGAGCAAAGGATTGTTATTTAGGTAGGAATAGGATATTCCGAGGTCAAAATATCGTACGATAGGAAGGCCTAATTGCGCAGATTTATTCCAAATTAACAATAAAGAAGATTGTGAGCTCATGTCAGATGTAATCGCGAAATAAAGTGACACAAGTATCTTAATCAAGTGTCCATTCCGGGGAGTTAGAGCCGCCGGAGCTGTCCGTTATGGGCGATTCTGTATAAAACTGGTGGCGCGGCCGCCCCGGCCGGCCATAACAGTTCCGACAAATTGAGTCCGCCAACATTGAAGCGGATCTGAGGGGCTGCCCGCTACATATTCACATTAATTAAATATACAACTGCTCATTATACGGTCATCTAACGATTGGTTAGGCAAAGGGTAGCTTTAAAATGAACTATTGGATAAAGTATCACCAACGAATAAAACTAGACGAACATAGAGCGTTCTAGTTCAAATTTAAAACATTATCATAGCTTCAATAACGATGACCACAAAATTTTCATGAACCTTATAAAACCCTTTTAGGGAAATGGATGCGGCAATTACTGTGGCAGATTTTTATAGAAACTATAAAAGCGAAATTGATAAAATGTTCCGACTAAATTGTACGTTAAAAGCAATTTTACGAGAAAAATCATGGCGCTAGTCGCGCGGTCGCGGGCAGCTTACCGACCGCAATAACATAACCGTTTGGACAAATTGTGGCTCGCCCTTGCCCGGATTAGCGGCTTTATGGAACAATTCGCGTATAGAATACAGCTCCAGCTTCCTGATAATTGATATCAATGCTCAACGTCCAGCGGCGAACGAAATTAAGCGCTCATTTGTCTGTGTTTCTTTTTATTACTTCGCCGCATGACTCCAGAGGCTAGATCCGGAGAGATTAGGCGCTCTAATGAAATGAACGGATATGAACGGCACCATAGGTGTTTACTGCAGAGTACAACGATTTTTCCTTTCACCCCTCGACCCTACGTTTCAAAAGCATTACTCAGTGATTCCAACACCGAGGTAGGTAAGGTATTAAGTATGTGGGTGAAGTAAACCAATGTTTTATTTATTAACTGCGTTGTAACTATACTTAAGTATTTATTAACTCTGAGGTTAAACTATTTAGTGCTAATTATATGCAAGTGTTAATTATACTTTTATATCCAGTACGTTTGAGTAATCAAGGCAGTTCATTAAAATGTTAAATCAGATAAGTACTTACAGCCAAACACCCAACGTAAATTAGTTTTTTTTTTCAACATAGGCCGTTCTGAATAGTAAACAAAATGAATGGGCCGCCCTAAGCAAAGTTTAATCCGTTTTTATTACAAAGAAAAGAAGTAATTACTCTACCCTTAGCCGCTATAGAGGGTTGGAGCTCGAGGTAAAAATTTCCATAGATTTATCATAAGCAAATTAAGTTTATAATTAAAAACAGGAGTTTTGTATAGACGAGATTTGAATATGTAAATAATTTTATTCAGAGTATTGCTTATCATCATGGAATTTACTTTGCGATTTTGAAGTACCCAGTATATTTACCCATGACACACTTATAAAGTGCCAATCTTAACAATTAGAAAATAAAATAAATGAATATTGGTATGGTTTTATCTCACGATTATCTATCAGTAAAACTATAAGCTTATTATTAATCCTTAAAAAACCTTTGTGATTTCACAATCATGAACAACATTAATATTTTGTCGATCGCAATCCGCTCTGCTTGGTGCGGGTGGCCGACAGCCGCCTTCGCAATTACCCTCCTCTCAGTGACGTAATTATTCCATTAGCTGAGCAAATAATGATAAGCCCACTGATTAACTGTTAGCTCGATTAATCGATACATCAAAGGAGCTTTTACGATTCCAATTAAAAATTCCAAATTAGTCCTTTTGTAACATGTGAAATCCGAAATAATGAACCCCTAGATGAATAGGGTTAATCACTCGAATTCAAATGAATATTCATAGGTCTTTTTTTTGAAACTGAAATGTGTCTGTAAACGAATAAATAAACAGCCTGGGTAGACACTTAAACCTGTCTGTCGGGAATATGATTTAGTACAATTTTGGATTCACGTAGAGCACTCAATATTGTTGTAGCATCGCGTACAATAAGGCCTTATTTAGTTACATTTTTCGTATGTCTTCATAGTGACGGGCATTTTAATTAAGTTTTCTAAATTTTCGTTCAGGGTTGTACTTAGTTCGTTGGGACCGTTAAATAGGTGTAAATATTAATAGGTAAAGAGGAAATTGTGTTGAGGAGTAGAACTAACGAACTAGCCAGAACTTGAACACAGAATTTTGTTTCCCTTTTAGGAATTAAATACCTGTCAAACTACGACGTAATCCATTTAGGTAAGTAGACAATTCAGTGATAATTGTTTTAAAAATTGACAATAAATATTTATTAATATTGATTTCTGATATAACTTTTCGACACAAAATCTGAGGTGACTTAGTTCAACCAAAAAGTTAAGTAAATAATCCGAGTGAAGGCGCAGCATGATCCAAAGTGACGGTTTATCACTTCATCAAGATACCAGAGGAATCAATTTAGAGTCGGTAAGGCCAAGCGGACTCACCTAAGAGTCCCTAAAAGTCCCGAAGGCGGGCGTCCCTGCCGCCCGTCTCGTTCGCTCGTGCCCGTTTATAAACGGTTTTATTGCTTTCGGAGCAACCGAACATTATTAAACTTTTCCAATTTCGATTTATCACGTAGCTGTCGGAATTTAATACCGCCCTACCTTCGGCGGAGGCGATCGCCCGCCGCGTGATTACAATACACGTCGTTAATAATACGGCGAGCGAGTGCGGCGCGGTGCGTTGCGACTCCGCGGATTATGACGTCGCCTGTCGCCCATCTCCGCCGGCAAGCGCCTTTATTGCTGCCGACTGCACTTGAAGCGACTAAATGAGATAAACTCCCTTTGATTACGTATTCCCTCTAAATCGCCATACGCGCCAACTGTCATTAGCTAGAAACGATGAAGAAAAACTTTTAATGGAACATTTTTACTACCCACGTTACATAGCGCAAATTAGAAAAGTATTCATGCTTCTTCTGGAGTCGATGAAATCCAAGTAAGGATCACAATATGGACTTTATTGAATTATAAAGGTTGTAAAGTTGCCTCGTAAGGCTTTCTAACAAGCAAACTTCAGTGACGCTACGCTGTTAACTCGTGGCCTGTATCAAGATAACTTAATAAAATTTTCAATTTGTTGTGCGAACTCCACGTTGGTACAGTGAATTTCATAACAAAATGAAGTCTAATATCAGCCCGGGTTAAAATTATGAAGCTAAAACTGTAGCTTATTGAAAACGTGACTTACATTTACATGGGTTATATTTACTGAGATTTCATAAGACATACGAAGGCCATTTTACATAAAAGATTCCTGTAGCAATCTCATTTGGCGCTCCGTATAGGAACTGGATATGAGGACTTTGAATAAACTTGAAGATTAGATGCTGTACTGGCTGACTGGTAAATTGAAAATAATTTATCACGTGCAGCTTTAGTGTGTTCAAAATATGGGCGCTATATACACCTACTCGCCTAAGTATTTACTACCTTCAGATATTACGGGTATATGGAAGGGAAACTGACCAAAGAATCCGTCACTGTAGAAGTTTATTTGTTGATAACCGTAATTTATTATTACTTACATAATTTATTATTTAAATATATTATTACCAATATGTATTTAAAGGAGTCAATAAATCTCACTTGGCTCACACCTACACATTTGAAGTGCGTTCGACAATATTTTGACACCCTGACCAGACCAATCATCGAAAGTACCTAAAAATGTATGTTATTAGATACGAGCGCGAGTCATGAGCGAGCGGCGGAGTGACACTGACAGCGATGCAATCTACTTTCATTCATAGGGCCAATCAGGCGCCGGCCGCCGCACCCCTCCGCTCGCAGGGACGGACTCCAAACAATATACAACTTCTTTAGCATATTTTCCCCCGTTTTCATAAAGGAAAATATGCTTACGTTTTAGCAGTTACGGTCAGTTCAATGGTTATTACTAGATAGATATTTTACTAGACAGAAATAGTTATAACTATAAAGAAACCATATTACTATTAGGCATAGACCTAAAAATCTTAAAATAATGATATCTATAAAAACTTGACAATTGAATAACCATTTTGATGAATAGGACAATCACAACCACTTAGTATTGAATCTCTTTCATCGTGTATGGGATCATAGGGGTGAAATATTATTGATTAATAGAGCACAAGAGACGAATCATTTAAAGGATCAATAATTTCATTGTAAATGAAAGCAATACATTATTTATTGTGTATAAAAAAACTTGTGCTAAATAAATATTAAATATACAAGAGGTATATAAATATTCAGGTATTTGCAGGCTCTGACCAAACGTAGATAGAGTGTGCTGAGATGCAATCTACTCTCATTCATAGGGTCAATCAAGCACCGACTGTTGCCGTACCCCCGCCGCCAGCCAGAGTCGGACTAGGCACAAATATATTTGAACAATACTTTGTAACTAAATGTGCTAAACGAAATAAAATGACATTAAGTATTATTTGTTTATTTGGTAAAAGGTACAACAACAGTGTATATACGTACACAAAATTACAGGGGAAACATTTTATGGTATAATGTCGATAGTTTTTATTTCAACCACTTTTTAAAATATAGCCTTTTTGTATGGAAAGTATGTTGAAAAAAAAGAAAATTCATTTTGTTCGGTATCTACTGGTTTCCGACTCACACTTGCCTGACTTTTAAAAACTTAGTGCAACTTAATGCACACATGTGGCCATAAGAATAATAAAGAGGTATTGTATATGTATTTATTTCTTTAGGTGTAACCATGCCGATGTTGTATTGATTTACTTACCTTATTAGTATAAATAGAGCAAAAACTCAAGTTACCGACGTAACTCCAGCGTGCTATAGCAATTTTGTTTTGGTTTAAAGGCTAACAAGCAAAGTTGAGGGAGCCTCGTTAGATCCAGCCGATATTAATGAGGCTGTCACTCCTATTAAAACTCTTTAGCCCTATTCCACCTCGTTAACAGTTAGCAATGCTCGTCTTCAAAATACGATATCGATTTATAACAAACTTTTTCTCATAATGGTGGCTGCGAGCGGAAAAAGAACTTAAATATTAAAGGTAATAGAGCTGATAAAAGTTGTGACTTTGCAATAAATGTATAGTCTGCCAGTATTTTCATCTTAAAATTTGCATTATTTTTTTATGATTTTGTAGAAAAGTTGTAGAGATTGATTATATGACACACTTTTGAATTAAATTACAACCGATTTAATTCATATTTAATGTTGAACCATTGAATACTTGTTTGCATTTAGTGAGGCAATTGATCACTATCAAATATCAATAATCAATAATTTTAGATAAACGAATGTTGCACCACCACGCTGTAATGAAATAAACACCACACAATAAATCATTTGGCTAGTTGAAAACTTTGTAAATAAATTATAGTTGTCATAAAGAATCATCCAACTTAAAAGAACAACCCCTTCATCATAACAAGCTATCCCGGAACAGTGAACATGTCAGCAATTTGTTTTATCCAAGTGCGGCCCTGAGCGCAGAGCTCACGTACGACCGCTCGTAAGTTCAATGGAGGTGTTGATTAAAAATATTTCCCATGTGCGGGCGGATAAGGCCCAATTGGGCCGGCAATCAACCCGCCTGCCCGCCTCCCCCGCTAATCATGCTTGCTACCTACTTGCGCTTATTGCGCTCAGCTTTTTCTGCTTGTACTAGACACCCATGAAATTACAAATGCTAGGCAATTTTATGAGTGCGCTTGCCTTTGAACATTAACATGTGGAATGAAAAAATTGGCTTAAGTTGTTTATCTTTTAATTTTTTTTATTATATGGTACATAAAACTCCTTACTGTATGTAGTACATCGTCTTCATCTTTAATTTCGCTGAGCTGTCTCTATCATCAATTTTAACAAAAGGATAGAATCAGTATTTGGTGTGCCGATACGAGGTCTTTTGATAATTTTTATTTCTCTAAATACCAAGTAGAAAGGATCTAGAATGGTCCAAAAATTTGGGAAGCTACATTAGCAGCTAATTATATTATGAGTTATTTATTTATTAAGCCCTCATTTTCTTCACTTAAAAAATCTCTCCACTCATTAATTTTAATACATTTGAAGACAAAGCCTGCGCGTTTTAAAAACGGACACGTACATTCGGCCCTTTAAGCGCATATCGCGGGCTTCCAAGTCTGAGATGTTCAGATATTTCGGGCGATAAAAACGTCTCAAATGAACGACTAATACTGCGGATCCCGCGCATTGCACGCGGCTCGACAAAGCGTGCCGGGACGCGCAAAAAAGACCGCTGCGAACGGAGTCAGTTTAATTGGTGCGTTAGCAGACGTGCCCGGGTAAACACCATTGTTCAAATACGCACTGCCTTTATGTTCGAACACTGGGCAGAGACCGCGGCTTCGCTTGGCGCAGTTAGTTTTTAACAATTATCGAAGTAAAATAATAAAAAAGTGAAATAAGTTACAGGTTGTAGAGTTGTACATTATAATTTTAAAAATTTTATTGTCTGCGAATTTCAACCGTGGAATTAGTTTTAATTCTAATCCTTACTTCCTTACTAATATTATAAATCCGAAAGTGACTCTGCCTGTCTGCCTGTCTGTCTGTCTGTGTTACGCTTTCACGCATAGAGTAGGTAATGGACCGATTTAAATGAAATTTGGTACAGATATAGTCCAGAACCTAGGAAAGGTTATAGGCTACTTTTTAACCGACTGCGCTATAAGGAAGTAATGTTTTACCCGTTAAACGTCTCTACGCGGACGAAGTCGCGGGCGGAAATTATTTTTATTACTTATTGCCGTTGTACATAGTTACCTATATTTACCAAAACAATAGCGTGCCTAATTTTTGCATCTTTATCTGTAACATAGTGCGATGACTTCCACAGCATACCCGTTTTACGATAAACCAATTCGTTCGTCTGATAGAGTTTGGTTCAATTTAACCGCAAACCAATTCTCACTGTCATTGTCCGTTTAATTTTAGCAATAGGTTACAATAAATTTCGAATCAATATAATTTAGCTAAATCTACTGTTATTGTTAACCGTAACGTATTAATTGTTTATGTCCGAAATCAGCGACGATTTGCATAAATTTTTTGTCATAACAACAATCTCGGAACAGGTCATATGACCGTTTCCGAGAGTTTTGGGAAAAAAGGTTTTAATGCACCTTTCCCTTTGCCGTTTCGACAATTAAACGTAATTTGGGAACGCTAACTTCAAAAATCCTACAACCCGTAAGTTCCTTTAGTAAAAAAACGCATCAATATCCGCAACATCACAATACCTTTCATTTGAACTCGCCAAACGTTTCGCATAAAAACGTTGACAGGTCCGTCGGAGATCAAGCAGGATGGATCGCGTCGTTTTTTCCTTATTGATCTAAATTCATCGGCGAGATCGCGCGCGCACGTCCTATCCGTCCGCATGTGCAGTGTTGCCATACGTTATTCCTGTTTCGTAAACTACTATCGAATCTGGCTCTTTTTCGTATCTTTAGGTATCGAATTGGTTTAGGCCGTGCAAAACCATGTAGTAATAATTTAACTCTACTACCTTACATCCTATTAAATTTTCTATTACCTAACACCTTTGGTAAAAACATAAAATTTGTTGCATGACAAAGGTTTCTTTTAGTAAACAGTTATTTTTACTTATATGTATTGGAACGAACAATAAAATAAATCTGAAAATCCTATACCTACAGTATTTCAATTGTATCTAAGTAATTTTTAAATACAAGTTGGCAATACCACAGGCGGGCGATGCAGGGTGCGGATTCCTGCTTTTTGCGCGCCATACTGTCTAACAAGATTGAAATAACTGCTCTTTGAACAGGGATTTGATCACTTCAAAGAACGGAGACTCACGCAATACGAACGCAAAAGAATTCTACACGTGCTCATTACACATTGTTAGTAATCTTTTATTTATTTTCTAATTTAACCGGACGCATTTGGTTATTTAAATGTTAATGGTTATTTACATATTAGATGAGTCACGTAATGGAGAACTTAATTTCACTACTAGAGTCATTTGCAAGTGGTCTACTTATGCTTCGATTTCTATATTTAGTTACACGAATATCATACAATCTTTTGGTAAGTTGGCTACTCATTTATATTTATCCGGTAACTGATACCGTCGCAGCCCTGCGCGATTAGGGTCCGTTTACTTTATTGAAGCACCTACTTTCGTCGATGATGTTCTTTTTTGCGATCATTCCCTTTTCGAGCGCGTCGCACTGGGCCGATTGCTTGTAACTGCGTTTTGTGCAGTAGCGAACCTGTGGGAGGCCAATTTCTTTTAAAAGGGTACTTAGTTTACTTGTTGATTAAAATTATTTCGTTTAGTAAAAAGAATGGTGAGTCTGACTAACGTACCAAGCTAGTTAGCCCTGTCGTGATTGCATAGCAAGAGTTGCCTAATTATGTGTACTTAGAGTATTAGCTCTACATCTATGTGTCTAGTAACTTATTCACATCACATATCGTCGTGTGTATAAATACAGATTTATTAATAAGTATGAGATCAAGTAATTGTAAAGTAGTAATTTCCATTTTCTTCTTTTTAGCTTTTGCGGCATGATGGCGGAAGTGTGTAAAAATACGGGTAACAGACTACACAACTTTTAAAAATCTTGATCAGATTTAATTAGTGCTGGTCTCACAGAGCTTTTTAAATCCATGATTAAAATTGAGATCACGATTTCTTTAATTTACTTTGGAATCTACTTACATTATACGGATACCACATCGTTAGCAAGCTCATTCATTAAAATTTTAACCAGATTCTTTAATTTAATTAAGTTGGCCGTATAATTTTGTTAAGCTTTTGGTTTGAGATACGTTGTTTTAATAAAAGTGGGATTTTTTTTTTATAAGATTTAATGTGTATCGTTACGATAATTCAAATACTGATTTTACATAGATATATACTCTAGAATCTAGACTAGATATAATTTAAGTAATTTCAACACTGTTTTATTTTTATTCACGGACAAGGTTATCTTATCTGTGTTTTTATTCAACAGTAGGTAGATATTAGACCTACTATCACTATACTTCTTTGTATACTTGAGTGTACTCACTAGTCGTCACTAAAAATATGATCATACTAGTGGACCCAGTGAACTTCATACCGCCTCCTCTTATTTTTTCGTGTTTTCTATAATCTATATATTTAATGAGAACAAATTAGCATCGTCGCTTTATTTATAAAATAAATGAGTGTAAACAATTACTTAATGTAAATTTCCGCTACTTATATCGATAGAAATGCCCGCCTTCTGGGACTTCGTTTTTAATTAATCATTCATCCCCTTAATTTGCTAATTACGAAGGGACATTATTTAAATTAATTCCGCCAGCCAGAGGGCCGGTCTCTAATGAAATTATTTAGCCATCGCACACAATGAATAAAAATGCTTAGCCGTCATTATGATTCATAATCGTCGGAATCAATTTAGATGAGAGTATTTTGGCTATTATTTATCTTAATATTCTCAATTTATAACGGTAGAAGCACTTACGGGCTTTATTGTGCATCGCGTTGTGCTTAGTTTTGCTACGGTAAAGATCTTTCCTAGGTTGTTTATGTGATACCTAGGCCATAACAGTAAATTAATGCATACGAAAGTGGTGCTAATTACTGCTCTAAATTAGATCGTTTTGTATTACTTAGTTTCTTAAGTACTGAAAGCGTGTGATGATGAGTAATATATATTTCTTTAAAAAAAATGTCTTAATGATTTTCAATACAACTCACCCAGACAAAATATTAACAACCCATGTACCTAAGTATTAGAGTTCAGGTAATACTTGTTTCTATGAAATTAATTTGCCATCCGCTCACTTTTTGCATAAAGTATTAGATTTTATCTCCTCAGACATTTATTTAATCTGGTTCTTATAAATCCTACGCAACATTCCTGGCTAGTAAGGAGACGCGCTTTAAAAAGAATGCTCTAATGAAATGTTCTAATGTCCGATGCGGCTTGCATGCTGCAGCGCATATGCAGCTGTGATGCCAGTTTACTATTTATTTACCTATTAAAATAATTAAATAAGGCGACTCTAACATAAGCAAAAGGGACGGAGCGCGTTGCTAGGTAAATTAGTAAAGATAAATCATTTACAACAAACCAGTACCTAACCGGCTTACCAAAAAAATCTGTCTTTATGTAAGGAGTTAAGATCCTTTTTTTTTACTGGTAATGAGATCCTGTCCATTTCCTTATTTATCTCTTTACATAGATATTATTTAAAAAAATCGAATCTTTCATCGAATCATCCACTAGTGCCGACGATTTCCTGTCGTATAAGAACAATACTTTGATGAAAGAAGGATTTGTTTATTTGACAACTAGATATTAACGTATACCGAATTACCATAATAGGGGCATTTTAACTGACAAGCCAATAAAACTGCGTTTTACAGTGCAGCAACTATTAGTTAATTTGTATTTAATATCAGTTGCGTGCGCGTTGCGCGCTCATTAGCTGCACCACTTGAATGCTCTGCCATAAAAATACGATAACTGCTGGATCTAGTGATAAGATCATTATGGTGGCAACATTACGGACGACGTGTCCAGTCTTGTCCAGCAACCATCTTAATCACACACCATAAACAATAATTCCGAGCGGCGTATGCGGCAACCCGGCCTAGGACATGCGATAATTAAGAACACTGTAATGGAAAATGGTTCTTCAATAAGTTTTATAACTTTTTGTAGCATCATATCTAGCTTTGCATGCGTGTAGATACTGACCACCTTTAATTAATCGACTTATTTTTTTTATTGGTAGATAATCGTTATCTCTATACAAAGTATAAACAAAAAATTACTAAGCATTGGCAGTTTATCGAAATCATGAGCTTTACTTAAATCTGGTCAGTGCATGAAAAATGTTTTCTCAATTTATATGTAAAGCTTCTACATATATATGTATAACCAATCAGGATAAATTAACCAGGTAGCAATATCATGTTTGATTGTTTTTAAACGACAATTTAAGCCCGCGTTTTTAATTTGTTCGAGTGCAAGCAATTCAAGAATGAGACCAATCATACCATTAAAATACATACACGCCGAGTTTATTTACGACTAATAAATTTTGGTATAAAGTAAAAAGATATGGGGACATTTTCTGAACCCGTTCTTTCGAATTTTACGATTTTGCGTGTAGGTACTCCCGGCGCCATAATGCCAGTGATTTAATTAACAATAAAATGGGAATTATGGTATTTTTATGGTTGTTGACTAAAAAGTAAATGTATTGGGCGAATTGTTTTAATGGTGGGGTGTTATGTTGGCTGTGGAGAGCATTAGGATGTTTGCGGCGTGAGTATGGCCGAATCAAGGCGAGGCGCGGCTCGGTCGACTCACTCGGTTTCCTCTATAGCGCCCACTCTCTTGCGGAAGTGCTTGAAGGGGACATCTTAGAGGGGATATTACTTATTTACATTTTGTGTCGCTTAATATTCATTTAATAGCTTAGGTCCGATTAGATTAGGTGATTTTTGCAGTTATTGAAAGAAATATACTATTACACTACTGTCTTTATTTCTAAACAATAACAACCGTCATATTAAGTTATGCTTCTGCGATTTGGTTTTAGTGATCAGTGTAGAATTGAGGATATGAACGAAACCAAAATATTTTAAAATATTATCAGGAGTAAAATAACTGATTATATAATTATAGCAAAGCAACAAAGGCGAGTGAAATATGAAATATAAAGAAGAATCTAGCTAGACTATAACAGATTTCAAAAGAAAAAATTGGCCGAGGTACCAACATTAAGTGAAGCAGTATTATTTATGCAAAATTGTAATGAAATCAAGATTAGCTTAAATAAGCTTATCTTGATTTTATTACGATTTTTTTTAAATAAATAAATGTTTTCTTGATAAGTTACAAATGTAACTTATCAAGAAAACATTTATTTATTTAAAACATACAAACATGATCCTTACAGGCTTACCTAATACAATTATGTAGTTTTTGATGTTATATCAATAGCCAACATTCATAATAATGCTAACGAATCATTCACAATGACAGCTAATAGGTATCAAATCATCATCTCAACTCTGGGTGTAAATCAATCGCCTTGTATTGACTTACATTCAGTAGGTGCTAGAAAGAGAAATAAAAAAATAGTGACTTAACAACTCAAAGGAATATCCACATGTACCTAGCGCGTCGCAGCAATACTTTTAATGGATCTTGTGAGTTTTTGCCTTTATTTATACGTTACGATGTGCGCATAATGGATCAGCAGACGAACACTTAGTAGATATGCGATACTGTATATTATTACCCTTCCATACTCTCGTATTTACTGGTACTTTTTATTGCAGTAGCTCTCTTGGCACAAAACTGGTTCCGGATTTTCTTTATCTCAATTAATTCTCTACTTATGGTAATAGACTTATTACGATGAAATAATGTTAGAACTGATACGTATTAATGAACAATTTATAATTTACTGATAAGCTTTTTTTTAATTTTACGATGTTTTTATCAGAAAGAAGGTTAATTGACTTTTTAAGTTAAACCTAATTGAAAGAAAATGATAAGATACTTCGCATGTTTTTTTAATATGACTGTTTGAATTATTAATGATAAGATAATAAATGTTGATAAAAATATAATGTACATTTATTATTTTATTACAAAAATAACTGGTAATACTCATAAGCTCTGGCCCTTAAAAGGATTCGTGTTAATAAGTAGGTACCTAAATCTTGAAACCGCCAAATAGAATAGAGAGATCAATCATATACAATCGTCCTACTGAGATATTCCATTGTGTCTGCTGCCAATGTGTACATATTTAGTTCTTATGTTCTCATGTTAGATTAATCATTGGTAGGAACTGTGTTTATATGATGCGTGCTATCAAAGCCGGAAAAGTAGAATTATAAATAGACGCCACTCATTTAGCAAAAGTCGACACCAATTCTAAATTACAATGTCCTTGCATCATTTACTATTTTTTATAAAAGTAAAAAAAAACAAAAGTGATATAGAATGTCCGGAACTTCATCCGATCCGCATGAGAGTAGATGTATATGTGTGCTTAGAACAATAGTTTAATAAAGCCCACACTCACAACTAAGGCACGTAAAAACAATTAAACTTGCACAATGAATACACTACATATAGTGGTAAGCGGGAGCCCATTGTGTTGCTACCAGTATTAATCGAATAAGTCCGACGGGGTAAACTCCGCTGCCGAGTCACAGGACGCCACCGAAACGGGAAATAACATTGTCGCCGTTCATTTAACCTGATGTAATAACGTTTATCTACCTAGTCGCTTCTAATTCTACCACTTAATTGAAATAATGGATTTTTAAATTATAACTTTTGTCTATCGTTCTAGGAATGTAAACGTAATCTAATGTAAAATAGTGGGGGTTGGAAAAAACTCTACATTACCATTAGCATTTTAAATGTGCGTGCATGTAAGCAAGTAATTCTTTCCATAACAGTGATTTGCATAATAAACATGCAAAATTATGACTAGAATTAGAATTTTTATTTAGTGGATCTAATAACCGATAAATAATGAATGATGTAAAGGAATAATCGCACGTTATCGCGTTGGAGTGCGGGCGGCGCGGCGGATCGGCCCGAGTGAGTTAATTAACCGGGAGCGTGTAAGGCGACGCTCACGGCCGCTCTAATTGCGCGATTATTCCTCCGCGACGCCTAACTGCTGGATGAAATTTAATTAAAGTTTGTTGTTCAAATAGATTTAATTAAAGTAATGTTGTAGCGAGCGGCGCGCCGACGCCGCGGCTCAATCCGCGTGAGTGCTGCGCAACTTTTCTAATTCATTACTTCTGAAAGCGCTCCCGTGATGGCGAGCACTCTTAATAATTTGTATTGTGTAGTTATAGTCGTTTTAGTGAGATCCACTGAAACTTGCTACCAGCATCCGATCCGACGCTTTGATATCTCAGGAATCTCATGAGGGCCCACTTACGCTAATGGCTATACGATTTCATCATTACCGGAATTAAATCGATTCACTGTAATCTACGAAATGTATCCAGACGGCGATATCAGCTGAATAATTTATAAATTAAAAGTAAATTGCTCGATTAGGTATCTATATTAGCTACTGTCGCGACGTCGGACACAACATGAAAACAGTCGTTTGAATACTAACGCACTGTTGGAAAGGGCATTAAGATATAGGAGTATGCCATAATTCTTATCAATTATTAATAGGGTTGTCAATTAAGATGGAATAACGGTCGGAAGACCTTCTGGAAATAGGAAATGTTTATCTATCCAAAAATAACAATCGTAGCAGCGATCCGTGCCGTAAGCGAGGAACGATGTTCGCGTCAATTACGGCTAATGGAAAACTTAAATTATGATAAAAGCTAAAGAGCGAGGATGCTGCGTGTCCGCTAATGATCCCGTGTCGCCACGCTCTCGCTCGCACACCTCTACTGTATCAATTTATAATGAACCCGCCTTCCTGGCTCTAAAATTGGAACTGATTGGTATTGGCAGAGTTCGGACACTATCCTACTTACAGACTTTGTCAATAATGGCGGTTATGTTGGTAGCGGATAGCCATTTCCTAATATATTGTTTACTGCTACTTCCGTTTCCTTAAATTATTAGAACTCTATATATGGACTCACTTCTAAATAACACTGACAATACTGAATTCAAGGATTATCTTCTAAACGCTTTAAAGAAACGAATAATCTAACCAAAGCTTTTGTTTACTTTTTAGATTGGTATTGTTTAGTTGGCAACACAGCTTGTAAAAGAACAGATATTTTCTTTGAGACTTTGAGACTAGTGGTCCCAGCCAATCGAGTCGGGAGCTGGGCACGTCACTTATACGGGCTACATATAGACCGCGCGGGCCGTGCAGACGGGCGACTTAATACGCTGGGGTTTATTTGAATATCAGTTGGCAGTCAGGGGATATCAGTCACAACTATCTGTCCGGTGGTTGGTGAACGGTATACGGGTAAGCGACCCCGGCTCCTCGAGCTACTATCGACTCAGCCCAAATCATCCGAGGCGATAGTATCCTTCCTCCCCTTTTCCTTCCCCCGTCATAATATATCCTTGCTACTCGTGGGAACACAATGACCTTGTTAAAACAATGCACAAGACAGAATGGCGGCGACGTGGTCCACAACCCGTCACGTCACGTTTACCACAGAGGTGAAAAGTGGATCGCTTGATGTGATCTCTGCCTACCCCTCTGGGAAAAAGGCGTGATTGTATGTATGTTATTTGAATATTGGTTATTTAAAAAAATAAAGAATAACAAGTCACTTTTTGATTGATTTATGCCAACACTTGAAGGATGATGGTGATGATATAAAAATTTAATAGGAATACGTTTCATGTTCACACATTTCGTTGGATTATGTTTTATTCATACAGTAAACCCATTAAAATCTAGAAACAGTGTTGATTATGGAATTATTTAAATTGTTGAAAGATTAATTGATTTATTTTATAATTGGATTTTTGACATTGGATTACAAGAATGTCAATGTCCTTGGTAGGAACATTTAGTTCCTACCAAGGACTGTTTTCTTTCTATTATGTAGTCAAACTCGAACTACGAAAAATTATTAGTTTACATTTCAATTAAAGCAAGTAACAAAACATTATCTGATTTAATACTCAAGAAGTCTAGTCTTAAGTATCAAATCGGCGAATTATTCAAACAGACTACATGAATAACATAATTAGTCCCTTTCTAATGTATAAGATTAATTTTAACGATTATTATTTTATAATTAAAATACACATGATGTAAAAAAGTCTTTGGTGTGCGTGGCCGCGTGCCGCCCGCCGCGCTCCGACCCACAAAAGCTCTCTGTCGGGCAGCTTTCAGCCGATTACCCGCGACGCGGAGCCTAATTTGATTGCCGCTCGCCATCAATTACCTCGCGACCACCGCAGCTTTTTATTTACTGGCCCGCTTTCGCACGATCTCCTCGCGACTTTTCGATTATTTATTAAACGCTCCGATTTATTGCGCGAGCTTTGAACGGCTTTATTGGCATTGTTTCCCGAGATTGGTCATTGTTTAGAACTCCGCGTTCCATCGAATCATTAAATCTGGCGTGCTGTTACTGCCCGCGCTGAGGCAGCAATCAATTTAAGCGCCACTAAAATATTAAAGCCGAAGTCATTGCAGCAGATGTAACAGATACGAGTGTGCAGTCCCTGGGCACGCGACGCGATCGCGGTGTAAATAAAGAGTGGATTGCGTTGCGTTGTCTGCCAGTCAATTTCCTTGATGAACTCACAATTACGGAAATTGGAAGCGGCCGCGCGATTGGCTGCGAGCGCGACGCTACACCCCGTTACCACGAAACGCTCTTTGGAAAATGTAATATCACTATTTATGGTGAGTGACAAGGAATTTTTAATTTGAATACTACGTGACTCGGCGCGTACTTAGTTACTGTTGTAAAAACACCAAACGACGCGATAAAGAAACACATGTCATTCCAAAAAATTAATTAAGTCTCGGAACGGTCCGACGGTTTGAAGTCAATTAGGTTGTTGTTGCGAAGCTCCCGTTTCAAAGCTTAACTAATGAGACCCATGTGGCTTGTAATGTTTTAATAAGCGTTTGCGACGATGGGAGCGCAAAAATCAAGTTGTTGCCTATTGTGCGTTTACCTCGCGGAATGTAGATAGCTGTGAGAATCCTTATTGAAATCTTTACTGGGTTCATTGTTCCATTCTCAATTTGGGCGTCCTTGCAAGTTTACGCATCTCTTTCACGAGTAAATTGCTCTGCTCCGTCGGAGGAGTCATAAAGAAAATTGCTATACAGTTGATAAATAATTTATCTGAAAGCCCGCCCCAGTCACCGACGCCCGGGTAGCTGGTGGTACTTCCACCTAATATTACTTTCCTTTTGTACAATTTTGCAACAGGGCCGTTCGCACGTTCCCTTACTTTTATGGGCAATAAGTGGAACGCAATTATATTTATGGAAGAGGAATGGTTAGAAAACTAATTCTGTGCAGTATTGGCGCAAGCAGGTACGGGGTACTTCATTAATTAATGTTGACGTTGAATAAATATACATATCTTTACTGCTGCTGATCCCTAATATGCACATACATATTATTCAAACGATAAAAGCGGTATAATAAAACAGTTACAGTACTTTTGTAAAACTGAATTGAAGAGAAGAATTCCTGGTCATTAGAATATCTACTATTAAAATATAGACATGGTTTCGTACACGAGTTCATAGCACCCAACAAAAAAATGTGAACTTTGTTAAAATGGTTAATGAAGTTTGAAGCATTTTTGTCATAATTAAAGTTAGCTCCAATGTTGCTGCTAATTGGGAAAGTTAGGTATACCGTTTCTGGAGCAGTGTGCCTAATTAGTGACGTGGCCTCTCATTACGGCGGCTTTAATTACCCGCAGAACACCGCCGAGCACAGCATCTGGTTCCGTCCAATTAGGTGCCAACAAAGATTTCGTCAATTGATTCGCCTTATATTCATTTACATTAATTAATTTCTATTTTTATTAGTGCATATCTTTATTTGAGTTATCAAATGTGTAAATAAGTCCTAATTGCATATTAAACCGCCACAGAAGCGCATCATTCGTACAATAGAAGTAATCGTCTGGTAAATATTTTAGGTATTTACTTGAAAATACCAAAATATCTAAAGAATTTGTATAGAGCATTCAATAAAAATAAAATAATAATAATAAATATTGCACAACATCACATACATTCATCTGAACCCGAGGTACGTAGCTTAAGCACTTGTCTTACAGATATAAGAATCAACAGTGGATACACAAATATACTTAAATATATTTAATAACACACCCAGACACGGAACAAACACCGATTTTCGACACACAAATATTTGTCCCGAGTGGGAAGTGAACCTAAGACTCTTGGAACCGTAGATAGTGAACCTGGTTCACTAACCACTGCTCCACCGAGCCAGTCAAAATAATATTTATGTTCACAAAAATATCGTACTTTGTTTTAGCTTTTACATTTTAATAGCATTAAATTGAATTAGTAGTTGGCCCACAGCCTACACTTAGGGGTTGTTAATCCGTCCGGTACTAAGAGTCGTTTATTCAGCTGTATTCATTAGCAGTCAGGTGGATTACAGGGCGCGTGGGCGCACGTGCCCTAATTAGAGAGATGCCGTCCCAGACCGCGGCCTCTCATATTCCGTTACCGGACGTTAATATAACGCATGACATATATTTACATTTTTCGCATAAACGTAATGTCTTACGTTAACCGTAACGGTGATAGTTAAATTTGAAAGTGAAAAACCAGTTTTGTGCGAATCAGAACCAGAAGTAATATACTATGTTTTATTTAAACATCATTATTATCTCATCACCAATATTAAGTATTGTTGTATTAGTCGTTGGTGTACCAAATAAATAAATTAATATTAACTCTTATACACGCCAAGATCATTACTAGATCATTTAGTACAAAAGTTTAGAATAAGTTATGTAATTAAATTAAGCAAATATACGAAACATTATAATTAATTCTTACTTATCTTTTTTGCAAACATAAAAAAAATGATCAACTAACATTTATCAGTAGAACCGAATGAATGTTATATTCTAAGCATTTGGTTGTAATTGTGACTGGGCTGTAGGTGTACTATGTCAGTAGAAAGGTCGGCGTTGCCAGCGAAATCAATTAGGTTCGTTTACGAGTTGCTCCAATAAATACTGCTATCGTTAATTAGAATCAATCGTGGGATCAAGCGAGTCTATTCTGAATCAGTTTGCTGTCGCGTGGGCGAGCGGCTTGACAGCAATTGGCTGAGCTTAGAGTATCAAGCGGACTCAAAGAGCTTTTTTCAATTCAAAACAGATATAGCGTAAGTTGTATGATGCTATAATTACTTAGTATAAGTACTTAATGAACAATCCAAACATATCATTATGCCGTCTACAAGTTTATTTATTTATATAAGGGTATGATTATTGAGCAATAAGGTTTTTTTAATGGAACTTTAGTTAAATATAGGTACGCTGATTTTGTAGTTTGTGTGTTTTCTGACTCAATATTCTTATTACCTTACATATTCTATGTTTGTGACCAAAATTGTGTATCTGTTTGTGATGAGCCTATTGTGGACATCCTTGATAATAATTCATGAATTCAATCAGTGTCAAGTTATATGATACTCGTGATGAATATCTATCTATTATTAATCGAGCGAGGTCTGCGGTATTGTAGTGGGCTGGTAAACAATTTTGTTTATGTTCAATTTGCGATGGGGGCCTGGCCTGTAAAGAGGTTTTGTCTTGATAGCTTTTTGATACACTGTTACTTAATAAATAGCAAGTCAGAAAATATTAAGGTTGATTATAAAATCTTAAAAATATAAAAATATTTCAGAATTTAGAATTAGGTTAGGTACTTATCGATGACACCCCTAGATGTTGATAAGGTTTCTTGCGAATGATCTTATAACTACAGCAGGTGCGTACGTTATCACCACCACTAATCCACTTCATATTTCTCTCATTTCCGTTTCTATCATAGATACGGCACCAATAATATGGTTTCATAATTTAATACTTATTTATATTTGCAATAACGCCGTATCTAAGTCGAGCTGCCTAAATGATGGATGGCCGCTACCGTCAGCAAAACAAACCTGTAATCACAATCTTACGTGATGTAGCTCTGTAGCCGTGCAAATGTCTATTAATCATTCGATTTGCATCGATTTGAATACTGATTGGAATTATGTGGGTTCTCTAGTCCACTGCAATCGCGCCCCGGGCGCATTCGCGACATGTCACCGCAACAGGTTTTAACGATCAAGTTTAAATATTTAATTCGCCAATTAACGAAACGTATAAATAAAAAAATAAACCCCGCATAATTACTACGTTATTAAGAACGGTTATAAATTAATACTGAGAACCCGGTTAATTATACTTCTCAAGGTTGGTATCAGGTGCAATTTTATGCTTGGTATTTAGAATTTGTTTGTGTACAATACACCTTCATTGCTCTCTGTAATTAAAAGAGATCATAAATATTTTTATTCATTTCCTCGCGTGACATCTTGGCTTGGCCTCGAATCAGTTTATTGGGTCGATCTTTTGTTTTGAATAAGCTACTACAGACATTGTCAGTTCGGGCAAAATTTTACTCAATAATCTAGAACACAAAGGCGTATTTAAGAATGTGACATGTTACAGCTTTAGCACTATTATTTGGCTAGGATACATTTAAAAATATATAAAATTTTATAAAATCTGGTGACCTTAATGCGTAGCTTTCAGGGATTATCTATCTACGTGGGAATCCTGGATAGAATCAAATGTTTTTTTTTAATCTAAAAACAAATGAAGAAAATAATTAATTTATTAAGTGCATATCTCCAAAGGAGTGTTAGGCCAGATTACTGTATATTTCGGTTATCCGAGTGATTTGAATTGGCCGGCCGCCGGGGGGAGGCGTCTGGGCGTTATCTGTAATTAGGCCCGAGTGCCGGAAGTGGCTGGCCCGCACTCTCGTGACGCTTTGTGCAATTAGTTTAATGCGAACTTTTGCTATAACGGCCGACAAACGGTATATAATGCATTAATTGCATACACGGGCGGTTTTGATAATGTCTCGACGTGTAACAGGAAACAATAAAAGATGTTAATAAGAGATGGAATAGAGTGTTAAATATATACCCAAGTATATATTAAAATAAAACGAAATTGACAAATTGGTTTCTTCAGTTTATTTGTGCATATAAAGTTATATTTAAAAAATGTGAAAGTTTTATATAATGCCAGGACGAAGTTGATGAATTTTATTCCCGATCTATAAAAAAATGTGTTCAGTAGAAATTAAAAAGAACAATTGTGAGTATGATTACGATCCAATTATTCCATGTCTCTAATTGAGAGTTGACAATCATCTGAGACTTTATGTTTTCGCAGTAATCATCACGTTAAATGCGTAGAAGAATAAGATGCAAATATATTAGATAAATTCTTGTGCATATCTCATGAATAAGTAAGGATATCCACACTAGAAATCTATAAACCTCGAACACACAATATGGCAATTAACTAACAATAAACAATTTATAATAATCAGAAACACGGCACGCGTAACAAGAACGGATTGTTGTTACTGACTTAGCTTAATTAAACAAGCCCGGAGTCGACACTCAGACGCATAATACTGCTAATTAAACGCGGGGTTTACAGAGATCCGAAAAAGAGCCACTCAAACACGCTTAGCCGGTATTATTACAGTGTATTCAGGAGGCTCGGCAAACAGCCCTCTCGCTGAGGGTGCTACTCTCAAGTTTCGCGTTTAATTAGACAGATAGAGGCGCGGACGGGCCTTATTAGTATTGTCTACAGGGGGCCCAATTAACACCCGGGTGGCGCCGTGGGTGGTTCCAAGTTCGTTTTAATAATCAAGGGATACCCTTGGCTTCGTTAGCCAAATAATAGGATCGGGTGGCCGATGTGGTTCCCATTAGAAAAAGCTGGCTTACAATAACACCTCATATATGGAACGACTAATACTCGTAGAACATTGTAGAGAACAACCAAATCTAAACTTCGTTCTTGAGGTCCCGTCTGACTAAATTACCTTGTACTTGCGTGGTTCTGAATAACTCGGGTAATTTTATTTACTACCCAATCCAAAGCGATAAGTTAAACAAGTTGTTTGATTGGAAGAAAATGTTAATGAAAAGCTCCTTAAGAAAGCAAATTATTAATTTGGCAAGAAATTAAAGAAATATTAGAAAAAGCCGCTCTACAAAAATAGAGCATTATCTACTTATAAACATATCTACCATAGAATCACCATAACTTTGCTCACGCACTCAAACTATGCTATTTAGGTCCTGGTCAGCCAATCGTCTGGAATTTGACCACAACGCAGCCTGCTTGCTGTGGAACGTCAGTTCCAGTAATTTAACTAATTCAGTGAATAAATTGCAATGGAATATAAATTGTTATTTGCCGACTTTATCTCGGGATTTATTTAAAGCAACCAATTACCGAGATATACCAAGAACTGAAGTGACCGTTGCGGTTTGGTAAATATTAAATCTCTTATAATTAACAGACCATTTCGAATAATCAGCATACCAATATTTCAACTTTTATTTCTGAAACAGTGGCTCTACTATTTAAAAGATGTTGCAGTTTTTAACATAATTGATGTGATAATAATGTCTGCAGGCGTGTATGTACATAAATGATTTATGTACCATGATTGATGATATTTATTTTGGTTAAAATGCTTAATTTGACTGAAAAGGAAACAAAAACTTGTATCGCTCGCAAAAACGCAGCTCACATATTGAACAAAAATACAACAATTTTACAGTTTCCACTTGAAAATTCTTTAAGTAAACATTGCGTTTAAAAATAAAGAAAGAAAAAGCTTACCTTCATAATTGGTAGGTGTAAACATGTAATAAGAGATCGGTTGCCATTCGTTCTCATTCCCATAATTGACGACGTGTTTCGCAATATTCGCTAATGAGGGTAATTGCAGTTTTACGACGACGCAGCGAGCTGCACAAGACAAGACTCATAGCGCAATTTGCCTGCGTCGTAAGCTGCTTCTAATTAATACAAATTAATTGCCAAGCCGACCTTTTCACTGGAGGATACTCGCAGGAAATGCAGCTCGTTAAGGACAAATTTCCTTGACGTTTGACTAGAGTTAAGATATAAATAAGCAATTAATCATTGATATAATACATGCATTACGGAACTCTATGTCCGTGGTTTGAATACGTAGCTTATATAACATAAAATACAAATTTATCTAAACAAGTGGCGCATAAAGCGGTTCATTAAAATCGGATGACGTCGTAATTTAGAAGTAAGAGAAATAGTTCGTTTCTGCATAGGTATTATTAGTAAAATACAGTAATAGTTAACCATATATGCAGGTAAAAGGTCATCACAATACCAAAAAAGCTACCGAGTAGTCTCTAAAGTATTTATGACAAGGCATCATCATTGTAGTCACTTAGAAAAAAGGACAATATTTTTGACTTTGAAACAACAAGTAATACGTATCTCTTCTTAATATCCCTTTAATGTGTTCGTCGAAGTTAGCGAGCCCGTCCCCGAGGCCGCAGTAATAGCGTGCGTTATGCGTGTGCAGGCGCACGCGTCTTCGCATCGCATCAACACGCTAATAACTTTTTCTCAAAACACTAATGAATAACTCGCTCCTTATTACCAAGCACGTTTCCCCACTAGAGGGGGCGGGCGGGTTCCGCCTTTGGCGCCAATCTTACTACTTACCTAACATTAAGTAATTTTCATCAAGATTCATGTTTTACTTAATGAACTTTCCGTTGGAAATGCACTTATAATGTTTTACGGTTCAGTTGTTGAAGTGGCGGATTGAAATAACGGTTTCTTTAAAGTAGAGTTTATTTCGTGTCTTTTGCTTTATGGCTGTTGTTTTGTTTCTTTACAATTTTACCCGGATGTATTTATACCTACTTTATTTTTTCTCTCGAATGTAAAATGTATACTTATACAAGTATATCTAGTTGCTTTAAAAATGGTTAAAGTGTGAGAGCCATCATCATACACCCTTACTGTGAGAGCCATCTGCTCCCCCGCAAGACCGGTGATGATGTCGAGGTTACTCCAAGCCGTCATCGTATGTCAGTTAGAAAATAAAAAAGTTCAAGTGTGTCATAATGTGTTGTATAATGTTTTAATTTTTCAGCCCGCTTAAAACAGCCGTAAAAGACAATACTAAAAAAATATTTTTCTTTATCACCACTCGCAATCATTTCATCTAAGGATTAATTTTCATTATTTAGATTTAAATTCCTTGTTCCTTAATTATTTTCCTTAAAATTGTGCAGTATGAATCACCTTAAAATTATATGTTGGAGTAAAAAAATACAAAGATGTAATAACAATGTGTCTGGGTGTGATTATGTATTTAAGTATGCATTTAAAAATATACATGTACGTATATCAGTCTCTGACGTCCATTGTACAAGCTCTGCTTAGTTTGGGATCAGATGACCGTGTGTGGAAATGTCCCAGATATTTATATTTATATTTATAACACTCAGTGGTAAAATTTATAAACAGTTATCTGGAATTTGCGATCCCTTCTTCATTAAACAAGTTATGTAATTGTATATCTGGTGTAAAATGACAAAGTTGTCGACACGAAAGTATTTTTTTGTATTTGTGGATGATGGACATAAAGCATCCGCTTCGAAGCAGGTGCTGGTCGATTTACCTTTACCATACTATAATTAATTATGTTATGTGCCATAATCAATTGCTTTAAAAAAGAGATGCCTTGGGCCCTGCGGGTAGTTAACATAAGTTAGGTATTCTTCGTTTCCTAACAGCCGTTAACTCCGTTGATGCTGCACTCGTTCGCATTCTACAACATTGTTTATACGGATATCGTTATGCACATGACATTTAATTAGAGAAGTTAGCAGTCACATTATATATTTAGCTTGATGCGTATAAGGAATTAAAGTAATTGACGCCGGTTTAATGGAGCGTTTATACAGGGTGGGTGATTACTGGGGCCATAAGAAGTGCAATTCCCGGAGTCGGTGTAGCGCGGAGCCAATTTAATTTACAAAGTTGTCGGTCAAGTCCGGATTAAGCGCCGATCGCGGCCCTAATGATGACGTGCGTGCGGACGTGACGGCCGCCATTACCGGCGCGACGCTTATGACCTAACTAGCGGGAGGTGAAGACGTCCGAAGAATAGCCACGTCGAAAGGTTCCACGGGGAGGAAAATATTCGCGAACCGATTTTGTTGTTGATGGATTCGCCATAGTTTTCAGAGTAAAAGAGGAACATCAAACCTTTTTTGTTGGTGAATATATGGGTCATTTTAATGGTAAACAAATCGAGTTTTAAGAAGAATGTATGTTTATATAACTGACATATTTTTTTGTATTTTGGCCAAAGTCTTCCTTACACAGTTTCATGATTTTTCGTCCTTCGTTTCGCAGAGGCATTATTTACTCTGACATTTTATAATTTAATTATCTACTATCTAGCAAATAAACTTTAGAAATTCCTGCCAGCATATACTTAGAGATGTGAACAAAATAAGTAGGAAACTATAGCGACTTAATAACATAAGTTTGCCGTGGGGGGCGCGCGTTTAAATTCCTCAACTGACATAGTGTAATTAAACCGAATGCCGACAATAGTGCACTTCATAAAATTACGGCCCGGCCTATTCATGAGCCATGATGTTTATTATTAATTATTTAGTTTGTATTTTCCAGCTAATATTATAACAATTTCTATGTACCTAATTAATAAATGTAAAATTAATGAGATATTAATTGTGATATCAGAATTATGTGTATTTAGATACAATTATTTATGTAGAGCGCCTAATATTTGTATAATGTATTGTTAATAGTATTAATTGACTTATAAATAATTTATTTTATATTCACCTGAACTTCGTACCGAATGCTGAATATACGTACCTACTTGATTAATTAAACTTAGTTTACCTATGAAGATTATTCTAAACATTGACAGATAAATAATTAAATGTCGTGTTACATAAACCAATTAGTTCGCCTTGCAATTCTTTTTGCAACATCAATACAATAATAATAAGGCACAATTTGCAATGCCGTATCATTTTATACGTCTTAACATTTCAGCTCACCTTCATCAAGTTTATGACCTCAACATTAACGCGGATCCGCGAGTGGCTCATGAAATCCCGCTAATGGATCAGGCGAGGCGATGCTTTAAAAATATCCATCTAATCTCGGAGTCGATTTAGCTAAAACACTCCCAATCCGTGCGTGCGGGGAGCGGGGCTCGCTTATGACGACCCACCTACGGAACCTGCCGGTAATGGTTTTCAGAAACAACTGGTGTGTAGTTTATTTTAAATCTTTTTGAGTTACCTTTGTAAAAAAACAGTTAATATATTCTTTAACGAAGATAAAATTATAAACGTTTCGAAACCGGTAGGATGTTATTAAAAAAATACAGTTTCAATGTTATATATTTATTACTATATTCTGATCATTACATTCCTCTACGATTAAAAACGGGGTAAAATATTATTGAGATTCAGTTTAGTGTGATTTTTTTATAATGTTATTTTTAGAAATCGTTTTGTTATTGATACCTGTAGCATAGGAAAATAGCCCCATTGTAATTATGTGACATCCAAGCTCGTGTTACCGAAATCGTACCTAGTTTGGCTTAACACAAAGTTTACCCGCTACAAAACCCTAATGGTGTAAGCGGCCCGCGCGGGGAGCGAGTAGATGGTATTTATTCAGCATTAGAAAGCAGGCACTCTCTGTTGATGCGGCACTGACATATCCGTTAATGCTTTTTCCATTTCCCCGGTACTATACCCACCCCACCCTCGCGGGCTTGACCGAAAAGCTTCATGTGATCGCTTCTTCGCGTCACTTTTTGTTTGGCACCATAATAGCACATGTATCGAATTTACTTCGATTTGCGCCACCAGGGAACGCGGATAGTAATTGGAAAAATAACTTTGCACGGTTGTTACTCGTCCATGAAAGTTAAATTTAAAATGCACGTTTCCAGTTTTTAATTTCAGTTGTTCGTTACATACAAATATGGTTTTATTATTATTTGGTTTTGGAAGTGAATGTTTTGTTTCATAGCAATGTTTTAGTTAGAATATACTTTTTTAATTTGAATAGAATTTCCCGAAAAAAAGGCTTTATATCAGGCATTAGAAAATAATAAAAAAATAGATAAAAATTACCACTTTGTTTTGTTTAAATACATGTATTTTTAAAGGCTTCACAGTTGGTCCTTGCTCTACATCAAAAGATTTAAAAAAATCCTCTCCAATATTTTCGAGTTATTTGTTAGATGCGGGGTGAAGCAATCAAAACCGTAATTCGCCGAGTGCGAGGGCCGCTGCAGCGCAGTCGCCGGTTGCCCTTTGATTGCGCATTATTCGCGTGTTTATACAGTTAGATCGCTCTCTAGATTGTTGCTATTGTGTTACAGTTTTTTGTCGGGCGCCATTCTGAAGGGGGTTTTAATTAAAAATGCTTGTTTGAGACCGAATGGCTCCTTTGGTTTGTTGTTGAAATATGCACGGTGCGAGCTATGTTCAATATGTTATATGGTTGCCCAGTTAATAAGGTGAAATCTGAATTAAATTTTGTTTTTTGTAGGTAGGTAAGGTATTGTCCTTATTATTATTTTTTAAATTACTTTTGCAACAAAAGAGATGTTACAGTTCACAGGATTCTTTGAAATATGTTTTAAAATGTTTCACAACGTCCTGTTGAGAATTATTGTATCAAACTTGCTTAATCGAAAAATTGAGGGGGACGCCTATCTCGTTCGGCCCACCCACAACGTCGTCCATTCATCTCCCCGGCGCATTTATACATTACTCACGGCTCAAGTATCCGATTATATAACACGCAAAATTTCAATTACAACTTGTAATTAGTTTTTCGAGAGATTTTCTTTCAGGAAGGGGGGTGTGGGGCGCGGCGTGCGAGCGAGAGCGCGGCGTGTCCCGCTCTCGCGCGGCTGCAACGCGCTTTGAGTAATGTCCATGCCACTTATTTGATTATTTTTATGCAATCTGCGCAGGAAAATGAAGGATTTATTTCCTGCACACCCGCCCGCTGTTAATTAATTTTACGAAGTCGGAGCTGTTTTGTACCTAGTTCATTAACAGTTTTTGATCACGTATAACCTTTTGTTTCAACACGAATGATGTTAATTAAACATGAGGATATTAATTTCAAATTAATATTAAGTTCATCAACATTTATTTTGTAGAAATTATACAACAATACCCACAGTTGTTACAATTTTAATACAAAGTAACCTTTTGAAGTTGAAAATAAAAAGCAAGACGACGTAAAGAAAGGTTCTGGCGAAAGAACATCAAAAGTTGTTACATTAAAGTCTTTGTTTACGCATCTGCCAGTTAGAGTACGGGTAATATTGTTCACATGGCGACCCTCGCCGGATTGGCAGCCTCGGCGCTGCCCGCTAATGCACGGAAGCCGGGCCATGCGAATTAATGGCAAGAATAATGGCGATCCCATTATGGATTGCCGCCAACATACTTTAGCCATGAAAAGAACCGAAAGTTACATTTGCGATACTCTGAATACTGAGCGCTCTCGGACGGACGGCCCCGCCCGCACACGACTGCGCTGGAGCCGTGTTAATGGACCAAGATATTGTTTAGCCAATTTTCTAAATTAAATAAATTCCTTCACAGTAATGAAGTAGAATTTTTCGAATTGTAACAATATAACAGCGAGATTTTCCCCAATAGCGAAAAGGAAGTTAGTTCTTCACCATTACACAGCGGGGATGTCTCGAGAAATATTGATGGGGTGGACGCTCGATAAGTCTCCACGTACGCCGCTGTTCCTTTGTCACCGTCTTTCATGTGAAAGTTTTAGAATGGAAAAGTCTTTTTAACTGCTTTTAAGAAAATTAAAGCATTAACGGTTGTGTCTCGGACGGAGTTGGTGTAGTTGGGTGCCGTGGGAACGCCGAGGGCGCGTGGCTTCGCGCCCGCACCCCGACTCCCGGCCAGCGCTCTGGCGCGCCACTAATTGGCAATTTGTTCGATCCTTAGATCTGACATAATGATGCGAGTTCGTTTATTTAAATGATTCGACGGAAACTTCTTGCGCCGCGGCCGTACAATATAACAGAACGTCGTTTCTTAAATAAATCAAGGGTTAACAACCCACTCGCTGCTGCTTCAGGTTTAAGATTTTCGTTTTAAATTTCTTTTATAGTACATTATAAGCGTTTGTGAATGTTTTGAGTGGATTTTACGACTAACTTATATGTCGTTGAGCTACATTTAAAACACATCAATTTAAAGTTAAGTGTGGTCACTACCTACACACACTTACCATAAATAATTGTTTACGAGAGTCAATTATGAATGTAATTCTTCGATAATAAATTTTCGCAACATTTTATGATGTATGGATATTTATTTTCGTTGAAGGGCAGTAGTACAAAAAGGCTTTAAATATTAATAGACGAACATTAATATTCCGTAGGAATACATTGCTCGTTAATTACTTACTTATATTTAATTAAAGAGTTTTAATGTTTAATTATAGTCCTGTGCGATTAGTATTCACCATAACATTAATGCCGGCCTTGTCAATGTTCAAAATTGGGGCCATAACTCAACGAAAGCACATAAAAACATAAAGTCCTCTTGTACCTAGATCTTTATTCTACATTAAAGTCAAAGGTTTAACCGCAGTTGCAAAATCGACAGGCGTAGTCGTAGGTACTCATTTACGTAAATTAGGTTTCTGCTTGTAGAAACAGATAACGAATACAAATAGACCAGCCCACAGCCTTATGTAGTCATTTCGCTAAATTAGCCGTTATTCAAACGTCCACGAGTATTAGCTAGCGGCTGTCATTCACAGTTTCCACATAGGAAATCGTCATTATTTTGCCAGTCCGACTGGCGAAATTTGCCCTATCTTATATCGCTCAGTAACTCCAACTAAGCAAATATCCTAGGCATACATTTTTTTTTATTTTGAAGTTCAGTGTTTCATCCATCAGGTTAATTAATGAGCCTTTTTTACTCTACAATTTGACCTATTCTATCAACCCATATAGATCTCTCTTGAAGATAATCTTATCTGTAATAGGATCGATCTTCCCTCTAATTAATCGTTTCATTACTCTATTCATAACCGCGTCTTACAATTATGCTAAGGTATGTTATAGTTGTTTTACTATTTTACGCATCCATAGACTTTTACCTATTTATCATAACATTTATTCTTTGTTTATGGATCAAGGGAGTTCTTAAATGTCATCTGATTTGGTTCCTTGAGAAACAGATGATGACACCTATTTCTACTCGTAAGTATGTTTATCTGTAAAATAAGTATAGGCACGTGTTTTCTATAATCGTCTTTGATATAATATCCTTACTAATATTATAAATGCGAAAGTAACTCTGTCTGTCTGTCTGTCTGTCTGTCTGTCTGTCTGTCTGTTACGCTTTCACGCATAAAGTACTGAACCGATTTAAACGAAATTTGGTACAGATATAGTCCAGAGCCTAGAAACGGTTATAGGCTACTTTTTAACCGACTGCGCTATAAAGAAGTAATGTTTTAGCCGTTAAACATCTCTACGCGGACGAAGTCGTCACAGCCACTGGACGGATCGAGATGAAATTTAGCATGCAGGTAGATGACGTTGGCATCTGTTAGGACAGGATTTCCCGAAATTCCCACGGGAACGGGAAATAACGGGAAAATCCTTTTGTATGAAAAATACTAACCGCATAAGTTAGACGCATGAAATTTGACATGCAGGTACCTTAATAAATAAAAAGCTTAGTTGCAACAGGATATTGTAAAATTCACGGGAACTACTTTCCCGGGAACGGGAGTAATAGGAAAAATTTTTTGTTTGAAATATCTAAACCGCGATATAGATAGACGATTGAGATTTGGCATGCAGGTACCCTAATGAACGTTAAGCGCCAACGCGATATTACAAAATTCCCATGGGAACGGGAGTTGTTGGGAAATAACTTAAGTATGTAAAATCCCTTACGGGGTTGAAATATATTATATAAAGATAAAGATATACCCGAAGCGAAGCGAGGGCGGGTCATAATAGTAAATAAAATGAAGAAGCGTGTAAAAAACACTTTTAAATTGAATGATTTGCCTATAATGGATTAGCTTAGTTTAGCAAGGAAATAATTCTTACCGACTTAAGGTTTATTATCGCCAAGCTCTCGCAGTAAGAGCCCGGGGATTCATCGGGCGACTTAATAACCAGGCATCGCGGACGATTTCGCTAATTAAACGCAAACAAAGACACCGCGCGTCGTTATGATCAAACACATTAGCGGGATTTGCGGTGGCAGAGAGCTCCTCTGATCTCGCTACGACAACCTTTTACGATCACTTAAATGGCCGCCCAAATGTCTTTTGTTTTTTTTTAGTGGCCAGCATTTAACCAAATAAATTAAACAAGCCCGGATAATCATAATAATTCGGCATTATTAGTAAGGTATAAATTACAAAACGATATGTTTAGTACTGTCCGAGTTTCTGATTGATTTTGAGAATAATTGTAATTTTTCAGAACTGATGATGGCTTGGAGTAACCTTGTCATCGTCACTGGACTTGCGGGGGTGTGGATGGCTCTCAACCCTAAGTATTGAACGTGATTATTTGTGGAATATGTCTGACATCGGCATATAAGAAAATCGAATTTTAATTTGAGTTCCTATTGGTTAGTAAGTTAGTAAAAAAAATTGGCCAAATGTTATTATCCGGCTGACATGACCGGCTCGGAGGTGGTGCATATTGCCGCGAAAGTCGATTACCGTGGTCATTAGTCACCAGTGCCCTCACTAATTAATACAACGTTTTGAATAAAGCCTCCGGATAAGATTCCTCACGGTGGCGGAGAGAAAAATCAGAAATTTAATTAAAAAAGTTTAAGTGAGTTTTCACGGGCGAACGTGCGGCCGCGGCCCAATAACTCAGCCAAATTCTATTCTTTCTACAACCAAATTCTTCGAAAGCGCCCACAGACACTAATTAACCACTTTAATCCAGCCACTTGTAACTACACATCTGATGATACCTAATGCCTTAAAGTTTCTTAATCATAGGTACCGTAATGAAAGTCACAATGAATCGAGTAACTAGAAGTGGTAAATTTAATTTGTTACTTAAGTGGGTAAGTGTTTGATTTAATTTCAAGTTGAATTTTTCAAATATTAAATGAGGCGTAACAAATAAATATACATTATATTTTTAGTTTAATAACTTACATTGTTAATTTTGCTGTTCGACTTCGAATGTACCTATCTACCCCATTAATTATATTCAAGTACATTCTAATGAGTTCGCGGTACACAACATGTAATAACACAATTAAAATTAATTTGCCAAGCGCTATTTTGTTTCGTGAAAAAATCGTTAAAGTAACATTCGATAAATAAGGCGACCACGTCACATGGCGTGTGTCATTAACAGGACTTGCGTCGTACACTCGGAAACGAGCACACATTTTTGTGAGCTCATTAAAATTACATTACAACTCTTATTTAAACAGCAAACAACTAAACGACGATCGTTAATGCGTCTCGTCGGCGAGAATTTTATGGACATTCCCGTCTTGAGCGCACTGTAGGTACAACAAAAACAAAAACTGGCTGCCACGCCAAGAAATTAAGTGTTTTGTTTTTGTTATGCATTATTAAACGTACTAGAACATGTGTACTGCATTTCACGCAATATGGTTTTGATCATAAAGCATATGTTAAATGGAGTAAAATAGTGACGTAAAGATTGCTTCATGTAACCGTCTCCCGCTTTAATTATTCCGATTCATACAGTTTATATTAATTTAATACTAATATTCTCATAGTAATTTAAAATGTATAGGTAACAAGTATTTTTATTGTTGCACTCTGTGTGCAAAAAGTAAACTACTTAGGTACGCAATTTTATGTAAACTTGTACGGAAGTTTTAAAATACCTAGGTAAAAACTATTGACTTCGTTCGTTTTTCGTGTCGTAAATTACGATTAGCTCAATTTAAGCTAATTATTTTAAATAATATAGTATCCAATCGATTTCTGCCATGGTGGCTGATCTCAATGAAGATTAGGAAACAGCGCAGGACATTATTACAGTGCGCATCACAGATGCACCCTCTGTTCCCTCACTCTCGTAGTTCTATGAGGCGCAGGACCACCGCCTTAACGTGCTTTCCGAGGTTTGACTTTTTTATTTTTTCTATGAAAAAATGTCATACAATTATGGCCTCCCGACTCGAACCGGGTACCTCTCGGTACTTACACTTACTACCAATACACGAATGAGGAAGTTATGTTAAACTTATTATAATACATTTTGTTTTTTTGCTTTTTCCTGTCAATAAAAATGATAGCAAAGATAGGAATGTACATTTACTTTAACAAGACATGCCGGTATATCCACAAGTTTCAGCGATCACCGGCCGGCCCAAGCTTTTTGTTTGACTACGTAATGTAGTTTTAAGCGTTTTTAAAAAGACGCTCTCGTGTCTCGAGGCGTTCGCTTGCCAATTAGCGTACGGAACCCTTGTATAAGCGCGCTCACAAATCCCAAATAATAACTATTTTCTGTGTGAGAATTGCTTTTAAGTGCGTTTTGCGCGTCAAATTGTATATTTATTTTGTTAAGAACGTTTGATTATACATGTCGCAGTCATCTGGTTGAATCAGCGATTTGATTGGATCACTAGCCCGTTCATTGAATGACGACGTTTAATTGAATGACTAAAGGACAACTCGTGAAATTGTTGAATATAACGTTCAACATCTTGACTGAACGTCATTTAGCGATGTCGTTGAATGGGATATAGCTGACTTTGTAATTTTTGATTAGGGCGACCATAAAAGATAACTTAAAAGATAACTAATTTTAGATTAAATAATGAGGACATGACATAACACACCTTAATAACCAGCCAGTTTTTTTTCTTTCAAAGTAGCCGGCGACAGCGTATTAATCGGTACAACCATGATGTCTAAATTTTAAATCTCAATTTTACTCAAAAAACATCAACACAGTGCCATTCGATTAGATCTGTACCAGCTGTTTGACGCCATCTTTGTTTTGATGAGCACTAACGCCGCAATGGGAAAAAAATGAACTAAATTACAATCACCTGACTGATTTTACGTCCGCTATGTTCAAAGGGCTATGTTTCAATCAGCTAACTTGTTGGACGTTGAGTGAGAATTGTTCATTCAACGTTCGACCTAGTCATTCAATTGAACGTCGTCATTTAATGAACGCGCTAGTGATACAATCAAATCGCTGATTCAACCAGATGACTGCGACATACACATTTGATTTAGGTAATCAAGTTACTGAGGTAAATGTATTGGCGTAAGTAGGGTATTCTTGTAACAACTACTGGTAACTATTTACCTGTATTGATTTGTGTGAGAACAGTATTATGATGAATGAAAAATCAACAAAAGCGTCAAATCTTTCGAAAAAGTATCCAAAAATGGCAAAAGGGTGCCGGAAGATTTTGAGTCAGACTAAAGATTTTTATTCGTCAGCTAGCTGATCCGACGAATTTAGTACTGCCTTATATATTATTATTTATATACTCTGACTTTCAATCATGTGGATCAAACTGAACTATGTCAGGTTATCGTAAAAAATATTTTAGTAACTCGGAATGCGCAAGTGCAATTCAATTGTTTTTCATTGTTGATGGTATAGAAATATTATTATTTTCTAATGTATCTTATAAACCATACTCTTATTTCATTTTATAAGCAGTGTATCTACATTTAAAATACCCATAAAATGTGAGACTCTTATAGATACCTGATATTTGTACAAGTTATCTGTGGGGAAACATGACATTTAAGTTAGTTGATCATGAGTCATATGAGTCATCACTTCCAAAAATGGTGTAAATTGGCGTGTCAATAAGCACTTCAGTATGCTAGATATTTGAGTTACTGACGTATTGCGATATGTGCCTATCCAACAGTGTAACTATCAATATTTTTCGCTAGTTGTTTTGGAAAAAAATTAACGATTTTACACTTCTCCCGACGATCGTGAGGGATTTCTCCTTATTAAACTAATTCTACAATCGAAAGGAAAGTTAGTTTAAATGCTCCTGTATCGGAAAACAAGGTAATTTCTAGGTTCATCTGTAGATCCCTCGCAGCAGACTACCATTTGTAATGAATAAAGGCATCTTCTTCAATATATTTATTGAATATAGCACACCAGAGAATCCAGGAGTTATTATAAAGTTCCTGGCTTTATAATTATTATCTAATACTTTTGTAGTTCTGTTATAGTTGAAAACGCACTGATGTTCCGCTTCCACAGTGGTGCAAGATGCTGTTTTATGTGGAGATCTATTTAGTTCGAGGTAGGTCGATCAGTACATTATTTTTAGTCAGATCCTAAGGACTAAGCCGAAGTAATAGGTGCAACATATATTTTTTTAATGTATTAAAGGATTAATAAATAAGTAAAACACACTAGTGTAATCATTAAATAAATATATTTATTTACATAGTAACGGCGAAATGAAATAATATTTTGTCGATGTTCATGAAATCCGAATCATTTTATTTGACATCTTATAACTGCAGGTATTAGACGTTGACATATTACTCTAGCCAATATTTCTAACAAACGACAGTTCAATTTTTACATAAATACATCTTTTATCGTAGAAATCTTTATTTTACATTAATTATTTATCTTAAAAATTTTTAGCATTTACCTACAGGGTTCGACTTGCATAAGGAATGAACATAATATATAGCGAATTAGAAAGTATTAAATTTACAATTATTATCACGCGATCAACATTCACTGAAGCTGCGGCGGAAACAAACTTACAAAATGTCTTAAACAGTTTAACTTTTATACAGAGGTACCTAACTAACCATTGCACCACTCTGAGTACCAGAATATATCACTAACTCTACAATCGTAGCTCATTTGTGTTAATTAATCATAAAAAATCCATTTAACGGAAACTTATCTTTGGTAATAAAAAATAACATTAATATACTAACCAATTGTAATAAAGAAAAATAATAAGTAAGAAAATCATCCTCAAAAACTTCATACCTTGTATGATAACAATATTTAGTTTTCTAAATGTACACACAATTCCATAACAATGAGATCGATTTTTATCATTATTTTAGTGCCTTGACCTGAATCGTTGTATGGTGAGTTCGTTATGAGTCCGGGAAGCTTTGCTCGTCGCCGCGAGTGGCGTGAGGCGGCCAGCAAGGCTCCGCAAGGACAGGTAAGGGCTAAAAGTAATTATACAAAATGCAAAAGTGAATGTATCGAATAATCGGGCGCATTGTCGGTAAGGAGGCTAAGCGCAGCCGGGCCGCGGCCCAGCGAAGCCGGCGCGCGCCGTACCCACGCGCGCCGCTATCTTAACATGTAAACAAGAGCTCAAATCGTATACATAATGGAAATATCGTGTTCTGACAACGTTATCGCGACTCATCCCGGACACTTTGTAAAGTGGCCACATATCCATGGCCCGCCTTCTAGCCTAATGTATACTCTCGCGTGGCGCTTATAAAATATACCCGCCGAGCGAGACACTTCCAAGTTCCATGTTTTGCACTTAGCCGGTTTGCACTAAATACGTAACATTTTTAGTATTAAATCGATTATAGTTCGAAGTGATGGGAAACCTATTAAGAACGATGGAAATTAAAGCGTTTTACAACTATGAATTATAGATATTTGTGGGGTGATGGCTAGTTTTTGAAGATGACCGGAGGCGTCCTGTGCATGGGACGGTCGCCGGCGTCGGAAGTGCGTCCCGCTGCGGACTCTGCGGCCTCCGCGACTCACCAACACTCAGTGGGGCTTCACCTACGGGCAATAATACAAAATAAGTAATTTCCAATAATATCTACACTTTTAAATTTGCATAATATTAGCTTCGCCAAAAAAATTATGAGCAAATAAGCAAACTTATTTTAATTTAAAATATTGATTATCAATGAAAAATTAGACACTCGAATCCTAAAATGGTCCTAAAAGAAAGTACCTACTTATAGTAAATAAGTCATCTAACTTTTAATCTGCAATGTACGATATTGAGCCTGATCTACCTGATTATGTCAAGTAGCCGTGTCAAACAGTCATGTGGACGGATATGACATAGGTACTAGATATTTTGACACTTCACTATTCGGCTATTTCTTGTGTTATTTTCTAAAAATAGGTAGCGATGTACTAAAGTAACATTGAAGATTCAAATTGTTTTGGTCTCTATTGGTTTGCGGAGATAGCTACGATCATTGTTACTACCACCAAACCAGCCACAAAGGATAAGTAAGTACAACATTGCTGTTCCTCGTTGTTTTGATTTGTCATCAAGGTTGCGTGATCGCGGCGATCACTATAAGGACCTGTGACCAATTTGCACTAATTTTTTTTGTTTTTTTTAAATAGGTTAACAAGATGACCTCACTCCATCTGATGGTAAGCGGTAGTGAGATCCAAATATGAGGTCGACAGGCACGATATACCATATTGAGCCTGTCGCACTCACCCTGAAGGCCTGCTTAAATGCCGTTTCAATCTGAAGAGCCCGGGATCATAGGACATGGCGAAAGGTCCTAACATAAAAAAAAAATACGTGTGGCACTGGGGGACTGCCGCGGTAAAGCTATTGCATAGCATCGTCCGATTTCGGATCAGCTCGTCTAGATTCGTGCGAGTTTCGTAGAGTCGTACAATACGTCTAATCGCACGCACACAACGCCGTGTCGAAGATTGCCGAACTGAAAAGACGTTAGACGAGTGGGGAGCGTGAGGTTTTTTCGTTACGGTATTTCTGGCTTCGGTCCCGGCGCTCAAGCCCCGCGATAGAAGCTATGCAATAGCTTAAAACCTACAGCAAAGAGTTCCAACTCACCGAGGCGAGAAGTCGGCGCGGCATCGTCGGTCATCGCGCGGCGTCACACACGTCGGGGTCGGGCGGGCTGCCGTAGCCGCTGGACGCGTCGTCGGCGCCGGCGCACCCGCCGCCATCTTTGTCCAGCGCCGCCGCCGGCGCGCCCGCCCCGCAGCCGCCGGCTCCGGCAACGTAACCGCCACTTGGGGACTGGGGATGACAATGTTATGTTAGCCTTACATCGGAATTTTTCGATAGATATTTCATAATTGTACTCGTACAGAAAAGGAGTGATTATGCACGAGAAGAATGTGTATGTGCCTATGAATGTGACGTGACTATAAATCGTAGATTTGCTCCAACATTTTATGCGGTCACAACATGCGGGGGTAGGGTTCTCACATGTAACTAAATTACAGGTTTCTTTAATACAATTAGGTACCCTGACTCTCATCAGCGTTGGCTTGACAATCACATTTTGCATAAGACTGCTTTTAACCCCAAAACTTAATCTAAGGGTGTTAAAATACCAAAACTGTAACTAAATCTGTTTTCTATCTACTTGACAAGTTTCCAACAGTAGACCGAGAGCGCAATCAAAAAGTCGATTAGAAATGTCGTGCGGCTGAATGGGTTTCCTCCACTCGCGCGACTCATAAAATGAAATAGATTCCCCCACATTCGCATTCCGACAAGCGTTCGTACGAGAAAGATTAATGATCACAAAAGAAACATAATAAAGTGAAGATAGAATCTCCCACTAACAGTGTCCTTGTGGGAGTTATTTACTCCGCTGAGCCGACTTTTTCACGTGCCCTTTATTTGAGATGGGAATGTTGAGAAAAAAAACACTGAGTTTTCGTATGAGGAGATGGAATTTTAATTATTTTTTGCATGCTAATATGAGATGGAACCATATCGGTCATACAATGATACACTAACAGGTTATAACGACGTTTTAACCATAATCGTTTTAGCAATTATAGGTACGTATAGAATTCTTAACTCGGTATGAAATTGATAAATACCTATTCGAATGAAATGATAATAGATAATTGTAGCATTTAAATGTTATCGGTTAGCGGCTATTAGCTTAATGCACCAGTACATATTGAACCACGTGTTTTTACCGGAATACGTTAAAGTCCACGTCAGAGTTTCACACGGCCGGGCCTGAGAGGACAACACATGTGCCACACTTTAAATGACTATAATAACGTCCTCACGACATAATTAAAGTGCTCAGCGATAAAATATGTCCCGAGGTTTCATAAAGAGCACTTCAGAAATAACATCTGCAGCGACGCCCACTTTTACACAAATAGAGCATGATATGCATAAAAGGGGTCAATCAATAGGTTAAATTGTTGCTATTCAGAGAGTCCATTCATATATAATCGAGTCCGTCTGGGCTTGTTGGGGCTGTGTTGAGGAGTGTTCACCTGTAGTCCGCTGACTTGCCGCCGGATGTGCGCCAGGCCGCTGGGGTTGGCGGCCATGCTGGCGAACACTAGCCTCTCCTCGTAGTCGTACTCGCACAGAATCTTGTTGTCGCACAGATAAAATCTGTCGCCTACGCAGAACCTGCGTGAATAAACATTCGTTTAGCATGACATGTCTCCAGTTTATCGGATATTGAGAATTTAATTGAAAACCGAATGAGGTAACTTTACAAGTCCTACTTCCGTATTCCATGTTTGAATTTCAATCAGCTTGCTCATAATGTTACTGTAGTACTTATTCGGCCACATTAATATTAATTGTAAACGTGTCGTTTTAAATGGATTTAAAAGGTCAGAAAGATGCATTCATTACGAAAGTACCGTATGTCTGTCGTAATAAATGCATCATCCTATAAAACGTTTCATGGTCGTAAATAAATACTTATGGTTAAACCGAAAGGGAACCATTAATTAAATTTAAAAACACGATGTCTGTAATTCGAAATTACCTGTGGTTGCACTGTTGACAGGCGAAGCATTCTAAGTGGTAAACGAAACTCTTGGCTCGCATAACCATTTCGAAGGCGGGAATGACTTTGTTGCACGCCACACAGTTGCCTGTGGCACCGAATAACCTAAAAACAGCAGGCCGTTAAATGCAAAATACATCTTATGAATAACAAGGCCACTTATAAAGCTCATTATTATTATAAGTGATTCGAACAAGTAAAATTGATGGTTTCGACGGCGTAAACTTTAAATTAGGGTGCGTTACATTGTTTCGTTAAATTATCACCTATAAAAATACACATCGGATGGTCACAACAATAAACACAATCGATATTGAAAAGGCCAATAAATTTGAACATTTTAATTAAATACTTTTTATGCAGTGGGTCATAGAGTTTCCCCAAAATTTGTATGACATTATTTTTATGATATTCAAGCAAGTATCTAAAGTAACTTCGAATTGTAAAATCAGCTTTATTATTTTTGCAGCCTTGAAATTCCTATTTATAAAATACTAGAGACCCGCCCTCGCTTCGCTTCGGGTATATCTCTATCTCTATATAATATATTTCAACCCCGTAAGAGATTTCACACACAGAAGTTATTTCCCAATAACTCCCGTTCCCATGGGAATTTTGTAATATCGCGTTGAAAGTAAGTTACGATCATTAGGGTACCTGCATGCCAAATCTCAATCGTCTATCTATATCGCGGTTTAGATTTTTTCATAAAAAGTTTTTTCCTATTACTCCCGTTCCCGTGGGAATTTTACAATATCCTGTTGCAACTAAACTTTTAATTTGTTAAGGTACCTCCATGTCAAATTTCAAGCGTCTAACTTATGCGGTTAGTATTTTTCATACAAAAGGATTTTCCCGTTATTTCCCGTTCCCGTGGGAATTTCGGGAAATCCTGTCCTAACGGATGCCTACGTCATAACATCTACCTGCATGCAAAATTTCATCTCGATCCAGTCCAGTGGCTGTGACGACTTCGTCCGCGTAGAGATGTTTAACGGCTAAAACATTACTTCTTTATAGCGCAGTCGGTTAAAAAGTAGCCTATAACCGTTTCTAGGCTCTGGACTATATCCGTACCAAATTTCGTTTAAATCGGTTCAGTACTTTATGCGTGAAAGCGTAACAGACAGACAGACAGACAGACAGACAGACAGACAGACAGACAGAGTTACTTTCGCATTTATAATATTAGTAAGGATTAGTAAGGATTTCACCTGAGATACCTTCCTAGGTAAGAATAGATAGAATTAATTACAAAAGCTATTCGATTTTCAACGTCTTTTTGTCTCAGCTTTCTAAAATAAGTATAAGATTTGCAACTGATTTCGAAGTGAGGGAGTTAAACGTTTAGAATAATTTACTGACATGTTGGTCTATTCATAATTTGGGTCTTGGGTTGGGTCAGTGTGAGCGGTTTTTTTTTAAGAAACTATACGGTCTAAAGTCAAGGAATCAGTGATTCCTTCGGAAATAACGATTAGCTGCTATTCCTAGTGCGAAAGTGGAATGCCCAGAGGTATAGCCAGATAACACTGTGGCATTAGCAAACAGTTTTCTGATGGAAAAAACTTCAACCGTACCACCATGAGTTGGATGTGGTGTGTTTCATCATCGATTTCTGGTTAAATAAGAATCTTTGGAATGGTTAGTTTGGATTTTATTTGTGAGGCCCTATAAATGATTTCTTTACTGATACTATTGTTATCCTATGTTAAAAAAGTAAATCCTGTTAAGTCTAAAATAAAATACCCATGATTCTCCAACGTACCTAAGATAGTCCCTCTTGCACAGCATGAGGTCAGCCTTGTAGTAGAGCTTGGAGCCGACCTCGCCGAGCCGGCAGTCGCAGCAGCCGCACTTCAGGCAGTCCTCGTGCCAGAATCGCTCCATGGCCTTCAGGAGGAACCTCTCCGTGATGACCTTCCCGCATTGGGCGCACAGGCGGGCGCCTCCGTTCGGCGCTACGGTGCTGTTGAGCGCGTATTTGTTGTCATCTTGTTGACCTAAGAAAGAAAAAAGGAAAAATTCATGTATTATCACTGCAAAGTGTGTATGACAAGGTAAAGAGGTTTTTTTTTATTTTAAAAACTACCTGTGCCAGCTGTGACTTCGTCCGCGTTTCCCCCCGTATTTTATACATTTTCCATTCAGCAGCTCAGCTTTATAATATTAGTTTAGATTCGAAAAAGGCACATTAAAGCAATGCCCAGATGCTGATTTGAAAATGGATCCATATAAGGAATCAGATTGGTTAGATCTAAGTGAGCGTGTCTTTTTCCAATATTAAAATTCACTTTAGAGCTCAATGTAGCACAAAATAAAGCCTCCTATTTCATTTGTTGTTTTTACAAAGGTTTGGTCATAAATGTAGCTTCTTGGTCCAAAATATATATGTAGTCCAATCTCTTATTTTAAAAGCGAAAGGTGCTGACTGAGTGCAATCACTCATAAACCAGTGAACAAATACAGTTTTTATATTTTGCGAGTGAAACACTGGTTGAATATTTAAGTTCATACAGGTACTTGTATTTCCAATCATGTTAAGACGTAGCACCTACATGAGGCACCTTTTCAATGTTTTAATATTTCCACTTTCCTCGACATAATGGATTTTTGTGAAACTTCATTTCGCTAACAATTACGTTGTTATTACAACGTTTATTATTATGAAGTTATAACGACTGAACGAAGCGAACGTAAATTTTACTTCCTTTTTTATGAATAAACTGACAAATCGTTCACGTAATAAAGTCATAAGTTAGTTCGTCGAAATTTCTCATTAATTTCGTTTTCGCCGAGAGCGGGTTGTGCAGTTAACTCCAATCAGAGACATTTCCGTACCGGCACGAACGGTACCAATAATCATCGCCATAATTAGGAGACCACTTAATCTGTCCGGCGTATTATGTAAGTAGGTAATGCGAATAACCATAATTAATACGTTAATTTCGTTCTTTCTGAACATTATAAACAACTTAAAACAAGAAAGTATAATTAAGACGGGCGACGTTAAGACTATAACATAATTAAACGTAGCGGGTTTTAATACAAGCTTATTCTGTTTCTAGGACATAATAACGTAAGGAGTAATTATTTGAACAGAGGAAGGTGGTTAATTTAAATTAAAGCATAGACGTCAGTAATGAATTCTGTTACGCTACATACAAATGGGTAATTGTTCGTAATACGCGACTCATTATGGAATTAAGTTAGACTTGATTGTTTTCTACTGCATAATTGCGTCAATTAATTCGAGCAGAGGCACGCCGCGTGACACGCAGTCGCTGACGTCATTAAGATGCGCCAACGCATTTTTCTCACACAGGAAAAAGTGCAACTTTATAAGAACATGCGTTAATGGGACGATTAAATTATACCGCGCATCTGAGCAGCATATGAAATGGTTTCATTTTTCTCTTATGAGCAAGCGCGCACTAACTTACATTACATTGCTTTTTTCCACTTCAATCGTTAATTACGCGTAAGTTGTTTTTAGAAGTGCTTATACGGCATCTATTGTTTACCGAATTAAGTACCTTTTAATAAACATTGCACTCGTACTTAGCAGTAAAGCATTCATTTCAGGATGTTGGCCTTTTGGTAATCGATTTACCTACACGCACATTCCGCAAATAATGTACGAGTAAGTAGGTGTGTAAATACAAACAACGATGTGTAATCAATTACAAAAGGAAATTCAAATTTGAGGCGCAGGCTAGCACATGTTCGTGTTAAGCAAATAGACCGCTCTTTAGAAAACAATCAGTTCCAATTTATCGGAACACTGTCTATACGTATGTGTAATAATTGTGCGTACGTCAAAGCAATCAAGGATCCAATTGAAGGGGTAACTAGGTGGACATGACCGGGCGCAATCGATCACTACGCATCGCCCCGACGCCGATACATCTCGTTTATTGGAGCCGACGTCGCGACAATAAAGTTAATTGGAGTATATTAATGACGGCTCGTTAATAATAAAATAATAAAGATGACGTACGGCGTCCGGGCGGCGCAATTAGTACGCTGCAGGGATCTAGCGCCCACGCGCCCCTGCCTCCGAATCGCCGTGTAACCGCAATAAATACTAAGCGATTACTATCTCTCGTGTACCTTTCACCCACCTGGCTAATTTGTTCGAAGTGTAATCAATTTAATTGCAAGAGATCGGGATTTGAGCGCAAACAAAGGGTTCCTAAGGTTTCTCTTATTTTGCTCTCTTATGCGATTGTATGAAACCAATTTGGTAGGTACAGCTATTAATCAGCAGATTTATAAGCCAAAGCACAATATTGGTATTACAAAATATTTATTTAATCATTTCTATGAATAGTTAATGAATATTTATCGCTTACCGTTCGAATTTATCAGTAATACATTTATTCAAAACGAGTATTGATTTATGCTAGCACATCAATATACGAACACATGTATCTATTAACATTTACCTGATAAATAATTATAGTAATTAACGTTGTAATCCAGTCAATTCGCTGTGGTTTCCCTTAATGTTCTCGGAACGTATTCATAGGCGAGGTGAGTTTCTTTGAGATAAAAAATGGCGGTGGTTTTACCAGCGGCACTTCGAGAATCTGTGTGTTTTTCCGCGGAATGGCGCGGAGGCGACGCCGCGGCGCGCGGCTAGTGGCCTGCTTTGTCCATTTCAGGACGCGCATGTTGTTAATGCTGTAATTATGGAGCGAGCGCGCGTCGTTCTAATGGCCGGATCGATTATATCGATTCAGAGAGCTGCTGCGACAAGCTGCGCTTGCGACTTCTGTCGCATTTCATGGTTTCTCGCGATTTTAGCCATGGTTATCGAGCTTTTTACAATCATCACGAATCCATCCTTTTACTGGACGTGAGGAACGTTTAGCTGACGCCAAAGTAAGTCTTGTAGTAGGTATACGAATGGATTATTTCTACCTACTGTCTCTTACGAACCTTATTTTGTCAAATATCAATAGGTACTTGGGCTAAAACAATAAAAAGAGAGCTAATAATGTAGACTGTTCATAAATATCCGGGTGAAGGCGTTTCGTATTATTTTCGTTTTATTACAGCCGAGCCGAGAATTTGATAGAGACTTGGCTACCGAACTGACCCGGCAGTATAATTTCGCCGACACAGGCGCGCGGCTGCCGCCAACGTATTAAGGCGCCGAAATGAAAAGAAACCCGGAAACGGATGAAAAGTAATTTATATCGTCGTAAGCGCGCCGATGGGCGGCACATTAGTACCAACATTGCAAGGGTTAACATCCCTCGCATGCACACTTTGTCACTCGTGGCTTGTACCACGCGGACTTAAAATTAATTTTCTAATTTCACCGCGAAATTACTTCTAAACACGGGGATCTAATTGAAATCTGTAATGGCCTTTTGTTCCGAAAATCCTTTCTTAGCGTGGAAACTCATTTCCGAGTTGTGGGTGCCGTGTGGAGCCGGGTAGCACGTGACTCCAACTGGCCGCTTACGATTTATTATTAACATGCGGCACTTTGGCTCCCCGTTGATTAACCTCACTTCGTTCACAAAACAAACTTCAAATGAACTAGGCAAGCCTTTCCTTTCAAGCTGTGCTGTATCGCGCCAAGTTTAATGCGAATATCGTGTGCATGTCATAGTGTGTTACTTATTACTACGCTAGGAGATACACCTTCTCCCATGTTATGGACGGGTTACGCTTAACTGTCTGTTGATTATAATGGAGAGATTGTCGCCGGACCAACACAAAGCTTCGGAATCACTGTCGCAGTCTCGTTTTTGGACTATGGTAACAAAAATAAAGTATTAGTACAACTAGGCACATTCGCTTGTAATGCGTAGTTTAGTGTAGTTTGAAGTAGTTACATTACTTGTCTACTTTGAAATCGAACAAGTTCATGAGACCGGACGTAAACAAACCAATAAGTAGTCACATTGAGCCTATTATTTTCCTCGATACCTCACCGCTATCACGGGTTATACAAAACATCAATTAAGGTTGACGTTCATTGCAGACGTGAGCGGGAGCGTGGTGCAGGTAACATTCCTGTGATTCAATTAAATGCTAGGTTATTGTAATGAGCCCGCATGCGGCCCGCGATCGTTCCGTGCAATTTACAAACGTTCATTGCATTTCGCAATTAACTCGCCCTCCGCATATGCTAACACAACGTGTCTGCATTGACTATTCATCATTCGGCTTACTATTTGCATGACTATATCGGTTTTATTAATAAATGAATAGATAACAACCTTTATTAATAGAGTTAACGATGCCGCTGAATGCGATCGACTTGATTGTTTTCTTTGTAATAATGAATTAATTATCTTTATCGTATAACATGACCAACATATTGTACATTGGTATGTATTTAATTCGTAGAATGAATAGAAAACATTCTGAAATATGTAATGTAGGTAGTTAAAATAAAAGTTTTTGTGGAAATGTAGGTAAATATATCCCTCGCTCGCACTGTATACTACATTTGAATAATTACAACAATAAAGACTTCGTCTAATAAATAAAACACTCGCAACGCGGCCGCTTTAATTATGTATTTTAATCATTTCTTTTCAACGTATAAATTAGTAATATGAGCAAACCATTTACAAATTCGTTGCGAAAACAAAATATCATATGGCATAATCTAAAGTGCTATACTAATGGATTTGTATAATGATTGCGGTTGCAGCCGTTCTAAATGCTCATACAATTTATTTAGTTTTAGTAGTCGGCCACTCATTAAACAATGGAGTTGATTGCGTTGTTGCGATATCCATTATACGGGTGGTAATTAGATTTAACCAAATGCGGGTTTTGCATTAATAACGAATGTAAAAACTTAACAAGCAGGATGTTCGCCCTGAATGCTTGAAACATGTTTGCGAAGAACAGCACCATCATTATGAAACATCAACATGATAATGTGGCCAGCTAGAAGCCCTACGCATTTCATATGCCGTAACGCGTTGTTGGGTCAGGTACTAGGAACTGATCTGATCATACAATTCAGATTCAGATTCATATTTGAATGATAACATAGATAGCCCTAACAATTATTTTGATTTTACCGCAAATTCAAAAGTTTCCCTGGCCAAGCAGATAAAATATTTTCCATTTTATCATAACACATTTTACCATACTTATTAATTAATAAGCACTTAGCTGCTTACAATAATAAACAATCTGCTATTAATTGGTGTCTTATAGGTAGTTATGATTTTCCTCTTACGTAAGTCCGCAGCTTAGGCAATAGTTAAAAGATATTTATCTTTGAATACACCTGTAGTGTAAAAAGTATTCTTGATTCATTAAAATATCGTTTTAAAAATACATTTATTATGCATCACAATGCATAAACAATCTTGATCCACCATCTAATTTTCATTCTGTCAGTGCGTTGTGTTGATTGGGAAAGATTTCAACTCAACGATACTATTATGCATTTCACAAACGTCACGAAATAAATGATGAAGTAAATCAGATTAGTGCCGTGTAATTGTAAATTACTAGGCGGGAAGTTGCGAGTGGCTGATTAAAATTCCGGTGGACCTATGGCATGCTCCCCACACACCCCACCTAAACCACCATCGTTAACATTTCCGTTATTAAAAAAGTACGAGACTTTGTCATCAGAGAAGTTAGTTTTTTTTAATTAAAATTATGAAATTGATATTGCCTTTACGCCGGTGCCCGCTTCCCTGCTCAACCTTGTGAAAGTTTAAATTAATTTTTGAATTAAGCCTAATGGCAGCGGTAAACGATTTCTAAGGAAAGAGTTTTCAGCAATTAAAATTTCAATTATTTGATGCCAAAGCCCTTATTTATTGCTTTTCAATGATCAATGAAAAAATGGTTTGTTTATTCCTCTTAGGCAGATTCAATAAATACTTAAAGTATACATCTAAGTTATTAATGCCATCGAACTTGTACAACAGTGAGTACTAGGTTTTCTAATAAATATCATTGAAGACAATACCCATAACTCGTATATTATAGCATCAAGTCCGAGAAATTAGATTTACCAAAAATGTGGAGTGCTCGTAGAAGATTGGTGTGTGTTTCTTATATTTTAATCAGAGTATTGCTTGTTTGTATTCGGCGCTCGGCCCGCCGTCCAATACCCATTTACGATCGCGACTACTACTAGTGTTGTTCTTCTCACGATAAATCCTTATCGATAGCGTTTCACATTGTGAGAAAACAGGTTAATGTTTATTTTCTTTGCCGTTTAAGTAGAGCTTTAGAACCTAATGCAGGTAACTACATTAAACGTCGGTATTTACTGAGCTACTTTGTGAGAAAATAATAGAAGTTGATAGCGTTGCCTCGACTTAGTCACACCGAACGGAAAAGAAAATATATTAATTAAATTCGCACATACACACTACGTGTGTGCTATTTGAGTAAACTCGTTTGCATGAAGTTGTAATTTTGGATTAAAGCTTATTGCAGAATTTATATTTTACTTTGCTATAAATATGAATGTCGGAATGCTTACAACCAATGTTAAAATGTTATACAATATTTTTTCCACGTTTATGGAATTACAATAACATTACAGCATTACGTCACTCAGCAATTTGATAGCTGGCCATTATACGGTATATCCCTAAACGACAATCAAACGTGCACAAAGTCGAGACAATCTACGTCATAAATTATTTTCAGAGAGAAAAGCTCGGGGCGAAACTTAAGCCTGACATAAGTGGGCAATAAACTTCAGCCAATTTGTAGATTCGCATCTGGAGGCTCTTATTAAAGCCCGAAAGTTAGTCCTTTTCATCCATCACTCGTAATACGTGTGTGAGTTATTGTATGAAAAATTGAAGAATAAATTGAGTCGCTGCAGCAGCGGCGAGACATAAATCCCAACTGAGCCCTCAATATTGTTTTAAAGGGGAAGTGGCCATAAATTTTATCAGGGCCGCCCAGAGCCGCTGCGGGCGCCTCGCCACGCCACGCTACGCTGCGGCGACGGCCCCTGCCGCTGCCCCCGCTTGCACGGGCCCCACGGCACCCGCTCGGCACCCGCACGGCACCCGCACGGCACCCGCGCACCCGCATGGCACCCGCATCGCACCCGCATCACGCCCGCACTGTCCCCGCAATTTTCCGCCGCTGCATTCGATGTTCATGCGAATTTGTTGTGTTATTTCTGGTGAAATTGAAATCTTTCTCGTGGAATGCTAGAGTATCATGAAATAGCAATATCGACTCACTTTAGGCTATCGGAGCGACTAGTTCACTTGAATCGCAAACGTTAAAAATTCGTTCAGTGATTTAAAATTTGGTTAAAAGCCAAAGAAATATTATACTTCGATTCCAATTGACAAATTGTCTGGCAGGCAATGAAAAACTAGGTATGACAAGAATTTTATTACTGCTTAATTATGTAACGTTTTAGTAATCTGTGTAATAATTTGTGAAGTATTAAGATATTATAGGGAATTTTGCTTATTAGGGAAACTCACGAAACATTGTTAATTGATCGGTCCTAATCTATAATATTATTTATTATTATAAAATTTAAGAGATTGTACATAAAAGTGCTTTATTATTATCCTTTTCAACAATTCATATTTTTGTTTTAATGATCTATTGCGAGTAGGTATTACATTAAGGAATGTAAAAACCATCGACTGTAATTTCATCAGATGTTTATTTGACTAAAATTATTAAGTATCGTTTAATATCGATGATCGTATATCGCTATCGTTAATGCTTGCCGTTAACCGAATGCCTTGGAGTCAAAGGACATTCGATTTTCCATCACGTCGCATAGCTTAATAGCTGTAACAGCGTAAAATACGATTTTGATTACGATAAAGGCTTATGAATTGTCGCGCAGACGAAGTGCGCTGTACGCGTAAGCATTAGGCCAATAAATAATCTCAACATTACAGCTTTTACTTTCCAAGCGTCACTAGTCAAATGAATCATCTCACTTATTAGAGGAAAAAATATAATTATGTATGATTCATGTGTTTCATAACAAATACTGTTCATTAGTGCCAAAACATAACTGAAAATTAGAACGGGTGAAGATAATTTACTAATACTAAACTTATTTACTAATTAGGTGCACATTTAGATTGCGATCGAACATAAATCCTCACCAATTAATAGGTACATAGTAATTGAAGTGATTTTTACGTTGAAATAATTGTCTTGGTTCTGAATCATAAAATGAAAACCATTTCTATCAGAATCAATCCATCCGACTAAACTGTCTGAGTGTCTGGAACTACTTGATGGATAGCACGCATTCAAAGTACGTGATATAAGAAAGAGATGCTGAATGAATATGTTATGAACCGTGTAGCAATCTGTAGATAAGCAAAATATTCCTATTCCTTAACCGCAAAAATAAATATTGGACATCGTAAAACACGACCCTGATACGTTACACGATTACAACTGAAGAGAACAACATAGTAAAAAAGTGCGCTAGAACAATATTGTGAGGCACAATAAAAAATCGCTTATTTTTATCAATACGATCTGGGTGTCGGACATTTCGCATAAATGTGATATTGCAATATCGTTCGTCCCCTTTTTAATATCGCGACGGACGCTCCGGTTTATGGCACAACCCTTGCCGAGTTTTATTCGCGACCTGTTTGTCCTAATATTATGAAAAATTGACGTCAGCAAAACGAAAATGTTGGTTTGCTTACATTTTTTCCCTTTGTGTAATTGCTTTATCTTTTTTGAATCACATAAATCAATAATTTTCGATTTATTGACTATTCTTAATTCTTCAAATATCCGAAGCAAATTTTACCAATGTCATCATAAAAGGGAATCCTAGTAATTTTAACATTAATTAAGCATTTACATATTACTTACTGCTTGTGTTTTCAGGTTTATGCATGGCAGGTGGATCTCGAATCATGATGACGTCACACGTCACTCGCGCATCACACTACGGTTTCTGAAACAATGAAATATAATTCTAAAAACAAAGCAGTATAAATCGTCTATCTAGAGCATCTTAAACTAACATGGAATACTTTTGTTTCAGAGTGTGCATTTTCAGCAGTTTCTATTGTTCAAAGAATGGTAGGAGCTGGAAGCAATAGGGAGAGCGGACATGAGCAGCGTCGTACGCGTCTCCAGCGAAACCTCATTAGAATAAACGATATCCTCTCCTTACGTCCACTCCGCGCGAGACCTTATTACTCCGACAAACTGCCGTCAAACGGCAACAACCCTACCGCTCTCTACCCTCAAATAACCCTTCCAACGCTCACAATAAAGCTCATTTCACCAAATCAGTATTACACAGGAAAAGAGCTCCGTGAAATCGCACTCTGCTGTGAAAAGCTTAGAGTCCACTTTTGAATGGGGCTTGTATAACAAACGCGCTATCAGACGGCATCCCTTGAAGGTTGAGACGTCGTCCATGCAAAGCTGTAAATTGAAACTTGAGGGTGGTATTAATAACTCGTGAGTAGATTAGGTTCTCGTTATACCAAATCGGTCTCATTAATCAGATGCGTACATATTATACGATTCTATGTTTAAAATTTAAGTGATAAAGCAAATAGTATGCAGCGCCCACAACAAATTATGAAATATTGCCGCAACATTTTAGACTAAAAGTAGTTTCCATAGTAAAACGTCGTAATATTTTAATCGCTGTAAAAATTGTTTCGTTAAACTTTGATTCGTCGTAAATAGCAACTATTCGTATTCTAGAGCGGTTCAAGTGTGCTCGAGTGCTGGTACTTTGTTCGTGGCGGCTATTAAAATAAATTGTGCCGCGTAGTGAGCCACGGCATCCGAGAGGCCGTTAACGTCGCGCGACGCGTGCACGGCTAACAACGTGACGAACACAGTGAGTTAACTTAATAAGCATAACTTGGAAGCAACTCAGTAGGCATCCCCAGTCGATGCAAGCAAAGGGACCCGACGTTGCCATGGCTACCAAGGCGTCATGTTCGTGGCATCGCCTTACTGACCCGATACTTCCACACGCTTCGTTTGAAGGAACTCTATTGTTATTTTCCTGTACTTATTGATAGGTAGCTTATTCATTTGTGTATGATAATTCATACAGGAAATTTTGCTTAAAAAGATAAATCATATATGAATCTTTTAAAGAAACCTTTATTCCCTCACAATAAATTGTATGTTATGTGTTAGTTTTTAAAGTATGTATGTAGGTATTATACCTACGTCTCCTATCGTAGCGCTCTTTGCTACGGACTGGTCGATCGTAACGCTTCGCATTCGCTACGCTACTACGGGACTACTAGATTCCCCGAAAACCGTTATATTTAAATATACATAAAGTAGGTTTTTTATTTGTTATTTCGTATTGTTACTTTACTGTTTGGTGCCTACTCTATGGGTTCGCCGTGGCAACTGCAAAACTAGTTGTGATGTTAATTGAACGCATTCACAGCTATGTGCTAAAATGTAATAACGTAATAAATAAATAAGTTAATGGTTTCGGACTCTCAATTCTAAAAAATATATTTAGGAAATCAATTTGTTACTTTAAAGATGTTAACAAATAAATGGAAATGAAACTATGTACTACATTTAGATGTAAACATTTTAAAATTGCATCTAAATAAATTACGTCAACCAGTTTATGCCAATATTCTAGTTTAGATAGATCAAAAGCTTTTCTTTACTTGCAAAAGCAAGTTAATTTAATTAAAGGTTACGTAATATTATTGTCCTTGTCTGACTGACGTACATCGGAACAATGAACTCATGAAAGTGTAAACAGTCAAAGAGCGCAAACAAACAAATCAACATCACACAACAAAGTTTAGAGTTCACCATAATTTAATGTTACTCGAATGCACTTCGTTAGCGCGAAACGACCGCCGAAGGAGCGCAAAGCCATAAATAAACTAAACGAACTATCAAAGGTCGGAAGCGGTCTATTTATTATCCGGGCCTAGTCGCGATATAACAATCCATCTCTGGTTATTTCGCGGCGATTTATCGCGCTCCGGCGCCAGCGCAGCCTTCCCCCTGATGCATGCAGCCCCCAAGCACTGCAGCCATGGGAATATTAGGCTACGGATGTTATATAACCTCAACAGAGATATTACCTACAATATTTAATTGTTGGGAGCCTTATGCACGATTTTGTAAGAGGAGAGGTTTATTTGTACATTTATATTATATTTGAGAAAAAAAAGACAAAATAAGACTCAGTTACCCATAAAAAAATAATAACATAGAGCCAATAACGCACGTTGTTATAAGTTAGCAATGCCGATTCATAAAACATTTAGCTACAATACCGACGAGTGGCAACAGGAAATAAAATACATATAAAATAAAAAACAGAATATGCCATCATACTCAAGCGGAATGAAAAAATTTTATAACCGCATCGAAATTCCCATCAGCACCTGTTACAAAAGCAGCTATCAAATTACCCGCGACACATCGCGGCGGGCGAGCGCGCCTCCATCCATAAATACGGTATTCGTTATGCATTTCTCATATTCATGAATCCGTTTTATTGGCCCCAATAAAATATGAACATCTCAGAATGGATATGAGAGAGCGGGCAAATCTAATATGGATTGCGCGGGATTCGGCCGCGGGGGGCGCAGCTGGGCCCGCTCTATCGACCCCTCCAGTTACACTTTAATCACCACCAGATCATAATTATCATTGTCATTAGATATTTTACTCAGTGAGATTTGAGGTTTAAGAACAGAGTTTTGACAAAAGACTATTCCTTTGTGAAAAATACAAAATGTGGCAAATCTTGCGTCAGTAACAGAACTATCCGAACATAAGTACTTGTAGGTACTTCAAACATGCCGTTGTCGCGATGTCGCCCCAAAGCGTTGCGCAGATTTAAAGGGCCCTGTCACTAAGCCAGCCAAAGAAAAGGGCAGTTCCTTCTTTTCTTGGACGTGTCAAAAATTCACCAGAGTGCCGGGATAAGTGGAATGGATGGCGGCGCCTCAGTATAATATTGTACGTCAAATCGTACGTCACTGGCTCCTGACTTGTTCGCGCCGAGAGTGCTTCACGGAAGTCCCTTATTTATTCGCCTTTACGTCAGCTGTAACACGCTCCTTTGTGCCCTTTTCGATTTACAACGGCCTATTATGATGGTATAATACGGGGGAAAGTTCATGTACGTGATAATGTTAATGCTGTTCGGTCATTAAGCCTGCCAGAGCCGGCAGACAAATGGACGCATCGGCCTATGCTAACCTCGCGTAATTAAATTTCTAATAATCAGGTTACCCCGTCCACAAATACGCAGTACAGAGTTAACCAATCCCGACGCATTAAAACTAACTCGCGAGAAGAGAAATCCATTAAAGTCATTTCCAGTAATTTGGGGTATGCGGCGGAAAGCCATTTGGGCATTATTGAGGTGGGGCGGGTAGTGTCGAGTGGCGGCTATCACTAGGTATCTCCATTATGACTGCGTTATCGCAGCGATCAATTAAGCGATATTACGTAAAAATTCACCCCAGCTTTGAATTAGGTACGTGGTTCTGATCGACAAAGCGTGGCCACTGGAAAATTGTGGACATGACCTGCCTCGGAAAAATATTTACTGACTTTTTGTAAAAGACACCAAAAACAGGGAGATCATTCACCTACTAACCACCTACCATGAAACGAAATTTTGGAAAACAGCAACAATTTGATCCATTAATGTAATCTGTTAGTCACTCCCTTCTGACTCCACACTGATCGAATTCATTATTCACCGGCAGAGAGCAATTAAAGCTCCACTAATCAATCTCAAACTTCAGGCAGAGCTGAACTCTAATCAAGAAAACTCCTATTCCGTGAAAGCTTTCCGAACAAAATTTAACTTAATTAAAAATGTAAATTAAATTCCTAGGCGCTTCCACAAGCATCACGTCGCCCCGCCCCGCCAGCACTCGGGGCTTTTGATTGCAGCTAAAAGGTTTGGGATTAGTGCGCGAAAGAGCTTTCAGTGCATTTGTAGAGCTTTTAAGTGGGAAGCTTTCGCTTAAGACACTTACATACAATGTAAATTTTATGTGCCATCACCTTGAAAGTGTTTCATAGCATCATTAATGGATGAAATGCGCTGCCTCTTCACCAACTGTGATTTCACATCGTGATGTTATTACGAAGAATCAACGTTTGTCAGCCGTGTTTGTTTAGAAGGAGGGAGAATATTGGTGCGGACAAGCAAACGGTGACCGAAGGGGTTGCGGGCGCTCGGGTGGCCGGGGAGGCCTGACCAAGGAAGTTCGGTGTCCGGAAATAAACCGCCCGTAAAATTGTCAATTCCGAGGGAACCGGCGCTCGGCCCGGACAATTCCGAGCCGTGGCTTTCCCGCTCCACGGGACGCGCTGTGTTTAAAAGGCGCCCGGCGTCAACACCGCATTTTGATTTCCCCGCATCCTTAACTAGACACATTCCAATACGGAGACCTATCAAAACGACGCCCAAATAAACATCGCAATGTATCTACATACGGTCCCCGGTCCTCTATTGCATGTCAGCAAAACGCGCATTGCCATCTGGGTGAGCGCCAAAACAATCACTGTTATTCACTACTTAGCCCGCGATGCAGTAAGTACATTAGATTGTTTCGTTTCATGATTGCTTTTAAAATCGATGTAATTCGGTGCTTAAGAAGGAACGAGATCTAAATTGACGGGGCCTAACTGGTTTACGGAGTCATGCAAAAGAAAATTGGGTCAGATATATCGCGAGCCGCATACGCAGATAACACACGCATCGCCCATCCAATCACAAGGAGCAGCGAGCAGAAAGCTTATTATCGGGACGCGTTCCGGCGTCGCGGGTAATGAGAGGCCGGCGGAGACCGCGTGCACACGTGCACCGCGCCTTCTGAACTGAGATCATCGCGACGCTCATCCGTGAAATTGATTCCCGAGAAAAGAAAAGACTAAAAGATAAATAAAAAGGAAATAGGAAAACACAAGCTAAGATTTGGCGTGAAATTGTTTTTCAGCGCCCACCCACCGACGACGCGGCTATGGAGCGGCCCGCCTCGGGAATTTCCCAATTACTGACTATGAATTGTATCTACTTACACGTAATGCATACTTTAACGTACGTTTATTGGAATTGTTGAGTTTTATTAATTACTTTTACAAGGTTAACATATTTTTAAAAGCGATTTATTATTTAATGGTAGGTTTAAAGTGTTATTCAGGGTAGATACATTTTAAATAATACAATAATAACTAATAATGGGAAAGTAAACTTGATTTAAATTAAACAACAGTTCACCAAATCAACAAAAAGCTATTAACCAATCTTCATAAGATAATAACTGTCTAACATCGTCTGAGACGTGGGGATCGGTCGAATTGGGATCTTAAAACACTGTGACATCTCATCCACTACGTGATCCATTTGCCGAAGTAAGAAGCAATCTCATTCAATACCCGGCGCCCCTCCAGGGCTGCCTGCGCTAACAATGCGATACTTTGTGCGCCCGTATCACGGAACGCAATAAAACTTTACATTCCTCTTTAACTACTTTCCAGCAGTTATCAGCGTGTGATACGAAATGGGGCATAAATATTGAATCGTTTGTGTTGCCTACCTGTGCCAAGGTATGGTGCAATTACATTGCCATCGTCTACGTAAGTTTGTAATAATAACATACAGTTAGTATTAGTATTGCCCATATCGATACTTTATGCGGTTGATCAATCTCTACCGATATACAGGTGAACAGGAAATTTAAACGCAACATTTAGAACTAATGATCTATTACACACGACGAATCTATTTTATGCCTGATACGTGTCTACATATCAGTCATTAAATAGTACATTGTAAATGTATATTAAAAAAATAAAATTTACCCATTATTTTTCAATACAGCTAGATAAAATTCCCATTAATAGCGCGGGAAAAGTTTTGCTTTACCTGTTCACTTAAATACATTGTATAAAACAAAGTAGTTCCCGCTGTCTGTTCTTATGTAAGCTAAGATCTTTGATACAATGCAATTGTTACTGAAGTTTTTTTTTTCAATAGGTAGAGTGACTTCTTGGAAATTTTTACAGGTTTAACGTGAACACAACATACCTGGCGCGGGTCGCTGATATCATAATAAATTTAAATTTTAAAAAGTGTTTACATAATCACATAGATTTGCAAATGGGACAACCCTACCAAAGAAGCGAGTATCGCTTTCCCCGATTGTATTAGATTCAGCTGCCCTTTTCATCTACATGTCGTTCTCTCCTTACCTCTCGAGAGGATTGCAACTAGTGGATACGCCTTTATACGACCGTTTGTGTAGATATACGAAACTTTGATAAAATTAAATAGCTACCCAACTGTATTTCGGCACTACTTACTATATTAAACACTTTACAAAATAGATATAAAGGATTAATAAAATAAACCATTAACAATTTATACATTAAATCTAACACATTTATACGTATTAACGTCTTGATCACACATAAACTCATATATTTTTCATACAGTTACTTTTATTTTAACAAAATCTATGAATATGATTATCCATACCATTCTAAAGGTTATCATCCAATAAACCTGGTAGGTACCAAAGGTATCAAATCTTTTTCGTCCGTAGTGAAATTGAATATTTATCCGGGTAGTATCTCTATTCCGGAACAATTTTTATGTAGGGGGAATACAATCTCAAGATATTTGGGAGGGCCACTCCACGCGGATATTGGCAAATACCTTGCCTACATTACCTTTATTGCTTCGCGACGTTGCGTGCCCGGTTTGATCGTATCTACGATTATTTGCGTATTATTCAATGTCCCCGAATGTAATCTGATTTGTAGCTATTGTAATTCATTGTTCTTGAACTTGGTATCAGACGCTTTAAGTGTTACGCAACCGGTATTGTGGTGCATTTAGTCAGTATGCCTTGTCTATCTTATTCAAATGTCGCGTGGTATAATCGTGTGCTTATGAATAGTTATGTTGATTTTGTTTTTATTGCCAAACACTTTGCATAATGCACCGCTCGTTTTTTGGATTTACATATGTTAGCAATTCAATATGTGTTAATGCAATCGGGAAAAAATAGATAAATACATTTTAATTCGACGTTTTGTATAGATACAATCGTAATTATGGGAGGTGTCGAATATCATCTCATCGTTAAAATGTTTTGCCAATAAGAAAAAAAACAATTTAGGTTTTAGATAGGCAATTAAGAACAAAATATAATAGGAAATTGGCATTGATATATGGAACAGTGTAATTGCAGTCACGAGTGGCCACAGTGAGCAGAGAGTGGGGTCGCGGGGTCGCGGGCCCCGCGTAAACCTGTCCACGACCGTATCGCAGTAAATATCCACCCGATAATTACATTGAGTAATTTCATAAATAAATTCGGAATGCATTAATACCAAGGTTTTAAATCTTGCAAATGCGAAATGCCCGCGTCGGGCCTACCTCACCGCCGCGACATTTTACGCCTCAACTTTACTGCAATTTGCGCACAAATTAACCCGACAATAAGCGGCTATTTACTGCACAAACTTCGACGCCATATAAAGGCGCGTTTATAATTGAGTAGACATAATACCGCGTGGCAGGACGTAAATCATCTGTTGCCAAAGATTACGGTGCAACTTTACCTTTTAGATAAAGTAGATACGAGTTGGTATTTTATGTCATTTAAACGTCATAAGGCAGCATGTAATTTTTTTCGTTTATTATTTGAAAGATAAATACAATACCTTGCATGTTAAATGAACTATTAGGTATATTTATTTATGCAAATCTCAACTAGCGTGTCTATTAATAAAATATTTCAAGACAGTCATTTCAACCACCGACATGAAAACGAAAAGCTGAGCCAACATTATAAACTATTCGTATGCAACTTACTTGCCTAATGTGTATTTAATATTCAAATAGCAGTAACACCTGATATATTATCAACAGAAATGGTTAAAGTACTTAGTAGGTAATAAAGTTTATTAGCCAGTAATAGTTTATCATTACCCCCTACAGACAGTAATATATTGTTACGCATTTGAACCGATAGATCTAACAGAATGTCAGCATTACTCAGTCAGTCGTAATTACAAGTAGGTGAAGTGGGTGAACACGATCTCTACAGCGTAATTAATCACATAACATACCCACTAATGGGCGCGTTGTAATGAATCACTGGTAAATCAATGTATGTAAAAGCGACCCGCATAATTGTACCTGCACGTTAATAAAGTACCAACATCAGCTCTATAATGTATGGTTCGTGTTACAAACTGCATTGAACCTATTCGAAGAATATTGCTTATAACAATAGTTGAACATGCATTGATATTTAATAACAGTTGTAACTGACTGTAAAAGGCAGTTTTATTAGAGTTTAATACATTTTTGTATACATTTTCTCAAGAGTTTCAAAGAAAGCAGGTACTATGGTAAGCATTCTAATGCCCTAGGCCTTAGGGAGATAACTTCTCTGAATATGGTAGTTTAAGTAGGAGAGATATTTATTCTAGAGACTAGAGCCTACAATTTTATTCTTATATAGACACCTAATTAACTAAGATCAGTTAACGAACTTACTTAGCAGGAATTTTTAAAACACCCACGACAGTCGCCGCTGCATTCTCGTTGACTTTCACAAGAATTGGCAAACAGGCACCATTTAAAGCACTCGAGCCGTAATTGTCATACTTGTCCCACGTAGATCCCGCGATAATGTTGCTTAATTAACGATCAGACGCAACGCTGATCGCGGCTCGCCCCGCAATAACTTAGCCGTAGCGCTGTAAATAAATGTTCATGATAGTCGTCGGCTAGGTATTTTAATGAGATTTAATAGCCTCGGCCTGTCCGCCGGCGCTCAAGAGCCCGCCCCACAACTTACATTGTCGGCTCTTAAGACCTTAATTGGTTCCGTACATGTTTAATCCGCTTAATGGTTGTTTTTGTCAAGCGCAACACACAATATGAAATCCGGTCCCGACATCGATAACTCTGATTGATGTGAAACTTTATAAACTTGTCACTGAACATTCCTCTCATTAAGTCGATTTAGTGTCGTGGGATTAAAACGGCAATTTATATGTAGATTGCCCACATAGATATTGACAGTGTTCACGAACCACGTTCGAATGGGATTTTTGGCTAAAGAACTATTAACAGGTTCGCTACAAAATAATCTAAATAATTGGTTGGATTAACTTTCTAATTTATGAGTTTAATTAAAATAAGCGAAACGAGATGATCGTGGACTTGATGTTTTGTGTTCTCACACTTATTTCAACAGATGATGCCTGCGACTCGATTTGCACACAGCTTACGTAATTTAATAGCTTCATTAGACACGAGGAGTGGGATGCTAATCGTTATTTATAGACAATAAATTGTTATATTCATAGTGGTTGGAGCGGAAGGCGCATAAATCCGACGAGCGAGTGGCGGGTTGACACCTGTGATTGCATTTACAATGCTAATTCACGGCACAATATCGCGTCAGCGGCCGCGGCGCAATCACCGATCAGCGCCAAGCTCAAACATCTAACAGCCCTTTTGTGCTCCGCAATCGCCTCGCCACGCATACCAGCACATGTGGGATATCGCAACTCTACCTGTATTAGCTAGCGCTAATATAGTTCAATCAATAATGATGACCAAACTGATGCATATGATGCCACATGCATATCCACATAATTGTTATATCTAAGACAGATAGAGTCAATCGATACATATCCTTCATCATTTACTCATAAATATAACTAGATATTTAAAAAATATATGAACGACGAAATAGCTAGCGAGTTACATTTATTAATGTACTATGTAGTATCTATTGCAAACTGTTAAGACACATTAAGTTGTGTTATTCTTCAGCTTCATCAAATGGGCTGCATATTGTATTTTTCCCATTAACAACAACTGCCTACATTTCAATGGATCGAGAATATAATTAAATAGACACTGCGGTTCAACAATTCATTACGTAGGTACAAATTTTAATGAATCAGCCATAACAAACGCGGCACCTCCATATCCGGCGCTGACACAACCATAGGAATGATCGATGACAATTTTAAATCCATTATTGAAAAGATAAAACGGGCGGAGTGAGTCGTTACACGCCGAGATAAGCCGGCGGATAAGCGGCCGCAATCCATTATCGACCAGTTAATTGATAATTACTTTCTTCCATTACGTCGAACGAAAAACTCAGTGATTAACAGTGAATCGCTTTAACGAGCACAATAGCCCCGCGTTCAATTAAAGCCCTTGTCGAATGTCGACTACTTCGCAGAAAAGCGGAATCGAAGCTGACTCAATCTCGTATACATGGAATAAGGAATTACTCGCGTGCGGAAAGTTTTTAATTAAATATTCACCCGTTTTGTAATTAAGACGCGATTCAATTGAACACAATGGAGTTTCGTGAGGCGCTTTCGAAAGAAATCGGAGACAGCTTTAAGGTTTTCAATACTTAGCGAGCCGGAGATCGGACACTGAGATAGGCGATAATTAAATTTTTTGAATGCGCTTGTGTACAACAATTGTGTACGCTGAATTGAGAGCTAAATCACGGAATCTACAAAGAATTCAGTTGAGCTCTTTAATTAGTTACTTATACGTTTATTACGGTCGTTGAGTCTTCTGAATCACGGCGTACATCTCAATAAAACTAAGTAGAGATTTGTTTTAATCTCATGAATAATTCAATAAAACTTGTTGGCAATTGGAATAATTAAGAATAGAGGTTTAATATTTAAAAATAAAATATTATTTTACACATCAAACTTTAATTACTTTACATACGTATCTAGTTTGTATGTTAATACCTAAGCGCTTTAAAACTAAGTGACTAGTTTCCAATTTCCTAATGTCATCTTGAGCGGTCGCGGCGCGAGTATGCGAGTATGCACTAATGAGTTTCTTTTACGAGTTCGAAAGAGGGTGTGTAAGTGCGGATACAGAGGCGGAACAAGTATCGCTTTCCCGCAGCTAATCCGGCCCTGCCCGGGTGCACATATGCCGCATTTGAGAGTAATTTAAATGCATACACATTACCCGCGCGCCGCGCCCAACAATACCTTAATTCATTATAAACAGCTTTATTATATGCACTGAATTTACAAAAAGAGTAATGTGTTTACCAAACCAGGTTTTCAAGGCTTAATTAAAACGGGATTCATAATGTTATAAGCAATTTAATCGGTGTAGCCGGTAGAGGAGTGCTAAATTCTGCTAAATTTAAAATGCACTCTATCCGATTAAAATCTAGGGTTTTAGCGTCTTTTTTTATAAGCAAACATGTTATAACAGACAAAATGGAGATTGGAGAGGCATGGTAGTCAAACATAATGAGAAGTAAGAAACTACTTACGATTCTATGGAGCATTTGCAGAAAAGTCTTTAATATTGGATACTGATAGCCAAAGATCATGAAAATATGCATCGACCACGGACAGGGTTCCTTTCTTATTCTTTTTTTTTAGTTCGTTATAAAGTCCAAGAACATAAATATTTTTTATCAGCAATCTCAGTTTCCAATAAAGCGTGTTCAATGAAAGTTTTCAGTAATAGTACAATAAACGTCTCCGTTATCTCGGTGTAATCCACAAAACGAACGAGCTGTAATCTCGTAGACGTTTAATTTCGCCGGTTTAAATGAATCACCGCTGGCCTCATACCCAAACGAAATCCTGGCTGCGATTGGTTCTCTCCTCTCTTATAAATTCTCAAGGAAAATCATCTGCAGAATTCCAATAGTAGGGTGCTGATGTCCAAATTCGTGATATATCGAGGCGCGGGCCGTTTGGGTGGGCGCCTGTTTATGAGATATTTCATAACGTGCATAATTCGTCGACCATTCATCATGGATCCTATATCGGCAAAACTTATGGCTTCATTTGGCGAGCAATACGAAAAACTTGCATAGTTCAAACCGCTGGAGAAGAACGGAAATAAATCAAGTACTTCATCACAGTAAAAAAGATACAAAACAAAATAGTCACGTAACGAAACAAAGTGGATCTTTTGTATATTTAAATTGACAGCTTTATGAATATCTGTAGCCATAGAATTTGTTCCAGTAATAATTCGTGGTAGTTAACAACGCAATTATAATATTATGATGCATGCTACAACCAATTTAGAGATATTTACGTTCTTAACCTTACATGCCACGCAATTTGAAGTCATTAACACTGGTTAGAAAAACATTTCTTGCTAACGTGCTAATGGGTCGTAGTCGCTAATGAGTCCGATTCGGCAAAAGCATAAAAGGCACCGCTTTGCTTTTCACAGGCACACGAAAATTGTTTAGTGGTATCAAGATGTACTCGGCCGTAATTGTCGTGTGTGAATTTGTGCGACCTCCGGCACGGAGGGCCTGTGGAGGAAGCGGCCGCTGAAGATGGCCGATTTCCTGTCACCGCACTTATTCTGTCCTGGGTGCCGATAGAAGTGCAAGGGGACCGCTCGCCGTACCCGCCTCTCTAGGGTCCCTCGCTCTAAACTCTAAATTGCAACGCAGATATTGTCTGAAGTGCTTGATTGATGTGAATTTAGATTTGTGCAGGTACCTTTTATAGTTTCTTAAAAAAAGATTTTTTATGACACTTCGAAGAATTGTATAATCCGACCGATTTCCAAAGTGATAGCGTATTACTTAAGTCTGTTCAAAAGTCCCCGTTTTCCGCCCACGTCCAAAAGGCTGCTCAGCAGTACGCGCGGCGGCAGCGCGGGCAGCGCCGGCGCCCGGCTCCATAAACAGCCTTCCGTATTTTTCAATCAGAGAGCTGTCAAAGCGTTCTGACACCCTCATCCCATCGGCTCGCACTCGCCGAGCACCGAAATTGGTTTTCTACATTCAATCCATACAAAGTTTAATGTTATTCGTTCGCGATATCACCGGGATGCTGCCGATGTTTACCGACGCGCCAAATCATATTGGATTTGCAAACTTTTGTTTGCGGACTTTATTTCATTTCACTGTTAGTTCAGGCCGAGAAAATGTAATTTTAGATATTGTCCTCGGGGCTATGTTTTGAATAAATCTCTCGTCGTGTTTTCATTTGGTGGAAGATTTTATTAAAAATGCAGTTTGTGAGGAGTTGGCTGTTTCGTGAGTCGACGGGAGTAGGTTTAGCGCGGGGGTAATAAGCGTAAGTTACAAATGAGCCGCGGCGGATGTCTGATAGTCGCGAAGGCTGGAGTGCGCCCGCAAGCGTTTATAAATTGAAGGGCTGGTACCTGCGGCTTAATACACCGCTGTTTCCGGTTCATTTCCGGGCGGCGCGCGCGGCGCCGGATATTGCTTTTAAGGTTGCGCGGCACGCCAGCTCACAATGCGACCATTATCCGCGCACGCTACTCGCCGTACGCTCCCGCTATAAGTTCGCCGATACGCATCTTCACACCATAGTTTTCACACCCTCCTTTAATTCAACAGTGATTTACCTACAACGTAAAACCTTGCCCTATATTTTACTTTTCTAAATATATCCGACGCTATAATGAATATGAAAAAGGTATCTAATACTAAAGTACTTACCTACCTACTGCTATTTCATCAGTTTAATAAACAAGCTCAGTTTAATAACAACGCCACGTGTATTCACAAGCTACTCACTCAACAATTTATGCAATTTGTAAACAAATAATGCGAGAGCTGCATCAAGCAAGTGTTAATAAAAATATGAGTAACACGATCCCTAGGAGCTGGTCCGGAAATTAAATTTTCCCTTAAGCTGAAATTTAATTAAGAAACATCACGCGAGTGGTGCATACTGGTCAGTGTTTTAGTCAGGGCACATGCGCGCCGCTCATAGCCCAGGGGACAGGAGCTATTTATGATAATATATTGGGCTCTTGTGTTTGTTTTGAGAGACGAATAAAGGTTTAGGATTTTTATTATGCGATAAACTATCATGTATAGTTCAGGTATACTTGTCGCTATTTTTTAATTCGGCCAAATTGTAATCTAGTCTGTAAAGAATGTTATGACAAGAATGAAAGATGAAAAGAAGTCACTCGCTCAGAGTCTAAATATTCAAGTTGTCCATATATTCATATATTATTTATTTTTATCTTCAAGTTTTTTTTGTATGTCATGTAGGTAACAATTTTTATTTTTGAACTTAATATATTAGAGTTTACCTATATGATCAAGTTTTCAATATTTAGTACCACCACATAGCCCGGAACAGCTTATACGTGAATAATATTAATTAGCCCCTCGACTGTGGGGGAGCCAGATTTGATGGACAGTCAATTTAAGAGAGATTCCGAACCGGTAACGCGTGCAGTTTAATTTGCTCGCAAATAACCAGTGAAACCGGGGGTTATTAACGAGTCCGCTCGACTTTGGTATGTAAGCATGGTACCAATAATAATTAAGTGGTCAAAATTAAGGATTGTAATTATGTATGTATGTGTGTATGTACGCACTCGCAAAAATATTTTACAACATTGACATTATTTTTTAAAACAGAGTAGTATGAGCTTTTCATACTCTTTTATACGTATTTGTTGTATCGGTAAAGGGATAAAATTGCAAATACCAGTATCGTACATAGCAGTCTAAGCAATGTCACGACGTATCCGGCAGATATTGCGCCGGCAATAACTATTTTTTGGCGCAAAAACATTAATCTATCTTTCATATTGGCTCGCAGGTGGCCGCGACATAAGATTAACAGTTTCCGAGAAAAATATTATTGAAAACTATCGTCCAGTTATCGGTAAACTTGAACTAAGAACAAAACTTCATTGGATTTAATATAAACGGTTCACTTAATATCTTTAAGATCTGATGGAATATCAACCCTAAAATACATCCGTAAAAGTATACTCGAATAGCTTGTCAGATGTATTCATTCTATAAACAAGCTTTTTTGTAAAATGTGAAATAAATTACCATAATCATAGAATTAAACATTCTAGAAAAGGAATCTATATACATTATTTTTTCTAAAAAAAACGTTGAGCAGATAACTAAATCTTCAAAGCTGTTTGTATCTTGTTTTTATCATAAAAATATAGTCATAATGCATGTTTCATGTAAGTCGTTTTTTGTATGATTTCTTAATGATTGCCATGTTGTTGGTTATACCGTAATATGAGTAGACAAAAAGTTAAAAGTGACTGTTATAGGCATGAACATGCTGTTTCAATTAAAGCTTATGTGGATAGACTTTATTAAGGAACCTCGATCTTTTTTATACGGTTTTAGAATAACTATGTAACACTTGTAAATAAAATGTGTGGGTGGGTTGATTAAATACAGTCACTTTAGCAATTAGTCACCCTAATCTTAATTAGTAAATAACTTAATCCTGATAGAGTTTTTGAATATAGGTATGTTTATCTGTAAATAAGATATTCAAACCGGTTAAAAGTGCCAAGAATGTAAGTACATTTTATGTTTATACGAAGCAAAACTTAGCAAGTCAGGTTTACGTTGTAAGCGATGCTGTAAATAAATGTAGAATATCTACTTAGGTACCTAATCTATACCATAGTCTTACCTGTTCATTGGTCACAGAGTAGGTAGGTTGTGTAGTATAACAGTTTCATTAAATGAAATAAATAAATAATTGCGTAAGTAATTGATACAGATAAATTCGCACACAACACAATATGAGTGGTTAAATTGTAAATAAGAAAATTCCAATTTAACCACTTAACTTTGTACAAATTATACAAATGTAATAATACTTATCGTATGACTACATTTGTATAATTTGTGTCTTAGAAACTCACATTCGTAAGTGTTTTCCTTCTGAATACTATTTTTTTATAAGTACCTAAATATAAATAAGACTCCTAAATATAAATAATTTATCACTGCTCAGCTTGACGTCGTGGAAAAAATATAATTAACAACAGCAAAAACAACATGACTAAGTATACATTACTATTACTAACAACACTATTAATTAAGCAAATAGTCTCAAAGATTAAAGAAGCATTGGCTATTATTATTTCTGCTTTAATTAATGTGGGTTGTTTGGTTATGCCACTTCGTAATACTCCTTCATTATCTCGAGTTCGTGACTATGAAATTAATCTAAAATGAATAAAGATTGCATCGCGTCTTGTTTATAGATAGCAGAAATGTTAAATAAATAAATGATTTGCTTAAGTGGAAATCAACATACACGTAGATTAACTTTGGTTCAGTTAAACTAAAAGCATGGAATTGATTATTTTAACCAATTTATTAACCAGTTTTAAAGACCATAAATTTATCAACCAAATCTAAAGACCATAAACGAAACAGACTCACCTACTTTTTAAAATACAATTGGGCAACTTTAAATTGTAACTAAGAAATGTTATTCCATGTTACATTATAAATTGCTTACCTATGTTATTTCATGTCACTTACACCCAGTTTAAGCGCAGATAATGTGCCGATAAGGCAATCACAAATGCGTTGGTGTAGACAACATTTTAAAAGGGTTATCTAAGTCACGAAATTGGACAGTTATTAATATTCCTCAGGCGATAGTGTTTCCTCTTAAGAGCGTTCCGACTACGAAACCCGTGTTATCGCGGCCTGTTTCTACTGCATGGAATCGTTTCCATTACTTTAAGTAGATTTCGATGTTTATGTCAACCGCGGCGGCGATAATATCGCAATTTATTTTATTAATACATCCAGCGTAATGGGGCGGAGGCGATGCGACGTGTTACCTATTAATAGCCACTATTAGATGTCCGAGTTATCATGCGCGTGTGAATGCAGTGGTTTTTTGTTACAAAACAAGTGTTCACTCCGCTTTTACAAATAGATTACACCATACAGATAAAATAGGTCGATTAAACATTTTTTACCAATGTTGCCACTTTGTAACAAACTCAACCTCGCCTGTTTGGTTTCCTCCTGCTTACCAATTGGTACCTCCCGGATATACATGTTAATCAAATATTCAAAAGCGATGACATCAAATGACACTATTTATTAATTAATAATAAATTAACAAGTATATTAGAAAAAAACGATTTCACGTTAGCCCCATCCAAACTACAGCCTTATCGTAATATTATGTAAAAGAGACAAGTAGCTCGTCTTATGTCATAAAGTTGGATTTGTACAATAAATAAACGTTTTTGTAACAGCTCGGTAAGTTTCTGACGATTAATAAGCGGTCGCGGATGAAGCATTTAAATATTAAAGAGTTTGAGTTAATAATGTAATCAAGATTATGCCGGTGCGTATCGAATTAAATACTTCGTTTATATTAATGCGGCGATTTATTCGAAATTAAGTCGACGCTTTCGCTGCGAGTCGTCAGGCTGGCTGTCCGAATACCTGTGCTTTATACAGCGATTTTAATCAAACGTGTGATTTTTAAAAGTTAGTTCAATTACTTATTTTTTCCTTCAAAGATAATTATTTCCAAAGGACACTAACACACACTATAAACGGATTCTAACACATAATACTAGTGTCGATATGCATTGCAAGTGGATGGAAATCTTTTTCTGAGCTTAATATGTTTATTTATTTATTTATTTTTGGGAAACATACAATTACACTTAACACATAAAGATAGTTTTACAATTTTACCGTCTTCCATCAGAATCTTTTAAAAAAATGGAGATAATTAATTTTATTACACAAATAATATAGCTTGGCGTTTAAGACCAAAAAAGTGTTTTTTACCCGTATTGTACCCACCTTATGCTAATTAAGTAAAGCTAATTAAAGAAAAAAATGTTGTCAGAGTAATTTGAGATAATTAAATATTAGAAAACATGCCAGCCAGGCATAAGTAATGAGCGAGTCAGCAAGCCTTGTATGTTATTTATCTAGTTAGTTACTTAACGAGGTATAAAATTTTACGACCGGCATTTTTAATGTGTTTAGATTCAATGCAATAAATGAGAGGCTTCTCTGCACAAAGGCTACTTAAATATTTTTGTATATTCTATGGTTTGTTACGTAAGTATTACAAGTCAGTGTCAGTCATAGAGAGACTTAAAACTGCAGTAAGTTTCATTAATAATGTTAATTTTTTGATATCATCGGTATTATGTACTTACATTGAAAGTACTCTAGTGATAATTATTATCATCATCAGCCCATATACGTCCCCTCTGCTGGGGCATGGGCCTACCCTAAACTAGGGCGATAAGGCCTTAGTCGACCACGCTGGCCAAGTGCGGGTTGGTTGACTACACAGCCTTAGAATTTCTTCGTAGGTGTGCAGGTTTCCTCACGATGTTTTCCTTCACTATTAAAGCGTCAAATGATGGTACATATGAATTTCAAATTTTGAAAAACACATTGGTACCTGGCGGGGTTTGAACTGACGACCTCTCGCATGGCAAGCAACGTCCTTAACCACTCGGCCATCGACGCCTTTTATAATTATTATACCTGATTTAAAATAGTATGGTTGTTAATTGTTAAACATTGATATTAATGATTTGATTCAATAAATTAAAATTAAAAAAAAATATTTAACTAGATATCTTTCAATTACAATAGGTATACAAAATTATACACTTTTTAAATTATGCTTTCAACCTTATTTTTTGACAAAACCTGCAATAATTTTGTTTACTTTTGATAGCCATTGTTTAGAGTTATACTTATCTCTGATTTGTAAACCTGTCTTCGAACCAAGCGGTTGGTACTTAACAACATTGACTTCAAAATTAATCACTTCAGATAGCAAATTAGCATAAACATTTGTCACCTCAAAACAAAAAGGTATACTTGCATATGTACGTATACTATTACCTATATTGATTGTTTCATTCATGTTTTGGATGCCATTATAGTACCTAATACGATGAACAACTAATAACAACAATCTACTAATTAAAATAAAAAAATATTGAATATACGTATTCCTATAACTTTTTTTAAATCGCTCGAAAGATGTCTATATCAAATATATGTGTATTAAAAGATTACACCAGACATAATACGAAGGTTGAGAAGAGTAGATATGTAAGCATTTTCTTCCCGACCAAAGACACCCTTTCGATCCCTTTTAATACGATAATGTGCCTCTATCTTTAGTCTGCAGTCACACACGACCCTCGTGTGCTAATTGAATTTAAGGAATAAAATCCAATCGCCCCGATTCTTTATTATTCAAGATCCAATTTGGATAAGGTCTGATCGGTCCGCGGGGCGCGGGCCGAGAGGGGCAGTCGAGAATAAAATTGGATTTGTCACTCAAAACATAAGGCTGCCTTTAACTTTAATAAGAAAGTATACCTCTGTATTGTCAACACAATACCGGTTACCGGGTGGGAAACCTTTTATAGGTATCGTTATAGCAGACACACATTTAATTAAGAATATGAAAGTAGTACTAAAAAAATATTAATCAGAGTGAAGATTAATAACATTTTTTGATAGCGATGGATACACGCAATAAAACGCATGTTAATTCCTCATTAAGACTTTAGCTAGATAATTTATTACCTAACTTCATTAAACCACTTTCTGCCGTGTCTGAATAATGTACAAGTGGAAAGCCAATCTAATACAGGTGGAAAGTTGTCAAAAATGGCCGGTTGAAAATCGGCCGCTTTTGTTTTTTGAACTATTCTTTCCAATATCGTCGTAAGTATTGAATGGTGTCATACATCCCGTGAGTTAGGGTTAGTATTTCAGAGGGTGAGAGTTGCGAGGGTGTAGGGTTGGCTCTGCGAGCGCCGTGCGGTATCGCGGCGCGGCTCATCTCCGATAGTGGGTAATGACGTGTTATCGCGGGCCACCAGCCGCACAGAACTTTCATATCGAACCCCGTGCCTGTTGAATATTTACTATTTGTTCGTTTTGATTACCTATTACTGTTTTAGGGTTGGAGAATTGATAAGCACCCTTTGTCTTTGACTTTTGTGTGTTGTCATTTCACTTTAAATTACATCAGCTAATAATGTATACAATGTAGGTACTGTTATGCAGAACACAACATTTAATGTAATGTATAGGCTGATAAAAGAGCTACAAACAAGTACATTTGATGATGTGTTGATGATTAATTTTATGATTTGATTCGATTATGATGCACGATTCATTCAAGAATAGGGTAGTTTCCTATTTTTTAATTTTTACATAGATGGATGAACAACACAATTGCAAAGGTGTTGTTAAAAGAATGGTTTGATATTTGGAAAACTCCCGGAGATATCACAGTTTCAATAGCACATCATTTGGGCGAGCTCAAAACGCTTCATACAAATGTCGCACAGAGCTATGACGTCACCCCTCTGTATACGAGTATGAATATCGTAAGAGCTTTGTTCAGCAGCTATATCAAATGTTGCTTTTACGAATATGTTCTCATAGTGAAAGCTACTACTAATTTTGTAATTTATAAGATGGCATACTATTTTTATTGAATTTTCGCACTTTAAAAATGGACTTTCCCACCTAACTTCAAATGCCTATTATTTTCTCATTTCGTAAGAAATTTTAATTTCGATTTCACTTATGTTATTGATTTACCCATATGTAACTGTTAATTGTGAAATTTTATGTAAAATCAGACTTAGGAAACTAGCCTATAGACTACGAAACATTATCCTAAAATCTATACGGTGACTAAAGCATCCTGGTTCGGTCCCAAAGCAGAATCATTACGGCACCGTCTCAGTTCCCGAATTAATAGTAAACAGTGGCTTCTATTAGTGAGCTGAGGCACTGATTGCTATCGCGGAAGATGGATTAGGGGGCGCCACCGACAGACGAGCGACAAATATTGCTGCACTCCGGCTACGCTTCGTTGAGACAATGCGTTTACACGATAACGGTATCTTTATCTTTGCGGAATACTGGGATTGGCCTTAATTAAAGATGCCAGATGCCACTTAGGTCAGTTACCCGTAGAATAATGTATTTAAGTCTGGTAGATATTTTGTGTGGGTTCAGAAGGTCCGATTATGACAAGAAGGTGACTACTCCAGTATATCATAGGCGGTTGGCTAAGGTGAATAAAATTACCTATGTATGTTGTAACACTTTTTGACGTCCTTGAATTTAAAGTTATATTTTCCTCTATACACATTTGATGTTTATTTTTTAATATTCGGAATATTATAGAAGATTGTTGCTCAACGAACAATGAAACTATCTCCTTACGGGCGTGAAAAGGTATTAAAATACGTACATAAATCTTAATCTACTTAACTGTCTCTGTAAAAAGTTTTAATTGTAAAAAAAAGTTATCCTGGCTCTACATTTCGACTAAAAAACGAAAGGTTAAGATAAGGGAACTTACTTAAAAACATGGCATTTCTAGTGCGTTATAATCAAAGAAATTAAATACTCACAACTAAGATGTCTTTTTTTCCTCGCTGTTTTGTAAACACCTGTAACAAAATTATGATATTCAGTATCTTTAAATTACACTTTTTTACGCTTTATATTGTCTACTACTTCGTATATTCATAAAACGTTCATTTTAATAATAGTTACATAAATGATAATAACTATTAAAAAAAGTTAAGTACTTAACCCTCCAGGTTCAAAAGTAACGAGTACCTAAATTTTTATAAAGTAAAAGTCGATTCGCTACAACAGCCTACAGTATCGCTCGCGGATTAAACTCCCGCAGATTGCCACTACAGAAATTGATGAGTTAGTTTATAGTTGAATACGAAACGATCATTGAAAACGCGGAAATTAAATAGCCGCTCATATCCGCCCTGTGAAGGGTGTGTGACGCGTCGGCTCCCGCGCGCGCAGTATGGCGCCTGCAGGCCACGAGTAAAGTCACGGGGTTTTATGATGCATTGGATTTGTGGCGATCTTCATTAGCTGTTTTTAGGGTTCCGTACCCAGAAGGTAAATACGGGAAGCTATTGCTAAGCCTCCGCTGTCCGTCTGTGCGTCTGTCTGTCTCCAAGTTTTATCTCATAAACCGTAATAGCTAGAAAGCTGATTTTTTTACAAATGATGCATTGCCACTACAACCTTTACTTTAGAGTAGATAGCCCAATAAATTATTCCTATTATTGTTATTATCGAAAATGTACTTTATGGTGTTCTATTTTAAGTTAGTCGGTAAGTGAATCTATTGCGTTACTGTTCATAACTTCACTGTGGCTCAGCATCACCCTCCCACTCCCGCACTCATCGTGACTTCACAGATCGGTTTGTACCTAGAAATACGTATTTGGATTTGATTTGTTTTATTTTTGCACAGCCGCGAACACCGTGAAAGTATTTTTTTTATTTAAACGAGAAAGTTATAGACGTTTTAAAAACTTTTATTTCAAGATTTTTATTTTGAGAGATGTCTGTGACAAAAACTGTATCTTTCCATCAACACTGTTCGTAGTTAGTAGTTTTGTTTCCTGATTACATTATAGGCAAGTCCTGTAAGGGACATCACGGAATCCATTAACTAAACATTAGTGCGAGTACGGCATATTATCTCGAGTATGAGTGCATAGTATCTGTAAACAATTTTAATTAAGGATTGTTATCTTAATAAGCGGTAGACAAGTGCCTAGGCCGTGCAAACTGTCGCTGACGCACGCTGAGCGAGCGTGAGATGCCAATCAAACGCATTATACCAATCAATTCGAATCAAACACCGACACAAATGCGTTATTTTTTTTTCTTAATTGGACTAATTAACGCTGCTCCCAATTACAGCCTAATGAATCAACCGTAAAATACATAAACAGTGATAACACGATGACGCTCAGTAACCCGCGATTATAATACTCAAATGCTCTCATACCAGATACTAAGTAGGTATTATCTGCGTTATCATTTCATATATTTAATGATGATTACCACATATTTATTTACTTAATATTTCTTCATAGTTTAAATATCTACATCATTTTGATAGTTACTTTATCAACTGGGAAAATTTTTGGTGGTTACATTTTGCAATTCGATATTGAAGCTAATGGAAATATTTTAATTGGTTAATTTATTAATACATATTAAAACACATTTTAAACAAATTAATTCTACCCATTTAACGGACGATATAACTTACAAGTTAATTATGCAAATAAAGTAATTTACGAGTATTTAGTTAGTAACAAGGCCGCACATACTGACTTATTAAAATTTACTCTTTGCTCTTTATTTGGCCCTTACATGTATAATTGTATAAAGTTTTTACTGTAAATTATTGAACTTTGTAAGTAGGAACAAAAAATACCTTGTTACTACGTACGTACAACTATTTATTATACAGGCAGCAGGACTACATACTCGAACACTAAATCTGGATTTAGGGTTTCATAACAAGCTCGTTCAGAGCTATTGGAAAAAGTGTCGCATCGCAATTTACGTGACTCCCGTCCGGGTACAAAGGCGATGTTTCTGTGCTATTTATGTAAAGAAATTGGAGCGGCGGCAGGTGTTCCTAGACTCAGAGCCTATTATAAGTAATGACGATGACTGTACAATTTAGAAGAAAGCTCCTGTTAGTGTTGGCGAGCCAATTAGAAGTGTTAGGCGGGAGCCCCCGCCCTCGGTTGTCCAATTAAATTCCCGCCGATGTGCCGCGACGCTAACACACTACCCGCTCCTTAATTGCGTAAACCACTTCTAATCAAACTCCGCTTTTTTACGTTGCCGCTAACAATAGATTCATGTCAGACGCCACAAGAACTCCCTTACGTTCTGAGCCTCTACTATGTAACTATTGAGTTGTTAATTAAATTCGCACAATATAATCGTCGCTTGCAAATCCGCGCGCCGTAGCCTCTATTGCGGCGATATAAAAGCGATTTCAGTACAGTCCGAGCTCGGCGGTCGGCACTGATGTTGTTTCTTGTTTAATTACAACAATAGTGGCCCCTAATGAGAGTTTGCGCTAATAAGCGCTGCAAAATGTAATCAACATGCCTCGTCGCTCTAATGAGCCGAGTTCCTGGCAAAAACAAGCGATGTCGACATTTTACTGGAAATTAATTAGGCGTTCTACCTATACGGGGATCTCAGCAGGCCCGGGCCGCGCCGGAATCCACCCTTTTCTAACTCGTTACGCACAACTCCACTCAATTCTCGAAACGTGCGATTAAACTGAAAATCGACTTCTAATCATAATTAATGAGTTCAATACCGACGCCTTCGCTCTGTCAGCTCTGACAAAGTTGAAGCGAACTCTCCTTCGAATAACATCTATTGACAACAAAGTACACAGAGCTGGTAAACGTCGTTAACTTAAATAAGTACGTTTGATTACGTCGTAGCTAGCTACCCCATTAAAACTTAACGAGGGGCAACCCTGGGGAAAATAACTAACCCAATTTCCCTTTGCCGGGAAATCATTAAAAGTCTTAAAAGGGTCTTTTCATATATTTTTTACCCTGGAGCGTACGTGCAAATAAACACATTTTTACATACTCGAACAAACAATTCCCCTAACGAGGCGGGAGCGTAACGAGCGCGGGCGGGCGGTGCGGCGGTGACCAGCGGGCGCTCGCTCCCGTCCGCTCGCTCCGCTCGTCCGCTCGCCCGCTCGTTCGCCGCTTGTTCGCAGCTCGCTCGGCGCTCGCTCCCGCCGCGCCGCGCTAATTGGAAGGATACGCTCGGAAATGTGTCTCGTTACGGCCCGCCCAGCACCTGCCTGCGCCGTGCACACCTAACGACGACCCTGATTTATTACACCCTATATATTCAAATTGACAGCCGAAACCTAATGCGCGATGCGTGGCACCATCAAATTGCTATCACTAGTCAACACCGCTGATTGGCGCCCGGCACACCGCTTTAAGCAAACAACACTATTAGGTGTCATTTTTGTTTTTAGATTCAGATATCAAAGTTCTAGTTCTACTAATCATTTACTATTCCAATCTTCGGAATTAATATGGGCCGGAATTGGATTGAACTTCATCAATTTTACCTACGCTTAGGGATTTAGGTATAAATTAATAAATATACAACATACCTATGTATATTAGGAATAATTTACGGTACAGGTGGGTATAGTATTGAAATTTCGGAAATTAAACAACACCATAAATAATCTTTTGTTTCGTATCGTATTAATAATTTAATTAATAGATTTTCCAATTAGTGCTGGGAATATAATTAATGGATGTGTGCAGAATTAGCGTCGGATACAATCTGATTCGAGACTCGTCGGCAATTACGGACGACTACAAAATACGTCGAATACCTCGTAATTGCTGAGAATATTACGGCAGTGAACTTAATTGTTCTCGACTTAATTAATTAAGCTTTTGTTTGAAACTAACAGCAAAGTGTAGACTTGGCAATTCTAAATTGGATCTTGTAATTACCTTACCCTCCCTTTTGCTGAAACTGTCTACTTTCAATTATGGGGCGTAGCTTTGTTAATGGAATCAATTATAATTGGGACACAATAAGCCTATTTGAATTCCAATAATCATCAACAATGGGTTAATTAATTTATACTCGTCGCTGGTGATAATATGTCGGCAACATTCGGGCGGCAGTGAATGGAGCCGCGTTCATTAGAGAGTTTACCATTAGGTGCTCGTCGGATCATTACGGAACCCTCTAATGAGCAGCTTGGTGCCTAATAACACTCCTAATCATTACTAACGCTGCCGCTTTTTAACGAACACTGAAAGCTGAGCTTAATTTTAACTTTTCTGCTTTGTGGAGTTCTAACGTTCTCGATGGAGCTTTTGTATTTGCGAAAGCACATATAGCGATTGTAATAACACTACCTATTAATGGAATTCAACCATCAGTTTTAATACTTGTAAATTACTTTGAGGTGTCATAATAACGTATTTATCAGAATACATGAGTGAAACATCAATAATTTCATCTGCGATGATATTAAATGATTGGAACCTTGAAACAACATTGGCAAGAGTTCCCAATTCGGTGTATCCGCTTGTGCCTTACGCGCAGCGGCGAGCGGGCGTCAGAGGCCCCGACCCAACTTTAATTAAGACACAATAATTAAAATAACAAGCAGCGGGCGCGGCGCCACATCAGTATGCGAGCCGTGGGGCCGCATACGACGCGCACTAATCCGCATTATACCCGGCCATGTCCCGCGCAACATTCCTCTAATGACCGGTATACACCACCACCAATTGATGCCTTTGACGGCTTTAGGCTGCTTTAAAAAAAAGGTTCAGAACACCTTTTTTTTAAAGCCGTCTGAAGCCGTTAAACAAAACATCATCGACATTTCTTTTTTCAAAAACATTTTGGTTACTGAGGTTACCCGGCCTGCCGCCACCTATATTGATGCCTTGGACAGCTATAGGCTGATTCGAATTAATAATTTTCTCACGTAAGTTACGTATTTCCATGAACATTTTCTTTACAGAGAATTACCCAGCCATGTCCCGCGCAACACAACTGTAATGATCGGAATACACCACTATCAATTGATGCCTTTGACGGTGGAAATACAACTTCAAAACTGTTCCGGTACAGTTAAGAAAAATAAACTTTCGTAATTGATGTTAATAGATTGCACATGTTTATCTTTTTTAATAGGTACATATTAAATTAATAATTTGATCACTAAGTTGTAGACAGTAAAGTATTTTATTGTAGAGAATAAACCGACCATGTCCCGCGCAATATTTACTAATGACCGGAATATATCACCAATTGATTATTTATTTGATGCCTTTGACGGCTGAGGCGATTTAAAAAAAACTTTGAATAAACTGTTCCGCTTTGGTATCATCAGTCATAAAAGTGTTCTTTTTTTTAACTATACATCATTATCAAATTATATTTTGTGCACCAAGTTACGTAAAATAATAGGTACCTAAGTAGAGTTTTCCAATGTACATTTTAATTGAAAACGTCCGGTTCTATGGAATTTTTAATTAAACGCACAGTTGTTATTAGCGCATTGCTTACATGTTGCGTGGTTTATTTTGTATCTTCCTAGAAAACAATTACATCAACCGCTTACTAAGGTCAGCACTAAAAAAGCCATCAGAATTATTTATCAAACTAACTTGCACTTAGCAGTAGCGTGTACTGTGCACTATCTACGATTTAGAAACACACTACTGTTTTAACATCTTCATTTATATAAAAAAAAATCTGAATATCGTCACCAATCGTCACACTAATGCTCTCTTGCAATAAGGCTGAACTTTAAGCCTCGTCAACGACGAAATATCAGCCTTGTACGTTCAGAAAAAAATTGCCATAGCATTACATTATTTGTCGTTAGCGCCTAGCACTGAGTCAAATATATTAATAACTTAAAAAGCTTAATACTAAGAAATATTTATGAACTTTTGACGCTGACTGTACCCGCCGGTCGTGTTTGCTCACTACATCGTCGTATTATGTTTGGCTCGCATTAAGCTCCTCAGTCCTCATACAATTAGGCACTTAAATGCATACGATCTGCTTTATTATGCACGTAGTGTATTATGTGGGTATTGTAACGTTACTTTTAATTTATTATTAAGTAGGTATTATCGAGCAGTTTCCGTTACCGAATAGTTTTATGGAGATGCAATTTAAAGAAATAAGTGTTTTTAAAAATCATTTTTTTTTCAGTATAAATGACAAATCAGTAAAACACGGTCATTTAAATGTAAACAGTACTTTTACAGCCATTTAAGACGTATTTTATACATACAGAAAAATATATATTTCCTCCTAAGCTTATTAAGAGATCAATATCGTTAGTATCAAAAAATTAAATCTTTAGCCTTCTATGAAATGTTTAATGACTTTTCTGGAGGTCTTTTACAATCGTAAAATGGTGTAAATAATTCTGTAGCTTTGCCAATTATGAGTTAAAGACTTATGTTTGTTCGTTTCCAACGCGGTACACGGAATAAGGGGATAGTAAATTTGATTTGAGATAGTAGGTAAATTAATTTAGGTTACCATGTTCTTAATGTTTATTGACATAAGCACCTCCAATGTAGTACAGTACTTAAAATGTACTTCGATAGCGTGGTTCACACAGATTTAAGTACTCAACCTGCATTACAGATAAAGGTTATTCACCTTTACGAAAATCTTAGCCGTAATGAAAGCTCCTGCCATCCCTATTCTAAGACGAGTGCACGTTCCCGTCAGAGTGTCGGGACTGTTAAGGAAGTTACGGAGTTCCGGCCGCGTCTGATGAACCGCCGTGATTAACCAATTATCCGCGGCTTCAGACGAATCTCTGAATTATCGCCTATCGACTGTTGACACGCAGCCTCCCGCTAGGGCTGCCACGACGCGAAGAAATATGAAAAACAACTGAACAAATGATAATGATCTGTAGTATTGAACAATCTCTCTTTTATTTTAAAGAAGTAAAAGTAAAAAGCGTGATTTTATGTATGTATGTAAAAGTAAGTATAGCACAACAATCAATACTGTTGTGGTACTTTAATATAATAAGTTTTGATGACGAAAGTGGTCGTACCCATTGTTTTATGTATCAATAAAATTAATTTTTATGTAAATTTATTCCGCTTGACTTAGAATTTAATAGCTTGCATGTTTATAAGTAAATGATCAAAAATTATTTCTTCTTTTAAATTTTCTGTTGAACCAATGCTATAAAAAAGTGTCGGCAACGTCATGTATGAACTTAATTTAAAGCGTTGAGAAGCCTCATAGTCTATTTTAAGACCTTCTTAAAGAAAATATTATTTTTCCAAGAACATACCTGAAGTGTCCCAAATATTAAAATATTTTCAGTATAATTTTATATTCGTTCAGTTATTAAAATAGATCAACCTACGTGACTCGTAAGATTTAATTGCAAATAGATAGACATCTGTCAAGCGCTCAAAAGATTAAACTACAAACTGAATTAATAGAAGTTATTATTTATAAAGTTCCTACTAATTGGATATTACAAAGAGGGTATTTACATACAGTACATACGAGCGAATTAATCAAAGAAAATAAATGCGTGGTTTGTTTGTTTTTTTTTTTTTATAAAAAGGCTAACAAGATGACCTCACTCCACCTGATGGTAAGCGGTAGTGAGATCCAAATATGAGGTCGACAGGCACAATAGAAGAAGAGAATTGTTTATTTGGTTTTAAATAAATTGCTTTATATTATTTTATAAGTTGCAAATTTCGACTTTACTTATAAAATATTAAAAAATATGGATGATAATTTAATAATTTATTTAAGATCTATTGAAGTACTTGTTACATAATGTTATTTATTTTGTAATATATTTCTGTTTTATCGTACTGGGCATCATATTCCCTTCCCTGAAGCCTAATTATTTTGTACCGCAGGCACATAGATCTTACAGTCGTATTCCCATCAGACTGACAAGCGATAGAGTTAGAGTAAGTAGTCTGCAAATTACTTAATTGCTATAACCGAGTTTAATTGATTACTCGCTCACGGAGCGAACTCGAAACACTTCCTCAATTAACTTACCATGCCGATACCGGCCAAAGAGCCGAAGGCTGCAGTTGTTTGTGCGAACTAATTAACAGTGAAAGTAAACACATTATTGACCCACTGTGATAATTCAGTTTGCGAGGGGAACTCAGCTGGAAAATCAACAGGCTAATTTGTGCGTTAAGGAAAAGATACAGCTTACCGGAAACATATCAAATAACGCATTTGAAGGGTCGAAAAGTTTACTAAATATTTGTACAAACTACACAAAGCTTTATTAAAATTATTTACGAACACACAATATATTTTAAAAATATTTAATCTACGAGAATGTTTAAAATATCGAATCAACTACTTAAATGTTATTGATACTACTATATAAAATTTATCAACATATTATACAATGTAACATTTTCGGCATAAATCTGAAATAATAATTTACGCATCAATAAATTAATGTCATTAAGGAAAAGACTTTAACGCGTCATTGACAATTTACTAACGTAAATATTATTTTAGTAAAAAAGCCGGTTGAAAACTTACCGATTTCCGATATTCCTCTCCGCTGCACAAGAAAAGTAAACACTAAAAGCAATTCGGCAAATAAGTCCCGAAGGTTAGTCTCTCCAATCCACAAAACAATTCCACAGTCACGGTAATAGATCACCAACTTTGGATTTACGCGTCCACTCCAATTGTCACTTTCGTCCAAATTTATGGGTACGGTATAGTTCCGGGGAACGAAGATCGGAAGAGTCGCCGGAGGATGCAACAATGTAGTGCAGCGTTCGCGGGGCTCGGCGGCCGTCTGTTTGCGTTGGGATGTTGTTGTCGGCAGGCGAGTAAAGTTTCCGGGCGGGCGCGGCGGCGGGGCGCGTGCGAGTGCTCCGAGCGCGCGCGGCGGAGTGGCGGGCCGGCGGCGCCCGCGGGCGAGGGCGGGCGTCGGGGTGGACGGAACAACACTCTAATATAATGACGGGGTCGGAACACTTTAATACCCTAATTGAAAAAGTATACTCTGACAACAGCTTTTAAGTGTAATTAAGGCTCCGTCTTTACGTGAAGTGATAAAATAGATTCTATGGAGATTTTTTGTTGTAACTACGATGCGCTTACGAGTGTATTGTTCTTTGTATACTTTGTTTAAATTGTTTTGTTGTTTCTATTGATTCAATGAATATTTTCATAAAATACATGCAATTACAGCTTCTATAATGGCATTTGTGAGGAGATGAAAAATAAATACACATTATAATATAGCTATATTAGTAAAAATATTAACTCCAGTCGATAAATCTAATCTGCACGATCGTCACGTAGCGCCGCGCTACATAGGTAAGAAATATCACAAATACTACCTCGATAGTGGATTCCGGCCTAAATTCAATTCCACCCCTTTCCCCCGCCCAGGCCGGTAGGAAACCAATCTTCTTTACATTCCCTCGCCGACAAATTTATACTCCTCCATACGTCCTCCCTAATAGGAACCGGCCGTGAGCTGAGGTGGTCGCCGCGGCCTCCGGTCGCCGGTCGCAGTTGCGTAAATTATTAAGCAACCGGGCAGCCGCCGCCGCAAAGAAATGGCAAGTGTGTGTCCGTGCACCGTCGCTGAGAATTTAATTTCCACGGGCCGCCCGCCCTCCCGCCATTGTCCGCCCAGTATTTCATTACGGCTCGAGCTTTTCTATTAATAAATCACTCTTCGCCAGCGCCGTTTAATTACGCCCCGGATCCGGCCATCGTCTGATTACACTTTCATCGAACATCTAATTAGGAGTGCACTCGGGGTGGGAACGTGTGTATTCTTTGTTCGGGAGATATTACACTCGGCCTATATTACACCGCGACGCTGCCTCCGAACGCTAAGTTCGAAATGAACAAACTTTGATTAAAATCGACCGCTTGCATTGCTTTAGTACATGCTTTAATATTACGTTAAAATAAAATTTTCTGTTTTAATTTTTACGCTTGCTTCGTTAAATTTAAAGTTATTACTAAACTTATCAAGTTTTAATTGAGAAAATCTCGTCAATGGTGAGTCAACGGCATTAATTTGGTTGCAAATGAACTCATAACAATTTTATTCAAAAGTATTATTCATAAGATATTATAATAATAATAATCCAAATAATTATAAACGAGGTAGTTACGGGATGCATTTACTTTAACCCGCTAGTTTAATCGTAAATTAAATTTTGGTCGTGTCTTAGTAACAAGTTGAGTAATGCGATTATAATGACGAGCCGAGCTAGACACCAGGCACCAGGTGAAAGTTCAGTTCTCGGTAATGGCTGAAGACCTTTTTAATTTCCTGCATTGGCCGAGGCGGAGGAAGGCTGGTGCGGGCGCGGCGGCCGCGGCCCGTCCGTTTAACTTATTGCCACGGTTAACGAGAATACGCCGTTGTGTGCCGGCAAAATTGAAGGATTTACTCCTCGTCCCTCCTTTATTAAACGTATTGCACACACCGCCGCCGATGTGTGCGTGCCGACTACACGCAGTATGCCGAAATTACATTTCACATGAGTCGTAATAACAAGGGCGCGCGTAAATCACGAGCATTATTAGTTTCTCTTGTTACTCGTGCCATTTGTCACTTTGTATTGATGCAGAAACTGTCAACCTGTCTTGGAAAAGTATTGCGGTAATAATAGTGACGGCACATGCGTAACATGTATAGCCTACCAGCATTATCTACAACCTATCAATATTTAGCATGTTTCATAATACGAGTGGTTTTTTTATCCGCCAAGTGACTCTGACCTCTCTCGGTCAGGTCGCGTTCCGGGATCAGCACTGTACGAACCGGAGTTGTGGGGACCATTGTTGCGGCAAGCGCCGGACCAGTGGAGTCTTAGCGGCGGTATTGTGCGGGCGAGGAGGTCAGCCCGCCGGCCATGGAGACCCGTAGAAACGGGGCCCTTCCGTCCGGCGGACTGGCCAACCTGACCCGCACAGCTCAATACCAATGCGAGACTCCACGCCTTGTCTCGTTGTTGCCGCAGCAGTGGTCTCCTTTTTCACGGCTTTCAGGGTGAGTGCGACAGGCTCAATATGGTATATTGTGCCTGTCGACCTCATATTTGGATCTCACTACCGCTTACCATCAGGTGGAGTGAGGTCATCTTGTTAGCCTTTTATAAAAAAAAAAAAATCCAAATTTTTACCATAGAAATTATGAATCGGGGTATAGTGCCATTAAGTCAATATAGTTGGCACCTGGTCTTACCCATCAATAGCATTAAGTTAGCAATAAGAGTTTCCAGTAGCCAAGCCAAGTGATTAGCATGTCATGCAGATCAGCTGGGGCCGGCGAGCGCCGCCGCGGGAAGACGCAATATCACCGGACTTCCTGTAAGCTAAAGCGTATCGCTCAAAGTTTCGCAATATACGCGCACCGAGCTCGTCCTTTATTAAAAACTATTCTCACATTTTTAATTAAAACTTGTGTTCCCCCACTAAAACTTTATTTAAGCAATAAAGGCGGCGCAATTAGCGGCCCTGTCCCCGCCGGCGACTTCACCTACTTTTCCTCTGCTTTAATGAGTGTTTTTTAATAAAGCTGGAGACTGCTGCAAGTTTATTAATTTAGTTTAACTCGTGTCACGGCAGGTCCGGTAGCGCCCGCCCTCGCACACTATAACCATACTTTTTAATTTAACACCCTGAACTATTACCTTAATAGGAAAGTTGCGCAGAATGCCATTAATTAAGCTCCATTATTTCTCATGTTTTAAATTCGATATAGCTGATAAGCTTGTTTGTGCCGTGATAAACAAGGTGGAGAAACTGGAGTAATTTCAAACGCCTTGATATTGTTTACACGTGATTCATATGAGTGCAAACTTGCGTTTCAGCCGCAGATATGCTGAAATCGGTCGAATAAAAAGCTTTCGCAGAAAATACGTGGATGTTTTCTGAAACGTACATTAGGAATCCAAAGTAACGATCGTTGTCGAGCAGCGAACTAAAAGCTTGAATGACGTGGAGCCCCCTCGCGCGGTGCAGCCCCGCCCGCCAAGTGTTCCGGCCATAATTACATTCCCGTGTCTAACAAATGGAGAATCGGTGTTGATTTGTGTTTAGCCGAGCCGTGATCCGCCGGCCGCGGCCGCGCACGGCTCACTCCCGCCGGCCTACCCCCAATGAGACAACGCTTTATAACTTAAAGAGCCGACACGTGTTCCAAACACCGTAATGAGGTGTTCGTGTAAACAATATACTTACATAATTAACTTGATATAACTAAGATTTAATAGTGTGATTTTTCGGTCCTTAAAATTATTTGGTCCAATAATCCCACATACGCATTTGGGACTATTTTATTCAGTAAAACCTAAGCATTTTTATTTTAGCGAAACTATCTAAATAAAGAAATATTTTTTTATAATAAAGTAACCCTTGACATCTGTCAATAAAAAGACGTTAATTAATTATATTTGGGTCAATTTCAACAAGTCCATATTTTTTAACATTTCGGTGAACTTTTTTATTTGTTACTTTTTTGAAAATACAACCATGTAGAATTGTTATTTACGCTATCGTTATAATTAATTTTAACACGACATTAAATTAAATTCATATACTTAAGAGATATAGTACTTTGAAATTTTGGTGTCACCGAAATGAAAGAAGAGTTCACCGAAATGAAACTTCTCATCACCGAAATGAGAAACGCAATACACCGAAATGAAATTACTTATGTAGTCACCGAAAAAAGTAAACTGTTACCAAGTATACAGCCTACAACCTACGTTTTGAAGAGTGTATTCATCACACAGTAACAGATTTTTCTTACTAAAATTAAAACTTCGGCCTTATCAATAAAAATGCATCTCCGTTAATCGTTTAACAGTGGTCGATGGAAACGTGGATACAACCCAGTCTTGATCTTTGTCAGTTCCAGATTCAGCTCTCAATGCATAAAGTCCATCTGCCAATCAATACCCCTAACCAATATGCAGTAGTGCAATAATTCGTTAAACAATTGACAAAGCCATTATAAAGCTAGCTTCATTACCGAACTACGAACGATTCGTAGGTATCATCTGGAAATCGTCGTGCCAACATATCCCAAGAGGCTGTCGTACTTCCAACGTCCCGGGTTTGACTCAAGAGTCATCTGCGCCGTTTAAAAATTATGAATCCACCTATAATGCCGATCCATTTTCACAAGACACATGTGATGCTTGTGAAATCTTAATGCTGTCTATCCATGCAAACCAGCGAACCAAATGGATTAATACAGTCACCAGCATTGACATGACCCACAATAGTAAAAAGGCCTAGACCACAATCCGTAAATGGACCGGTGAGCCCTCTCCTCCAAAGTTCCAAGTTAAGTTACTGCAAACAAAATTGCTCATCAACTGTTGCTGAATAAGAAATCGTACACTCGCCTTCCCAGAATTCAACTTGTACAATGCCTTCCGAAAGAGAATTTACTGAGCCAGCCTTTTGACGATATCATTTTTAGTGTTAGATACTTGAAATCTGGTAAAGCATCGAGTGTTGATAACATTTCCACAGAACAACTTAAAAACTTGGATCCTATGACTATTTGCTGGTTACAACCGAAGTTCAATGATTGTCTACAATCTGCGAAATTATCACGTCTATGGATCTTGATATTGCCATTCCAAAACCGGGAAAAGTTCTAGATGACCCTAAAAACCTTCCGCCCATTATCCTTGCTCAGTCACACATACAAATTACCTCAACGACTTTTGCTTAACCGCCTATCACCTATTAGATCAGCACTTAATTCCAGAACAGGTAGGATTCAGACCTAAAAAATCATGTTGTAACCAGACGTTAAACCTCACCCAACACATGCCATTTTATCATAAACGTCTAGTCCATAAGATTTGTATTTGTAATTCAGAAGCTACACTGATGTTATTCTGTTTTGTGAACCAAAATAAATAACACAAAGAGGATAGTTTTGAAATGGGAATGATTACAGCGCTGTATGCGTGGATCTGACAGCAGCTTATGATACAGTGAACCTGAAGCGTCTCTTGTGGAAAGTCTACTCGATGGTCAATGACTAGAAATTTATAAAAATACTTGGTGAGCTGCTCTGCAACCGTAGCTTTCAGGTCCATTTGTCTGAAGAAATAAGCAGGGGGCGATCCCAAAAGGACGGTAAGCCCCAGGGTCTCTACCCTGGGGATGACCGTTTTGTTGGAATCACTACTTTTCAACATCTACACAAAAGACCGACCATGTTGCCGATGACCTGGCGCTCATATCACAAACACAATCGTGTGAAAACATAGAAATAAACCTCACTTCAGCCTTAGGGTTCAGACACTCTCAGACTAAATATAACATGGCAGGGACAACCACAGAAGTTAAAGTCGGCATAGCTTTATATTTAGATTTAGAAAGTACCGAATCTTGACACAGATCCACCTTCTGCTCGTCTTAACCTCTGGTCTAACACGTTTGCTCCACCCGTCCCCTTGGTTCTACCTTCAGAAAGCCTTCCAACAGGACACGATTTGCCATGGTTAACCTGAAGGTCCCTGGACAGACTCCGTAGCCAGGTTGGCCAATGCAAAGATAATATGTTTAGGTGGGGGTTTCCTGGACAGGAGGATATCGCGTGCCTATGTGGTCTCTCACCATTGTCCATGGCTCACCTCACTTCATGCCCCGCCTGTCCCGACTCCTGTACACAAATTGAGCTGATAGAAGGGTCAACAACCGCGGTCCGGGTGGCGGAATTATCCAAAATAATTTTAGGTGTTTTGCCATCGACACGAAAAAGAAGAAGAAGAAGAATAACTTACCATTTTGAACTTCATCATTTGACTTTAGATGCTGTTGACAAACATTTCAAGTTAATCTGTTATTACTTTAATCCAGAGTCTTAAATATATAAAAGAAGAATCACTGACTGACATATCGATGCACAGTCTAAACGGCTAAACGTAGGCACTTGAAATTTGGTAAGGACGTAGTTTAGGTACCGTAGAGGTGCATTAAGAAAGGAATTCCCGAAATTCTCACGGGAACGGGAATAATCCGGAAAATCCTTTTGTATGAAAAATCGCCCACGCAAACGAAGTCGCGGGCACAGCTAGTGAAAAATAAAGGTATTGATTACAACCACACATAGATTTTAATAATTTAATCTGAAATTCATTTGGGAACATGTAAGAATAAATCAACAAATATATTGTAATTATCAACAATAAAAATAAAAATATATTCCTTTCGAAATTACAATGTAACAAAATAAATTAAGGTCTTTATTCACCGAAATGAAGTAATTTGACACCGGAATGACAAAAGAAATCACCGAAATTAAGATAATAATCACCGAAATTACCAAATTCTCACCGAAATGAAAAAAAGTCACTGGAATGATATTTTTTCTCATTCCGGTGGTCAATTTAGGTCACCGAATTCACCGGAATGAGGTCACCGATATTATATACAGCCCATAAAAATAAGCACAACAAGGAAAATATAAATAAAATAAATAAATTGATACGACCTACTTAATTGAGCGACATTTAGTAATAGTACATAGATTTTATAGACATACCGAATGATTGGATCACAACTTATATCCATTCACGTGAATGACAAAAAAAACGGTACGCAGTCACCGAAACCGACTTACTTACGTTTTTGGCGGGAACTGCAAACAGCAACACACGTCCTCTTACGTTAAGCGCTTAGGCGGCACTGATGCGCAGATTTACTGCGCAGTGGCAAGAAGCTAGTGTTTTTCGATGCCTAGATATTCGCGTACAACGAAAATTCACCGCGATGACATATCTCATTTGGACACGTGAATTTGTACTAACCATTCATTAAATATAACAGATTTTGTATTGAACTTTCCGCAATAAGGTACTGTCATTATTAAGGATTTAAATAAAAAAAGGTAAATCCCTAAAAAATCAACTGTTTTTAAAATATGATTAAAAGTATACTGAAAAACAAATTGTGCCGCGTCACCGATATGATACAATTGGGGGTTTAAGATTTTTTACCTAATTAGCGATAATAATAATTTAAAAATATTTATAGTCACCTATAGGAGACAACACCTTTTATCTAAAAAATATTACAAGTTAAAAGTGCCATCCTGCACTAGCAGTTTCAGCCGTGCCGTTTACGATTTGGTGTCGGGAAATTCACCCATTTATGCGGTTCAAACTGAAAATTATGTACACAATAAAAAGACTGCTAGTCAAGAATTATTAATTGTCATACGACACAAAAAGCGAATGCAAGGTAATTATTGTTGATAGTTGGTGTTGAGTTGAAATAAAAGTCAGTTGAAAAAGTTGAATAGCAACGGAATGGGGGCGTTGCATTTCGTGCACAGGTAGTAATTGCGCGCATATCGGCTAAGTGAAAACGAAGCCCGCTCGGCCTAAAAGCACCCGGTTGATTGGATCAGCACACGGATTTTCCATTACGTACCCACTAGTTCTTTTACTTCTAGCCAGCGTCGGGTCGTACTTTAAATTGGCCGAGCTATATTTGCTCGGTGACAAATGAAACCACTTTCTGCCTAATTCTACGTGCTGTCCGAGCGTTGGTTTCGGCTAATGTGACAGTTTTCTTTGTTTTTGAGCGGGAAATAACAGAGCGATGAATCCTTAACTTTTAGAACTTTATACTCAAGGCTTACTGGGTTTCACTGCAACTTTGGAAACCCATCCCAGTGATTTTTCACATGACTAATTAGTATGGACACGTTTATATCCAGGGTAAATTTTCGCGCGGTGTAGGTATAATTCCCAATATGCCAATTATTATTACAATCTCCGTGTTGCCTTTGATACTTATACCTTCACCACCACTTGCACACAACATTAGAAAAATAACAAAGCATGAGACATCCATTTTATAGCCTGCTCAACCAATATTATTCAGGGTTTAAGTGGTACTCAATTCATCATTAGATTATTTTTTAATTCAGTTCTTAGTAAAATAAAAGGGGAAAAGAACAAAACGGGTAACAGTTTCGGAACACCCCTAGCAAGATAGTAATAACTTCACAGAACAGCTCGAAAAACAGGTCATCGTTAGCGAAGAAACCGATTCATGTGTTATAGCTATGCACAGGGTCGTTTGCGAAACGGACAGGAGCGAAGTCGTTACCCCGCTCGTATATCCCGGACAACCGCGAATATTGGCCGCACTAACAACGTGCGTCTTTATAAGTTTTTAACGAGCTCGGACGGTATAAATTATGTGTGGTGCGGGCAGTGGGTCTCGTTATCTCGCTAACGGCGCACTAGCGGAAGCTTAATGTACCGAGAGCTTTATTGTAGCCACTTACGGCGCACTGCAACTCCGAATAGTGTTCAACACTACAACTATTGTCGGGCGGAGTGCAAAAAATGTAATCGCGTGTCGTTGAGATGACGTAATGTCGTTGAGAGAAGACCATATTTTGTCTTTTTGACATCGTTACGTAACCTTAATAATATATAAGGGTTTGTAAATTATATAATAATTAGATTTCTTAAACTGTTTTATTATATTTATATATAATTGTTATAAAATCTTTACTATTATTATGACTACAAATTTAACTCTATCTGTCACGCTTCTAGGCCAAATCCACTCTGCCGATTCAAATAATACATAGATTAAGAAATGACATTGCTCCAAGAGGACAAAGTCGCGGGTGGAAAGCTAGTTAATATGTATAATACTCAACGTAATCATCATGCGCGGAATAATGTTATAGATAAATGAATTATATCCAATTATTAAATGTGGAAATTAATAAAGAAATCCTTTAATTCTCAACGTAATAAGGGGAACTCGCTTTTGGTTCTGGGAAATTCATTAGGGTAACTGAGAAATTCATAACGATCTCAGCTGCGAGAATGCAAATCTCGAACTTGTTAAATTGAAACGGGAACAAAATTGTATGTATTCTTTTTGTGTGATCAAAAGACACAGTTTGATTAAAATTAAATAACGATTTAACCGCATGAAGGGAGCCGTATTAGCTTTGATTAAAAATACCAATTAAGATTACGGCCTTTTTATTCGAATTCTAATCAAGTAGTTAATTAGGATTTAGCGTAAGCGCCCGGCCCTGCCGACTAGTTGGGCCACTTTAATAAGGCCGTGATAAGACGAGCCCCCTCGCCCAGTGGCTTCGAGGCCGTAAGTCCAGGATTCTTTAATTATACGAACAAACTTTTTAACTTTAATGACGTAGAGGGGAAGATGCCACATTATTGAAATTTTGCCAATTTTCACCCTACATTTACAAATCGCAACAGAGCTTTGTTTGAAAAAAGTAAAACCGAAACAAATCATTCTAGGTAGCTTTCGTTTAGACGAGTTCATGTCAATTACTATTTTATATATGTAGGTGAAAAGTTTATCACAATATCGAAGTTTGCTTTCTACTACTATAATAACATTAAACATTATTATGATCTGCCTAATCTTTTACAAAAAGAAACTCTTACTGAGCTTTCATTGAAAATCAAAAGCTTTTAGATAATGCGTAACATTGCTTTTTAATCAAGGTATATCTATATTTACCTACCATTTGTGCAAAAGAACGATACATTAAGATATTTAAATCTTCATCATAAACCCATACGACAAACAAAACATAGACATAGCCATTGCATAACCCCGATATGGTTGTCGATCGAGATTTATTTAGATGTTTGCTTTGTTTTAAATATAGATATACGAAAGCCAAGACATATCTCTCCCATTTTAGGAGCAGCGAAGTAACAAATCAATATTTGGAGTGAGTGCTTTTTCGTGCTATGGAGAAGCTTTTATCTGGACAACGGTCGGGTGGCAGCACAAACAATCAAGGGACAGAGACATTCACTTCACCGCGCGCTCTATATCTGTACTGTTGCTTTTATGCATAGCTATGTGTGCCACATTACTTACCAGCACTTCCATGCAACATTGTATTGTAAGACGTAGTTTAACTTGTACTTATTCGCAAATTTGCCCGTTTCTATCACGGTTTACACGTAAAGCGAGGTTTTACGGAGTCAGCCTACATACAAGAGTACTTTTATCGTTTCTCGGATTTGATTACTAGAAAATAAATGTTCGTTTCCAGTTTTTGAATGGCTCTATTGACACAATTGTATCTGTTATTATTACTTTTGGTTAACGCAAACTATCTTCGTCATTATTGAAGGTTGGCTTACAACCAACCCCAAGCAAACATAAAACCATACCAACCAGTGACTACTCATTTAGTATTTATATTTTACAGGAAGTAATTGATAGCAATGGAAAAGTCAGAACTTAAATATATTGATAATTGTAAAATACAACCCTAGCAACAAAACTAACATATCGAGGGCTTAAATTGTACCTGCAAATAATCTCAGTCTGACAGCTTCAGGTGTGCCATTGTTATGCGAAGCGGAAAAATTGTTTAATTAACTTCACCAATGGAGTAGTGAGGTTGAACCAGCGCGGACTAAGTGGAACTTTACCGCAAGCGTTAATTATTATCTGTGAGGAGTGCTCTTTGTTTAGTTGCCAACTCTAAATTAGTTTTCGAAATGGATCATTCGCACCCCGGCACCCCCGACCCTGCCCACCCGTTCCCAGTAATTGGAACGTTCCGAGATGACACCACTCGACTGCCTCTAATCAGTTAACAAGAAACCCACTGTACGGCATTGTGATTCGCAAGCATATGACACACTCCTTTTGAACGGGCCGCTCGGGAACTCCGAATGGGAACTTCATCAACTTGTGTTCATGTCGCAATCATGTGACGAGTATAATGACGTTTATCTTGATCGGCTTGTCCCGCATTATGACTCTGACGTCATCTCAACGTATCGGCGTCTTCTACCTATCCCTATTAAAATCTGGCCCTATTTGAAAAATTGGTCCAGATTTTATTAATTCTACAAAGACTTACACTGAATTGAACATTTTGAACCAAGAAATACATGCTATTATACTTACATCAAAATTTGAATGAATGTGGCATGCTTTACCGTGCTGTATTTAATACATTGAAATATACGTTACATAACATAATTTATTATTTATACTATCTATAACATAGGTTAACCTCGGTTTCTAAGCTTCTTAGAACACTTAGAATCGATATCATAAATCAATGCAAACAAGAAACAAATCCACACTGAATAATTGTCAGAGTAGTTCAAATGGCCTTATTAGGTGTCCAACATGGCTTAACGACTGTCGCGCTAAAATGGGAACTGACAGAGTTACAGCTCTGTGGCTGACATCGAAACCCATTATACGGTCATCCTTCCACTTTCTGGACGTGAATGTATAACTTGTTGTTGCACATAACCAACGATACTTGACACATTACAATGTGACCTAACAATCATACTATAATGTAGGGTCATCCAAGAAAAGTAGGTATACATACATAGCCAGTTGTCGATACATACTTGTTTAGTAGTTAGTTGCTCTGTCAAAGTCTTCAGCAATTTGATGCTTAGGTACTGAGCTTCTTTATAAATTTAATATTGCGGAACTTAAGCTTAAACAAAAAGCACTACCTAATACCTACAAGTGTTAATTAAGTATTTGCAAACGCCCCACCCCAGCTCCCGGCCGCGACTACACAGTTCCATTAGGCGAAATATTTTAATTAATTCACTTCGCTAAGTAAGAAAGCGCTATTCGATTAATACACAGCAGATAAAAGCCTATATAAAGCGCGTATGTCTAACGACAAAACCTTTTACCGATGTAATCCTGTTAAAGGCATACAAGGAAAATGCTATCGTATATTCATGGAGTACGGAGTAGTTTCTTCGGCAGTGGGTGACCATATTTTGTTTCAGGCACTCAGCGTTGGGCGTAGGCACTTATCTTAACAGTTCCTACATTAAGTCGTCAACAATTAAGGCTCATTAAATTTCATTAGAGTACTGGTCGGGCGGGGGGCGGCAGCGACCGGCCGACGCTTAGACGGATAATCTTCAGCTGTCAGCCACTAATGCGTTTTAGAGTACGTAATTTGAACCATCGAGATCGGCGGTAATTAACGGCGCAATTAAGCTAAGTGATTATTAGTAAAGAAGAACGCAACACTTTACTGTACGTGCAGCTAAGTACGTATCTCTGTCTATTAATGATCTTGTCGAAAGTTATTGATTCAATATTTCACTAATCACTGTCGTATATTTTAACATTTCTCCAATAAAGACTAATAACGTTTTTAATTATTTTTTTTAATAATTCACACTTACTTAATCTTACGACTAGTGCTAGGTATTTACTAGTCGTTATATTTTTAAATCTGAGAACTTTTTAGTTTCTATTTACTTGTTAAAAAAATATATGGCGCCGCGATGAAATATCAAATTAGCTGAAACAGTCCCTGATTTATCTGCTGAGAAGCAAAACGTTTCAAGTTACCAATAAAACGTAATTTAAGCGAACATACACTCGAGAACTGAGTGAAGGCTTTACGTCACTTCAATTTTGTGTTAAATGTAAGTGTACGCCTCAAGTAACCCGGAGGCAGGGTAATGTATTCCCATATATATGTCGTGGCCAAATCGATGAATTGATCATTTCATGAAATGGTTGGCCATTTCATGAAGTGTTCACGTTTCATGAAGTGGCCAATCAATGGTGACCAAATCATTAAACGATAAACGTTTAACGATTTGGCCACCCACGTTTGACCATATCGTAAAAAGAGGGCGACTATAAAATATTTAATGAAAACCAGGATCAATTTTGATACGTATTTGTTTATTTTTAGTTAATAATAATAATAATAATCGTTTATTTAGTTGTTACATACTTTCAAAATAAAAAGGTTTAAAATTTTATAACAATGAAAAAAATCATTAAATGCATTTAATGATTTTTTTCATTGTTATAAAAAATGTACAATTAGTGAAATTTGCAAGTATTTTAGTACAAGCAGTATAAAAGTCACGTAAACAAAAAAAAAATTAAACAAGGTAACAGTCACTTGCTAGCGCAAGACAAATTTATTAATAATAAGGTGCATTAAGGCGATTAAAACACGGCACCGCGCACAAAGTCACATGAACAACAAAAATCATAGGATAGTCGGCGCTTTTTCCTTGAATATAAGATATTCCACCCTCTTCGACAGTTTCCATAGTGTTTAATAAAGAATTATTCGCATTTTTTCTGAGATAAAATTCGTCTTTGTTTACAAGGGCCGCCATTTTTACCCAAACTGCACAAAAACAACCAGTGTTGCCAAATAAGTGTATTTACTGCCTAAAATAGGCAAACTTCCGACAATTTTGTCCAAATTAAAATTAAATGTACATACATTAAAAATAACATTAATTTTATAAAAAAAATGTTTTGCTAAAAATATGCTATTCTAAAATAAAAGATAAAATAATATGCTAAACAGGAAGAAAATTTAGCACATTGTGCAAATTTAGCATATTTGCACAAAGTGCTTAATTGGTATGGCAACTCTGGCACTCTACCGGTAAAGTCAACGAAACAATTCCACGATATGATCGATTGAGATTGATCGTTTCATGAAATGGCAGTGCATGTAGTTGGCCCAATCGTCAAACGATTTCTTATCATTGATCTGACCTGGCCACATCATGATATGGCCAATGTGTGATTGGCCATTTCATGAAATGCAACCATTTCATGAAATGGCCAATCATTTCATGAAATGGCCAATTCTACGATGTGGCCACGACATATACATAAGTGAAAACATTTTAAGAAGCTCCACGGACCCACTGCATCACCCGAGGGGTTAGGGCCTAAAAGCACTATCTCCGAGCCAAAGCCTTACAACTCTTCTCAAATTCAACTTACTTTGCTCTGTGTGGAGGTGCCCGCATGGATGTCGCTACACTGTAACGTGTCTTGATATTTGTTTTTATTGCGATCTTGCTTTTTATTTGAGAATAGAATTTACAGAAAATATACGCTGGATTGGTAGTCTCTTGCACAAAATATGAAGTTATTATAACACATTAGGTACTCATTTGAAGTATTTAAATTGATACCTAAATAAAATTATCCTATCTCCATCATCACAAAGAAAATTATGTACCTAAATATGTAAAAGTACATCATGCTACTGTTTCAAAGATATTCATGTAAAGAAACGGCTTATACCCACTATCACTGTTTGCAATCGCCTAGGCAACTGACAGTCCTTGAAGCAGTGATTGAAGTTTCACGAAGCTGGTAGAAGCCTAGGTAATAAAATTGAATTGGGTTAGATGAAAATGTATGAAGATATTGACGAGTCGCCAGACCGCCGTTTATATGATCAACAGAATCTCAATGCATCATAATTCGTCTCGTTACTATGCGTTGATGCATACCTACTTCACCTACTTTTAACGTTTTAAACGTAATAAACTTTATTTTACTGAACATCAAAGTGCAGCGCATAGCGGCTTCATGTTAACTCCTGTTTAGTAACTATCGTGACCGGGACTATCGTGATAGAAAAGGTATTTATGTTATTAGTTATAATAAAGCATAGCAAAAAATACTTTTACCTGTTTACAGCTAAATATAAAATCCAGTACCAATGCAATAAGTCGGCGTATACACATACATGTAACGAATTCAAGTTTAGTGTCGCGCGAGGTAGAGAAGAAACGAGACTTTCCGTAGATGCATCGGACCTCGGACAAATCGCAGCGGCTGCCGGAAGCTGCGCCCGCAGCCCGCAGCGCGCGTCACGCGTCATCGCGACCCGCACTCTCCGTCACTTCCGTCACCCGCTTTCGCTACGTCACGTTACGACCATGCTCCATTTCATATAAAGTAAATTGAAAAGTTTCGAGTTTAATTCCGTCTCCTCAAGCCACCGTCAGCCCGCGCTCGCGGCAGCGTGGCGGAAGCGAATCTCGATGTTTTGTAATGGAGCTTTTTAAAATGGAAGTCGAACTTTTGTCAGACACTTTTAGCCGCGCCGGAGATACATTTAAGCTTTTTAACTTTTCCACTCCGGTAATGTATCCCACACTTTCGTTCGTAGTGGAGGTGTCGTATAAGTTTTTTTAGCCGTGCAGATGAAGTAGGTAACTTTTTTATTTGTGTGACTCAGCACGTCCCCAGTCGCTCGCAATAATCCTGCCAAAGAGCTCCTCTCTATCCGACTTCTGACTGCTTGTTTTTTTCGTGTTCGACGACAGTGTAAACATTTTGCCTACGATCCATTAAGTAAATGCACTCGGGCCACCACTCGGCACTACATTAATATTGCATTTCTAACTCCCCCTCTCGAGCGGCGATTCTGACCACCCTTATGGACACTGCTTCGGCTGAGTTTTGAGGAACACAAAGCTAATGGCCGATGCATTTGCGTATCTAAGCGATGACTAGCTAATGCTACTTACTGAGATTAAATAGAAAATATTTTTTAGTTGTACGTAGCTAGCTACAAACGTCACAGATAGGATGTATTTAAGTATTGTAAGTGAGTATGAGGGATATGTATTATGCATGTGACTTATTTTATAACTGGAAATACGGTCAGTAATTCTAAGATATAAACAAGGACAGCATTGAATCTCGAAAATTTTCCAATGTTTAGAAATCAATAAGTGTTTGTAGCTAATGTAAGCGCTTAACGAGCCGCGAGCGGGACTCCTGAGCGGATCAGCAAATGGAGTGCTTCATGCATAATGTAGGTCAGGCTGAGTGTTGTTTTGAAAAGCGTTCTGAATTTGTTATTTTCGTCACACCAGGTGATGCTCAGGCTCTTCATGAAACATTTAACGACATATCAATGTGATAACAGATTCGCTCGACAATATAAATGTAAGTGGATCGCGTGCCATTATTTCCCTTTGTTCTCCTTAAACGGAACAAAAACAGAAATGCGCATTCAAGTGGAAACGTTATGCAACTATAGCATACCTTAAGCAAATTTATATGTCTTTACATAACTTTATTAAATGATAACAGGAGATAACCGGCACCTCAGAATTAATTAATCCACTCAGAGATTGCATCTAAAAGCCCCCGCTGCCCCCGCCTCCCCCCGGGGTCGATCCGTTTCCAGCCACTTAAACTTCACGCGGCGCGCTCTAGCTTCCGTTTTAATTACAAAATTAATTCAAAATGTAATTAAAGTTAACAATAAGGCAGCAAACAATTGAAGTTATTTATGTTAGTTTATGCTTTATGGTGAGCACTGCCTGGTGGAAATGCGATTTACTGGAGAACGGAGCGCGTCCCGCCGCTACCTACCGACCGTCCTTGCCTGTCTTGGACTTTGTTGTGTTTCGATTACGATCAATGATGACCAATTTGCCTACTGCGGCTAGATTGTTTGTTCCTCGATGTGGATGTACACCTATTGTTAGGGCGACTACACACTGAATAATGACATTTTTATTAAACACTTAGAGGTGTTATGGTGGATAGGGGCCATTCCCATTCTTAATTTTAGATGAATGCATAAAATTTATTGTGAGTTTAAATTTAATTGGTATAACAAGGTGGTGACGGCTGCGCGAAATTGTGAATTGCCCAAATACTTAACTGAGTACAAACGAGTGAGTTAATTATTAGGTAGGTACAAGCACATAGGTAATTAGCAGATCCATCCTTCTTAAACGAAGGTTGAATCAAAAACGGGACTGAATTAGAAAACATTATCAGGCACGTAAGTAGGTACTCTAATGATAATTAAAGAAAAATCCTAAAGATGTTAGTGTAGTATGAAAAGCAGTCCAAAGGAGGTAAGCCGGGGTAACTCGACTCATCCACTCAACATCGCTGTACTGGCAATAAAGCTCAGTTGAAAAGCACTTAACGGGATTGATTCAGAACATTTACCATTCTTTAAACAAACACAACCTTTCCATTACGGTAAATTATAAAACCTTTCAGCAAATGGAAATCGAAGGAATAACATGGTTGCATCAGATAAAAATATTGTGTTCGTGATTGTAAAAAAGATTTTAGTGCTAAAAGCATATGCATATGCACTACATTTAATAACGTAAACGTATTCGTAGTACGAACCTACAGAAGTACTATTGTTTTAATACGAGTACATAATATTTACCTAACTAGCATCTCATACCCACCCATGTAATATAAATTATTTTATGTACCTAACTGAGCGTGGGCGAACTGAGAGGAGACTGGTCCAAAACTGATCTGAATTCATATATCGTTCTTAGGTTGGTTAATCATCGTCATCAGCCCTGTGCAGCCCACTCCAGGACATAGGTCTCCCCAAATGGTCACCACTCTCGTCTAAATCATTCATCATGATTCAACCTATAATTGCCCACTGCTAAAAATAGGCCTCCCCAATATCACTCCAGCGCGACCAGTCTACGGCCACCTGCATCTAACAAAACCATCTGGTAGGCGGCCGTCCCACATTGCGCTTTCTAATACGTGGTTTTCACTCAAGGATCTTTTTGCCCCAACGAACTTTCAATCTGCGTGTTATGTGGCCAGCACACTACCACTTCAATTTCTTAATCCGACGGGTAGTCAGGAACTTTGTTTCTTCTTCCAGCCCAGGCGATCTTATTTCTAAGACCGATTAAAGGGTAATCCCTTTCATCGCTCTTAGAAATAAGATCAGATAACTGGGTCAAAATATCATTTTATTTAGTCCCTTTCATCGCTCTTAGAAATAAGATAAGAATTAGAAGAAAATTATATAGAATAACTAGTGCCCCGCCCTCGTTTCGGGGGTAGGTATAATATTATACATAAAAACCTTCCTCTTAAATCCCTCTATCTATTAAAAAAACCGCATCAAAATCCGTTGTGTATTTTTAAATATTTAAGCATACATAGGGACAGACAGACGCGGGAAGCGACTTTATACTTAAGCGGTCGGGGTAATATCTTTTGGTTTTTCAAATAATCAAAAATTTACTTAGTACATCAAACCTTCATCGTTTGTTGTTTGTGAAATAAAATAAAAATACGTGTAGGTACAATATTTTAAAATAATAATGTAACTAACGGATATACTAAATAGTTTTTTTGGTCCTCTAGCCCATTGCGATGGACGGGAGTGGGGGGTAAAAGATTGTAAACTTAAAATTCAACAGCATTCATCAGATTATTTAACCAAAAATCTATGAGTAGCCACGTTAAAATATTAACCGTGTACCTACATTTTTTTGTAAACTTTAATAGAAATTGATAATTTTCAGTAAGTTTATCAAATAAGATCAATTTCCCGAGTGGGGTTCATGTAATCTTGTCGAGATTAATGCCAAGAACACAGGTGTGTCTCCTTTCCTGTCCTTCTTTTCTGAGCACCCCTTTACCAATACAGGATAGCCTTAGCATCCTTGGCATCGATGTTCGCCGCGACCTGAGCCAGCGGGTGAGAGGTGAGAGCAGTATTGGCGAACTTGTGCCTTATAAATTAAGGCACAAGTTCGCCAATACGGCCCTCACCTCTGGGATGGCTCCGCAAAATAATTAGGTACTAGATGCCATCACCATACATTGTCAATCATATAGAGGAGTACGAAACCCTTGAGCCTCTTCAATTACTTAGAGACATTGCCGGTCTAAGTGAAGAAGAGCTATTGTAACTAGTCCCTCGCTCCCCTTTCCACTCTCGAACAACACGTGCTGGTGGCAGCTTGGCAATGTAGGTGCTGGTAGCAGCTTTTCTACCCCGTATCATTAAGGCATGGAATGCCCTTCCAGGTCATGTTTTCCTTCCATCCTATGATCCCGGGCTATCCTCCTATGAGGCGGGGCGTGAAAGGCCATTTAAGCGGGCCTTATGGTTAAGTGCGACAGGCTCAATATGGTCTATAGTGCCGGTCGACCTCATAAGGGAATCTCACTTCCACTTACCATCAGGTGGAAGAGATCATCTTGTTAGCAAATTATAAAAAAAAATAGGTCAGACTGTAAATTCAGGTGGGAGACATTTTGTTCAGGTAGGAGACAATTTGGTCAGGTGGGAGACATTTTGTGGACCTGTTGCTGTTACCACCATACAGTTGCGTAAAACCCGCCAAGTGACTCTGACCTCTCTCGGTCAGGTCGCGTTCCGAGATCAGCACTGTACGTACCGGAGCCAGGGGTACCATTGTTGGGGCAAGTGCCGGACCAGTGAAGTCTTAGCGGAGGTATTGTGCGGGCGGAGCGGGTCTGCCCGCCGGCCAGGGAGACCCATAGAAAAAACGGTGGCATGGAAGCCCTTCCGTTCGGCGGACTGGCCAACTCCGACCTGCACAGCTCAATATCAATGCGAGATTCCGCGCCTTGTCTCGTTGTTGCCGAAGCAATGGTCTCCTCTTTCACGTCCCCCTTTCCCTCTAATATTGCAGGCCTTCAGGGTGAGTGCGACAGGCTCAATATGGTCTATAGTGCCTGTCGACCTCATATTTGGATATCACTACCGCTTACCATCAGGTAGAGTAAGGTCATCTTGTTAGCCTATTACTTTAAAAAGTATTTAAAAAAATTGTATAAAATAAAGTCGCTTTCTCTGTCCCTACCTACGTATGCTTAAATCTTTAAAACTACACATCGGATTTTGATGCGGTTTTTTTTAATAGCTAATTGTTTTCAAGTGGAAGGTTTTAATATTTAATACGCCCGAAGCGAAGCGGGTGCGGGGCACTAGTACCTATTATTTATAATCACCTTATTTTCGGTAACATATCCATGTAAGTTATTGCATCCACTTATCTTATATAACATCGTTTTAACAATGTGAAGTGGAATAAAATTATCATTAAATAAAATGAGAACAAAGTAATGTTAAAAACTTATACTTATTTATACTATCTACTTTTTTTTTTAAATAAAACTAATGTAAAATTAGTAGGACTCGAGTCGAGTTTTAACCGTGACCACGAGCGCTGTAAAGAGCTCGAAACGTCGGATCTCTAAATAATGATTAGAATACCAATACACGCGAGTTTAATCCGTAAAATTAATTTCCTTTTTCTTAAAAGAACAGTAAGTATAATCTCAATTCCTCTGTCTTCTTTGCACATTAAGAAAAAAACCAATAAGGATGTTCAAGTATCTATCTTGATATCGATAGATAAACATTTATAATAAAATATGTTGCATAGTTAAGAATAATAAATATCGTTCCACCTCAGTTAAATATAACTTAATTAAGGCCTTCCATCGTCGATTCATAATTTTTCAGATAATCAGAATTTTCATTTATTTATACATTACTCGTTCAAACTTGCTCTGGTTATATAAATCAAACTTCAAAGAACTGTATAATTTTACATATTTAATTGTTTCATTGTTCGTTCAAACTGTTTCCAAATAAAATGTTATAGGACAACCATTGTTTCCTTTATGTTAATCTAGCCTTCTTTTATGTTAGCCTGATGTTTTTAAACTACCAGAAGTGTATTTAATACCATTACATAAATAAGGTTTCAAATAGTCGCATCAACGAAAATCAAAAATAAAGTAAAATAATATTTATTTCAGTAACTCTATTACAAATATTAGGTGTGGGAAAATGTTCGCCTGCGGTAGGAATAACGTTCTTTTGCCGATCAATTACATAACTAAGTTACATTCAACTGTTAAATTAAACATTAAATAACAAATTCACCATATACACCATATTATTTAAGAAAATATACTATAAAGAGTTATGTTTGTATCTTCTGATATATAAGAGATGTAATTTAATTTTTCTTTTAAAATTTGTAAGTATAAGTTAAGTTAGTTTTATAAGTTTTGCACACACCCTTACAGGGTCATGTTTTTGTACCTAGGTTAAGAACATGTTGCAAATAAATATTCTATTCTAAATTAATAATGTATGCTAGCAAAATGTGTATGTTATGATGTTGTGTCATACAGACTATAAATAATTTATATTTATTGTATTTATAGTTACCATCATTTTTATTGGAGGCGTATGTATTTCAATATGGTTCGTTTTTATAAACAATTATGTTTATTTTTGTTCAGAGCTCTTTAGGGTCTTAAAAGCTATGTATGCGAATACCAAAGTGAACCCATATTGTTTTAATTTTTCTTTTCAAGGAATGGAACCAATAATTTTTTTATCAAATAAATGCAACTAAAGTTATTTAGTTTCTGCTGTAATACTAACCCATATGGATACTTTGTCCGAAATAATTGATTTTTATATTATTTTTTTATTTTTTATAGTTGCTACTTAAACATTTTTGTGTTTGTTGCTGTTGTCACAAACAACACTACAACTGTCAATAGTGTTAGTGAAATGTCATTTAATGTGAGGTTATGTGCCAGTGCTTCGGTTGATTGAATGAATGTTGTTTGTTTGATTGTTGTTGTTTTATTGTCTTTCGGTAATCGAAGTTTTTTAGAATTTCGGCCCACTACTAATCAACATGAATACCAGAAAGAAAGTAATTAAAACTGTTTATAAAGATGAAAACGACAGTGAAGAAGAAACCGGAGATTTTAGTGACTCCGGCTCGGAGGCAAAAATATCCGAAGAATCTAGTTCTGATGAAGAAGAAGCTGACCATGTTGCTCATTCTTCAGGAGATGAGTTCGTTAAGAAAAGTAAAGTCTCTAATACCAAGAAGTCTAAGCCGCGTCCGGCCCCGAGAAAGCCGAAGTTTGCCAAGTCCTTTATCAACAAAATAAGTACACAGACGTCAGGAGAAAACGACAATGCCGAAGTTGCCCCCTTATTTTCAATTAAAGACTTAACAGATGAAGACAAACTATTGCCTGCTGTACTTAATCTTTCTGAAAGTGGTAAGTTTACAATACAGTCTCAAAGAGTTGAAAAATAAGAATCATGTATTATGAAGGTCTTTTAGATAGCAATGATTATGTTTCAAATATTTAGTATTGTATAAACTGACTGAGTATGAAATAATAAGTTGGAATAAGTATTAAGAATTCAATTCTAAATTATAGACTATAGTTTCACATCAAAATAAAAATAAAAATATTCTTTTGACCATTCAGAGATAACTGTGTCTTGATTTTTATAAGTTTTTCACATATTTGAACTATGAGCATGTCTGTTAGATAAAATTAATTGTAAATTTTGATTGCAAAATACAATTTTTAACTTGTCAATGTTTGACAAAAAGTAATCTAATACCAATACTTTTCAGATAGCAGTGATGATGAATGTCCAAAAACCTCCAGTAAAACTCCAGCACCTACTTCATCATTTTCCCAAAGCTACAATGACAGTGATAATGAAACTGAGCCTCAAGTTTACAAAGATGTAAGTTATGATGTTAATTTATATAAATTTAAGGTTTATATCTATGCACTCAGTCAGGCTATGGATAGAGATATGCTCTTTTATCTGCGGGATCAAATCTCATGTTAAGTGATCTGGCAGAGAACCAATGTCATTGAGGTAGCTACTAGATCCATCCACCGGAGCCATCTCAGCTGTAGAACCAACAAATGCTGGGGCAAACGAGTTTTGGAGTGGATACCGCATCTTGGCAACATAGTGTGGGATACCCTCAGGTCAGATGGAGTGATCTGCACAGGATGACCTGTAAGAGTTAGATGCCAGTTAGAAACAGGATAGGTGGGAGTGGTGAGCATGACGTGGGGAGGCCCTTATCTAACAGTAGACCAAGTTATGGACTGTATAATATTTAAAAAAGTCAAGTTCTGGTAATTGGAACTTGAATTTTGAAATCAAACAATCAACATACTCTACTACTACTAGCTTTCCGCCTGCATCTTCGTCCATGTGGAAACCCTATTCCCGCGGGAACTCCGGAATAAAAATATATGTTATTCTGGGTCTTCAGCTACCTGCATACCAAATTTCATTGTTAACAGTTCAGTAGTATTTGCTTGAAAGAGTAACAAACATCCATCCACATATACAAACTTTCACATTAATAATATTAATAGGATTGTAGCACCACTGATGGCATGATGCCACTTTGTTTTTTTTTTTAATAATTAATATGTTCTGAAATTGGGTGATTAATGTAGCATATATTATGATTACAGGTTTGGTCAAATAATATCCAGGACAACAGTGAAGAAATTGCCCGCAAAGCTTTTCTTGAGCTGGAGCAACACAAATCCAAACTAGAAGAAACCAAAGCATATCTTGATAGCTACACAAGTAATCTACAAACAGATAACAACCTTGATGTGAACGACCTTCTAGCACAAGGTGAAGAAGTGACTCCACAGAAGAAGACCCCAGTCAAGAAGAAAGTTAAGAACAGAAGAGTTAAAGATGATAGTGACTCTGAAATGGAGGACTGGGAAGAAGTGCAAGGTTAGTTTTAGAAATTAGTTCTATAGGTTAAATCCACTGATATGTGTTATTATGGATGTACTTTCGGCAACGCTGGCGGTCGACCACCTATAAGGTGAAAATCTCTTGGCAATTTCGCGTCTGTCAGAGCAAGCCCCGCCCAATTGGTCAAGGAGCTGGCGATTATTTTTTGGTAGATATTTGAGGCATGCTGAAAACTTGTCCTGTACCTCTCCTATTATATCCCAACACAATACCGCCGACCTGGCTGTGTAGCGGGGCTAAACCAACCCCCCGATTTTTTTTATTTAAAAATATATTTTATAGTCCAAAAAAATATACTTTGTCAGATCACCTGACAGTCGAAATGATTTGTCTTAGTGAGTCTTATTTTTAATTATAACTAAATAAAAATATTGAAAACATTTTTGGGGGTCTGCTTTAGACCTGCTACTCACCAGCCAGGTCTACAGTTTCGTGCTGGGATATAATAGGAGTGGTACAGGATAAGTTTTCAGCTTGCCTCAAATACCTACCAAAAAATTCTTGCTAGCCCTCCTACTATTGGAACGATTTTGCTTGGATTATGACAGATTTTCTTTAAGTGCTCTTCTATTGGCCAGTGGGCGGGGCTAATGGCGTTTAAAGAAATCTGTTTGAAAAGTGTACTGCCGCCAAAATTTCTGGATGTACTATATCTAATGTGGTAATTAATGAAAATAATTTTCTTCTTTGCAGAAGCCAAAACTATTCCACAACAGGGGTTGCAGCTTTTTGTCGAACTGCCAGATGCTTGTAGAAAAACTAAAAAGGTTGATGTTGAAATGATGATGAAGAGGAAAATTAACAGGGTCAAAAAAGAGTATCAAGTATACATGCACAAAGTACATGTTCTTTGTTGGCTTGGTCATGGAAACTATGTTAGTAAGACACTAAATGACCAAGAATTATTGGCTGCTTCATTATCTTTGGTCCCTGGCAAGGAATGTTATCCGGGAGAAAGAGTAGACTTGAAGTATGTTGAGCAAATAACAACATGGTACAAAGATAAACTAACACTGAAGCTAGATAAAAATGAAAATAAATTTAAACCAAAAGCACCTCCTCTCAAAGATATTTTATTAGCACAAATAAAGAACAGGACAGTCACTTCAAAAAAGTACTTAGTATTTATTTTTGTTGCTATGTTAAGAGCTATAGGCTTACAATGTCGTATTATGTTTAATTTTGTCACACTTCCTATTAAGCCACCGAGTTCTGAGTTATGTTCGTTATCAACAAAGGCGAAAGATGAAAAAGATATCAAGCAAAAGCCTAAAGTCGATGATAAACCCAGTGATAAGAAAAAAGCTGCTCCCAAGAATAGTTCAAAAACTAAAAGCTCAGGGAAAATACCACAGGTTGACGGAACTTATGACGATGATTTTGAACCTATCATGCAGTTGGATGGTAGCAATGATGTAGCACCATCAACAAGGAGCAGTAGAGCAAGGAAAGTACCCAATACTAGTACAGCTGAAGATGATGTATCACCACCTAAAAGATCAAAACTAAGTACTAGCGCCAAGTCAACTAAGGAAACTGCCAAAAAAGATGCAGATACTAAAGAAGCTGCTACAACGGGACGCACAAGGAAATCTGCTACAGCTGAAAAGACCCAAGAAACAATTGTAACCAAAGCTAAAAGATCTGTCAAGGATAAAGTTGCAACTGAAAAAAATGTTGAAGCCAAGATTGAAGATTCAAACATAGATGAGAAATCCACAACAAAACTAGTCCCTAGCCCCCGAAAAACAAGAAGCGCATCATCCACAAACAAACCTGTCAAGAGCAATGAACCAAAGAAGAAAACTACCAATGCAAAAAAATTAGAAGTACCAAAAGTTGTTGTTACCGATGTTAGTGACAAAGACAGTAAATCCAGCAAGTATTTCAAACATGAAAATGATTCAGATGGGAATAAGACAGAACATCCACCAAGGAAACGCGCGAGAACAGTTAACCCTGATAAAACAAAAAATGATGAACAGAAACCAAATAAGACACGAACTAAAAGTGCTCCTGGTACATCAGTAGAGAAAAGCAAATATTTTGAAGACAATGTACAATCGCAGAGTAGAAAATCAAGATTGTCTCTTAAGAGTAATAAAGCTGTTAATGTAAAGTCTGAAAAGGCTGAAGATGAGCAAAGGGTTAGCCACAGGGACTTGGCCAAGAACAGACCGAAAGCTAAAAATGACATAACAGGCGATCTTGTTAGCATTATCAAGGGAAGAGTTAAGGAAGCCAAAGAAGACTCGAAGAAAGGCATTGTTAAAGGTAAATTAATTTTTTTTCATATCTAATTGTTACATAAAAGAAGATTATGATGATTGTTTATAATTTATTCATTTACAAAATATTCTATCATATATTTTTCAGGTAAACTAAAGAAAGAATCTGATGAAGACAGTGACTTTTTGCCCGAAGAAGATTCTAAAAGTAAAGCAGAAAGCGATGATGACTTCAAGCCATGCAAAATAAGTCCCAAACCAAGTACAAGCAAAAAGAAAATAGACAGACGTGTTTTGTCCTCAGACGAAGACACATCCATTAACAAAGTTGATATTTGGTGTGAAGTGTTTGTGGAAGAATTAGAGCAGTGGGTGTCTGTAAATGTCATAAAAGCAAAGGTTCATTGTGCGGAAAATATTTATGTAAGTTTTATGCTCACCTCAATTCTCTTTTCTTCAAAATTCTTTCTGTTAACCTTAAAATGCACGACATGATTACATGTAAAACAGGGTGACTAAATTTCTGCTATGATTAATAATCCAATATTTTAGCTTTAATAAAAAATACCTCGTAATATTTTTACACTTTTAATTTTGAATGATGAAGATGAAGGATGAGGAGTCAAAGTCGAAATATCTTTCTTTGTATATGCTTTAAAAAACTTATAGATCGGTTTCTGAAGTCATTGCATATAAAATATCTAACATTGAGGATATTATTTATATATCATATCTATATGTAAGGGATGTAAAGGATTCTAGCTATAACATCTAACTAAAATCCAAGCCAACCTCACCTTTACGTGCTGCATCCTGTTGACAAACGGACCAGGCTCTGGCGCTCCACCCACCAACCCGCATTGGACCAGCGTGGTGGGTAACGGTCCAATACCCCCTAATCACTTTTTTCTCCAAACTATGCTAAGGCAAAGAATTATAGATGTTACAAAAAAGGCTGCCAAATTAAAATGGAGCTGGGCGGGTCACGTCTGTAGGATGATTTCAAAGACAGGAATCATAGATGTTACAAAAAAGGCTGCCAAATTAAAATGGAGCTGGGCGGGTCACGTCTGTAGGATGATTCCTGAAAGATGGGCAAAACTGGTCACCCAATGGCAACCGGCAGATGGGCGTCGACAAAGAGGAAGGCCCAAAAAGAGGTGGCGAGATGATCTGGATGCCTATAATCGGAACTGGTCGGCCTTGGCTGGAGATCGACAGCTTTGGAGTGAATTGGGGGAGGCCTTTGCCCAGCAGTGGGACAGTATAGGCTAAGTAAAAAAAAATCATTTATATGTATGTTTGAAGACTGAATCTAATAAGTGAATTTAATTTTCCAGAGTGGCTCATCGCATCCAGTCTGCTACGTCGTAGGTTGGGACAACAACAACTACCTGAAGGACCTGACTCGTCGCTACGTCCCTCACTGGAACACAGTGACGCGCAAGCAACGCGTGGAGCCTTCATGGTGGAGCACCGCGGTCAGGCCGTACCTGGGACCGAGGAATGCTCGGGACAAGGAGGAGGATGAACAGTTAGACAGGATGCAGCTGGAAGCGCCGCTGCCCAAGAGTATCGCTGAGTATGTCCTGCTTTATGCTATGATATCTTTTATAACACATGTGCTAAGATACTTAACTCACGTTCAGTATAATGTTCGTATACACCACCGACCACCATAGTGTCTATTGCTTTGAATTTTGCTTCAGTCCCGATTTTGCAACAAGATTAGAGATAGATCTCAAGATGGTCATCGTTCGATTTCTTCTACTGGGCTGATGCTTCAGTCCCGATTTTGCAACAAGATTAGAGATAGATCTCAAGACAACCATCGTTATTCTTACGGGCCGTCGTGATTTCGCTTGGCTTCTTGTCCATGTCACGAAGTATGTAAAAAGATTTTCCTATTATACTAAACGAGAGCGGTTTATATTTAAGAAGAAATACATCTCATATACAGGGGGGAGATTAGCCAACAACAAATTACGCCGTTCCTACTTGACAAAATGTCAAAAGCTATAAAATAATGCACAGTTACAGAGCCTCCGGTCTCTTGCTCTGTGATCGAGCCCTCAAGTGTATTCCTTCCTTATGTCCACTTTAGGTACAAGAACCACCCCCTATACGCGCTCAAGCGCCACCTGCTCAAGTTCGAGGCGCTGTACCCGCCGGACGCGGCGACGCTGGGCTTCGTGCGCGGCGAGCCGGTGTACGCGCGCGCGTGCGTGCACACGTGCCGCTCGCGGGACACGTGGCTCAAGGAGGCCAAGGTGGTGCGGCTGGGCGAGCAGCCGTATAAGGTGGTTAAGGCCAGGCCTAAGTGGGATAAGGTAAGGAATAAGTAACTAGACTTTTTGTTTACTTACTGATGTACGATGATGGCTTGGAGTAGCATCGTCATCATTACTGGACTTGCGGGGGAGCAGATAGCTCTCACGCCTAAAATATTTAAACGACTTGCTTGACAGTGCGCCCTAACGGGGCTCGACCTCGGCTCAGGGCGTCGTTGGGACGTAAGTTTGGGGAGAGAAACGACCCGTCACTCGCCGGCATCGAGTACTTAGTAAGAAGTCTTTACTTACCTTTAGGATAGGACTGGATAGTCGATGTGGTGATTGCTAATCGGTCCCCAACCTACGCAAGCTCTAAATTTAAGTAAGGCTACGATATGTGGCGCCGCTCAAACAAAGTCGGCTCATTGAAAAATGTATACCACTTTACTTAATTAAATAACTTTTACACATTTAAGTGTGTAAAAGTTATTTTAAATAGGTAAAGTGGACAAGTTATATAATCACAAAATTTATGTCTATTTCAGCTCTCCAATAAACTCATAACGGACAAACCTTTGGAAGTATTTGGTCCTTGGCAAGTCCAGGAGTACGAGCCGCCTACTGCTGAAAATGGAATAGTTCCCCGAAATGCGTACGGCAATGTTGAATTGTTTAAAGAGTGTATGCTTCCCAAAGGAACTGTACATCTCAAATGTGAGTATCTAGATATTAGTATTTTGATCAGCTATGACTAGACTTTAGAGAAACTAAAGTCTTTTTCAGCTAAGATGATCCCTGTGACACTTCATTGTGTTCTGAATCACGCATTTTACGTTTGACAAACGAAAATAATTTTATTGCACACTTTCTTCATTTTATTGCGGCGTCATTTAAAAGTATTAAAATATTTATTTTAATATGTACGGTTAAAGAATCTTTATTTATTACTCATAAGAATAAAATTCACTTACATGAGTATTATAATATAAATACTCATGTAAGTGAATTTTTAATATTTTCCTAAGAAAGAAAGATTCTTTGCTTAATTACACAACACATTTAATAATCTAGACATTAGAAATCTAGAAATTATAAAAAACAAGACGCAGAGAAAGTGCGCGCTTTTTGCGACACAAAAGTGTCCTAATTCGAGCACCTTGTAATATGCTTTTCATTTAATCTTTTGTTTCATACGAGTATGTTAGTAAAGTGTCACAAGATTGCACAGCACAGATTTAAAAGGCAAATTACTATAAAAGTAACATATCTATAATTTATAATATCATTGCACTGTAGATAGTGTATTTAGATTTATTATTAATAAGTTCACACCCTACATGAATAATTAGCAAATTTTACTTTCTTATGCTTATTTACTGCCCTGTTTTGTGTACCAAAAATAAAAACAAATAAAATTTTCAATCATTTAAATTCCAGTGCCCGGCCTGAACAAAGTGGCTAAGAAGCTGAACATCGACTGCGCGCCGGCCATGACCGGTTTCGACTTCAACGGCGGCTGGTCGCACCCGGTCTACGACGGGTTCGTCGTCTGCCAGGAGTTCGAAGACGTCATCACCGAGGCCTGGGTCGAGGTGAGTCGGAAACTCACAAGCTGAACATTGACTGCGCGCGGTCATGACTGGCTTCGACTTCAAAGGCGGCTGTACTGTGTTAATCGAATTTTTTCTTTTAATATAGCCTGTTGTGTCCCACTGCTGGACAAAGGCCTCCCCCAATGAGAGTTTTCGCGTATGAGCAATTCACTAGATGACAATACGTGGGCGTGAGGTCCAAATGCAGCATGATTGGTTACTTTTGAGGTGACATTGACAGACATGTCAATATTCACCAATCATGCTGCAGTTGGACCTCACGCCTACGTATTGCCATCTAGTGAAGTTCTTAAACGCGAAAACCCTCATTCTCGCCATTTCTGCCGATCTGTGGTTAGAGATGGCCAGTTTAGGTCTTCAGCGTCGAGATTACAATTACTATTTTGTTTTAAATGCGACTTCATAGTTATTAGATACGATTATTCGACGTTTTAACGGTGAAGAAAAACATTGTGAGGAAACCTGCACACCTACGAAGACATTCTAAGGATGTGTAGTCGACTAACCCACACTTTTGTTTGATGTTGACTAAGGCCTGATCACGCTAGCCTCAGTTTAGAGTAGGCCCGTGCCCCAGCAGTGGGCTGATGATGATTATCGCACTACTACATGTTGGATTATGACGTCAAAGTCCAATGTCAGTTTAATCAGTTTTGTATGGAAAGCAACCGATCAGAACTGTAAACGCGTATGACTTTTTTAATTTTAAATCTATAATAAAACGAACAGACAAGCACTTCAGGTGTCATTTTTGGGAGAAGATAAGTTTTTAAGCATAGTTCAAGAAAGCAATGTTCTAAGTTAAAGGTTTTATTACATTTAGTGTATTTTGACTTTATTTTATCTTTTTTATTTTGGTGTATTTTAGTTTAAAGCAGTCACATTTTAAAATGCAATTACAAAAATTTTCAGGAACAAGAACTACAGGAGCGTAAAGAACAAGAGAAGATGGAAACAAGGGTGTATGGAAACTGGCGGCGACTAATCAAAGGCCTGTTGATACGCGAACGACTCAAGAGCAAATATGGCTTCGACGAACCAACCACTTCGCAGGACAAGAAGAAATCTAAAGGGCCCCGGCTGGTTGTGAGTAAAAAGAAGTAATTTTCTGTATGTGAAAGGAGGTAATATTAAGTATTTTTTAAATCATGTTTCAGTTTTAAAATAACCTTGGTACCTGTAATTTTTATTAGTGTTTATTGTTTTCTTTAGTAATAATACTGGTCGAAGGGCTAACAGCAGCTTAATTACCGTGGCCACATATTTTTTCGAAAAAATATTGTCGGCTTCTGTGTGAGGAAATAGAAATTAGGCCATAAAAGCAGTAACTGTGAATTTCGAATCCTCAAAGAATCTCTTGTTTCCTCTTACTTGGATTGAAAAGATGGATAATGCTTTCAGTTGTAATTTAGTGCCACATCTTAGTAATTAATCGTGCAACGGCGCCTGTGATGAAAATTAAACCGCCTATAGTTTTAAAAGTTTTGTGTAAAGTAACTAATAACTATGCAATACTCTTGTTAGTGATAACATTTGCCAGTGTTCTAATATTAAAGTAGTGATCGACTCGCCAATCCTTACTTCAGAAGGATATAAAATGTGAATGATTTTCGTAGTTTGAGGTAATACTCTAAAGTTTTGTAATAGAATAAAGGCCTGTCATTTACAAAGTGCTTTCTGATTTAACACGTGTACATCACATATTAAACCACTAGTTTATTTATTTTTAGAATAATCAGTTAGCCTAAACATGATATTTTGTTGTTCTAATTTATAATACATACATACTTATTTTTTCCATTATGGGATTGTGAAACTTCGATTTTTTTTTTTGTAAGGTGTTTCACCATGCATAATTGTTATTTAGTAGTAAAACGAGCAAGATTTTTTAGTGTTGTGTATTGAATGCTCATGTCTATTTTAAATGATAGATATTTTTTAAAAGAAATAAATGTCAAGTTACGGGTATGCCTTGTTATATTCTAATCTGTTACTCTTTTTATAATCATGACAATGATATTTTGTTATTGATAATTCAAAAAGCGTTTTCATTATAAATTTGTAGAAGCATGAAGGAGATTATTTTTCAGTATTTTTAAATCTTGTTAAACATGATTACAATTATTTTTAATAATCTCAATTGCATCTATTTCTCAATTTATTAAGAACCTTGCTTAGCATGTTTTAAAAATAAGTATTTGTTCAATAAATGTGCATTTTTAGAAGTGTGTCTCAATTTCATTATAGGGTTCCTTTGGCAATTAAAAAATGAAACTCAGTTTCTGTCAATTTATTTAATAAAAATGATAAATTATACAATTTTCGTTCATATATTGTCATATGCAATAAGCTGTCTTATGTTTACATTTAAATTTACTTAACTTGCATGTTACATAGCAGAAGCTCCAAAGCATTTATTATAGTTAGGAATTACTCTAGCACAGCTCATTGTGCCGAAGCGATTAGATATGATAAAAGTATATACAAAATCTTTGGTGTATAAAAATATGCATAGACACTTCAGATCTTTATAGCAAGATCTGGTCGGTCGAAACGATTGCATTTATTTGCAATCTTTGCCGCGTTTACAGGATAGTTTTACTTCCACGTCACAAAGTGGCGTTTGGTAATTACAATCACAATGCCATTTAATTGTTTAGTTGTTCTTACGATTTTTTTTTCTTTTCTTTAATTTTATTATATCATTCTTACATATCTACATTAAGTCTATGCAACTTATATCCTACTATATTTTATGACGAATATATAAACTAAGGGCCCAGACACATTCATCACAATTTGTACTTATTATGAAAGGAATGTAACCTTTAATTTATAACTTCAATACATAAAATATTAGCACTTATAAAATTATTTATAATCTATTTATTAGTCTCATTGGATGTATCAACCATTATTAAATCCAGTTTAATCAATGGTATGATCAATAGACAGGTAGCGATGTGCAATAGATTAAATTCCTTTCAGGCTACCATTCACACTAGTGTCTATAAAGTCCAGCTTCATAGTTTATAGCTTAGGCCATTGTTAATGTGCCTGCGCCCATTCCGAAACCTACACCCTTGGGTCCATAGTTCCTGCCGTAGCAGCCTCGGCAGTAAATTTCACCGTTGGGTCCATCATTCAGGTTGGTGGAATCCTGTAACAAACAAATTACAATTTAGATTTTTTTATAAACAGCTAACAGGATAACCTTACTCCACCACTTATTAGGTCGGCTGGCACAAAATAATTTTTAATATTAAAAAAAAACAGTAGATATCAAAAGTCCTAAGAAGTGGGTCTGTCCCATCGATATTTCTATGGTTACTGAATTTAAAGTTGGATCAAGTTGACAACAAAACATTTTTAAATAGGAAAAGTGATACTTTGCAATTCTTAATAATTTCTTATTTTTTTAAATTATCATAATTACATTTGGGATTTTAATATATTCTTTTGCTTGGTTTACTGGAAGAAAGAAAAATAATAACTGACGTGTCCTACGTCATATCCTTGATTTTAATTGTAACGTTTCTAAATCACAAACTAACAAGAATGCTAATAAATGTATTATTATATTAAGACAAACTACCATTATCAAAGATTATACTAACACACACGTATAAAAGATTGTAATCTTGAAATAATCGTATCCAGTTTTTCTGAAATGATTATAATCAGTTTGTTTGACAGTTTATTTTTCAACCGTTAAAATAACAAACTGTCGGCATATTTCTGACAGCATTCATGATGTCAACATAATTTTTTCAAGAAGAAATATCGCAAGTTTTATAATTTAATTGTTACCAATAGGTAATTTCTGAGCCTGCTGAATAATAATTCTCATATAACCCCAAAGTTAAAATGTATAAACTTTCTTCAATCATTCTACTAACAGTTATTTCTGTTCATACAACGGTGGCTGAATTCTCAGCCGAAGATTGTGCATCGTTGGGATTTATCAAAGCAAACTTATTATGTTCATCTTGTGATCAATTGAAAGATTTTAGCTTAGATGATTTGGTTGTGCACTGCAAGGAATGCTGCCACAACGACGATTCAGCCCTCAAAGAGAAAAAGTACGCTCGTGCCATTTTAGAAGTATGCACTTGTAAGTTTCCTGCCTATCCGCAGATTCAAGCCTTCGTGAAAAGCGATAGACCTGCCAAATTCCCGAACCTACAGATCAAATATGTACGCGGTCTAGACCCTATCATAAAACTGTTGGACAAAGATGGCATTGTCAAAGACACAGTGGCTATTGAAAAATGGAATACAGACTCTGTCGAAGAGTTTTTAAAAGCGCATCTTGTCAACGAAGAGGAAGATGATCGCCATTATTTGAAGACTAACCAAATATAGGTAATATTAAGAGTAATAAATCTTTTATTTTAATAATTTTCTGTGTTTTAATTTTTCACATAGTGAATTTAATTTTTTGCTTACACGCCTCACTTCACTTCATATTAAATTCCTAGATTAGGTCTGATTCTATTCATATTCCTTTTTCTATCATATTCCGCAATCCAAGGATTCAATGATTGCATTGACAAGTAGATTAGATATGTCAATACTTACAAGAGATCTATGGCAGTCCGCACATGAGAAGCACCGTCTGTGCCATGTGCCATTCTTGGAGTGCATCTGTTCAGCGGCATAGACTGGGAAACCACAGCGAGGGCATCCATGGCCCTTTGCTGCTTTCTGTCCGGTGAATGGCAGTTGTTCGGTGCTGTGGAAACATGGACACATTAAGTAACACTATTATAAACCTTACATTTTGTAATGCATCCAAACAGTTAGGTGTAAGCTTCTAACAGGCATCCCCTTATAGCTATTGCTACTCATTTATATTAGCCATTTACTTTTTATTTTTAAATAGTGACCCGACCCTGCTTTTCTTCGGGTATATTACACATATAAACCTTCCACTTAAATTCCTCTATCCATTGAAAAAGTTAAAAATCTATGTTTGAGGTGTCAGACAGAGGAAAGTGACTTTGTCTTAGACTGCATAGTGATAAAGACTCATATCGCACGATGCACTTCGCATAACGAGGTGTTTAAAGAGACAAAGTTTGTATACTAACTATGTGACAGATGGCTCGGCGTCGGTGGAGACCAGGGTGGGGGCGTGGCCGTAGCCGAAGCCCTTGGGCCCGAAGAGCTTGGCGTAGCACGCGCGGCAGTGGATTTCCTTGTCGGGGCCGTCACACGCCAGCATCGAGTCCAGGGGCCGGTGGCACTCCGCGCAGTTGAAGCATTTCTTGTGCCACATCTGTGTAGGAAGAGCCACTAGTGAGTTTGGGTGAGCTCAGAAAGATAATTATTACGTAATGTCGCCATTAAGTGTCGGCGTAAGTGTGTCCATGACAGTGTAAATATCTTCAATATCATTGTAAAATGCTGTAAACCAGCCAACTCACGGTACACTAACCAGATTATCATAGAAAACTTCCTATTCTAATAACAAAGGGAATTTACAAGTTCTTACATAGGAACTATTCGTTATCTGAACAGTTTCGAAATTTAATTAGATAGGAGGTAGGTACTTACGGTTCCCTTAGCCAGCTGTTGTTCCGCCGCGAACACCATTCCGCCGCAGCGCGGGCAGCCCTGGCCCTTAGGCGCCTTGATGGAGGTGGTGTCCGGGTTGTAGAAGGGACGGCTGTTGGAGATCTCTTCCTCACTATAAATTTAAGATAATTTGTTAGATTGCCTCATAAATTTGTCGCAAAATATTTTGGTAGGTTAATAAATAAAAAATACAGATCTCCCAAAACCTAGACAATATTTTCTAGCAGAAATCAGAATATATCTTTAATTGAATCATTGGAACTCGTCTTCATTTTACTCAAAATCTCTTTAAAAGCCTGTAACTGTTTCGTACGGGTTTTCCCGATACAGGTAACGGTTTTCATTTATTCCGGTGCGATAGGTACTAATATGTGTAAGAATGTTTTACATAAGGATCTTTTATAATTGTATAAAAATACAGAGGATAGTTTTAAAAATGACATTGTTAACTTACGTCAAGCCATCGGTCTGAAGGAACCCAGAGCCGCAGGCAAAGCCGTAGCCGTGCGGTCCCCACTTCTTGCCGTAGCAGGTCTTGCAGTAGACCTCGCCCTCGGGGCCGTCGCAAGCGATGATCGAGTCAAGGGTCTTGGTGCAGTCGCGGCACTTGAAGCACTTGCGATGCCATTCGCGGCCCTTGGCCAGCACTTGCTCGGCGGCGAACACGACGCCGCCGCATCGAGGGCAGCCCTTGCCGGGCGGGGCCATGATAGACGCGGTGTCGATCAGCGTCGTCTTTGGCGCTTGGTCGCTACACGAAAAACAAATACCTGATGAACTTGCTCCATTGTACAAGGCTGTAGAGGTTAGTCAATATACCGGCAACGTCTATTCGTTAGACAACTTTCAAACCTGTTAAATTTTAAAACAGGTGGATCGATCAGAGGTTCACGAAATAAATCGAACGAATAAGCGTGCTCCCATGAATCGTGCTTTGTGAAAATGTCATGGTGAATTTGAAAAATAGTTGTTGTCTTAGCGAACATCATTAATTTGTTTGTTAATGACAACAATCGTAAACAATGTAGTCTTGCATGACCCAGTGTTGAGATGATAAAGGATTCGAAGTAGGTATGTAGCCGATTACGCGTTGTAAACTCAAACTCGACGGCTGGTCTCACCGATATTAAAATTAGTTCATCCGAGTGCGGAGAGCGCGTTCTATTTTCATATTGGCATGTTGCCATCTCTTGTTTGTATTATAAGCTGTTTTTATGAAAGTGACTATGCGATGGAAATAACCTGAACCTGTCATGTAACTTGAGAAGTTTTCACGTAACATGTTATAAAAGATTTCTAGAAAACGAAAATGTGAGTTTTAGTGAATGGGGGGTTAAATGATGAAACATAAATAAATTATTGGTATCAGGACAAGATATATAAAACCATTTGCTAAAGCATCTATAAGCAAATAATTTAGTTATGTGTTTTGTTAGTGGTGACGATTCGCAATCCTATAGATTGCATCCTTTTAGGGGTTTCAAATGTCACACCATTCATATACCTTTGCCACTCCATGTCCCTTATATCACACATTAGCCCCAGGGACGACATACCCCCATGTCCAATACCCCTAGGACCAAATCTTTGTGCGTAGCATCCTACAGCAAAAGCAAATAAGCATTATTATTCACATCTAATGAGTACACAGCATTTGTTCTTATGATAATATCGTAGAAAATAATATTACACACACGTATAAGGAATTGTTTTCAAATAAGCTGTGCCCTCGCCAGATGAGTAACTTCAACATTTGCTTGTTTATAAATTCTTACCCATTGGCGTAAGGGTCACTTTGAAGGACGCCGGCTCCCTTGCCGTATCCGTAACCCTTGGGGCCAAACTTCTTGCCATAACATACTAAAGAGAAAACACGAAATTAATATCACAAACAAACAAGGAAGGAAACTTATGAAGCTGTAACAGTATCAAGCTCGGAAAGGTATTTTCATGTTCCAAGTCAGCATTGTAAGTAACGGAGGACAGAAACAAACCTTTGCAGTAAATGTCTTGGTCAGGGCCCTCGCAACAGTTGGTGGAGTCCAGACGTTTCTGGCAGTCGCCGCACTTGAAACACTCCTTGTGCCACGCCTGGACATACAGTGAACAGTGAGGGAGTGTTGCATGCAGGGATCGACTGAAGGCCTCTGGCCTTCAGACGCAAGCAGTTATCACAATGGTCGTGATGTTATCGCACAAACATCCTGGACAGGGTCAATCTTTAGGGAAACAATATGCATGTAGGTACCTCGACAATATATTTCTCTATCTGGTCCATCACAATGCATGGTAGAATCTAGTGTCCTGTTGCAATTTAAGCATTTGAAGCATCGCTTGTGATAACCCTAGAGCATAAGAATTACTTTATTAAACTGTCCCATTTCATCATAATATCTCCCTTTTTAACGGGAACCTTTATTAATGTGTAAATTGTTTTATAACCAAAAACGTGGGTCCTTAGATGTTATAAAATGAGTAGCAAACTTTGTGGTTTGGTGGATGTTGTGTCAGGGTAAGATAGGTATGTGTATGACTGTATTACCTTTCCGCGAGCCAACATTTGCTCCGCGGCGTAGACATAGCCACCGCACCGCGGACAGCCCTGGCCGGGCGGGGCCTTAGCGATGACGCGGGGTTCCAGGCAAGCTCCATTGGTCCTCACACCCCTGCACACATAGCATAAGTCAGTCGGGGCTCAGTAAGCTGGTTGCTAAACGAGCAACGTTGACAGAAGAGTAGTTAGAAGCCTCGCAGGCGCCGGATCGCTCCGGCCGCCCTATACTAAACAACGGCGAAGCAGTTGGTGCCGGCGGCGCACCTCCGCCGTAATGGGAGAAGGTAAGGGCTCCCGGCCGCCCGCTCCGCACCGGCCTCGCTACAACTACAGGTATGGACATAGAGGGCGCTTTCCTTATCCCATCACATGTAACTACCAACGGTTAAAGCTAAGAAGAAGCGTTAGCAGTAGTTAGTCGAAGATTAGTGGCGAGGAAAGTTAAAGATAGGAGGTATTGTTTGCGCATGCCTTCTAGGTGCGTTTGGAGCGTTGCATAAGCCGTGCTAAGGCTTGTACAGATTGTTTTCTCACCGTTGCTCCGCTGGTTTGGGTGGCCCCGAGGGAGGGAGGGGAGGGCGGAGCGCGCGCGGGGCGGCGCGGGCGCAGCGCACGCGGGCCCGCGCCGCCTCGAGCGCGCTCCGACTTGGTAAATCAACTAACTCATTCAGGATTGGTAGTCGACTTGTTTATTGGATTTTGTATAAATTATTGAATAATTTCCGATAAATAAAATAAATTAAGCAATAGCGAATAAATAACCCTAACTAAAGTAATTAAAGTACAGTATGGCGTGCGTTCGCGAGGCACCGCTGGTTGGCCGAGATGTGTGTCGGCGACCCGCTAGCTGCTGGATGGCCGCTCGCTCAATTCCTGTTGCGACATAAACGGAGACTGATCATGCACGTGTCAGGCGGCGCGTAATGTACAGCCGAGCGCGCGCGTCTACTTTATGAGTGTTTATGTACACGCGGTTAATGTGGTTACGTACGGGCCAGGAGGCCGGTCGGCGGAGCGACCTCAGATAAGGAAAGTCCCTCAGTGGCGCGGGCGGCGGGAGTGTGGGCGGTACTTACGCCTCCTCCGCCTTCAGGTGGTCGCCGGTGTCCATGGACAGGCAGCCGGCGCCGCCGCCGAAGCCGTAGCCCTTGGGCCCGTACTTGCGCGCGTGGCACACCTTGCAGAACAGTTCACCTTCGTGCTCGGAGCAGTTGGTGGAGTCCAACAATTTGTTGCACAGTCCTGCGACACAAAATGATAGATACAGATGAAATAAATATGTTGAGCAGTTGAATTTGTACCAAATAAACAATATTTTATTCTATTCTAATCAAACATCACGTGTAAGAAATATGCTCAATAAATAAAACGTAGATCACTAATGTACCCAAATTATGAAATATGTTTTCATTAGTGATCTATGAACTAGTAGTTCGTAAATACCTCTATAGGGAAAGTCAAACGGCAGAACATGAACAAATCAAGTACCTAATACGGATATGAACAGATATGGACTAAGTTAATATTTGTTTAATTCGTAATTAACTGATTTACTTAATAGAAAAGAGTCGCAGAAAGTGAAATTACGAAAATTTTTGAATACAATTGTAACCAAATTAAGTCCTCTGTAGCAACCGGTAACTGTTTTATTAAGATTGCCATTTTGATTAACATGTTGCTGATTATGGCCCATCGCACATGAAGCGTCACGTAAAAAATATTAAAGATGTTTAATAATAGGTTGCTCGAATGCTAATAAAGTATTATTAAGTTAATACGAATGTGCTTATGCACTTCCACTATCTATCAAAAGGAGGTAAACAAGTAGATAATTCTATGTTCGTGATTTTGTACATTAACTTGCAAAATCGTAAGCACGACATGAATTTATTTTTACTTTCATAAACAGAGCGATCATAATAAAATCGTATATCGTCTGACACGTGCTACAATGTCGTCCGAGAATATGATGCTCTGTTAGTCAGATGTACTTACTCATTCTTAGGAATACTTTGCAATTAAGATTCAATCTCATCGTCTTTAAGTACCTATTAATCGTAAGAAGTCCATTTTGTGTATTTTTTCGGTTTACGGATTCCAAACATTACTTATAATTAGTTATTTTGCCTGAATCTACATTACCCCATTTTTGTTTTTGGGCTCTCACCTTCAAACGGAACGTCATTGATGATTGATTATACTGAATACGGCTAAATCTCGCTTAAAACATTTGCTGCAAGTGGTTTCAACTAACTACTATTCTGAATCTACTTACCACATTTGAAGCACATTTTGTGCCACTTCAGCCCTCCGGCTACACGCTCCTCGGCCGCGTAGACCGATTTGCCGCATTTCGGACACTTGGGGTTATCTGCTGGTTTGAAAGGCATTGTGCTCGCTTAACTTATCCTGTAACAAAACATCACCAGTTCAAACTCAATTGCTGATTGTTGCCTACAACGTCAAATCGAGGTTACAACAGCGAAGGCGACTTGAAAATTGGCACTGATCGTTATTAACCAACATTCCGAGCGTCTCAAGTGTCCCGGGTGACACTATGTTCTTGGATACTATTCGGTTACTCCGAACAAACTAGTTATCACTTTTAAAAGATATCACATCCTTTTCAACACTGCAGGACAAGTTGAAACATTAAAATTGTTGTCAGAATCTGTTCTAGTTAACGCATGCTCCGCTGGCCGTAATCCAAGTCGCCTGCACCACTTCAATTGCATCCGAACTGACACTTTATTGCTCAACAAACACGATATGCTAGCGATGCGGGCTTCCTCCGAATGCCGACGGTTCGCGCAAATTATGCCGTGGTTATGGAAGGAAGGGCGGGCGGCGTGGCCCGCTGCGCTTGCGCGCCTAATTTGGGCCGTTCAGGTAAAGTTACGCTGGAGCGCGGGATTGCACAGCTAATAATAGGTCGTATTGGGAAGAAACCGCAAATCACTCCCGGTTGTGTTATGTCGGTTTATGACAGAGGTTCACTTTCACTGGATGACGGACCTGTTCGTCGAGTCGCTACGAGAGTCGAGCTCCCGGGCGCGTGTACAGTGCAGGGCGAGTGCCGAGACTGCGGTGCACGGAGGTCGAATGGTGCGCGAGGGCAGCGCGCCAGCGTAGTCTATGCGCGGGTTGCACACGGCCCCAGGGGAGGGGGGCCGCCCGCGCCCGCGCGACCACCCCCAGCTATCCTTCTGCACCCACCAGGACTAACCCTGCTCCACCTACAGCACCAGCGATGGAGGAGGTGCTTTTAACGCCTTTGCAAAATACCGATTCTACCAACGAATTATTCCTGCCAACTATTAAGCGATTGAATACCCAACGGGTGCTGCCAAATCAACAGAATAACATCGCTGCATACTGTAATATTACAGCTGATAATCCTAACATAATCCTTATTTACGCGACATACTTTGGTAGATACCTAATATTTTATAGGTTGACCTGGTGTATAATCATGATTTTCTGTTATGATGTGTTACACAAAAAGTAAATAACTTTCACTTCCTACGTTACTACGTTACAGCGTGTTTTTGATAAGAAATAATTAATGGACAGTTTAATAAATCAATTGTGATATTGATGATTTTTTAATCTATTGTGAAAGATTCCGTACTGAACTTTTTTAAAATGTAAAGTTTTGTCCTTATTTAATTATTTCTGTTTTGCGTGATACACTGTCAAGTTAGTTTTCAATGATTACACAAATAAATATCTAGATTTTTACCCAGTCATGGACATCTAGTAATTAACTTCGACCTTTTTATTTAAGTAAAATTTTAATAGAATCCGGTTTGATCTTCAAATTGCATGTTACCATGATAGTTTCAAGTTGTAGCAATCTATCAGTCATATTCATGAATATATTCAATAATATAAATATTTGCTATTTACTTAGATTGCTTTGAAATAAACCGCACATTTTTTTAATTATCTTTTTCTTTATAATACTTACTTTGTAGATATATGTTGTCGAAATAATAAATACGAAATAAACACATTTCAATTTCATAATAAATAGTTTACTGTGTCAATTAAGATACAAAAAAAATTACGCCAGAATTTTGATGGGATAATTAAATATTTGATTGCTACTTAAACGATTGAAGTTTCAAATATAACTGAAGTGATAATAGTGATAAATGTTTATGCAAAATGATAGCCTTTTCTGCACAAATTGTTTGTATTTTTACGAAGCCAAAGATTAATCCTTATTCCTTACTATTCCTTACTATTCCTTACTATTCCTTACTATTCCTTACTATTCCTTACTATTCCTTACTATTCCTTACTATTCCTTACTATTCCTTACTATTCCTTACTAATATTATAAATGCGAAAGTAACTCTGTCTGTCTGTCTGTCTGTCTGTCTGTCTGTTACGCTTTCACGCATAAAGTACTGAACCGATTTAAACGAAATTTGGTACAGATATAGTCCAAAGCCTAGAAAAGGTTATAGGCTACTTTTTAACCGACTGCGCTATAAAGAAGTAATGTTTTACCCGTTAAACATCTCTAACCACTGGACGAATCGAGATGAAATTTGGCATGCAGGTAGATGTTATAATGTAGGCATTCGTTAAGAAAGGATTTCCCGAAATTCCCACGGGAACGGGAATTAACGGGAAGATCCTTAATAACAGCATAAGTTAGACACTTGAAATTAGGCATGCAGATACCTTAATAAATTTAAAGCTTAGTTGCAACAGTATATTATAAAATTCCCACGGGAACGGGAGTAATAGGGAAAAAACTTTTGTATGAAAAAATCTAAATCGCGTATGATAGATGATTGAGATTTGGCATGCAGGTACCTTAATAAACGTAAAGCTTTCATGCAACGCGATATTACAAAATTCCCAGGGGAACGGGAGTTATTGGGGAACAACTTTTGTAAAATCCTGTAGTCCACGCGATCGAAGTCGCGGGCACAGCTAGTAAATAAAATAAAAAACATCTTGAAAACACGTTTCAAATACAAATACAATTCCAATTCATAGCTATTGTTCAGATATGCGTCACGATTTCGTATTGATTTCATCAAATATATATCTTCCTACTGAATCACAAAATGTAAAAATCCTGAAATAAAAAGAAGTGTCATACACGACACGTATGTCGTTAGATTTCAGTATATTTGGAATTGACTGTAACGCTCGTACCTAGTTCAGATAGATACGAGTGTTATAGTCATTTCCAAATTCAGAAATAGAAGACAAAAATAAATCAAGGAACAAACATTTGAATCATAATTTTGGCAAGAATAAGTTGTGTCCATAATAGTAGTTCGGCGATGTGCAAGGCTGGCTGCACCGTGCCTACCTACTACCTACACATTGATGCTCAGGTAGCGCGGACAGATGTAGACTGATGGCCACCACTCAAATATCACGAGCTATCAGTCATATTTATGATGTTTCCTTGTCATAACCACATATTTATGATTTACCTACTTATGACACAAAATACTTGATCTTTTAATTTCCTGACAAACCTCCTTCCTGACTAACATACACATTTGTAGCTCCTTACGTGCAATAGGAATATAGAAAAGAAATTGAGAGAAAAAGTAACACACATAAGTACATTCAAATTGTAGTGTTCGTAGGTACATGAATATTTAGTAGTTTTGTATCCAATTAAATGGAGTGAAGCGAAGTGTGATAGGAGATGAAAGAACTGTACAACAGCTGGCAAAGTTGCAGGCGTTGATTATAATTATAAAAATAAATAATGACGACTAAAACCCTCATTAGAGAAAAAAGAGCTCTAATGAAATATTTGTAACAATCTGCCAGTAAATATTGGCAAATATCTTGACAATACGATGTTATTTGGTCCACATGTGAGACTTTGAGTTCAACGATCGGATAACATTGCGATATCTGAAAACTGCACAAATAGAAATAAGCGCAGAAGTAAGGACGCGCGTTCCCTGCGCCAGGAATAGCAAACAAAATAAACTCTTTATTACGTTTACAATTAGTCCAGCGGTGTTACATCAAGGCATAATGGCAAACTCTGCCAACTTATGCGCACCTGGCTATCTATTAATATTTTTATAAAAATAACTTTGTCTTTGCATGTTTTTGATTAAAAGGTAATGTGTTGCAGCTGAAGCGTGGCATGATATAAATCGCGCCTGTTGATAGGCAGATACCTTCGGAACGTTTATGAGCTTCACGCTTACGAAATTAAAGCTAGAGCACATTCTTCCGCAGTGAATGGCCAATTATTGATTTATATGATTAATAATATAGAACGAAATATAATAAAAGTATTGAATTTATTAGTCATGTCATATACGGAGTAAGGTAATCTTGGCCTTTAAAGGTCTCTAGTACCTTCTCTGAACAATGTCGGCAACCCCATATTTAGGTAATACAAGTTACAACCATATGTTCAAAGTTACCCAACTTAACAACAGTACCTTGGACACCTACATATACGTAACTATATACTTACTCAGTTTTTTGAGTTAAAAATTATGTTGTTTCAACGAATACAATGTTTTTTTGTATCTATGTAAAAAGTAAGCTTATTAATAGATATGCATCCGTTATTTATAGTCAGCCACTTACTTTATACCGTAAAATTTTTGTTTTTCGTGAAAATCAGTTCTGGCAGCAATTCAAACTTGTCTATATCATGATCTAGCCCCTTTTTGAAGTCGCATTATTTCACGGAGTGACGTAAACCTTTCTGACTAATGATGTCTTGGAAAAACGAGTAGGTCTGAGAAAATGTATATCTATCTATACATTACCTAGCTACCTATATTTATGTCCAGTATATTTTGGAACTAGCAACAACTGATGTTGGCGGTTGATTACATTAGGTAAAGTGAGACTAATTAGATTAATTTTGGTTAATTGCACGTAAAATGATTTCGTCATTAATAATAATTTTCAAGTGCAGATATTTTATGTTATTGTATGGTATTTTTTTTTTTTTTTTTATAATAGGCAAACAAGATGACCACACTCCGCCTGATGGTAAGCGGTAGTGAGATCCAAATATGAGGTCGACAGGCACAATAGATCATATTGCGCCTGTCGCACTCACCCTGGAGGCCTGCTTAAATGCCGTTTCACGCCCCGCCTGAAGAGCCCGGGATCATAGGAGGGAAAACATGAGCTGGAAGGGCATTCCATGCCTTAATGGCACGGGGCAGAAATGAAGAGCTGAACCTCTTAGTCCGAGCCACCAGCGACTGCATTGTATGTGGATGGCAGCGCTGTCCTGCACGTGTCGTTCGGGAGTGGAAAGGGGAGGGAGGGATTAGCTGAAATAGCTCTTCAGAGCATTCCCCATTAAAGAGACGGTAGAGAACACTAAGACCGGCAATGTCTCTACGTAGTTGTAGAGGCTCCAGAGTTTCGGACACCTCTACATCACCGACAATACGGATAGCACGTCGCTGCAACCTATCAAGAGCGTCGAGCAAGTATTTTGCGGAGCCATCCCAGAGGTGACAGCAATATTCCACACATGGGCGAACTTGTATGGAATTAATTTACTTGTAAATTTTAAATTTACATTAAGCTTTAATAGCAATAAAAACAACAAATAATAATAATAATTTACTTTTTTAAGATATGATTTATAGGTACCTACAAAAAATACGATGGCAATGTTGCAATGGACTTTTAAGTTAACTAATATCGAAGTTCGGTATTGATTAAAGGCAAATGTAAAGGTTTACATATACTACCTACATACCTATTTAAAAAGCATTTTTAATTTATTTTGACATTAAATCATGTTTATTGAAAGTGATAATTTAGTATTTGTAATAAAATGTTTTATACCGACAGATAGGTAGTCAGACTCGATAAATGAGAAAAACGACCCAAATCATTTGAATACTCATAAAAAAACTAGCTACCTAATAAAACTATTTTGATATTTATGTAGCATCTGCTATGTGAAATTGTGAACTAAGGGTACTGTTACACGTGCTTCAAATTAGCATACTTAAAAGCGTGCTATTGAGTAGGTATGCTAAATATGAGCATTACTTTTTACTTAAAAATAGAGCATGCTTAATATTATTATATTATTCGTTTCGACACAAATGCTACTATGTAGCAACTGCTTAATAGTGACATGCTTTCGTGCTAGTAATGAGCATGTATATCAGTACCCTAATGTGACTTTGCCTAGGCATGATTGCAAATTCTGGAAAAAACTATATGGTAATAGAGCAGAGGTAGCGAAAAAGAAATTTCTAATACCCATTGATAGGAAACGATTATACGGTTCCCACTTGATATAAATGGATAGCCAGTGTCGTTGGCTATCTGGCATTAATGTCCCTTTCATATTGCATGGTAACACGAGTAGGCGAGGAGTGAGTAGGAGCGATCCGACTGATGTTTAAAGCCGCAAACTGGGGAATGTAATCCATTCGGTATTGGATAACGTTCAGGTGTACTAGACTCATTCCGCAGGTGTGGTGGATCCATGGTTCGCGCGTGGGCCGCCTCTAAAATAACATAGAAACTCGTCATGTTACTCAGCGGAGCCGACTCGGAGGATTACTCACCCGCTGTGGGTAGCCGCCACCCACGCCATATTAAAATTTCATGCACCACTTTTAGAATACCTACTGAGGAACGCTACCTGAACAATCAGTCCGCAGACAGCATAACGCTCGCAAGTGCTGAGTAACAGAACAGTAGGTTCAGTCGGGGTAGGTAACTACCTCTATGTTCTTACATTTTAAACGCGAGGACCTTTTCATATGAAGGGTCCACTGCAATAATGATGAATGTCCATTGTCTTTTGTTTTAAGATAATTAGGTTTTAAATTTATAAATGGTGTAAAAAAACTCAGACCTGAATATAATAAAATGTTGTTTATTAAAGTTAAAGTAAATGTAATGCGCAGTTTGTAAACAAGATTTCTAAATACATGTTTAACTGACCGAATAGCATTACTAGTTAAGAATAATTTTTTTTTGGACATTAATCATTATTAAAGTGGACCCTTCATATTAAACCCTTACATATAATCAGAGGATGAACGTATTTGCTATTACTACGGTACTTTAAATTAACAATGTTTATAATTTAAATAGGTTATAGTTTGTTTTTTGTTATCATTGTTTATGTGTTTAAACTTTCACATAAATTTTTCATTGATCATCATATTATGTTGTATTATTAATTACAATTTAAAGGATTTCTGTCTTTTATATCATTGATATTATTTTTTTTTATTTCATATACATAGTAGAGTCGCCTCATTATCAGTCTAAAAGCGAGTAAGAACCACAAATTACTATATTATATGTATACCTACATACTTTAACGTATGTATCACTATAACTAATTATACACATACAGTGGACTAAATACAATGAGATCCGCTTACGTCTGCATAATCTTAACAACTTATTTACGCTCCCATACATTACACTCGTCTCGCGTCGAATAACCCACTTGGCCGCTGTAGTACGAGCAAAGAAAGTAATGCGATTAACCTACATACATATTTTTCAAGATCAAGTACTCAAATAAATATAGCAATTAATATATAAGTACAACTTTCGTTACACATTTCAGATCTCTCAAACATTTGCCAAAACACTTTCAATTTTATCCTTCAAACTATTACGATTATCGCGTGTCATCGATTTAGGCTCCAAAATACTTTCTTAAGAAAATAACATAATACATCGTTTAACTTTAATTATGTGTGATTTTCTTAGGTAGGTAGGTATCAGTTAGTTGCATGAACTGACATGAAATCAACAGCCTTACCTCATATATTATCTACTTACACACCTAATTGTACGTAAATAATATTATTAAGGATGTTGATTTCATACTCCCAAACATTTTAATTACTGTGTGCTTATATTTTTACGAATAATTTTGTCCTTTGGTTTATTTTTATTAATTTGCTAATAACAATTAATTTTTGCTTAGTCTTACATGTTTGTGTTTATTTCAATTTACAGTTTATTCAGTTTAAAAGAGCAATATTGTGATTTGCAGAAAAAAAATTTTTGAAACATATGTTAAATTTTTAACATTTTAAATTCATATGATTACACACCAACACCTAAACCAACTCATTTAGAGAAACCAGTGTCTTTCATTTTCGTTGTCATTTCTAATGTTCACCAATTATGAAAATGGGAACATCACAACAATAATAGCGAGTGTCAAGAGTGAGTAATATGTGTTGATGTACACTACAATGTAAATCACATTTTGGCAACGATTACTGGTCGCGCTACCTGGCTAACGCGAAAGAAATAATATTGTAAACAGAAACATTCATTTTCAAACCAATAAATGTGTAGGCAGATTCTTGATGTTTGAATGCATGTGCAGTCTTAAAATATCTAGCAAGAGTCGGTCGGCAGAGGTTGCTATGTGAGTGAAATGCACAAGAAATGAAACGGTGTATTTTTAAACCGGGATAGATCTTTCGGCACACATGGTTTCCTGCTTTCGTGAACTACTTAGATAACACAATAACATGCGAGCATAACATAAATGTAAACCACATTTAAGTACCTAATATACATGACTAAACTACGTACTAACTATTACTAATCTATACAAAAATTTGGTATTTAGCGAATGAAAATTAAATAAGTGAACTATATTGATTAAATAATGCAATACATAATTGACGAATTATGTACGTTAAAAACGCTACTGGAAATGTGATATTTGCTAGTCATATTTTAATATTAAAGCATACATATGTTATGAATGTATTATCATTTATAGTGGGTAAATATTTTAATTAACCTTGTTAAAAGTTGTAACAAATTGACAACATTTATCCCAAAAACATCGAGAGAACATCCCCACAAAACTAATGGCAATATTCCAATAATAAAAACAGCAATAAAATAGTTTTTTGTTAAGTTCTAAATCATATGCATTAGCTGTAAGAAAATGATAAAACGAAATAATGTTTCCTGTGAAAAAGAAATGGAGACAGTTCCGTAGCTACCGCTCGCTATTTACAGCCGCGGTGCCGCTGGAGCCGCGGATTACACACGACCGTATTAAATTCGGTCCGAACAACAGTTTATAGCTAACACCGCATTTCGATCTATTTATGTGGTGCCATCCAAGAGGAATTCTCGAAACATGCTGCGATATGTCCTGACGAAATTAACTTTCGCTTTTGTATTAAAAATTGGTAGATATTAATTACCGTTGATATTTGATTCCTTTTTATGTTGACAACCAAATAAAACTAATAAAATGTTGTCAAAGTAAGTATTTGTAATATAAAGTAAGAATAATCTGTATTCAGAGATAAACTACCACAAATCCTATTTAACATTATTCAAAGATTTGGCAGCAATAGGCATGTAAAAATATATAGAAAACAGTCTTTCGTAGCACGATCGTAACTATGTAAAATCAACTTGATGTTGCTGTCTGCGAAGTTGCATGCCGGAACTCGTCGCCACGACATCGATGTCTAACCAGCGAGGGATGTGAGCGGAATTTTCCACGGTGTTTGCAAATTTTCCCGTCTGATCCAGAGGTTCGTTGACAGGAGGGCGATGACGCACAGCGCGCCTGTCCAGTGCGTCACGGGCCCAGTTCGACACTCCATTATGCGAATAGTTGGATTGCTCATGAGAGACCTTGCCAACGGACACTGTCAGTCAAACTTTGCAACAAAAGTCCTTGCTATGAAGCGCTACTCTAGACGCGATCATGGGTAGGACTTTCATGCACACAAGCGTTTTAAGAGAATTAAATTTTCAACGTAAATTTTTGTTTATACTTAATTATTTGTGACCGCTGAACTTGTTATGTACCATTGATCTAAGCAAATCATTAGAATTTGTTTTTAGGAAGTATTCTTCTCTAAGCTTTAGTATATTAAGGGTAAGTCGTAAAATATATTAAATATTGTCATGAAAATCGAATAAGCTCTTTAATTTAAAATCAATTAAGAAATGTACTTTCTCGCTCCGTTTTTTAAAGTAGGTACCTTTATAAAATGGAATTATTTGGATAGGTACATACAAGACGTACAAGGAAATACGTAGTATCTGATTCACATCTATTATTGATTGTACAAAAATAATGTGTACTTGAAGATTAAATATAGAGTTTTATTTTCATCGAGCACCACCTGTACGTAATATTTGAGTCAGAGATGACAATATCAATCTAATTACAACCGTATCCAAGTCCACTTGACGCATTATACTCACATTCTATAAATAATAATTCTCGCAGAAGATTCTATTAATAAACAGGTAAGTAACTACCTATTGTGTTTGGCAATGGAATGAAGCAATTAATCATTAGGACATAACCAGAACGTCCACACCACTGTTCTGTAGGTGGGTAGGTATATATTTATCTTATAAGAAGATATAATGTCTGGAATAGGTGCCTAATGCTTACATTATTAATTCTACGAACAAGCTCATTGTTTTTCGGAATGTATGAAAGACAGGTAAAAATCTATAAGTACCTATTAAATGAACTCGACTTCCCTCTACTTCTTCTAATTTCCATCCCATCATAAGTTACACGAGTGGGCATAGGTACACAATGTTATTTATTTTACCCGTACAATATATACAATTATTTCTTTATTTAATTATGTCCTGACAATTGACAATAATGTGTAGTTTACATTGTGGTAACAATGTAGATTTAAATGATGTAATCATTTAGCATTTTTTTCCCGCAATATTTATGAAAGATACCTATATTATAAAGGTATAACCCGTCATTATTTGATTTCAAAACATATAAAAATTAATATACACATATTTTAAAATAGAATATTATTACGAGGGCCACATCCAAATGATGGTGGATAGAAAAAAGTAAAGATATTTTATTTGATTTTCGAAGCTTTCTCCGTGACGTTTAAAACACTTTTGCATTCGAATATACCAATTATTGCAACAGTAATTCTAGCATGAAGTTACATAATCAAAACGGTCCATTTTCAAGCTTCGACTGCATCTCCTGGAAACTGTTGACTACAAAGAATATCTTTAGTTCGTATTTAAAGCATTCATTGGAGCTCACGTAAGGGCTGAATGGAAAATGGTCCATCTTCTTCACGTTTTACTATCTTAGAAAAACACTATCGTCTTCCGAACGATCAATCGATCGCCACCTCGATAGAGTTATCGAAGAAAGATTAAAGGACGATTCAGTTTATTTTTATTAAGTTTAGTACCAGTAACCGTTCTCAGTTCGTGTAAAGAAAATGGTCGTTATTTTATACAAACAAAATACATAGCTTTTTTCACTATGGTATGAGAGCGCAAAATTTGTGTTTTTAACTCACTTCCGTTGAGCCCGACAGCCGATTGCTGTTTTCATGTGGGCTCATATGAATAGATTCACGAAATCATGATTCATCATATATCAGAATTTTAGCTCCTTCTATCGACTTGTTTCTGAGCAGACCTGCTCGAACAAGTCCAGCCGACTTTTATTCTCCGGTCAACCAATGGGGCCCCCAGCGGTAAATAACTCTTGATGCCTAGTTTTAGTTTTACATGCTATATTTTCAGATGCTAAGATGCTAACCCAAGCTGAGAAAAGCTTGTATATGTATCACATGTCTACACCGTGAAATTTTAGTGGTTGTTTTCCCGTGGCAGAACGATTTGCCCTTATCGAATCATGCAAATAATTACTCGAAAAAAAAATTTTTTTTTCAAATTTTCAAATTATTAATTTTCCAACTCGAAAACGAGAGAAGCTATCGTTCTTTATAAGATGTGACGTAATCAGGTTCTGCTTGCCGCATGAAAACGATGCCTAAAGCTGAAGAAGCTCGACACCCTAAATCATAAAGTGGTTCGAACGTGCTTTCGAGTTTCGGTTAAACCTTTCGTCAAACCGGCATTTATTGATTTTAACAAAAAGAACTGCACAAATCTATTGTACTACTAAGATAGAATCATTTTACTGCGGGAAAACAACCACTAAAATTTCACGGTGTATATTCTCGTAATATTTGGCGTGCGATGATTTCTTGTGTACCGTGTGATTTATCATACCAGTAGGGAGAACTGTGTTAAAAGATGATGTTCCTTAAATAAATCTGAATACCAGACAAATTAGTGTTATGACTCGTACTTCTGGTTCATAAATAGAAACAAACTCAACAAGACATTGTTCTAGAGATAAACATAGCTTCAGCAAAATTTGTGAAATACAGCGGATGGAAAATTTGCCGCCCAATCACGATTTTCAAAATGGCTACCACGTCTTTTTCTTGAATAATATTTTTCCAAAAAATGGATTAAAGTTTGACAGATTACTTACTCATTTTAAATATCAAAAAGATTTTAAGTCTAATTTATTTCTAATAGCGGCCGCACGCGACTTTGTCCGCATATTAATGGGTTTTAGTAGCAATGATGTATTAAAATAGCCAGCTAACTCTATACCACGTTTAATAAAAACCTATAAACGTAAAAATTCTCCCATACAAATTTTCACCAACCCCCAATGAACCTCATGGGGGTTGAATTAAAAAAAAGCGCTGGTGTCTCTCCGGAGTGCCAACTACCTCCATACCAAGTTTTATAAAAATCGACAAACACGTAAAAATTCTCCCATACTAATTTTCACCAACCCCCAATGAACCCCATGGGGGTTAAATAAAAAAAAATAGCGCTGGTGTCTATCCGGAGTGCCAGCTACCTCCATACCAAGTTTTATAAAAATCGATAAACACGTAAAAAATCTCCCATACTAATTTTCACCCCCCCCATGAATCCCATGGAAAATCAACAAACGCGTAAAAATTCTCCCATACTAACTTTCAACCCCCCAATGAACCACATGGGGTTGAATTAAAAAAAAAAGTAGCCTATATGTTATTCCAGAGTGCCAGCTACCATCATACCAAATTTCATGAAAATCGGTTCAGAAGTTTGAGCGTGAAAGAGTAACAAACATCCATACATCCATACTTACAAACTTTCACATTTATAATATTAGTAAGATATCCATACATACATCCATACTTACAAACTTTCATGTTTATAATATTAGTAAGGATTATATATTTCACTAGCGGCCGCCCGCGACTTTGTCCGCGTATTAATGGGTTTTAGTAGCAATGATGTATTAAAATAGCTAGCTACCTCCATACCACGTATATAAAAATCTATAAACGTAAAAGTTCTCCCATACTAATTTTCACCCCCCCCAATGAACCCCATGGGGGTTAAATAAAAAAAAATAGCGCTGGTGTCTCTCCGGAGTACCAGCTACCTCCATACCAAGTTTTATAAAAATCGAGTGATTTTCGCTAACCCCCAATGAACCCCATGGGGGTTGAATTAAAAAAAAATAGCACTGGCGTCTCTCCAGAGTACCAGCTACCTCCATACCAAGTTTTATAAAAATCGACAAACACGTAAAAATTCTCCCATACTAATTTTCACCCCCCCCCCAATGACACACATGGGGGTTGAATTAAAAAAAAAATAGCCTTTATATTATTCCAGAGTGCCAGCTACCATCATACCAAATTTCATGAAATTCGGTTCAGAATTTTGAGTGTGAAAGAGTAACAAACATCCATACATCCATACATCCATACTTTCACATTTATAATATTAGTAAGGATTACCAATTATTTTCGGTGCGGCCTACGTACACAGCTATAATCCTATTTCTCACTAAAACAATTGAGACCAACATAAAATAGCATGGTAGTGATGGTAGGTAACTACTCATGTCTCATGAAATCTACATACCTAAATGGTGAAATGAAAAAACTACTTAGTATTGCGTAGAGAGTAAGTGGAAGTAGTATAATCGAGAGAGCAAAACTACTTCGTGCGTGTAACTGATTTGCCGTATGCAATGAATGGATGAATTCGTGAATATAAATAAGAACGATTGTATCAATTGTAGATATAGTTAGCTGCATTAAATAGGTATATATGTATATGTATCGTAGTAAATACTATGAATTAAGTAAGTATATGTGGTAGGATTTAAGAAATAAATATAAGAATATAAAACAGATGTGCATGCATTTATAAAATAATATTATGTTGTATAACATAATGTCTTACTTTAGATGACTACGGCCAAATACTGATATTAACTTGAAAAACTCGCCAATTTAATAGTTTAAATAAAGGGACAAATATTTAATCAACGTTTCAGTGTTCGCCTGTTAGAGAGGTTAAATTATATGTACCTAAGACCAATATAGGATTTGCTATTTTTTGATATATATTAAAAGGTATTCCTTATTATCATAATTATATTTAATGTTAATCCCAATAATAGTATAGTATATAAATTGGATGCCACTCACCTACAACTAAATCAGTCTTTTCGTTGCTCGTAACCCCATCTGTTCGATCTCTACAGCAACAAATGCTGGGGTGAATTTTCTAAACGGTCCACATAGAACGCCATCTAACCCGGCAGCCGGGAATTAAAATAATGTTTGATACTATTATTTGCGCCATCTGGCTGAAAGTATCGGTGTAGGAGGCTCCATTGCCACCGTTCGACTGAGGCTTCCAGGCGTTGGATCGCTGAACGAATCTAATAATAACCCTTACGAAGAACTTTAGAATTAGCAACGTCGTCTTATACTGAGGTTCTGTGCGACAATCTGAAGGTTATTTCTAGAATGAGGTTGGTCGTTACAGCCCGGCCGTTATTTTCGTTAGTCGTTATACGCGTACTTTTTTAGATGTAGCTCACCAGATGGCGGCAGCGATTTATAAATACATTATGTCTGCAAGACGATAGGTGAAAGAAAAACTTCAATTTAACATAAGTAACCGAATACGCAACAAATAAATGGGGATCAGTGAGTAAATTCAGAAATAAAACTCATTTGGTACTTTATACCAAGTAAACATTTTAACGGAAACGTGGAAAAGTTCTACGGTGCTTAAATTATCTATTACCTTTTATGCCAGTACTCAATTACATATATGAAATTAGAATTATATGCTTTAAATTTGAGTAAAAATAAGTTATGGCACTTACTACCATATCAAATAAATATGACTGGTTAAATAACAAAGTACCTATCGCTAATGTGTTTGTTTTTTATTTTAGAGTAGGCAGACATACGTTTGTGTTCATGCAGATATTGGTCTTTTGGTTGAAGCGCTACGCGGTCACTACTCACGGCGCGGTTTTTTCCCGCGCCCGGCGGCGGTTACTCTGTTCGGAGTCAGGAAGTTGGCAGGTGCATTACCGTGCCTCGGAAGCCCGTTAACCCGGTGGTCAACCATCTGATCTCTCTTCGGTAATTCGTTCTGATTGTGGTCTCACCAAACTATGCGAGTGAGGGAACAGAGAGTATACTTACTTATTACTTGTGCAGTTGACTAATCTTCATTGAGAATGGGGCGTCATGTACAATAACAGTTGAACACCTTGCCGAGTGGTTAAGGTCGTTGCTTGCCATGCGAGAGGTTGCCAATGCAAACCCCGCCACGTTCCACTGTGTTTTTTGAATTTGAAATTCATAGTTATGAATATTCGATGCTTTAACGGTGAAGGAAAACATCATGAGTAAACCTGCACACCTACGAAGAAATTCTATGGTTGTATAGTCATCCAACCCGCCCTTGGCCAACGTGGTTGACTAAGGCCTTATCGCCTTAGTTTAGGATAGACCCGTGCCCTAGCAATGGGGACGTATATAGGCTGATGATGACGATGATGATGTTTTATAAGTGTTACATCCCCTTGTATATTTACTACATTTATGTTTTTATAAACAAATACCATTGAAATCGCATTTAAGGTTCGTTATATTTATAATAACATCATCTACGATAAACTTAGATACGAATCTAAATTGATTAATTTATTAGCATCAACATCAATCATCATCAATTATGTTCACAAACCTTCCGGCAATACTCTACTTCTAGGTGGCGCTAGAAGTGACTCTTTAATATTCGTAACGGTAAGTAAACGATTTTATTCTAGTTTTATCAGAATATTTTCCAAATAATGGTCCATGAATCCATATAATTGCAACTGGAATGTCTTTTATTATGCAACCATAAGTGTGCAATATTTTTACACTTAATAATGTAGAAGGATCTATTCAATCTATGTGATCCTACCTACGTGGTTATATGTGCATTCATATGAATTAATTTATCTCAACCTAATAATTAGTATTAGTTTTATCATCAGTATTTATTTAAATCTACAATCGATCCTACCTAGGATAAATTCATTGTCATTCAGATGCAGAGCATTTTTTATACTGCGAGAAACTAACGTTAAAAACATCGATGCCACTGTCTCCGCTACCACGACACATTCTCACACGAATGTGTTATACGACACAAATGTGTTGAATTAAATATTGAAAGCGACTCAAAATTACAGGCTAATAACTTGATTAGACGGACATGCATGCTCTATAAAGATTTAGGAAGTTTCGAGCCCCCACGGTGGGCGCCAATCGTGGGCACCTGCATTTTTTTTTACGAGTATAACTCACGCTAACCATACTCAGTAGGAAGAGAATATACTGCGCAGGACATTTTATTGAAGCAAGACTATATTATCAAATGCAATAAAAATCTTAAAATTGCTTAACTGTAAAATTGAAAAAACTGCAATTTGCCCTTGTTCTACCGAAGGCGCGATGTAACGATACACTAGTCCGTACTGTACCGTATCGTAACAGTGTTTTGCTTAATGTTCTCTGCACCCTACAATTGTATTGTTTCATAGCAACTATTTGCAGCTAGCATTATGATATACTTATTTAAAAAGGTATCATGATCAAAAGTCCTTACTTCGGAGCGATATAGTAAACAGTTATGGATTATTTTCCAGATCTGCAGTTCGATCAGATACAATTTACGCCGAATGTCAATGCAAATGGCAATAATGTTTTTCGTAGTCTTTGAGTAAAATTGTTTTATACTTAATTGGATTTTAATATTTTAAAATATTTGTAACTATAGGCTCTTCGCTCCATATTAATTTCGTTTATTTAGACAACTACTTCATTTAAATACATAAGGATTATTTAATTTAGATTTGCTACCTTTTTTCTTAGTCACTAGCGTTTTTTTTATAACTTTATACATTTTATAATATAGATTGGTAGGTATTTTTCAATACAAACAAAATACAATACAAATTATAATTTACATAATTGTTCTATATTTCCATATGTTTGGTCTAGTCATTACTTATATGGTAAAATATGTAGAGAAGAATAAATAGAGAGTAATCGACACAACTGAATCTTTGGAAAATAATAGGATTTTATTATGTACGAGTAAGCCTGTAGGTAGGTAATAAAATAAAATATAAAATGTAAGTGTTTTATAAATACTGTTTTATTAAAAAAGGGAAATAATAAAATGGAAATAAATATTTTTGACTTATCCTAAGCACTTATGTACAAAATCATGTTCGCGCTACATGGAACGACAAGGTTGCAGACAATTATAGCTACGGACTAACGTACTAGGTAGCTAAGGGAATTCCATATCATGAGACAATGTTTTCTTCACGGGTGACTCTCAAGACAGTCTCACATCAGTGTTCGTGTGCACTCGGTTTTGTACAAAAATCTTATAAAATAATATCACTTGGAGCAGAGCTGTGGCGAGTCGCTCACTTGCCGAGCAGGATCTTGCGGCCAGCGCCCATGTTGCTGCCAGCCTGGGTGGCGCCCTTGTTGGAGCCAGCCTGGAGACCGATCATGGTCTGGCCGGCCTTCAGGACCTCCTCGGAGAAATCGCGCTTGCACTCGTCAGCGGGCTTGGGGCCCAGCTTGGGGCCGGTCCACTCAGCGTGCCTGTAGGTCTGGCAACAAAAATAAAAAAAAAATATAACACTTGTAACATGTCAAGAATGTAATTCCATTTTGTAACCGTTGAATAACCCCTACTCGGCCTCAACATAACCATGTGGCCTTGGATATTTATGAAAACCGAGGTAATATTGCATCTCGTAAATCTCGCTTGAACTTGGCAAATCTCCAACTCCTCAAATTCGAAACGTATCTCAAACAAAATGGTCTGTAAACGCGTTCTTTTAAGCGTTAAGCGATCTATTTCTGAACTTTTCGATAACAAATATGGGGTAGTAATCGTAAATTTTGTATAGATATAATTTTATTTATTTATACTGTGCAGTTTTCCAGATGTAGAGAAACCAATAAAGTGAGGAGGTTTGGATCATGTGTGGAACGGGTTAGTCAGATATTTATCGTTTCACCACCCACATGTTGTCGCAAATATTTGGATTGTGTAATATTACGTGATTATAGCTATTCGATGTTTCTAATATGTTTATACATATTATACGGCGACCATGAATACTGACCTCGCGACCGAGAGCGTAGAGCGTGCTGACGACCTGGGCGATGTCCTTCTTCTCCCAGAGGTCGACGGTTTGGAACACATCAATATCAGCAACGCCATAGTTTTTGATGGCCGCTTGGAAGCTGTAAAAAAGAAAAAATGTATTAGTATAGTCTTATAAGACGCATGGTCCATCAAATCGATTTCGTTTCATTATCTTTAGGATTTCAAGTGGATGAGTATTAAAACTTCTTGTAATCTATTCACTCATGTGGTGATTGATAATAGCGAATGGTTGCTAAAGTACGTACACGGTTTATATAATTTTTTTTAAATATTATTTCTCTGGCAAATTGAGCTTTTAACCATGTAGCTTTGGAATACATTTTAAATTATTTCTTGATGATGAGTCAAGCTTTAAATCATTAAGCTTTTGATGCTATTGGAATTGATGTTACATCATTGCGTGTTTAAAGAATTTACTTTTTTTATTTTGTTGACAATGTTTAACTTACTTAGTGATGTTCTCCATCATCTTGAACTGTCCGCCGGAGGTGTTGATCTTGTTCACGGAGCCAGGCTTGATCTTGTTGATGAGCTGGCAGAGGACGGTGCCGTCCTTGAGGACATCCTCAAAGAGGTCGCCGGGGGGGAACTTGGCGCCGAGGACGGTCTCGATCCACTCCTGGCACTCCTTCTCCTGGTCAGGGTTGCGCTTGGAGGCGAGCTGAAGGTAAAATAATAGTATGATTAACTAGTTGTACCTCCAGCAGACGACTTTGTCCCCACGAAATTTTGTACACACTTTGTTAAACACTTTCAGGTTGAGTTTAACAAAATCCTACCATAGTCAGTGCTGAAAAGACTCCTCATTCCCAAATTGGAACCAACACTTACTTATTCTGATTTTCATGATAAGTAAGCGAATATTTTGGTACTTAGATAAATATAAGCGTCAAACAGCAAACGACGGCAAATCTAGATACATTAATAAGATTAAACAATTGACGCCAACCTAAGTTTCAAATAATTTTGTTTGAGATGTATGCTTACAGGGTCAGGGTCAAGGCCTTATAAAAACCCTGACACAATAGAAAAGTTTTAAAAGTTTTTGCAGTAATCTTATTTCGGATTATAGTATTGCGGATATGATACCGAATAATTGATAAATACAATGATTTAACTAATCTAATATGCGTTTTGAAAATGTGTTTAAATCTTTATTTTATATCATTTATACTGCATAATTTGTGATTTTGGAATATTCACAACGTTTGCACATTATTTTTAAAAAAGGGATGTTAAATTTTTAATTATGTCGTTAGAATTAATATGTAAGTATTTAATATAATTTCAATGTTTGCTAATTACTTTCTGTAAATGTAGCTATAAAATAAGTATTTCTTAGATTTTAACGGGGAATTAGGGGTAAAAAATAAAAATATCAAATTGAATATTTACCTTGGCGCGTACTTGACGTTCGAGAGACATGTTGTGTGTTTGTGGGTTTGTGTGTGCGGTGGGTCGTCACTGAAAGCTCTGCTAGACTGAACTCCTGAAAGCGGAGACCACGTATTTATAGCTGGCGCAGGTTCCGCCCTTCTGGAAAGCGCTGCGTACGCGCCGCTGAGGCGACGCGCAAAATAACCGCCTGACTCAACAACCTTTGTTTCAAGTTGGTCCGTAGATTTCAATGATAAATCTACGATATATTAGGAATTTCCGTCATTCAGGAATTCGATCTATAGTCTGATTTAGGACCTTTAATTTTATGAAAAGCTCCCCATCAACATTAATTTACTAAATCTAGGAATTATCTCGGAAATAATGACACGGTAGTTGGCCAGTTGCGGTAATAAAGCTTAAAGCTTATTTAGTATAAGTAAATTATCTTAATGCTACTTGAAATACGCAGATTTGGGAGTAAAATATCAACTGGTATAAGGCCAGTGTAAGCAATTATATGAGATTCTAGTTTGTAGAATGCAAATAATCATTCTCATTCAATTCCAAAAGACGTTAAATGTGTTAAGGGCTCTGAAGCCTGTTTCTTCGGTAGGCAAATACCTAAGAGGTCTGCCTTTAAAAAAAACTGCGAGTTTTTTTAAGTCATTTAATGAAGCTTAACTTCAATTTCATCTTTTCATTTTTTACCTAAGTCTTTAGAGAAATAAACTTCCGATCTCAAAGTTATATTGGTGCCTGTGTTGCATTCCATTAAATGTTATTTTAGAGAACCCTCATTCTTTAGATTCTATGTGTTTCTTTTTAAATACTTCTTTCTCTACATTTTAATCTCTTAATACATTTGCTGCTCGTACAGTTTTCTATCAGAGTGGTTATTTTTGTCAAATAAAAGGGCATTGACCACATACTACATACCTACAACAGCTCAAAATTAGATACCTACTACATCTCATAAAAGAGTCATACGTTGTGATAAATCACGCTAATTTTACACTGATTTTAACGCAGTACGAACATATTTCACTCGACTAGTAGTTGGCGTAGTATGGTGCCATTATTTTGTCTTTCAGGTAATACATCTAATGATATCAAAAGTGTATAAGTATTTTTTGTTTCGAGATTTGTGGCATCTAATATTACTTGACCACGTGCAGTTAGGTCATAAAAGTATTTATTATATTGCGAATAATTGGTAATTTTTGGACAAAGTTAATCATTGTAAAGTAAATGTAGGCAATCAAGTCTTTCATATTGAAGTATTCTGGCTCCGAATGGAACCGTGGTTAGTGACCCTGGCTGGCGGTTCCAAGAGTCGTGGGTTCGATTTCCACTCGAGACAAATATTTGTGCGATGAACATGGGTGTTTGTTCCGTATCTGGGTGTGAATATGTATTTAAATATGTATTTATAACATCTACATACATATCTATATCTGTCTCTATGGCCCGGATGTCAGATGACCGTGTGTAAAAATGTCCCAGATATTTATTTATTTATTATTTATTCTTTGTAGATATTTTTGTCTGTGAATAGTTTTCATTTAGCACCTCTGATAGAAAAACTAGCGCCTTACTCAGAGGCCGCCCACAGGGCCTGCAGCCCAGTCAGGCGAAAACCCGCTGATGTATCATTGTCACCATCGCCCACTCTGGAATGACTCCAAAATAAAAAAAAAACACCTTGATTTTTAAAAATAGTTCGAAAAAAAACGCCTTGGGTATTTTAGTTCAATGAAACACCTCTACGGTTCATTGAAAATAGAACGGGTACTATAATTTTTAATCTACACGCTTAGCTTCAGGTAAAAGATATGGTTATGACGTCATAGTTAACGTAAAGTCATATAATGTATTTTATAGTTATGCCATTATATTAGAGATTAGGTAATTTCTGGGAGAAACTTATTGATAGCAAACATAAAAAATGCATTCTAGATTTAGGATATTACTTACAACGCGTTAATCTCGTTATTTATCCAGTACCTACGTAGGCTACATAGTAGCGTTATGTATTTTATTCAAATTAAGGTATATGTTTGGTATGTATATGCAATTATGCATACACATATAATGCGTAGAGTCATTCTTTAGCAGGTAGGTTCTAAGATCTCTACGAGTACATAGATAGATTTGTTATTATTTTTACAGATTGAAACAACAATTTACATATTTTGCGGTACATTAAAAAAAAGTTTACAGGAATGGATAGGGAAATCAAACAAGTTTGCATTTATTCAAATAGGAAAACTCAGATTATACCTTTCATTAGTGAACTTTTTCTTTAGTACCAATTTACCTAAAGTAGAGTTGTAGTTTTATATACTTTATAACGCTAGGAAAGTTCCGTTTAGTTTGGAGTCCGTTAACAGTTACTAATAACTGTCACAGTACCTGCTAAGAATAATAATTAGCCTACTTGTCATAATTTGTTTCAAAACGCTTTTCAGATAAATGTCAAGTGTGCTGTGTTCTGTGAAATGAATCGGTGTTTAAACAATTCTCTTGGGAAGTGACGTCTGACAAACTGCACTGGCTCGGCTGATGACTTCTCGCCACTGGTATGTTAGTTTGTTTTATCTACCTACGCCTCGTAGACAATGTCAAAAATATACAAGAAAATGCAGTCATAATTCATATTTATGTACTTTTAAAAATAACTTCAAATATAAATGTGTTTATTCAGCATAATCTGGCGTACGTATGTAGAGTTCGCTTTTATAGGTTCATTAAATGAACGTCAGTTTGAATTTGACACTATAGGGTATTGTTAATGTTTCGGTGTCCACCTAACTACTACACTCAACATAGTTTTAGAAATTACTAACGTTGATAATAAAAGACATATCCCATTTAATATTCTCTTTAATAAAACACCCTTCGACAAATTCGTCAATTTAATTACATACACTCGGGTACATTCACTATGCACTTATGTACAATGTATTTATTACATATTTACATCGTTGTTCCACACCAGGCCCGACATTAAGGTAATTATTATATATTGACTATTTTAAACCAACTAATTTCCGTAAAACTTTCAAACAGCAATAAATTATTAGGTTGCCATAAATTATAAAAATGCCTTTACTTAAGTATAATTAATACAATATGACTTTCATTGACTAGACGGATTCGACTTCTAATTCAAAATACTAACTAATAATAAAATCACTATGTAGTAAAATTGGAATGGTCTGATTTACTTTTGTTTATAGTTAAGTAGGTATACTTGATAAACGTATACGCGGTTAGAAATACCTATTACTTATTTACATTCGTTACATATTATCACACAAAGTTTTATGTCCTCTAGGTATGCTTCAATGGCAATTAATTAACATTAAACTTAGCATAGATTTAAAACTAAACACCGCTGTTCGTGCAAATCGCACGGTAATCCTCGTCGTTACAATAAATACGTCTAAAACTCGCATACATTGTTCATTATTGCGATAATACATTTTAGTGGACACGTTTTGGCACTTCAAATATTCCTTTCACTATTCAGTCACTTTCAGTGATTTAGAGAACTTCAGAGAGAGAGATAGAGAGTTCACTGGCGTCCGTCACGTTGTTAGCACATTCGTCACATGGAATGCGAGGTCGAGGAGCGGCGCTCCCGCGTGACTCACGGCCTTACGCCCATTAGAAAAGATGGTTGTTCGTTTTGGTGAGGGTGCCCAGGTGGTCGGACAGCAGGTAGTTGGGGGGCGCCACGCCCAGCAGCGGGAAGCCCGAGGGCTGGCGCAGCAGGCCGCAGCCGCCCGACCACTTGCCGCCCGCGCCCGACACCGGCGGCATTCCCACGCCGCCCACGCCGCCCACGCCGCCGCCGTTCAGCTCCTCGCATAACTTGTTCGCTGCAAACAAACAAATCGTTAGCTCAATCCCATCCTATTTGCCGACTTAATTGTGCATCATAACGGCCTATAAGCACCGAATGCAGCAATAAGCACGCCAAACAACCGAAACTCGTGCATACAAATCTGCTCGAATATGAAATCAGACTGCAGCTCGACGGGCGAATATGAAATAATCGTGGTAACGCAATTAAGCGCTAATCACCTAATCCTTGCCGCGCGGCTCCGTTGTTTATTCAAGCCTGAGTGACAATCGCGCGCACAATTAGCGCAAATGAGCCGAAGTGAAAATCTGGCGGTGGCGGCGGCGGCGGGGTAATGTGATTAATGCAGCCGCAAGTCCGCCATTAGCTGGTAAGCCGTGTTGTGCCATCGGGCCGCAGACGCCGCGCCTGATACGTTACAAACCAACCCCGCTCATTGGACGCGATTGTCTCTAAAATATGCACGCACCCTGCGAAACCGAGCGAGGTTCCATTATAAGTTTGTCAGATTGCATTATCCTATCTGTTTTAGTAGATCCTAAGTAGGTTTAACTTTTAACAGTTCTTCTAATACATCAATTTTCTTTCTGAGTTGCATCCCCTGAACTTTTTGAGAACTTTTCCCCTAGCAATTAGAATTTCAATATGTACGCTCTCTATAAAATAAGTAACACTCTTTCCAATACAAAAATACGTAAACCTTACCAAAAACGTATATTTATGTCTAATTTTTCGTATTTACTTTATGTTAAAAATTATTTTTAAAACCTATTTTTACAAATTGAAGATATAAAATTAGGGTTTGGATTGTATGCCTACTTGTGAACTACGACTAGGAGAGATTGAGATAGATTACCGCTAAAACAACTTAGAAGCTGTGTGTCTACAATAATATTAACTTTATTGAATATTATCTAAATAATTATCTCTTTTAATGAAACGTCGGGGTAAGTACCTATACACTATACTATACCTATGTACTTTGAAATTTAAAACCTCATTAAATTATACTTATAAATTGAATTACATTTACGCTAACAAGCTAATCCACCGCAGTCAACTAATAACTTTCGCTGTTTATGCTTTAGTGTTATAAATAAATAATACACGCATTATCGTTACAAAACATATTATTTCATACTTTATATTTAAAATCCACTTATTTCGTATGACATGTTTATTTGCCGACGGAATCCTTGTTGTGTTCGCCCACGATACTCGACCGAGCCGAAGACTCCTATTGGTTGGATATTTCGTACGAATGAGTCATACGGTTAAATTTCAGCAATCAATGTAAGAGATATTTTGTTGATACCGAACTAAAAATATCAGTGGTATCGCGTGGCCGCTAAAAATACAACCGTGGAATTTTACTGGTTTAAATGAACACATTTTACCGACCGACGGTATATTGCACTAGCTAAAGTAGTTAAATTCTACATACATGAAACGAGCGATGAAACCAAACAGACCCAATTGGCGTCATTAACAGAAATTTTCGTAGCGTTTCGACTTTAACTAGCCTCGTTCTGATGTTCTGATCGAGGTCCCTCAAGAAATTTAATACTAGTTTTATTAACCATTGTAGCCAGATTTTCAACACTTATGAAAGTTATAGAGATACTATCAGATATAATATTTTGATGTGTCTCTATCAAGAATGTACTAAAAAGCCACTCAGGTCTTGAGAATAAGCAATGTAAGATGAGATAGTACTTCTTCTTCTACTTATCGTGTGGTTGATGAACAACCTAGTGTCAGAGTTAAAGCCGCCCGTAGGCGTCTGACATGGCTTCACACACAGTTGAGAAATCTCTCAGGTGTGCTGGTTTCCTCACGATGTTTTCCTTCACCGTTAAAGCGTCGAATAATGAAAACACATTGGTACCTGGCGGGGTTTGAACTGGCGACCTCTCGCATAGCAAGCAACGACCTTAACCACTCGGCCATCGACGCTTTTCGCGAGATAGTACCGAAAAGCCAATTTTCAATTCCGTCCCAAATTCCACAGCATTGATTATTTACTTCGAACTCTTTCTGGTTAATAAGTCTCTCGTTGTTTTTTAAGAAGTCATTAATTAGGTGCGTGTCACCAATTAGCGTGGGTTAACTTTCAGCGAAAACATGGTTTTTAAATGAAAAAAAAATGTAATTTTTCATTGTCCTCGTCATAGCGGGTAAACGTCGTGGAATAATCGCCCGAAATAGTCGCGGTGTCACGTGGCGCGCAACGCGGCATCAACACTTTCAAAACAAACCGAGCGCCCGATACAATTTCAAGCACCGTTAGTCTCTCGCCACTCCGTATTACACTTCGAACTTATATCATAATCGTTATTTATTACACGATCGTGCAAACTTTTTACATCATTTCTGTATTAGAAAAACATCTTATGATTTCATTGCTTGCTAATAGAAAGAACGAAAGCAGCAGTGGAAGGTGGAGGCGGCAATTGATCCGGTAGGGGGGCGGCAAAATGCTCGCTTTTAATTGTTTTCTACACATACTATTTTCAAGTACTCTAGTGTTTTAAAGTTCTTCCTATTGGTAAGAAAATAAAGGAACAACATCTTATTGAATTTCTTTTAGAGGAATGCATTGACGTAAGTTTCACGCTCGTCTGCTAGTGAATGTTTATGGGGCGTACAATTTGCGATTGAAGTTTATTTTAATAAAAGTATGACATTAGTGTAATAATTCAAACAACAAAAATAATACTAATTCACCTTAGAATAATAACAAAATATCAAAAATAACGTCGCAGTTCTTTAATTTAAACAGAATGTAATAAACACCTACTCATCATGATTTATAGTCAGATTATAGTCACGACGATAACAATTTGCCTATGTATACCTAAAACTGTCTTAAGTGTCTATATCCATGAGTATCGAGTGAATCGGTTGAACCATTCTCCATCGATCCTCAGAATCCCCACCTGCCCACTCGGCGTCTATGGGCGCTTTTATATTAATCTCAAATTTTGAGACGCGCACGGCGAATATTCATCGCGTACTTACTGTAATTTATAGGCGCGCCGCATGATTTTATTGTAACCACTTATTTATCGTGAACTGTAAATAAGCTTACATAATTAAGTCACGTCTGTGGTTACACTGCACGTTTTTGTGAGCTTAAAGCTTAAAATACCTCGAGGTTAACGAATTGACCTTATCCGTTTAAACAAGCACAAAAAGACTAAATCTAGGTATTAAAATACTAGGTACGAGTATATGCAGATATGATTTGAAAATGAAAGCGTATGATTTGAAAATGACCCTTTCATTTTCAAATCATACGCTTGAAAATGACCCTTTCATTTTCAAATCATACGCTTTAATTTATAAATTTTGTAATAATAATGCCTAAATTTTGAATTACCCAAGAAAGAAAACCTTCTAGGCTAGTATGTTACAGTGGTCTAGTAGGAACCTTCGTTTTGCGCGATGTGTTTGCGGTGCTGGCGGTAATATTCCCGCTATCCACCCCCTGCTTGTCCACTACGGGTGGACAGAGACACAAATGTTTAAAATAAAAGTCTCAGTATCCCCTAGTTATAGAGAAGCAATGAGTGAAGGATAGTGTTTGGCTTACGGTCCTGAGGAACTGCGCTAGCGCTTGGTTTGCGGACTACGGCGCAGTCTGCGGCAACGAGCGGCGAAACTAGCTTGCCTTCTATCTTCTGCTAAAAGCTCGACTACGTAACATTTTTTTCGACCAGGCATTAGATGAGGAGGTGGTTGTCTTGAGGTTTGGTGACAGGTGCCACATTGGGAGTTGTGGCGACGCGGGTGAGCCAAACTTACCATCCGTCCTACGCTGGACAACGTCGAGTACGGTAGGGCATGGTTCGTGAACTGCGGAGCGGGGTGCGGCAAGGCGTGTGGCGCAGGCAAGTCATCTTCTAACCCTCCACTTACTTGACTTGTGAACACTGACTCTAGTAATTGCATTAAGTGGTGATTGGCTTGAAGTCGCGCGCCGATGCGGCAGCGGGCGACGCGGGCCCGCTGGCTTGTCACTTACCTATCTTCTGTCTACTTTTAGGCGTTAGGCGGAGAGCAGTTAAGGAGTACCATAACTGCCCTCCGCCTACCGCTAGGCTTATTGTACTCATATCTATTGTGTCACTGACCCCAGTAGTTACCTGAGGAGGTGATCGGCTTGAGGTCGGGCGGCGACAGGTGCGGCAGCGCGTGGTGCGCGGGCTGCGGCGCGGGCGCGGGCGCGGGGTGCGGGGACGCGGGCGACGCGGGCTTGTCCCGCTTGCCCTCCGCCTTCACCGGCGCTTCGCCCGCCTTCTGCTGGGCCAGCCGCTCCTGCTTGCGGAACTTCGCGCGACGGTTTTGGAACCAGACCTGCAATTTGGGGGTGTTAGGTTGAGAAAAGTGTATCGAGCAAGAGAAATTGTACGGAGAGTTAGATTACACTGACAGTTTGATATTAAATCCAGCGACACATTAGGTGGAATCTCCGTCGCGCGGATCTTCGATTACGGAAGGTCAATGTGGTTCCATATTAATAACAAATAGCGGGCACACTGTGCGGAAGATCAGTCGCTATAATTAATATGTATTGGCGTTCCGTAACGGATGATCCGCGACGGAAATTCCGCCTAGTATGGCGCTAGCCTAACACTTAAGGTTACAACAGCACACACTACTAGACTCAAAATGTAAGTTTCGATAAATCTCAAAAACCAGACCAAGTAATGTGATCTCGAAGTTTAAGTAATGTGATCTCGAAGTTGAGTTTTATTTGGTTAGGTATAAGAAAACTAAAACGTATCTACGTAAAAAAAATGCGTGACTTTTTCTATGCGCAACTGCAAAGTTTATTAGACATTAGATTGAGTGGATTGCGAGTGGCGTAGAACATAAAATGTTCCTGTATTTTAGTGAACATAAACCACTACATCGATGTTAAAATAGCCTGCTATTTTTATTCAGCCGTAAAAGCCGTAGAAACGATTTATAAAATAATTCGCATTGTAATCCGTCAACGTTCAAAATGAAACGTTTTACACAGAAATTAAAATCCGTAGGCCAATGATGCGAATGGCATCGTAAACAAAAACGGGAACAACAAAAAAGATAATGAAAACGTCAGAGCGTACGTGGGCTCGAGTGAGCAAACACAGCGCCGACCCGACTAATGGGAACGCATCCCGTGCATGCAGCGCCAAATTTTAATGCAAACCGTTTTATATTCGTTCGAATGCGCGCAAATCCGAATTGATCATAATTCGATTTGGTGCGAGAGATAATTGCAACTGCCACTGGCGCTGATTGGCGCCGGTAAAAAATGCGTCGCGGCCCCGGCTCGTCGCGAACAATCATACGCACGCTCTGTTTGCTCGCCCGGCGCTCGCTGATGATGTTTGCACACCTTTATGCTCCGCCATTTACATGAACGCTGACCCGAAACAATTACATGACGTTTAAGAATGACATGCCAACTAGTGTTTTAGTTTAATGGACCAGTAGGTAACAACGAGTGATGCCTGATTCATTCGTTTTCTCATGTTATGTTAAGATTGCTTTAGTAAGTAGGTATCATGTTTAGAAATCTTTGAAATTTCTTATGAAGAAGCTTGGCTTTATATTTTCTACCTCTAAAGTAGAGTCTGGGGTACAATATATTGTATTTAGATTATCACAGATACCAACTGCTATTGCGGGTTAGTTTGAATTTACACCAACGACTCGGGTTACTGACCATGTATCTTTTTTACGCATCGATCTACGAGTATACCGCTGTTGGTCTTGACCTGCTTGCTATACAAAATGATGACAATCATATTATAAGCAAAATGTACGTGTAAATAGTAGCCACAGTAAAATATTCTTGCGCCAAGACAAATAAATAAAACAGTATCCAGCGTACATAACTCTATGTAGAGTACATAACTGAGTACGCCTACGGGTGTCTGCGCATTCGCCTTGGCAATGATCATGACAAACGTTAATGACCTACTTTGTTCTCGAAAGATTTTGGTTTATTAATGTCGCAGAGATATGTAGAGACACCATGGTTTGCCCTAAAAAGAGCACAGGCCTCGACCGACCAAAATAATATATCTGATTCATTCGTTAGTCCGTGATATACTCCGGTTACGCGCAGGAGTTAGCCAAATGATTTAACAGGTATACAATATTGTTACAAACGATCAAGAATGAAACACAAACATATCTATTATGCTGAGAAACAAGGTTATTCATTAATAACTATCATTTTTATAACCATAACTATTATTTACCGTAACTACCTCAGTAAAATACGACCTTCTTGTTTTTGTCAGCGCATGATTATTTACGAAGTAAAGTTTCTTTGTTCTAACGTAATATGTGGACATTATGTTTTATTTTGACACAATTATCTCACAAATCACATATACTTATTATGTACATTTGTCTAAGTACAAAATCTACATAATAAGGTATATTTAAAAATCCTTTAGTGCTTAAATATTTAGTGTATCCCTTTTTTATTTGCTGCAGATTTATATAATAATTTTTTAGTAAACTCAATAAAATATTATTTATTTTTTTGTTGAGAAAATATTTTGTCAGAAACACTACCCAAAACATCTACAGTAAAAATGTATTTTTCAGGTGGGAGACATTTTGTCGACCGGTTGCTGTTACCACCATACAGTTGTGTAAAACCCGCCAAGTGACTCTGGCCTCTCGGTCAGGTCGCGTTCCGGGATCAGCACTGTACGAACCGGAGCCAGGGGGACCATTGCTGCGGCAAGCGCCGGACCAGTGGAGTCTTAGCGGCGGTATTGTGCGGGCGGGCGGGTCAGCCCGCCGGCGCGGGGAGACCCGTAGAGACGAGGTGGTGCGGGGATACCCTTCTGTCCGGCGGACTGGCCAACTCGGACCCGCAAAGCTCAATACCAATGCGAGACTCCGCCGTGTCTCGTTGTTGCCGCAGCAGTGGTCTCCTCTTTCACGGCTTTCAGGGTGAGTGCGCAAGGCTCAATATGGTATATTGTGCCTGTCGACTCATATTTGGATCTCACTACCGCTTACCATCAGGTGGAGTGAGGTCATCTTGTTAGCCTCTTATAAAAAAAAAAAAAAAGTAAGATAAAAAATAAACTTTTAATATGCTCAAAATTAAAGTACATTGCTTTACCTCGTAACTATCATCCTTGAGCTGAATAACGTAAATATATATCGTTGCATTTCCGTAAACCACAATTTGTACAACTGTGGCGAAGTGCCGACGTCAATGTGTCATAATTTGTGAAGCGTGAGCTTTGACATTGAATGCTAAGATAAATTGCACTCGGCGAGAACTGGCCCGTGTAGGTCGTATACTACAGGACTTAGTATGGGAACACCCGCGTATTTGCCTATATCTTATGTTTACTGACGAATTTATGACACGCCATAACTACATCAAGTCGTCTGAACTTTTCCTTAATAGAGCTTTGGTGAGGATAAAAGCTACCAATTTGCTAAGGTTTTTATTTGAGTTTTGTTTTGTACAAAAAAAAAAAAGAAATAGCTTACATTTAGTATGATAAATCTTTAATATTTTTAAGCTTTTTCGGCTAAAGCAATGTTTTAAAGAATATACAACACACAAAACAACACCAGATTTAGGTGTGTGTATTTTAAATCCTTGCATATTTAAATGAAATACGAATCTTTGCTATTGAAAATTAAAAAGAAAATTAATAAGCAATAATGTGTGCATAACATCAGAATTATAATGCAACAATGACGTAACGTCCCACCCGGTTAGCGTAACGCGCGCGTGTTTTGCTCCACAACACAGTTTCTGTTCTTATTTAGCTTGGACCGCGTTCTGTCTATATTTACCCCACTACTCACGCGAATGCACTTGAAATATGACAAGTTGACGAGTCATTGCCGCATTTTGATACAATTATAGCGTGCTAATGGCTGCAGGAATGGTCCAAATCAGCCCACGGGTAGTCTCGCGTCATTATAAATCATCATGATTTAATTTGCCATTAGTTCAAACAGAAGGTGTTCGGCATCATTATAACAGATATAATTCCACAATAATTAGTGTTAAAATGAAATATATTCTTACAAAGAAATGAAATAATTCATCAGCATTTATACGCACACGTACCTACCTAAACTCGAAAAAAAATGATATTGTACAATTACAATGGGTTAGTAAGTAGCTATGTAATTTGCTACTCCCAATAACGCGTGTAGACCCATAAAAGACTAATTTTAGTACAATGGGTTATTAGGTTAGCACTTTGCTGATGCTACTCGATTCACAAAACTTACCCCTTAAGTTGTATTAGATGATTACTATTCTTTTAAATCTAGGTACTTGTCAATATTTAATAATATGTAATTACATTTATAATACTCAGAGTAAGTTAACTGTCTTAATTTCGTAGTATTCGTAGTTCCCCTACTTACTGTAGTGCCAAAACCTGACAGAAAACATCCAAATATAAAAAAGCGTAACGCAAACAAAATTCTATGCCAGTGGCCACCGCGTAAACAATTTCACGAGTGTTCTACTCTACTTGGATCGCATCCGAGATACATTTGTTCTTCAAATCAACCGTAAGATTGCTGAAGTTCATCATTTCGTTGGATCTAAGAGAAAATCAGTGCTTCCGAGTGGAAAGGTCCCACGTACGTGCCCGGCCAGCCAAGCGGCAAGCTCGCCGGCTAACGAACAGGCTGATTGGCGGAGGCCCCGGCGCCCGATCGCCCCGGGCTCGAACCCCGGCCCGAGCTCCACGCCTTCCGCATTATTTCCGAATTGGAAAAAATCAAAGCTCCCGCAGCGTATGCGGCATCCGCAAACAAACAAATAATACAACGGCCGCCGCCAATACAAATGAGCACCGATACGGCGGCGGGCGGAATGCGAAGTCGAGGAGCCGCGTGGGCCCGGGGCAAATAAACGTCCGCCGATGTGTTCCGAGGAATTTGTTGCGATGTTTATCGAATGCGATGCGTGCTCCCACTGTAAATATTTCGTCAAATTTTCCTTGCGGCGAACGACGGAGCCGCGACATTATTGCGGGGTTTAATCTATTTCGGAGGATGCGCAAATGAATTGGGTTCGATGGATACATGAATGTGCAAGCGAATGTCAATAATAAATAACGGGTGAGCAATTAAGCGCAGGGCTGGAACAATTGAGCATGGCATCGAAATGCACTTTGCAAATGAACCGAACGCGCTGGGGCGGGGGCGCATCGACAAATGTAATTAAACGCGAGATGCACACGCCGCACAGATGCCGCCCGGATGCACCATCTATCAGATACCACGAACTAATTAGGCTAATGTGCCTATTTTTCTATATTTATTCACTTTATATGACTATTTGGCTTGGACAACATAGTATAAAGCATTGTCGCTTCCCGCGTCTGTCTGTCCGTATGTATGCTCAAATCTTTAAAACTACACAACGGATTATGATGCGGTTATGAAGAGGAAGGTTCTTAAATGTATAATATACTCGAATTGAAGCGAGGGCGGGTCCCAAGTTGAATATAAAATCCACAATTCGTCTACGATATGACTGAAAGAGATATAGATATGTCTTTATCCTTATACCTAGTCAATTATATTTTCTCTGGTTTCATTATATGTTAATAATGATAAAATAAGAATTTAATTTATTCGCTTAATTCTTAAAACAATATTATATTACATAGCACTTAACATTGTACATAGGTGTCTGTGATATGAACTAACTATTAAATTGAATTCGCTAATCAACTACCTATTAATTTTGAAGGCTAGCTAAATTGAAATAAACCGTAATTCGACGTCAAAATGTCATAATAATATTGTCAGATCTACAAAGAAACTTTTCAGTATATCCAATAACCTATAAACATGGTAAGCGCTAGACTACACGAAGGAACTTGAAACATTCTGCAATAACCAAATACAACGCTTATATTAGAAAGAAAAATAAAATAAATTATCTTAACACGTATATGTCATACGGCATACGCATACACATACACATATATTTAGTTTAATGTTATTTAGAATATTGGGGTTGTTAATTATTATTTAATTAATAAGATTACTTTATGTGTTGTAAAAATACTTTATTCTTCCAGGCAAAGTTATTTAAGTTTTTTTTGTATAAGAAAAGGGCAATAAAGAATGAAAGACCGCTCGTTTAACCAGCATTCCAAAGACATAACAAAGAATAGTACTAATCACAAAGAGTGAGTGTAACAGCAGGCACTCTATACAATCGTCATAAGGGGTAGTTTAATACAGTTCCCTCGGCAAACAGCGGCAAGCAACAATGGTTGAGTATTAAAATAAACAGAGCCGTAGCCATGTGGCGCCCTCGCGCGGGCAAACACCAACAGTGGCTAATGTATTCAGCTGGTACGGTGTGCGGTTCAACCATACTGCTATTAGGGGTGGCAGACGCATCGCTCGGACAGTGAAAAAAAGTCGGTTCTGACAACCTGTTCTGGATGAATTTTGCAATAGTCGTGTTGGCTTTTGGCTGAATATTGTAACGATGATTAATTAAATGGCTTTATTAAGACGATGAGGAATGAAATGAATCGCTAGCAATCATACTGTATAAAAGTTTTCTTGCAATCAACAATGAACATAATCATTTTGGTTGATTGAAGAACTACTTTGTACGTAGAAATTTTGCGGATTTTTTACTCTCACCAAAAATATTTTCATGTAAAAATGCTGCCAAGCGGAGTGTACAAAGCTTACCCTGTGAACCTGAGGCAAAACATGTTGCTATACCGTTTCGCTAGAAGATTCTAAAGGCATTGGTTCACGATGGAAACCAATGCCTTTGGAATCTTTTGGTTAAATAAAAAGACCAAGCATCACGTTTTTGTTTAAAATGTAAAGTACGAGTTTCGGGTACTACAAAGTGTGTAAGTGAGTCGGATTTAATAAAAGTTTGCTATACTAATGCATTTTTAATACAAACATAATTTCTGTATTGTCTTAACTCATTGAAATATTCGTAAATAGGTTGAAAGTAATTTAACTTCAGGTAATATACAATACCTAATATTCACAGCACAGAAATTGACTAACTCCGTTAATATTTATTACGAAGACATGATTAATCATGACTTTTGTTTTTGTTACTTAATAAATGAGAAAAACATTTAATTTAAATCAAGAAAAGATCGATGTGAAATGTGACATCCCTAGAGCAACCCCCCAGCCCGATAGTTGGTCTGAGCGACCCGCGCGGCTAGTCCACAACTTACAACTTTGTCTTTGGTTTTCTAATGAACGTTGCAAAACTAAAATACGAGGATGCACCCGTTGACGTTCAGCTTCTGCTTAATCAAATATTTATTTCGGCGAAAATAACAAAGACTCAACTACGCAGTCATTTTTCATCGAATTAGCTGAGGGAGGGTCATGTGTTCGACCCATTATTTAGCGCCTCGCTAAAAAATGTTTAATGCAAGGCAAATGTGGCGGAACTAGAGGGTTTGCCAGTCACTACACGGATTAACTAATCGGCTTTTCGACGCGGGTGTTTTATGAACTCACTTTATTATTTTGTAATACATACGCTTTGAATATATTTACGGTTAATTGTTAAAAAACGTCATAACATGTAGTCAGATAAAGTGTTTATTTTATCATTGTTTCTGCACGTGACTTTTATCACTGGGATATTAAAAATATAGTTTAATATGTTTTCCACACTGGAATAGATTACTACCGCAACTAAAAGTAGCCAAACGTAATTCCAGCTCATAATCTTCCAGTGCCAAGTTTCATGTAATAAATTCCGTTAGCTGTTTTCGCTCGAAAGAGTATCAACACACATATATTGTAACATGTATAATTGATATTGATACGTAAGAAATCAGTTGAAAATTTTTAATCTTAAATGTCTTTATAGCTCATTTACTTAATCATAAATAGTTGTTCGTGCATTGTTCTTGTATGTGTATCTACTGTTATGTTATGAAAAAATCAATATATAACTATATAGAATATAAATATGAATGGAAGATCGCATAAAATCTTAGTTTTATAAAAATACGATGTTTCTCTAAATAATTGCAGATTTTAAAATAATAAATCTAGCAAACATTTATCGCACCGCACGAGTCATTTGACGAGATCTTCTAAAACGCTCAAAAACAAAGTGAATCCAACGTGTGTAAAATCTTAATTACTTTAACACACCTTACGCGAACCTTTCGGTCATATTTGCGCTGTCAACTAGCGCTATGTGCAGAGGGCGGGTCGCGTCTTTATTTGACACGTTGTCAGGCGCATGAAAAACGTGAGGCCACGCGGAATGATCTAATTGTATTCATTAGCCGGGCCGGGCCGAACTGGGCAAATATTGACGCTCGCCGCACCGCGCGCGCCGGCGCCTCGCACCGCACGGGAGTCCGTCTCTGTGCCAACATAACAGAGGTGTGTGCTTAAGGTACAGTCGCGAAGATCACAAAGCTACGGAGCTATTCTGCCGGAAAATCTTTGAGGCAATCAGAACGAAACGGACCAAACGTATCGTCACTTTGACAGCGTTTTATGGCACGGAGTTAGCTTTCATTAAACTGCTCTACACAAAAATGTACCGACAATAAACGAAACCAGTAAAAATGGATCATATTGACAGTAATAGAATTTAATTGTGGATTCAATGCTCTGAAAGTTATTGATTGAAACAATTTCGAACTGAATTAAAAACTGTACTTAGCTTAAACCTACTAATAAGCTGTACCTATTCAAATGTTATTGTTTACGTACCAAATATTTTTTAAATATTACGAGTTACAATTGCACTCAGAAATCATTGAAATTGAGTAATTTATAATGTGAGTATAAGTAATATCAAAACTAAACGGAGTCGATCAGCTACTGCCATATCAGAAACTCTCGCCTGCCAATGCGAAAATAAATCAATCTTTTGCGTGGCCGACAAACGCGATCAAACACCGCGAACACACCCCTATGTTTATACTTAGCGGATGAAAAGGCAACTCCGAACGCCCCGGAATAATATTAGCTACCCTCGATAATCCGGCCAATTCTATCGCCTCGACAGCTACGCAAACAAATACGGCTTTAATACCCATGTGATAGAGTTTACATTTCTGCGCCGTCACAGTTACAGTTGAGACATTATTGCATGGCCAATATTTTTTTACTAACTGGTAACATGTGTTAACATTTGCTGATAATCCTGGATTAACACATCATAATAAAGAGATGAATGCATCGTTTATTCAGGCCGTATGTCAGCGCTATTCGACGGCGTTTAGGTTGACAGGTGTGCTGACGCAACTCATCTTATTTGATTTGGATGTGTAAACAACAACAGTAGGAATTACTGTTCAATATAAATTGCAAATGTATTTCATTCTTAGTAAATACTAATATTTTTTATTTAGTTCTTATGCTGTCTATAATATAACACAATGTTTATTAGGTGCATTATTTCTGTGAAATTAATTCATATTCATAGTGCTCAATATAAATAATATGTTTAAATTAAATATACAATTCGTAGTTAGTATTCGTAGACAACCAACTGTCAAACTAACAAAAAAAGATCTTACATTCTAATCAGCTATTACTTAATCACAGATGGGATTACCCTGTCCCATCTTAATCATAAATTCATGGAGATCCTTGACGTTTCAATGATTTTAATGAATAAAAAATTGTGTCAATGCTAGGCGTAACAGATGCGCTCATAGCCTTCCGCCCGATTACACTAGCATCGCCCCTGACTCGAGCTCCATAAATAAGCTCGATCCTGCCACACTAATGATAGCTATCCAATGACTTTACGATTTACTGCAAAATGATTCACTTGTTTACGGAAAACGCATGTCATTTCTGGTATAGAATAGCATCTTGACATCTGCCGAATTTCATAGTTCTATATTTGGGACGCGGTTTGGTACAAATATAACTAACAAGGATGCGATTAATCATTCGCACCCGATAATCTATTTTTGGCAAGCATTCGATTGCTCTTTTCAATTAAAAATGGGACAGATTTTAATCGATATTGACGAATCACCGTGAGTGCGCACGAGTCTTCCGGGAAACAATGCTTGTAATCAGGGCTGGGCACGCGACTCGACAAATCGGCGATAGCGATCGGCAGATGTGCCGCACGGGCTGACTCGCCGGATGAATTCTGTTTAATTTCTATCACAATCATTCTCCCAAATGTATTTTATAAACCGCTGTAGACTTTTGATCGCCAATAACCGAACAATATAGTGTTACTTTTAAACAAAAATGTTATATAACTTCAGTGTTAAAGTAAAAAGAAGAGTATTTGGATATACACTCGTAAACGTTAACTGCTTCTTATAAATTGTAATGTTTTGAAGGGGTATTTTATATTGATATATCTTTTATTTTATAATTTTATTTTTCAACCTATTTATTTAACTAATATTGATGATGACCAAAGCTACGCCAACATGTAAATAATTGTTAAAAAGAATTCACTTAATGAGTGAATCTACGTTTAAAGTAATATTCTCCCTGTTGGGTTAGACGTTTCCTAGCATGCTTAAAGAAACTAAGCACTGTTTTTATCATCTCACAAAATATTCTCAAATCTTGTAAAAATGTAAATGTCATTTACCTTTTTGAGCTATTGAAGTATTTGAATAATATAATTATTTCATCAATAATTGCGATTAACCGGAAGATTAATGTGACAGTCATGACGCAGGCTTGGGGGTAGCAGAAAATAGACTGCAGTTAATGCGACGACAATAGCGGCACTTGTCGGCAAATGGCCCGTGAGCAAATGCACTTCGCAAGGGCTCGCCCGACCCGTATTATTATAAAAAATACATTATAATATCAATATACCGGTCTTCATAACTTGTGCAGTTTATGAATAGAGGGCAATGACTTCGTTTTGCGAGCTTACATTTGTTACATGGACAATGATACAATTTCTTAATAGTTATTGTCGTTTTAATAAATAAAAAAATATATATTCATATATATGATAAACTTTATAACTTATGTTGTCTCAAGAGCCTAAGCAGGCTCTGCCAAATTGTAGGTAGCAAAAATATTGTTGGTCTTACTTATTTAAAATTTTTGGTTTTAGTGTGTTTATTATATCTACTAGTAGTAATAACTTGCATCTATACTTATCATTAAATTTTAGAATCATTGAATGACCTCATTTGACGTAATAAACTTAAAACATTTAGATCGCTACGAAAAAACCATATCAAAAGATTATTTCCGGCCCGTAGTCACAAACGCATGCATATGACGCAAGGAAAAAGAAAAAGTTCGTCCATTATATTCGGAAACGCCAGTTCATCTTCGGCCGGTGGAGCATAGGCGCGCCGTCAGAAGCTATCACGGAGCCGCGATATATGGATATCATAACCGATCCGCTCCGTTGTCGCACTCGGAGGGAAATGGGAAATCTGATTTGTGGATGGGACGCCGCCTCTGCTACGAGTAATGGGATGGGCTTACATAAAGCCTAATGTTACAGCATTAATGTGGGTTTGCGGGTTTTTGTTTCGCATGTTTTGCTATAATTTCACGTGATTGACTACAGATTATATTGTAATACTTTGAGTTTTGATAAGGAATTACGGCGCATTAGATTAAAAAACTACGATATATTTTCTTTTAACTACATGGTACGTTTATCTATGAAAAGCTTTTTCTATTATTATAGGTAGGTAGTTAACTATGATTTCTTCAAAATGCACTACGACAAGGGAATATTAATAGTCCAGCAATACTTCGGAGAACGTATGCATTCATCATACAATTGTTGATCTCACAAAACTAATGTCATAAAAGTAATGTGCCCCAAACCGTGCGAATATCCAAATTACAATTCCCAAGGTGCCAAACTATCCCCGGCACAGCGCGGAACAATTTTCTCACATTCAAATTGTAGTTTCATCTCGAAGGGACGATGGCAGCACTTGAGCGCCCTCCCGCGAGACCGCAACAACAAGTAGCCGGCTAAATGAAAAATAATTGCGCGAGAGTCGCTCCCCGACAAAGGGTGACGCGACAGGGACGGAAATCACACAACCCCACTAGCGATATAGAGACAGAATATCAAAAACATTTCACTTGTCCTAGGTTTTGATCTGTAATTGTTTATGGCGAGGGCGGCTTGGCAACTTGGGACCTGTTAATGTGAGAAATTCGGTGCGGTGTATTCTCACACGTTCATAAAAATGTTTTAGCACAACATTCTGAACATTACACGCAAGCAAATGTTGAGAATGATAATAGTGTCATTTATTTTTATGAGTCTGGGAATTCAGTTTATTCAGATAACAAATGTGTGAAAAAACTGCGAGTACGTAGATATTTCATTTTGACAACTTTAAATGTACATATATTTTATCAATAGAATTATATTATACTGAAGATAAAACAAGTGAGCATCTGAAGAGACTCTTAAAAACACTCGCGTCGTCTTTTGTTTACTTTTCAAATACGCGAACGTTTAAGTTGGTAATTTGGAAAATAATCCTCATTACATCTGCAAGGATCTGGGAGGTCGCGGAGAGAACACACGCCCCTCACACCAAACCTCGCGCCACTTTTTAATCACTTTAAGTGCTCGCTACGATTTGCACTTCTTTATCGTGAATGGCTAAAGAAGAAGAATGGTGTTTCATGCAAAAATAACGCCTTATAGACACGTTCTTAGACTCATTGCAATTTGTGTGAGTGTCACTTATGGAATAGTGGGGAATAATTTATTATACCCTCAAAACCAAGAGAGGCAATGTTTTTATGCAAATATACATCAGCCAAATTTCTGTCAGTTCCTGTTAATATAAGATATTAAATGTAGTACACGTAATTGCTATCCCTTAACTTACCTATAACTTTTAAAAAGTAGTTCATATTGTACACCAACACAAGTTAGTCGGTAAGACAGAAATTGTTTTTGCAATTTCGATAATAACATAAACGAATCGATCAAACTCAAATGAACATTTTCTCATCTCGGTAGACGTTAACCACCGTGACTGTAAAACACAGTTAAGTATGACGTTATATTGTTTAACTACCCTACAGTACGAGTACAAAATCGTGCAAATCGTGTGAAAACGTCAAGGGCCTGATCAAAGCTAATAGGCAGATTATCATCGCAGTCCCATGGGTGCGCGGGCGCACCGACGCTTCCCACGCGATGTGCCATGCTTGTCCGGAGTTATCGAGCTTGATCGCGCGTATCGAATGACAAGCACGGCCCGACACGGGTGATGATGACATGCAGTAGAGTTTGTAAAGCTTGTTGACACTTAATATTGTATTGCTACTGCAGGTCATATCAAAGAATTATAATAATGAGGGAAAAATTAATCATCAAAAATTATCATTACTGTATTTGCTGAATGCGTTTATCAAAGAGTTAATAAATTAAAACAACATATGTACATAAAACGTCTTAATTGGTGCCTAATCAACAACCATCCACGTAAGACACACATAACGTCTTATTAAACACCTAACCGCAATACACTAGACAACATATTACCCAAAACGTTCGCTCGTTGACGATACCCCATCGGCAGACAGGACGGGACCCGCGCTAAGTGATTACTTAATCCGAACGAGTCGCAATCAACGCGATTAACCGGGGCCGGCCGTTCCGTTACTCGTTATTGTTTCAATTAGACGCTGTTGGGCCCTCACAGGACCTGGGACGGTGCTTATGGCCCTGCAGTGATGACGATACCACAGCGATATTTGGTTTTTGACCGCAATCTCAAGCAATAAGCTGTTTAGCGGCAGCGTATTATGGTGTTCGTTACAAATTTGTCAATTCAACTTTCAATTATATAAACTTGAGGCAAAAGGAATGTAGTATCGTAGAGATATTTATATTAAAAGGCTTTATCGATAATTACCGATATTTAATTTGAAAGTCTATAAATTTCTTAGAACGAGAATAAATTAAAAAGTAGGCAAATATAATTTAAGTTTAGTTAACTTTTTGTGTATTTACATTGACTAAATCATCTAATAAACAGATAAAACATCATCATAACTAACTAACAGTATTGATATACCAATATTAGGTTAGGAAACAACCGATTACTCCAATCCAAACAACAAAGGCTGTTCGCTAGTCATTTGCTGCCGCAGCGCGTCCAATCAGAGCTCGCCACGTGCCGGCGCGTGCCCGCCACCTGCGCGGACGCACGCCCGAATGATATTAATCACACCCTACAGCTCTCGAGCGGTGCTAGAATAGATCAGATTTATATCTCCCTTATTTGTTTAATTGCGGATAACATCTGTAGTAATAAAACTTTAACAGTTTATTGAGTACAGTTTACTTCTCATCTGTTAATTGAAAGCATTATCTTATCTGATCCTGTAACTCTATTTAACAAAATTATGTGCAGTGATATACAGATAAGTATTATGTGTCTTAATTAAACGTTTTTATTTAAAAACTGAAATGTCCGGGATATTTACCATTTTTTTTTGTTTTAATGAGCTCCCGATATTATGGCACTGTTGCAAGCGCCATGATCACGGGTGAACAAAATGGTAAATATCCCGGAAATTTTCAATGTTGTAATGTGTGTGTGCAAGACAACTTTTATTTAAATTACTTAGGTTAGGTATTCGTTTAAAAAATTGTTTGCGATATTCTATAACCGTTAAATTAATAAAACAAATCATCCAGCTTATAGGTCTACTGTCAGTCTCGACTGCAATATGAATAGAGCATGGTTCCGATGTTGCATATTCCCGGTGGGCGCACGGCTCAAGATGTTACATCGAGACTTAGATTGACATTATGCTCTATTTAATAACATTTTGAGAGCTTCTTACTTATGGATATATGACACGTTGAGTCTTCGGTACGACTTTGATATCAGATATATTTGAACGTCCTTAGTGCTTACGATGTACTTAATCCAAAAAATATAACAAATAATTTGGCGGAAGCAACTGGCATGCTCCCAAGGCAAGTCACTTACGATATGCCTACCCTCAGAGAGACAATATTCGTAATGTAGAAGGCCAGGTTTGACATTGCAGGCCGGCCGTCACGCGGCGCCAGGGGCCGGCATGTCAATCTTTATTGCGGGTCCGTCCCGCCGCACTTGTTGCAATAACAATGAGACAACGTACACTGACCGGAGCCCGAATCACTCACGATATTGGATTCTAATGCTCTGTCTATCGTACACTTGTCATGTCACAATGACCCGCCAAGACAAGAAGATGTGACTCACATTTGCATTCATTTATTCATTAGAATGTTTAGTACCTTTCTAACCAAATTATGTTTAATGAATATAACTTTAGTATTATAAGTTATTTGTATTAATCTAGATATATTTAAAGAAATAATAATATATTTAGTAAATTTTTCACAATGTCTATAATTCCACAGTGTATCAATAATCTTTTATGATTGGTGAGTAATGGGGAAAAAGTCGGACTAAACTTCATTTCCCCTAGTCCTTATACTTTATATTTATTAACAACAACGTTAGCTTAAAGTAAAAACAAAAGTTACAAACGTAAACCTTCCCCAATCATCATCAATACATTAATAGCTTGCAGCTGAAAGGGAATATATTCCGTAAGTTTTTTTCACAATTTTCTCGAACTAATCTCTTGCGCCGCACGGGAATAACAATAAAACCAAAATGGTCTGTGATACAGAATTTATCGGCTCGGCTGCTCGCTGCTACCGCTTGATGGATTAAATTGCCCTATCCCTATGACAACGTGGGCACAGAAAAAATACGCTGTGTATTAAAAAGCAGCTGGTCATTTTTCAAGTGATTCCTTTTGTTCCGTAGCAGGTGGCCGACTTTTTGTGTAAGCCGCGGCCCGGTTCGCTGAAAATTGTGCGTTTGCTCAACTGTTTCAGCTATTTACACACCGCCTCTGATGAATTTGAGCAGGATTCCCGTGTTGGATTAGGACACGCTGTACCTTTTATGTTTATTCTTTTGTGCAATGTAAATTTTTGTTGATTAAGCCCGTGTGTAAATTGGTGGACCTGTTTCAACTTCGTCCAATCAATTCACAATCTGGAAAAATTGCGACCGATGGAAATTGACGAGAGCGGCTTTTGGTGCCGATTGCTCTAAATGGATCGCATAGTGTTTCACGTTTGAGTGTGTCAATATATTATTATAGGTACATAACTCATATATGAATGCAATCGTAAAGTTGTATGCATATGATATATGTTTTCTTTTTAAATATTTTAATAACAGTCGACTTACATAGCAATTCTTTCAAATAGACTATATTATTAATCAAGCAAGGTAGAGATAAAATAACAAGCCTACTTAAAATTCCGTTCTATCTGGAAATGTACACCTAGTTAACTACATCTAACATTATTAACACAGAGCTGTGAGCGGCGTTGAAAAATTCATTTTTCATCGTTGACTAAGAGGAAAATTTGCCATCGGAATGCAAAGCGAAATTTGGGGAATGAATATTAATAATTGAAAGGCGAGTGTGGCCGCCCCTGGAGGTACTTACACTCGATTACGCTTATGTTTACAGAGGTTTGTTGTTCCACTGTCTTCATAGAACGGCTTCATTTAAAAGTATATTTTGCATATTCAACTTTTTGTGAATATGTTAATTTGTAGTCATCATTTGCGTGTTATTTTTAAGAACTGGTGACGACAACAGAATGTAAATTTTGCTGCTTTTCATTAATCAAGAGAGAAGTTATTTTAAACTACACGCACAAAGCACCTAATAAGGTCGATAATCAATCAATTTTATACATACTTTGGAAAAATTAGAAAAGAAAGATCCCAGGAATCAAAAACAAATTGATTCAAGACTATCCAAACAGTCACAATAAACAAACACGTAATCAATGATCGCCCATCGACCATTCAAACATTCATTGCAATACCGTCCTTTACGCCAGTGCTCATAGTTCAATCTCTACAAATAACAATTACGTTTACGATTTACCTAACGTAATAAATATCCGCTGATAGCTATCCACGGGACGCTCCGGTTTTAATTGTAATACGCGAATTTGTATTTCGCAACGAGTTTTAATTATCAGGAGTCGCGCGCGCGTGAAATACGCGACCGCGCGGCATATTTATGGGCCGCCCGCCGCCATCGCGCCATCGCAGCGTCTACCCGCACCATTCCAATACACTTTTTAATGTAATGAGCCCTCGGTGCTGAGGGTGCCACCCGACATCTACATATATACCGGCAATGAAACGTATCTAATGCTCCCACTTACATATTTTCTTATAATAAGGCTGATTGCTACGGGTATATAACTAAAGGAAGTAGTTTGGTGAAAAGAATATTTTTATATGATTTGTTGATCGTGTTAAGAAATTATTAACGCTACGTCTTAAAACACATAGTTAGAACACAAGTTTGCATTTATATTTCAGATACTATAAATCTGGGCGAGCATATCTGATTCGCAAATCGATAAACAATCTGAGATGTTAGTCGTAAAATATTCGTCTCGTAAGCGAAAATAGAATATAATGTCAGCGTAAGTTTGTTTCATTCGAACAATAAGAGCGGCGGTTTCGCCGAGGGCGTCATCTCCCAGAATATGATATAAGGTCGCGGAGTCACCGGCGGGTCGCGGCGCGTTATACGTGATCAGATACGGCTCAGCCTCGCACGCCTCTGGATTGCATTAAACATTCAGAGCGCACACGACTCGCGCCGACTCACATAAAAATGAGCGCTTATTATGAAATTAACTAGAGCTAACCGCAATGTCTGCTTGCTTTTTTATGAAGGCAGCCGTCAGCCGCCGCCGAATTACTGGACGCTAATTGGACTGTGGAAATGTGACGGACGGCGCGGGAAAACCACGTTCTTTTTTCCCACTCGAGTATCGTTGCTCAAAATAATGCTGTGGCGATTCACTTTCAGCCGGATCGGCCGCGCGCGATGTGACATTAGCTGTCAAGACTGTTTATGCCAAATGACAATCGGTACAATAAAATGTTTGGGGACAGAAAACTTTGTTGTATTCAGAAAAAGTGGCTTGTCGATAAAATATTCAGCGCATTTTCTGCTTGCTGTCCGTTCGTACGAGCATATTGGTAGTGGACGAAATGATTTGAGTATTTTTGAATGGAGGTTTGCTGCTTTAAAAGCATAATCAATTTCATGATGAGCTCTAAATAAAGTCTTATTTTCGTCTATCATTTTAGTTTTATTCTCCTACAAGCAGTTATTAAAAGTCAGTTAAGGAGGTTTCATTTACTCTATTGAAGACCACCACTTTAATCTTGCAAGCAGAGTGTAAAAGTGTGCAGCTACTAAGCTCATATTCCAGCACCCCTGAAATTGTTCCGTCGCCACTCAAAATGACTGGTAAAGTGTAATCACTGACCTGCACCCTCGCCTCGGTGAGGTCGATCTTCATGGCGATCTCCTCGCGCGTGTAGATGTCGGGGTAGTGGGTCTCCTGGAAGGCCCGCTCCAGCTCCTTGAGCTGTGCCGACGTGAACGTGGTCCTGATGCGCCGCTGCTTACGCTTTTCCGTGAGGGAACCTTCGTGGCTGCCGTATACTTTGTAGGGAAGGCCGGCTGAAAACAAAAAGGAAGGTTAGTTACAGGCATAAAAACATTTTTTTTTTAAATATAGTTTTATGCTAATGGGGGGGAGCAATTAATAGTTACAGAGCCCACGGTATTCTATCATGTCTAGCAATTTTCAGACATATTGCTATGATACCGATCGGTAAAATATGTTAACATTTTTAAAACGGTCTCAAAATTTTATGCGTCCACATTTCCGTCTGAAAATTGTTTTGTTCGCATCAAATAACCAAAATTTACTAATAAAAAAGATTTTCAGACGTATTGCTATGAGACATTTTTTTTGTCTCATTTTTAATCTTTTTAAGTGATTTTACGGGTTTGCGCTACACCACAAACGTCTGAAAAATATGTTTCCGGTATCTCAGAACCATCATTCAACTACAGTCTGCAAATCAGACATATTGCTATGATGCAGTTCGGTAAAATTCTTTGACAATTTTGAAAATTCGGTCTGATATTCGTATTTTCGAGTTCAGAAAAATCTTATCTATCGATTTTATGCGGTTTTGACTGTATTGCTATGAGACAAAAATTTTGATCGTGGGCTCTGTAACTATAAGTATAGCATTTAAGTTACACGTGTGTGCGCAAATAAATAGGAAGGTATTTTTCTTGCAAACAAAAACACAATAATAAACGAGTACAGGGGAAATTAGGTAATCTTATCGCTATGAGTTTTCTTAGTTACTTGGTGAATATATAATTTTAAGATTGTTTTACGAATTTCTTTTTTATTCTATAAACCTTCCATAAAAAAAGAAAACTTGGGTATTTGTACGAAACATGTCCGGTTTTTAGTAAGACAGATGTATAGAAATACTTTACGTCCTCAACTGAATAATATGTTTTATTATGTTTTTGAACTCTGTTGTTGCATGTAGTACGGACACAAAACAAATTAATAGAATAAAAATATCATATGTATACATTTTGAGTACCTAAGTGTAAAAAATACCATTTAGAAGAAATATCTCCATCGGATTTGATTACATAAATTATTTTAACTTAAATGTCCTTTTTGGAACACAACATTGTCTGAAACACGACAGGTTGTGTGCACTGGGTCGGCTATTTTTGTCTCCCCTCCGGATCAACCCTCCGTTCAAACATACCTAACAATACAAGTACATACTGCGTTGTACCTACCAAGCCGCTTTTTCTTTACTTGGCCAGACCAAGTTTATTGTATATTATCAAATGTTGTGTTGTGGTTCGATGCCTAATGTTTGGTTATGATACACATGAAGATATAAGTATAATTAAATTGCAAAAGATATTACTTATATTATTTTAAATGCAAACAATTGCATTTTATAGCTTTATTCTATGAAGGTATATTTTATCTGTAGTTAAAAAACAATATAGTGTAAAGATTTTATATTATAGAAAGTTTTTCAAATTTTATGTTGCAAGTAACATATTTATTTATACACACCGGCATTTCTCAGTTGAATATTCGAAAAAACATAACTAAAATTAAGGCTTCACAACGAAATACAGTTAAAAGTACAATTTATTCCTGCTACGAAAAACTTCGTAGCTACGAATGTCGCGCGGCGTGCTCCGTCTATCGATCGTAGCGTGCAGCGCTACGCCGTAGTAGCTACGTGAGCGCGGGTTTTATGGCCTGATTATAAAAATGTAGTTTAGCGTTTATTGACCATCATTTTGTGCTTATAAGTAACCCAAATGCATTTAAATATAAATAAGTATTCCAATACGAATTTGTATTAAATTGTCTTTTCAATCTCGCTACACATAAAACTTAAAAAAATCAGGGTTTTACGTATAAAATTATTTGAACCACTCAGACCCTACTTTGTAGGTTACTAGAAGAATAACTAAACTTTTTGACGATTACTTGAAAGTAGATGATAACTTGAACTTGGAGATTACTTTGATTCCTCTTATATTATTAAGCAAATTCTTTAATACAAAACGAAGACTCATTCTTTTCATCATGGAAACTGTCACCGACATAATTGTTACAACGTAGTTGTACCTAGCATACATACAGCAAAACACTCGCTACATTTCCTTACCACAAGCTGGTATCCCGTAAGCATAACCGGCATTAGGCCGCGACCGCAGACCGCACGCTAGCGACAATTACCTCAAATGAACCGGAATTAATCGAGCCTCCTCCTTGGCCGAGCTGCGGTCTCATTTGCATTATTAATAGAGGCCGGGCGGGGAGTGTCACTGCCCCCTCCCCCCCACACCCCGCACCCCCCGCAATTTGCGGGACCTAATGAAGAGGATCGTGCCAAGATGTTTCTGTTCATAAGATGTTTAATTTGAGTTTGCAGTTCGTGGGTCAGGCTCTCATTGTTATTGCAGGCTGCGTGTTTTATCGGTGAGTCGAATTACAGTGTGGTTTTGTGGTTGGTGCCTGGAACGTGGATAGGTACTGTTACCCGATGGAGAGGCGTGGTCGTTGTTTTGAATGGGCAATAATGGACATGTAATATGTTGGTTGTATTTTTTGACTACCTAGGAAAAGGTTTTTGTGGTCGTCTTATTTAGCTTAGATGTTTGAATCGATAATGAGCTAACTGAATACTATTAGTCACAAACCATTAGATAGCCGTCGTATTAGCCTTATAATTTAGAATATGTTTGAATGTATTAAAAATAAACTGTCCAGCAATGGGATGGCTAAGAAAAAAAGTACATTTTACTTCACATGTAAAGATGAAATGGGCATTAAATAGTTTCAATGATACTTAGTCCCATTAATACATTTTTGTACACATCGAAATTTATCTTTAGCGATCGTCACATCACTTAATCACTAGTTAAATCCTCTTTAAACTTAATAAGAGCTTAAGTAGCAAGTAATAGTGTTATGTCCGTAAGCGATTATAAATTCATTCACGAGCAGGCGATATCCGGCGGCCGTATTAGCATCCCCGTCACGCGCTACGCTCACGCGAGAACACGTGGCGCTAATTAATCGTCAGAAGCCGATTAATTCACAGGTGATATGATCCGTGACCCCCCCCCTCCTCCTCAGATCCCCCACTCCTCCGCCCCGAGCCCGCTGTTAATTACTAGACGGCGAGACTGCTTGAAGGGCGCTGAGGACCTATCAGAATCGCGCGAGCGTCTTGAAAAATTCAATAGATTGTATAGACGTGAATTGGTGAAGTTTGGTATAGATAAGGATTATGTTAAGCCTATAAAATGGTTCGTGTTAACTAGTTCGTTCAATACTATAAACAGTGTGAGACGTATTGAAAGTTGGTTCTCTTTACAAGATGTTAAGGGATGAATTAGTTTATTTAACTAATTAAGATTATAATCAGTTGATAATGTCAATTTTAATTGATTTATTTTCTAACATTTATAAACACGTGAAATGGTAAATTCCTAGTTAGCTAGTCAGTAGGGTGTCAAAAGATTATAGGTATTCAAAATCACTCTACCAATATTGTATCTTATCAAAAACACTCAAAGGTTCTGCCAGGATATCAGCACGTTGTCGTGGCTGCTACGGAACATGCCGAGGCAGAAACTCTTGATCATTCTATATAATTAGTGTGTATTTTTTTTATTTTAGTTCGTATTTCATTTTATGATCAAATAATGTTTTTCTTTCTCTTTTAAGCAGAGAGCAATAGAGTGAATTCCATGTGCCAGTTGAATGAAGTGTGAATTTTGTTTAATCAATAATAAATGTTGTTATGTTATAGACGTTTAAAAAAATCGCAAGTGCGAAAGCCTAGCACGGGGCGACGTCGCTCTTTCAACACCGACTTCGACCTTCCGCTTTCGGCTAGTAAATAAAAAAAGGTTGTACATGTACAGAGGGTGTTAACCCGGTACCGTGACGCGCGATGACGCGCCGACGAGCCTGCATTATGGATGCCCGCGCGCCCGCCGCGCGACGCGAGAAAAATGAACCGCGGCCCGCCGGATGGATTGCCATAACATGCGATTTACTGCTCCGGCCATCTGCTGCGCATAGATTTGTTACGTATAACATTACTCATCTTTTAACTTAGGGTCGAGGAAGTTGTTCAATTTCGTATGAATCATCGGTCTTCTAAGAATGATTTAAACCTTTGGTGGACGACAGAGTCAACTCTTCATTGGCTGTACTTGCATGCTGATTATAACTATCGGAGAACTTTTTGCAACTGCAACTGAACTCTAAAACTTTATTCTCTAAAATATATTTGTCTCTATAATAATTTGCAAACTTGTTCAGTTCAAACATTAGGTCAAATTAGGTCAAACATTTACTATGAATTCGGTATTTAAGTAAAGTAGAATACATTTTTAATTTCAAATCTTCGAACTCCTAAGTAAAATAAAGATAAAGATAAAAGATAAAAAATATTTATTACAACAACAAGGCAAGATACACAAAATATAATATTAACTAAAACATACAACAAAAAATACCCTATTATTGTTGGCAGACTTTACAATGGGTATTTACTGTGGCACCAACACTAGAAAGCATCTGTATCGCTGGTGCCTTTACGCTTACAAGTATTCTCAATCGTATTTAAGAAAAAACGCTATGCAACTTATATCTTATCTAGTAATAATTACAAGACGTGGATCCACATAAAAACATATATTACTCATAACCTATGTTGTATCTATTTACTTTACCCTAAATGAAAGGGAACAAGTAAAGGAAAAGTGATAAAAACGCAAAAGTAATATAAATTATATTACGAATAAACATGTGGGTAAATTTGGGTAATGGCGGCTGTAAAACGAATTCAGGAGCCAAACTGGCTCCGGGAAAGAGCGCAGGTCATCATAAAAATATTCCGACGCCCGCTTTGTTGCCACGATTGGACTTAACGGCACTTAGGTAAGTGCGCTATTACTTTAAGCCTGATGAACTCTTATTTACTTATGTTAAGAAGTTTCACTTTTATCGTTTGTTGTTGTAAGAAGATTCCTAATATTATTTAAATTAGCAATAACTGGAAAAAATGCTCAGACTACATATATTATCATTTATCCAATCGTTTTTGTTGTAAGAAGATTCCTACTATTATTTAAATTAGCAATAACTGAAAAAAATGCTCAGACTACATATATTATCATTTATCCAATATAATGGGTTTCTAAAAACCTTTTTTTGATTATTAGGTAAAACGAGAATCGCAATATTCTATTCACAAGAAGACTATTACTATAAGGCCAAATTATACCTAATAATTTCTACAACATTTCTGATTATATACGGATATATATATTAAAAAACTGTTGGATTGTTTCCAAAGAATCTCAAAAATTTGACAGAATAATTCTTAACACCTATGTAATCATAATGATGACGTATAAAATGTTTTATATTTTTAGATAGTCAGTATTAAAATAGCCAGTCTGATGACGACAAAACGGAAATAGCAGGACCATAAAAAGTCGTGATCCAGAGTTCATTCCAATGAAGTTAAAAATATCACTGTATCTTAGTGTAATAGGGTAACTATCGCTAATCATTGCACAAGTAATAAAATTGTTCCAATTAAGAAATTTAAGTAGCGAGTTTAAGTTTGATAAAAACTATCAATGGGACATGATTATACATTTTTACGACCATGTATTTATCTCTCTTATATTTTTGTAAATAACAAAGTCTCATTTTTTTTCTTAAAGTATCTGACTAATGAGAGGTATCAAATACGGTTGTTAAGAAGAAATAACCTATTTATAATGCAAAAACGGAATGACAATGGTCATTTGTGTTATGGGTTTCCGTCATAAAAAATCGTAAGGTTGTTAATAAAAACAAAAATACAAATTAACTGAATAACTAATTCCAAGAACCCCGTGACGAATCCTCTCCAGACGACACCTAGACGCCGCACGTCTGGCAACGGTAAACGTTGAAAGAAAACAATAATTCCCTTTTTCTAAAAATAAAAGTCGGTTCCCTTGTCGAGTGTACCGCAGTAACATTGTACGAGTTACGATCGGCTCCCGGCGCAGCTCAACTGTGAGATATTGCCTTTTTTATGGCCCACTCTACTATACTATACTGGGACAGAATAGATCACATGATGCGATAAAATATTGCCCTCTGCCTCGCCATCAAATCGAATTAACCCGTCCACTTGCATACAAAGGCGACATGAGAATAGAAATGGTGACATCGAGAATACCCCGAAATGTTTCCCTCTGTTATGTAGAAAATCATACACATTTTCTCGCCAGCCATGTTTACTTACTTCAAGGAAAACAAAACCATTCCAGGTTTAGAAAATGTCCAACTTCGGTTGTAAGAGGGAAAGTTGTTGGGTGATGCTCGAGGTTATTCTAGGGTCTTTACTTTGAATTTAGTTCTAACTAAGTCCTGTGACTAAAGAAAGACGAATACAGCTTGCTATGCTATAGGTTTTCTTCATTGATCTTAACAACAACTTAATTGTGCTTCTTTAAAATTATAAAATTAAATGATTGTGGATAGTAACGACTACAGAATTTACCTATTTCATTTCAAGGAGCATTTGAACCTATTTAACTGTTCTTGAAAAGCTTTTATAAACCTATTAGTATGTACAAAATCTTAAGAATCAATAAAATATAAGCAAAGAGCCTTACAAAGCATGTCTAAATATTAATTTAGCTACGTTTCCGTATCCACTCATGCTTAGTGCAGACTCGTGAGACAATTTATTTATCTGTGACATTCACACAGCCCTATCGTTTAACTAACGTTTCTACCTATATTCATATCAGTTACTACACAATTCATGATAGTTGAAACATAAACGACAGCAGGAAATCAACGCGAGCCTGCGATACCCGCAACCATCTGCAACTTAACCCGTAATACTTGTAATTGTACAACAATTAATACGCAAACTTGTAATTAATTTCCGCGTGATTAACGGGTATAATCCGGACTTACTCGAGATTACGTGAGTTGCCGCTCGAGGTGAGTTATTGTGTTGCGTGGACTTGGGGAGAGGAAAGGGGGGGGGGGGTGAGTAAGGCAAGAGCCGCAAGACGCGGAGGCTCGCTCGCTCCGTTGTCCTCCCCTTAAGATTCTCGCGGACGCCGCTGCCAATTAGGAGCGCAATCGCTCACGCGGCAAGAAGACCCCCGCCCGCCCCTGCACCCGGCCCCCGCCCGCCCCGCCCAACACACTACTCTTTGTTTCATGACCGTGGTCGCATAGCCCCGGCCCGCCACTTGTTCACCAAATGAAAACGGTTTCACTTTGGTATTACCAAGAGAAGCAATAAAGATAAAGTTTTAAGGAAGGTATTTCACCTTTTTTCGCTTTGGTTTCCGAAGTTCGTCGGTCTATTACTTACAGCTTTGTAACTTCATAATTGTATTTATTAACATTTCTCGTCGAATTTCATGCTTAATATTACCTTAATACATACTTATTGGGTATTGTCTTTTAAAAACTATCCGGAAACATGCATATTCTACCACTACTATATCTTTATGTCTATCGTATCATCATGTTTTGCAACTAAAACTCATCATCATCAGCTCATATACGTCGCCACTGCTGGGGCCTACCCTAGAATAGGGCGTACTAAAAGTCAATTTATCAAATTTCAATTGATTTTTATTAGCACCTCAGATTGATTTCAGACATTGCACTTATTAGGCTATCTTGTTGTTACAATAAAAAATGGAATTTTAGGAGTAGGCGGTATTCATAGCAAACTGAAAATATATACCTATAAGAAAAAATAAGGGTTCAAATTAGCATCATGACTTACGCTTTACGTTGAGTGATGAAAAAAATTGTCAATTAACTGTACATCTAAGTTATCTCAAATATAACCACCTAAAATTATTAAACCACATTTCAGATTTTAGTTTCAAAACATTAATTACGTTTTTAAAAACTTTTGCAAACCAAATATTAAACACGTTTTTATATCAATATAATAAATATTATGTGTCAGTTTATTTACTATTATAGACATATTATAATTGTCTGGATTATTATGTTAATATTAATTTAGACCCTAACGTTAAAGTTGTTTGAAATCTCAACGCAATTTAAAGATTACTACGTCATACGGTAAATTTTATTGAAGATAAACGCTATTGCGTTACTAATGTAAAACACTTTTAAACTTCACATGTTTACAGAGCGTTTTACGGTCATAATTGTAGGTAATATTAAAGAACTCATAACTTTAGTAAACATCTGTTGATAAGTATAAAACTGGACCAAAGAGCCTTTTGATAGCAAAAAGTGCCCATGTAAAATTACAGTAGAAAATTGTATCTACTTGTCATTGGCATAGGATAATATTTACCTACATTTACTTTTTAAGGCATTGTATACGTATTTTTACGCTTTTTCTATATTTAAAAATATCTTTCGTGCTGGAAAAACTCGTAATTATAATATATTTGGAGATACTGATTTCGAATAAGATTTAAGTTAAAAATTAATTTTTATTTGGTGTAATGGTACGCGAAAGCTTAAAATCATAAGATTTAAGTTAGATGAGCCCTAACTATTATGTTTCCTTTCAGTTTTTAGATTAGTATGTTTTCGTATAAAATTCCGTTATTCATTATATATGATTGTCAATTGAAAAGTTCCTTTAACAGAACGAGAAATAATTGCCAATATTTAAATTAAAACTCATTATGAGTGGCTTATTACACCATCTTTATCAGACTCTAAAATTGGCGGTGGTAGACCATTTATTTAGTTGTTTAACTAGACTACTGCAAAGAGCTAAAAAATTGTTCACAGCTTTTACTTTAACCAAGAGCTAAAACAATACATCTCTGTTAGACAATCTGAATCAGGCCCCTAAATTTTTTTTTATACTAGACTAACAAGAAGACCTCACTCAACCGGATGGTAAGCAGTAGTGAGATCCAAATTTGAGGTTAACAGGCACAATAGATCAAATTGAGCCTGTCGCACTCACCCTGAAGGCCTGCTTAAATGCCGTTTCACGCCCCGCCTGAAGAGCCCGGGATCATAGGAGGGAGGGAAAACATGAGCTGGAAGGGCATTCCATGCCTTAATGGCACGGGGCAGTAATGCGGAGCTAGACCTCTTAGTCCGAGCCACCAACGTCTGCATTGTATGTGGATGGCAGCGCTGTCCAGCACAGCTGAAATAGCTCTTCAGAGCATTCTCTGTTATAGAAACGGTAGAGAACACTTAAACCGGCAATGTCTCTACGTAGTTGTAGAGGCTCTAGAGTTTCGGACACCCCTACATTACCGATAATACATATATGTGAACAACTTACAAATATTTAATGAATAACACAACTTATAATTTTAATGAACAGTGAGTTTTCGATATATGTATCTATGTATTTAATATCATAGTAAGATGACCGATAAGGCATGTAGGTCGGACCCACGACCTAATAATGTTGTATTTGTACAGTTCATAAACCATCCATATTAAAGAAGACGATAGAGGAATTAATTGGGACTATCAAAGAAGAAGAGTACGAGAGAAATTGGAGAAATTGTAACCAAGAATATCTTAGATTTACAGTTATTTGAGTAAATTTTCCATTTACTATGCAGCTACTTCTTCTAATCCTATCATCCCGGCTTCAAGGGACTATGAACATTCTACATATATTTAAATTTTATATTTCCACGGATTTTCTAAAAATCTTGACAACGATCAGACTTGCAGACCATAAGTTATAACTATGATGGTATTTGTAAAGTCCAAACCTTAAAAATTTTTCAACAACTACTGTGTCTATTATAGAGGAAGATCCCAGAGCTGCCAGACATCACTTATTTTCTAATGGACAAAATATATACGATTGAGTAGTGGTGGGGTGTACTATCATCATATGACTAGTTGCTACCTTGACCAGACGGCCATTTTTCAGATATCAACCAATCAAGGTACATAGAAACACTGCTCACCTCACTTAAATTCTGATGGCTGATTTTAACATATATTTCACACAATATCATTAAAAATCAGGTTTCATTACTCCCAGACACATGCGGTCGGCGGTTTTACCTTACAGACGCTTTAAAGCTATGAAAAAATTTATTAAGTTTACTTATTTTCTGATGCTTGATTTTTATATATGTAAAATAGTTGTTTGACAACTATTTTAAAACGTTTTGCAAACGGACAGACTGATCCAAGGGGCCAAACATTCACCAGACCCAACTGTTTTAGATTTTTTTTTTAATTGAATTTAGTTAAGTTTTTCTAATAAAATAGTTTGTAAGGTACAATTCTATAATTATTGCGGTCAGATGAGCACTTTTCAGTTGTTTGAATAACATATATAAAAATCAAGCATCAGAAAATAAGTGACCTTAATTAATTTTTTTCATAGCTTTAAAGCGTCTGTAAGGTAAAACCGCCGACCGCATGTGTCTGGGAGTAATGAATCCTGATTTTTAATGATATTGTGTGAAATATATGTTAAAATCAGCCATCAGAATTTAAATGAGATGAGCAGTGTTTCTATGTACCTTGATTGGTTGATATCTGAAAAATGGCCGTCTGGTCAAGGTAGCAACTAGTCATATGATGATAGCACACCCCTCCACTACTCAATCGTATATATTTGGTCCATTAGAAAATAAGTGATGTCTGGCAGCTCTGGGATCTTGTACCATTAAGAGTAGTTTGTGATTGAGTACTTTATATTTAAAAGTCGTGATCTACCTTTGTCTTTGTTCCTTTAAAATAATTAAGTTTATGTTACTATTATAGCATGATGTTAATTTGAGCGCAATAACGCTAGTCAATAACGTTGGAACCAACTTTTAAGTAAATCATGTTTCTGAGAGAAAAGGAGTTTTTAAAATAATTCTTATAATGTAATTTACTTGTGTTTTGCTAAATTTCACTGTTTATGATCAATGGGAACAGCCCTGTGACCACGAGCGCTGTAAAGAGCTCGAAACGTCGGATCTCTAAATAATGTTTAGAATGCCAATACACGCGAGTTTAATCTGTAAAATTAGTTTTATTTCAAACATCCCTTTAAGTTTCGATTCTGTATTCTAGAAAATTGGTGTTTAAATGTTATTTACTAGGCATTGTGATAAAATAGTAGCTTGTTCTTTTATTAAGTTTTAAGGGCTTAGGTGACTGGACTGACCTAAATTTTTCTTATGCTAGATAATTATTTCAATTGACTTGTAGATACGTACAAGTCAATTGAAATCATGCTTAAAGTTTTATTATTTACTAGTGGCACGCCCTCGCTTTGTTTCGGATATATTACACATAAAACTTTCCTATTAAATTCCCCTATCTATTATAAAAACCGCATCAAAATCCGTTACACAAACATTTAAGCATACATACATAGTAAGGGATACAGGGATAGTAAGACGCGAAAAGCGACTTTGCTTTATACTATTTGGTGATTTCTTAACAGTTACATTACTTGCATTAGTAGTAAACAAATTTATTTAGAATAATACTTTTTTTATCATATATTAAGCACTTTTGAACAGACTTATATAATATATTTAAGTATTGTAAATGCGAGAGTAACTAATGTATTTTTAATAAACTTCATTACAATTCTTATTAGTATTAAGTTTATAAAAAATCCGTTGCATTTGCCTATTCGTTACATCAGTTTTAAATATATTATGAAAAATCAATTTAATATTTTGTTAAACACTTAAGTTATTTTTTAGTAAAATTTATACTCAATGTTAGGATACTGCTAATTACCTTACCTAACTGAGTCACAGCGAAAATACTAATTATTTGATTAAAACAATCAATTACACGATACAAAATTTAATAACAACAACCTCTCATAATATTTCAGATGATATGATTACAGTAGTTAAATAAGCAAAGTTTCAGATATTTTTGTATTTTATTATTAAATGAGACCGTAGTTTTTTTTGTAACTGACATTGAATACGATGATGGCTTGGAGTAGCCTTGTCATCGTCACCGGACTTACGGGAGAGCGGATGGCTCTCACCCCAAGTAGACCGTAACTGATTTACGGTAGCATAGAAGATTGCTACGGAGTGCTACGAGCTACGATTGTAGCGAACTACAAACTGCGCTCGGTAAAAGGATGTAAATGATAATATTTGAGTGTTTATTATTATTATTAGGTGTTATTCTATTCTTATGTTATTCTTAGTGTAGCCATAATATAATGCGACATGTGGTGTGTGTGTTTTAAATAGGTATACTTAGCAAATACACACTAGATACATCCAAATTTGATGTTTATTTTTGAATGCCTATGCTATTATCAAAGAATTATTACAGTTGAGTCATTTGCTTATGCTCTGAAAAATGATGCATGAGGTAAATAAATGGATTGGATTGTCACAAACGTATCCAGTCCTTAGCTACACGTTTCTCTTATATTATGTGAACCAAAAGACAACTAATTATACAGGGTTTTATTCAGTAATATAACCCTAACTTTTATAAGACTGAATAGTCAGTCAGTATGGGTTGGATTGATCATATCAAACATTAAATGTGAGGGTCCGATTGTGACAAATTATGTTGTTGTGTGCAATAGTGTTTGTATGTAAACGATGCAAAGGGTTAATTATAATAGTATAAAGGGTACTTACGTTGCAAATTCATAGCCGGCGGGAATATGTGGTGGTTCCTCATGGAGGCGTCCTGCGGGCGCGCGCACTGCGGCGGCGGCGGCTGGTAGCGCATGCCCTGGTAGCGGTAGGCCGCCTGCGACATCTGCCCGCACGACGCCAGCTCGCCCCACGACAGCTCGCCGCCGCCCGCGCCCAGGCAGGCGCCCTCGAAGCCGCCGCCGGCACCGCTCAAGTACCCGTACTCCATCCTAACACACCAGCGCGCCAGGCATCCGCCAAACCTCCCGAAACCTCACAGCCCCATAATTAAATACAACCGAATCGAATTATGCCGATCACAGATATCGGATCCCTGCGTAGTTTTTGTCGCGGAGGACCGCGCGCTCGCCCCACTCGAAATCGAATGATAAGCCTAATTCAATAAGGGCGAGCCTCGAGGAGGGGGCGGGGCCGCACCCCCCGGCCGGCCAATGGCCGCGGCCGCCGGCCCGCGCGCCGCCGCTCATTGGTCGCGGCGCGCCCTCCGCGCCCGCGCCCCCCTGCGTGTCACGACACTTGTCTACTTTTCTTTTCGCCGACAGTTCCTTTGTCATTGAGGAAAATAAAAAAGTTGTAATTAACGATCCAGGTACCCACTTAATGAATGGCTATAGGTAGATATTTCACTTGGCGAATTTTAGCAGTTACTTTATGTAACTTAGTTGTGTTACTCCAGTGTAGTAAGGATAATTCATAAATACATGTTTATAGGTACATGAGTTGTTGATGCAACTGCATTACCTGGCTCTACTGTGAAATATTTATTACCTAATCACTTAATACAATCATAAACCGTTTTATTTAAATACAACCGAGAGCTATATTGTTATAAAAAAGTACTTAATTCAAAAACATATTGGTTTTTAATCTACATTGTTTTTTGGAAAGTTGCTGGAAAACTTGTAAATAGGTATAACGTAGTTAGGTATGTATTATGTTAATCATAATATTAGAGAATAAACTAAAGGCTGTAGTACCTACCATTTCAAGCTTTTAAACCAAATCCAAATCATTAGACCATTTATTAAAAACATCTTTAACTTAGTTAAATGAACTTAAATATTATTCACCTTAAAATAATTTTCCTGACACTTGAACAAAGTTTTAGCAATCCTACTGCGACACGTGTACAAAGAGTTTGGTTTTAGGTAAAGTAATTGAAGGTGTAAGTTCAACCGACAGGAACAAATTAATATAATATTATTATTACAGAGGATTCTAAATAGGTATCACGTTTATTTTGTCATATAACTTGGCAAAACTTTGTTGTAATAATTAGATGTTTTGCTTATTATATTATCTTCATTTAAGATCTTAGAAACGATAATGGATTATGGTCTTTTAAATTTAAACATTTGATGGTTTATGTAGCGTTTGGTTATCTCTTATTTTATCTAATCAATATTACACAATATCACATACACACATAGAGATTACACCTACAATTATTTTACCAACACAAAAAATATAAAATCCAAAAAAATTGTTTCAACTACTCAACATTGATCATACAATGTCAGCTCTTGACTTGTAGTTTGCATAGTTTACAGAAACATAATACGATTAGGAGCATTGTATGGCATACTATATCTGAAAAGATGGCCCAATCCGTATTAAGATTTAGTGCCATCACAGTCCCTTTAAAATTTACCACGAACAGCTATTAATGTAACCAGGATTCATTTTCTCAGCGACACAACAGCACGTGGCCACAGCAGGAGCCCACCAGAGGGTACCAGGAGTGCAGGAAGGGCGAAGGGGTGAGCATGAGAAAATGATGCGTATAATATTCGCAATCGCAATATTGGTATCGGCGCGACTTGCGACGCGGCCTCCAGAGACGTGCGGCCCGAGCGACGCTTTATTTATTATTTAATGTTCATTACGAGTCAGTTTTTCGTGTTTGTTTTGTTTTTTATTGTTTTGTTTCGTGTGTTATTGTGACGCGTATAATTGGCGAACAATAATTTTAGTAATAAGCAATGTCTTTTTTCATAATTTACGATTAATTACTCATTGTTTTTCAGTTATGATGTCTTTCGGTAGGCTAGCTCGAGTTGTCATTAACTATTAATTGAAAGTCGTTCCAATCCAACGTAAGTAGAAACGCAACATAAAATTCATCGAAATGTAGCGTTCATTAGTTCATAGCTTGACTCATAATATAAAAAAATCTGTTGGAAAGACCTTAACTTCACAAAAAAGGTAAAGTAGCGAATTATATCCTAGTAGTAAATACATAGTGGTACCCTGGAAAAACTACCTCCATTGCCTACATGGGCCGTTGATTGTGCGACTGTCGCCGAATGAAAAACAAGCAGTCTCCGTAAAATATGTGATCACTTAGCGACCTGCAATCAAACAACTGCCGCGATCCACTCTCGCCGGCGGACAATTTACTTTTTGCCACTCACAACTTTTGTGTTTCTTCATAAACACCGGATTTTTGTAAATAATATCCACTCCGGTTGCCGCGCGAAAATAAATAGTCACGCTTCATTGAAATGTTAAGTAATATATGTTACGTAATTCATTCGATATTAAAAACAGAACGACACTTGACACGTTTAGGTATAATCCTGAACGTAACGGACTTGCCAAGAGACTCTGATACTTTTGAGAGAGAAGTAGTAATTTTGTGTAATTTGCTGCAATGCTATTATCATAGGGTATATCTACATACAGACAAAACAATCCAACATAATATTTCTAACATGCGATCGCTGCAGATTTCAAAATACATCTCTGTAACAAAATTCATTATCACATAGTTATCTTGTTTCAACCGATGTCATAATGAGTTCAAAATTACAATCAATGATGTAAGTAAGTACAGTAGAACCCGTTTAAGACGATCACGCTTAATACGATTTCCCGCATAATACGCCACTTTACGCCAGTCCCAGAAACTTAAGATATATTTTCATACATTTCTTAACGCTTAATACGATTGTCATCTCGTGTAATACGCCCAAAACCCACAGATCGAGCGCTCTAAAAGCGCATTTTTATCTTTTGAAACGCATGCAACAGGGCCCGCCTCGTAAAAACTTTCTGTAACGCATGCCGTAGGGTCTAATGATTGAGTTTCTGAATTTGCTATGTATGGGAAGGAGTCCCCGAATGCCTTGTTTCGACTGAGGGAAGTCCACTAATTCGGGCTTAGGTATGACTGATTTAAAATAATACATAATTATACATAGTTCGTGTTATTTTCCTTATCCCGCATAATACGCTTTCTCGCTTAAGACGCGTTTTTGATAGGGTCCCTGAGAAATCGTCTTAAGCGGGTTTTACTGTAGTTAGATGTATAGATAGAGATTAAAACAATATGTTTTAATAGCTATATATTAACAATTACAGGTATACGGGATAGAGTTCGTGGTTTTGAACCACACCATCGCCTTTATTGAGTTTAAAGACCGTACATTGTGCTAGATCCAAAAAGTAGGTAGGATGTTTCCGCGATAAATAGAGTAACAAATACATAGCCACTTACTATCCGACATTTTGAACATCTATCGCGTGTAGACCCATAATGTATACTTGTTAATTGTTAAAGTATGGGAACCTGAATATCTTGAATCACATATTGAGTTTGTTGTTTAATATGTCAGCCTAATTGGTTGTAGTCCAGTCATTATAGTCTTCTTCTTCTTCTTCTTCTTATCGTATGGTTGATGAACAACCTGGTGTCAGAGTTTTTAAACCGCCCGTAGGCCTCTGACATGGCTTCACACACCGTTGAAAAATTTCTCAGGTGTGCTGGTTTCCTCACGATGTTTTCCTTCACCGTTAAAGCGTCGAATGATGGTACATATGAATTTCAAATTTGAAAAACACATTGGTACCTGGCGGGGTTTGAACTGGCAACCTCTCGCATGGCAAGCAACGACCTTAACCACTCGGCCATCGACACTTTTTATTTGTTATAGTAAGTTCACCTTAATAAGGAATAGGTTAACTGGGGTAACCACGTTAAAAACCGGCCAAGTGTGAGAAAAAAAAAATAGTTTTTGTATGAGAATCCACTTAAACATTGCTTTTAAGCTTTTTCTAGTATTAGATGTTATAGAGGCTACCGAAATACATCAGTCGTGAAATTTTTAACTGTCTAGCACAATCGCAAGAGGAAGCTTTTGAAAATACAAGTTTTTCAACTATTTGCATCGCTGTATCTCTGAAATGGTGAATCTTAGGAATAAAGCGTACAGACAATTTTTATAGATAATTCAATGATAAGTTATTTTCTCCTACACACTTTTATGCTAAAACTTCCCGTTTCGCTCAAAATTGCTTAAAACTGCTATTTGTGACCTTTGACCTTGAAAATTCAATAGTTGCGTACACCTTACCATACGTAGGTTTTGAGACCACTTTTAGGGTGTCAATATTCAAGTATTTACAGACTTACAGCTGGGTTACTCGAATTCCGAGATTCTTACCTAATTTAATATTGTAGCACACATATCAACTCGGAAAGGGATCGACACCGTACCGCCTGGCGTCGAGGCGAGACGATTATGTTACGATTACGATTAGTGTGCGTTGCAGTCTTTACCCACACATCTCATACAAAGAATACCGAAAGCCAGAGTTACACGTTAACGTAGTATGTAGTAGTGCTACGAGTTCACCATACCGTAGCGCTACGAAGTTACAGCTTGACGTAGTCGTATTTCTACCAAATTATCCTCTGAGCAGGCATGTGCCGCACGCACCAAGACCAGTATCCTCCCGTTAATTAAAAACAGCGCATGAGGACAACGCTGCACCCATGTGGCGGGCAAATCGAATTACCGCCGTAAGTGGAGTGCGGCGGACGCACCGCCATAACCCATCGTTATCGGATTAGGCGCGTGCGTCCGGCCTGCACTTGCGCCTTGATTGTTCACTTGATTTACTGACAAGTGTGTCAAGGTTGATGGCTGTTTTGTTCAAAATCATAATTATATTGAGAGTCAAAAAAATAATATGAATAGCAGTAAGTTATTAACTTAATTTGTTAAAGCACTTAAACAGCGTCTCATGCACTTCTGCCTTGATTTCGCTTTTGTTTTTCTGACAACTATGTCAAGGTTGATACCAATTTTATGTTAGAAAACTTATTAAGCATACTTATTATGAAAAACAGATTATTTAAAAATGTTCAGGATATCTATAATTGCTTTCTGTAGGTACATGATGGAAGAACTTTAGTTTACTTACTATTTTTCATCCTATATAGTAAACGATTTTTTGAATAGAATAGAATAATTGTTTATTTGGTACAAATTATACGTAATTTTACTTTTCCCACCATGTATTTTCCTATTTTATCCGTCCTAAATACTAAGTGAAACTACCTAATCTAAATAAATAAAGAAAACATTCATGAATTAGGATTGGCGCAATAAATATATGCTTGCACACTGCACAAGAAGCTATAGTTTTGGCAATGCGACATCACTAAAATCGGTTTACTAATACAATTCGCAAATTTTCATTCGGCTAAAATAAAGTTTGGCAAAAAAGCGTATTGCATATTTTCATTTAGCAAATCTCTTTCGTGGCATACCTATTATTGTTTCTCAAAAATATTGTCGGGCAAAATATCATTTAGCAAAAAATTTTTAGCATTCAACGTTTCCACTCACATGCCTTAATAGGTACTTAGGTAATTATGACTGCCAACTTTCTAACTGGACTGGTAATATGGTTGGCTGGTAATCTACAGTAATATTATAAAGAGGAAATATTTGTATTTTTGTATGTTTGTAATGAATAAACTCAAAAACTACTGGACCGATTGCAATAATTTTTACACCATTAGAAAGCTGCATTATTCAGAAGTAACATAGGCTATAATTTATCCCGGTACGGGAAGTAGTTCCTCGGGACGCGGGTGAAACCGCGTGAAACAGCTAGTAAAATATAAATGCAACTATTTATATTTTACTAAAAACTATTTATATTTTATTTAAAAACCACATGTCTGTCCCATGTCGATAAAGATATCTAGGTACTTTAGATCTTAAGCTCCTGTTCTGCAACTGCAACTTTCCAGGTCCTAATGGCCATCAAGTCACTAAACAAGATACAACGTTATTGTATATTCGAAACTAGCCTTTGACTTTTTGAAGGCGTGCGGGGGCGGCGTGAGGGGGGCTTGCACCTGGGTCCGTGATTGATGAGCCTCCCATCGCCATGATTGCGAGCTGACACGCCATTAGTGGCTCCACCTAGCTTCCACAGACGTCACACCGCTTACGTGCAAACGGTAATTAGAAAAGTTTCAACTTGCTCTAATGTCCCTCCAGCTACTAGCTTGCTACTTAGATGTAATTGGTTTTTCAGTTCGTGATTAAAAAGTGCGCGGTGTAGCTAGCGTCGATGTTACATGGTGGATGTGGGAGGAGTTAGTGAATAACATACACAGTATCTCACTTTAAACTGTTATGGTTACACACATTAGAAAACTGGAAATGTTCGTCGCGATGACCCCATGTTTATGAACAAAACTGTGCCGAGATATCGGGAACTCGCTAAAATAAGGAAATTTGGTAAATATTCCGGACATTTTCAGTTTTGTAATACACAATATCATTCAACTAAGGAACGTCACACTATTTATATTATATTTTTTTTTAAATACGCTAACAAGATGACCTCACTCCACCTGAGATCCAAATATAAGGTCGACAGGCACAATAGACCATATTGAGCCTGTCGCACTCACCCTGAAACGGCAAACGGCAACAACGTGACTAGGCGTAGAGTCTCGCATTGGTATTGAGCTGTGCGGGCCGGAGTTGGCCAGTCCGCCGGACGGAAGAGCCCCCGTACCACCGTTTCTACGGGTCTCCGCTCCGCCCGCACAATACCGCCGCTAAAACTCCACTGGTCCGGCGCTCGCCGCAGCAATGGTCCCCCCTGGCTCCGGCTCGTACGGTGCCGATCCCGGAACGCGACCTGAGCGAGAGAGGTCAGAGTCACTTGGCGGGTTTTACGCAACTGTATGGTGGGAACAGCAACCGGTCGACGAAATGTCTTCCATCTGAAAAATCCATGTATATTGGTCTCAGATACATACATTTTAGCGGTCGATAAAGTTGCGACCTTTTTTTATAAAAGGCTAACAGGATGACCTCACTCCACCACACCACTACATAGTAAGCGGTAGTGAGATTCACATATGAGGTCGACAGGCACAATAAACCCAATTGAGCCTGTCGCACTGACCCTGAAGGCCTGTTTAAATTCCGTATAAGAGCCACGGATCATAGGAGGGAGGGAAAACATGAGCCAGAAGGGCATTCCATGCCTTAATGACACGGGGCAAAAAGAGGATCAAATCCTTGTGCAATAAGTACATAGCTAAATTTCTATACCTCACTTTAATACGCAATTATGTAGTCCCGTATAGGTGTTTCAATGTATTTCTTAATCTAATAAAATAATATCCTTTACATAAAAAAATAAAAATGAAACGTAAGGGTTAGTAACATAACAATGTAGCTGGAAGGCAAGTGCTGAAACTTAGTTACAAACTATTATAATTCAAGGTTCGTTATAACTTAGGGAGTACCTACAACGTGAAAGGTTAGATAGCGTGTTTACTAGGTTGGTAGGCAAAACAGATTATGCACAGAAATAGGCTATGAATAATTAGGACTGGTGTGCTATTAATAACATAAAACCTAATTGTTATTTATCACGCTCTACTATTTTCACCAACATACCCCGTGTAATAACGGACGTTTGATCACAACAAACACGTATAACAAGTAATCCACTGTACAACAAACAGCCTAACCTTACTATATACATATACCAAAGGGCATCTTTACACAGACAGTGTAAATATCAGACCGCGTGTTTACGTACCGCCTTCCCGATAGCTCTTTATAGTTAGCGAGTAGTCAGTGAAGGGGAAGATTGGTCGGAGGACGAGAGGCCAGCCATGCCGCTTGTCAAAGTGGCCGCCGGCTTGTTTGAACAACTAATGAGCGGGTCCCAGGAGACTCGGTGTTTGCCCCCGACGCCCGGGCGCCTCCAGCGCTCCTCGGTGCTTTTTAGCGATCCGCCGTTACACCGAGCGACCCGGAGAGACGCTGATTTGGCTTTACAAATACGGCTTTGCATACTCTACCGTAGTAATGTTTGGCATAGAGCTGCATTGTTTTGTAATAGGTACATTCTCGATGTTTTAATGGAGATCCAATGATATGGGTAAGTATGTTCGTAATATTCGATTGTTAAAATTGTATGTATACGATGGCTAAGCGATGTATAAACCAAACTTAGTAAACACGAATACTCAATTCTCTCAAAAATAATTATATTCTTAAATGTATTAACGTTATGAGTTGTAAGTAAAAATTTAAGGTTAATTATTAAGTGCGAATTCAAAATTCTTATCTACCTCTTAAAATTCATATTAGAACAAAAATAACATTTCTTATAAGAATACACATCGTCCAATAAGATTACAACTTTCGAAGAAGACGAAGACAAGACTCACAGCATGGAGGAACCATGGACACTTCTATGCTGACTTCATAAGACCCCGATTTCAGGCTTCTTAGTAGTTATTCCGTATCTAGTAGTAGTAGAACTGCTAGTACCTATAAATGAATTATCGTTAAAGTGAAAATGAATACAAACTATTATATCTGTTGTTGTGAAATATTTATTTATTTTATTTAAATAACGTTACAACGTCACTGAACCCTCCAGCGGGGGAGGTGTCTCTACACTTATCGGTTTTCCCGCAAAGACGACGGCTGTTTGCTCTCAGTGTCGCCCCGTATCGGACCTCGAGTGTAAATTGGAAATTGTGGACGAGTCCGGCCCTGCGTGACACCTCGTGCGTGAACACTACGTACAATTACTTAGGAGAGCTAACGGGAGCAATAACAACAAGGTGATTGTATGAAAAAAATATAAGGGTTCTGCTGTGACCAAACTGAAGACTTTTTAACAGTTTTTCAGCTACCTACTTGATTGTATCTCATGAAACGTATACTCTCTTGAACTTGATAAAAAAACATGAAGTAATCGACTCTATAAAAAAGCTGAATATGTACGTTTATATATGTATATGTTGTGTATATATTTTAATAGGTGTACAAACATAGATATTTGTACACATTTCAATTTAATACAAATATTGTATTTATTTGTATTTTGCAGTATTATTTACACAAAAATAAATTATTCATTCAAAAAGTGTGTACCTAATTACCAACTTACAACACTAAATATCTAGGTCCTCTAAGCTATGATTGGAACTGTATCATAATCATTATTATGTAAATATTAATGATAATGATACAGTACATTATGATATACAACATGATAATTTTATGTAGGCATGGACTTGGTGGTAAAAGTAGACGTAAAAGCAAATGAAAACTTAACCGAATCCAAGAGACGGTAGCGACATCTGTCTTCGATTTAAGGTACTTCACAATACTTATTCATGTGCTTGATCCGAAAGCACAACAGGGGAGCTTTCAAAAGCTCGAACGAACTTTGTAGGCGCATGCGAGTATGCCTTAAACATTTAGTAATATTATTGTTCGTTAGATGGCATTACAAATGGGTTTTTATATATATTTTTATTAATTTGTAAAAACCGAGAGATAAATCTTATTTTAACACGGTTTTATTTTAAAATTATAAGACTTTCATTTGTCTGCCTCTATCATGGCCTATTACATACAAACAAGACACTTTTTGGCAAAAACGAGCGTTCAAAGTTAATTAATTGAACAAAGCTCCGCTAGGTGGCAATTATAGCTAGTAGGAAATTTGGTAGGAACATATTACCTAGTAGAATAACAGCATCATGTGGAATTGAGTATGTTTTAACCATAATGCCAAACTATTTTATAAAATTATGAAATTCAATTGGATTGCAAAATATGAATGCTTTTGCTGTTGTGCTTTATTCAGTATGAAATTGGTTTTCCGTTATATACGACGTCACGTTATTTAAAACTTTCTTATTGAATTATATGCCATAAGATTATAAAGATTTAGGTGTTATAATTTTAAAGAAAAAGGACATTCAGACAGACAATACCTTGCAAACTACGAGGATTTTTCATTCATTGATAGTTAATATAAATAAAAAAATGGTTACTGTCTCGTACAATCTGATCATAAAATCGAAACACAATGTACCTACAAAGCAAACGGAGAAGGTTCGCTTAATGCATTAAATAAAAGTTTTCGTTTCATAGTGTTAATACTTATTGTAGCGCTACCTTTTAAAATTACGAGGCAGGTACTTACATCGCGCAACAAGCTTTTAAAACATATAAATTGTGTCAAATATGTTGAATTTGAAATGTTATAAGTTGACAGTAAAGTTATAGTGTAAAAGTTTATTTTTTTCTTTTTAGCGCATTTAAATATAAAGATTTTTTTACCTTAATTTATTGTATACTTTTTAGTTTTCACCTTGTACAAGTCTGTTCATCTCTATTCAACGTTCATTATTGCAAGGTCGTTTGCCAGTTAATTTGAGCGACACGAAGTCTAAAGTGTAACGTCTGACATATTATTACGTGTGTCTAACATTGGGTTAGCCTACTATTGGCTTCCTGAAAAACTGAATTTACGGTCGATAGGAATCAAACGAGCCCAAACTCGATTTGGTTGTGTCGTTTAAGTACTGAGTTCCTTGGCTGTCTTCCGGCTCCATCATCAGACCTGGTTACCTATCTAGCACCAAAGTACTCATCTAGGTCGGATGAATGAGCCCAAGTACTGAGTTCCTTTGGCTGTCTTCCGGCTCCATCATCAGACCTGGTTACTATAGCACCAAAGTTATTCGAATGAAATGAGCCCAAACTCGATGTTATGTTAATTACTGAGTTGCTATGGCTATCTTCCGACTTCATCATCAGATCAGCTCCCATGTCATAATAATATTGCATTGTCATCGGATATACACGTGCATGCAAAATTTCAGCTCAATCGGTTGAGGGCAAGTGCCTTAAAATTGAGTTATAAAATTCCACCCGAACACACAAACATACATAGATACATTGCAAGTTAAATAAAAGCTTGTAAAATGGTTACTGTCTCGTACAATCTGATCATAAAATCGAAACACAAATACACAAAGCAAACGGAGAAGGTTCGCTTAATGCATTTTAATAAAAGTTTTCGTTTCATCGTGCATATTGTAGCTCTACCTTTGCTTTTCAGGTAGTAAAAATAAGTTTTGCCATAAGTGATATCGGAGCTGAGTTCTGGCCCTTGAAAAAAATAATTTACAGTAAATAAAATTTCTTGTTCAATATTAGCGCTTAAACCATCGTATGTCATATGAGCGACACGAAGTCTAAAGTGTAACGTCTGACATATTATTACGTGTGTCTAACGTTAGGTTAGGCTACTATTGGCTTCCTGAAAAACTGAATTTACGGTCGATAGCACGTCAATTATGATAAACACTTGAAATGCGCTATTAGTGCTTATGCCGTCGTAATAAGAGCAGCACAAAGTCCAAAGTTAAAGTACTTATAAACTCGTAACTGGCCAAAAACTTCAAACAACCCTACTAATCTTACAAATGCGAAAGTAACTCTGTCTGTCTGCTTGTTACGCTTTTACGCATAGAGTACTGAAACGATTTCAATGAAATTTGGTACAGATATAGTCCAGAGCCTGAGTCATGACATAGGCTACTTTTTAACCGACTGCGCTATAAAGAAGTAATGTTTTACCCGTTAAACATATCTACGCAGACGAAGTCGCGGGGGGAAAGCTAGTATTTAGATAAATATATTTAAGTATTCGTATGGATGAATATTTGAGGGTATTATATAATTTAGCCATTTCCATGAGAGTTACAAATGAACACAGATGCAAATGTCTATGAAAGAATCATCAGGATAGGTGTGGCTCACTTATGTGTACCTAAATCGTTTTCAATACTACATACTTTGTAAACAGGCTATAAATTGATTAAAACAAAATAATTTAATCCGGACTTTATTTATTTATTTTGTAATTATTTATACTAAAACTGTACATGAATTTCATTTTACAACTTTCCAATCTTTATACAGTCTTAATAACTAAACAATTTTATTTATTAAGAAATTCAATGCAAAAATATATAAATGTAGGTTTGATTTCCATACACAAATATGGATGTCATAACAATTTTTTATGTAGTTTCCAAAGTTTTTGAAATATCGATGAAGACACAGCGTGCAAAGTATTATAAAGAATATATTACTACATAATATAAGTAAAATACGGTACAAATAGGCATTAGAAACGCTATATACAATCAATTAATAAAAAATAATCCATAAAATTCCACATTTCATTTACGCAGATAATAATATAAAAGACAATACTCATGAGGAAACGTTATGAATCATTTTAAGACAAATAATGCAGTGCACAAATATGGAAACAATAATCTCAAAATTTTATAATAATTTGACAAAGTTCACATTCGTCAGAATACATAACAAAATATTTAAATTTCAAGCTCTTATACCGTAGTAAGTAGATAAAAATGGGCTCCAGAAATTAGATATTAAAACCAAAATCATGGGATTTTAATGGAGACACTACAAGATAGGCAAATTTTACTGCACCTGACTGCAATTAAAACGTATTATTAAAGTAGTGGCAAGAATAAAATAGATATTAACATTTCTATGACCCTTTTCACATGCGACGCGCTAACAATGTTACGTTACACGCTGATCAATTTTACTCTAATTAATGTAACTTACACGTTTGTATGTGAAAGTTCTGTCCGTCGTAAGGGAATTAAGAGAGAAACTTGAAAGCTCGACTTTTAATTTATTGTAATTAGTTTAATTAACATCGCGTAACGCCCGTCGCGGCTCGCTACTTTAGCTTACACAATATTTACGATTATAATAAGTAGTAATAACGACTGCTCCTCTCTTAGTTCCTGCGCAACGATTGTTTGAATACTTACAGCGAATGCCGTGGTTGCCTTAACAATGAGTATTTTGTAGTACCTTACGCTAAAACCGCAATTTATCCTTATCTTTACAACATAATTGTTTAAACTTTATGTTCACGATTTCATAGACAT